>OZ025296.1:165899600-167139100 GCA_964019185.1 Maratus speculifer | reverse complement strand
GACTTACTGAAAATCAATTTGATGTACATCAGAATAAAAGATATAATGCAATTTCATAATTTTTTTTTTTTTTTGTGTTTAAATAAGTTTTTCAAATTTAAAAATACATTTAAAAGCACATTTAACAGTAATAATTATTAATGAGCTCCTATTTTTTAAATTATATATAATCAAAATTTATTTTCTTTATTGGAAAAAATTTTTTACTATTCGGCCGGCCGAATATTCGGTATTCGGCCTAAAGTTTGGCCAATATTCGGTATTCGGCTATTCGACCCATCACTAATTAATTTACAGATTTTATTGCATATTAAAGATCAATAAGAATTCGCCATTTTTGCCCCTTTTTTTTTTCCAGTTTTTGCCACTGTCCCGGCAAAAATACCAATCCTGATATTGGCTATAATGAATTTCATGCATTTTGAAATTTAAAAACAAAGAATCAACTTAGTAGTCAGAATTAAATTGTCGGTTATCTTCCAAACAAAAAGAAATTTGTATTTTTAATAAATCATTTCAGTGACACAAGAACAAGTATCGATTATAGAACCAATGTAAGTTTTCGGATGTAATACGTGAAATTTTCCTTAAATGTAAGCTTACGTATGTGCAGTTTTATATTAAGACTAGAGGACCCGACAGACGTTGTCCTGTCACCGACAGACGTTGTCCTTCCTGGCACCGACACCAGAAAATCAAATAAATGTGCTTAAATATAGTAATACGCACGATAAACACTACGCTCTTAATTTAATTTCTTATTACAATTATGTAAGGAAATTATTTTTCACTCTTCAGTATTTTTTTAAGTCTGTTCAATTTTTGATAGAATTTTTTTTTCTCTTTTTCGTTAAAAGTTAACGATTTTCTGAGGTCAGTTAATCAAAATTATAATACAGGCTATATTACTGTAAAGCATACACGTTTGACAGGAGCGGGGTTCGAACACGCGATCTCTTTCTTCGAGAAGCAGAGCTTATATCTGGCGCCTTAGACCGCTCGGGCATTCCGTCCGCACTCTATTCATCGAACTTATTCAACACTTTTAATTAGTGAAAAATCACTAACTATTAGTTTTTGCCTAGTTACTAAAAAAGTACTGAAACAATTTCGATGAAATGTGAATCTAAACCATTCTCGAATCCACTGGAACACACACGCTAAATTCCATTAAAATTGGTCCAGTCGTTTAGGAGGAATTTAGTCACATACACACGCACAGAAGATTTATATATATAAAGATAAGGATTCAAAATTTCAGGTTTTGGCTCCGAAGACATCACCAAATTAAGAAAATGTGAATTGTTTCACGAACCACTGGATTTAAACGAATTTGCTTAGTACCATTCGACTCAGAATGAAAAAATGCACTAAGATATGTTATCAGTTTAAAAATAAATACAAAAGCCGATTTTTAAGGAATTTTTTTAAGTTCGCTCTTTTTTCAACTCCTATTAGGGGTGGAATTTTCGAAAATCCCTTTTTAGCGGCACTCGATGTTATTAGAAGTATTTTTACCCCAATTTTCAAGATTTTTGGTTCGGTATATTTTTTTGTGCTGTGATTAATACGAAATCCAGACTTTCTTTTATATATATAGATAAGCATTGAAAATTTCAGGTTTTTGCGCCGAAGACATCGCCAAATTAGGAAAATGTGAATTATCTCACGAACTACTGGATTTAAACAAATTTGCTTAGTACCATTCGATTCAGAATGAAAAAATACACTAAAATATGTTATCAGTTGAAAAATATCTACAAAAGCCGATTTTAAAGGAATTTTTTTTAAGTTCGTTCATTTTTTTACCCTCCTTAGGGGGGGGGGGGATTTTCGAAAATCCCTTCTTAGCGGCACTCGATGTTATAAGAAGTATTTTTACCCCAATTTTCAAGATTTTTGGTTCGGTAGATTTTTCTGTGCTGTGATTAATACGAAATCTAGACTTTCTTTTATATTTATAGCACTTTTAATTAGCGAAAAATCACTAACTATTAGTTTTTGCCTAATTACTAAAAAAGTACTGAATCAATTTCGATGAAATGTGAATCTAAACCATTCTGGAATCCACTGAAACGCATACACAAAATTTTATTAAAATCGGTCCAGTCGTTTAAGAGGAGTTCAGTTACATACACACGCACAGAAGATTTTTATATATAAAGATGTAGCTGTCCGTTTAGTTTAAGAGCTTGCACCTATTTTTAACCCCTCAATTTTGACTGCTTTCCATTCTATCACAGAGGCATAATCTATCATGGACTTTTATGCATACCTTAGTGTACGTTGGCTGGAAAAGCCAGAATGCGTAGAGGAGCTTATTTTTGAGTACCACCACTTCCAAATATTTGCTGAATTTCTGAATTGAATAAAACGAAGAGTATTATTGGTAAATAGTGATACTCAAAAATAAGCAAAAGCACCCTGAACCTCGATTCAAATTTCTCATCATATATAAAAACAATTTATGTTAAAATTATTACTTTTGTAAACCTTTCGAAACTTAAAATTATAATAAGGTCCTTGGTTCCCATAAGTTATATTTGTAAAAACTTTCTCCGTGCTAAAAAAAAAAAAAAAAAAAAAAAAAAAAAAAAATATAAGACGAAAATTTACTGAGCTATGATATTTTCAATTTTATAAATTTTCAAGCAACAAAAAAGAAAAAGACTTTTTTAATATACCTTTGAAAATTGATGCTTTGGGAATTAACTATTCGTCAGCGATGAAAGGATTCACTGTGCAAATTTATAAACTCTCTGCAGGAGCAAAAAATAGGGTCAGTCACAGAAAGTGCAGATGCGATTGCGGTCTCGTAATGTCGACCCCTAATTTATTATAGTCGTCGCTTACACAAACAAACATTGAACAATGAATACAAAATTATAATCATAGCTCGAAGTTATGTACCAAAATAAAAGGAAAAAAAAGTTAGAAAAGATTGTTTTTCGTAGAATACAAATGATCAACATATCAACTGTAAATAAATGCACGCATGATACCAAGAATATGAAATAACATCTGTGACAGTAAAGAAGTTTAGCTGAATATAGGTCAAGAAAGTAATTTAAAATCGGCACACAAATTAGTTTGTATTTTTAAAAACAAAAGATTTTTTTCTAGTCATGGAGAAGTTTGTACACATTAAGAACAAGGGTCGCCAAACTCTTTATTATCACGGGAACATTTTACCCTCTCATGCATAAATTATTTCCCACTATTATTCATTATTATCTTTTTTCGTGATAAATGAGAACCCATTATATATATTCAGATCTACATGAATAAATACTGCCTTTTTTTTTGGAGGGGGGGGGGAGAGGTAGGTTGGGAGGGGTTAAAAGGCAATTTTTATCTACCCTCATATGAGGCCCGTATGAATGAGAGCGTTAGATTTATAATCATCTTAGTGGTCACAAATCTCTCCACTTCCCCACATGCTCAGGACAATAACATCTGTAATCAAAAGTGTAGATAGGAGCCAAAAAAAAAAAAAAAAAAAAAAAAAAAAAAAAAAAAAAAAATCGAAAGGAAATACAGGTTAGAGATGAGACGGGCTCAGCCTAGTGATGGACGATAACGAGAAGTTTTTCTCGATTTTCTCGATTGTATGAACATCTCGATAACTTTCGATTGTGTAAAATTTTTCTCGATGACTCCAGTTTGCAATTGCTTTTATACCATACAGGATTCAATTTTATCAAGAGTCTACTACAGGTGAATGAGTCGGTGTTAATAAAGACACGACGGATTCACTCGCTAGTGAGCCCCTCCTTTCATTGGTGTCTCTAACTTATTAGGCCAGTCAAATTGTCAGAAAAAAGGGCCGATAGATGCAAAAATTCTGCTAGAAGATTTTATGTTTTTAAAATGTTTATGGGGATGCTAGTAACAAGAATAAATGGTTTTCCAACAAAATATCTCGAGGCTAAACTTTGTGAAGCCGAAAAACCACAAAATTTTCGGACTTTTTTCAGTTTTTTGCCTGTAACTCGAAAATTATAAACTTTTTGTGAAACATACTTAATTACAAAAAGAAAGACCAGTAAATTCTCTATAAATTTTACTACAAAAACATTTTTCTAAACCCATTATTTAGCGCGCTATGATTTTTTGAAAATGTCACTTTTTTTTAACTTTGCAGAAAGTGACCTATTTTTCGCCTCCTATCCCAAAAAACTTTTTTTCATCGCTAGCAATGAAAATTAAATACACATATTGATGGATGAGAAATGAAAGTTTTAAGAAAGGCGGATAGAAGAAGCACAAATTCTAGAAACCCTATAAGAAAAACAATCACAAAGGGAGGGAGGGTCGGAGATAAAAAAAAAAAGGGAATGCAGATGGAAGATTGCGGCCATGTGACGTTCCCGAGCCGCTTTTGTTCAGATGCAAGTGTTCTTTTTAAATACATACGCTTCTAATATGCTGCTATTCAGTTTATTGCATCTCTTCTCGTGCAGTAATGAAAAATGAATGAGCTAGACCCAAAATTGTGCTTCATTTGCCAAACGGCTTCAAATTGTAATATTCGCATTGTGAGCCAGAAAGAATTCGCCAAGTTTTTTGAACATAGCTTTCAGCGTCAAAATAATATTCATCAGTTTTTTTTTAAATTAGCAAGGAAGTTAGAATACAGAATGATTGTCGAAAAACATATGCGAATCAGAGAATGATAGCAGCATGTTTGTCGGGGTGAAGATTCAAAACAGACTATAGTTTGTTCCTCAGATCGAGCACTTCTTTCAAGTTTCAAGATAATTGCTTCCTGTGTGAATAAGGCAATCCCGGTGACTTCAACGAAAAACAATAGAGCAGTTTCATATGACGTCACAAATCGACTATTGGAGGTCAAACAATCGTTGAACGGCAGCAGTGATTGGTAGCTGACAGGATTATGGGTGCGGCTGGAGGTGAATCGCCAGCATTTGATTGGCGGATGAAAAGTAAATCAGCTGATTAAAACTGCTCTATAACAAAAGCCCTACTCAAAGAGATATTTGTTTCACAAAGTAATGAAGTTAGAAGCGATAATTACATTTTAGAAAGCTGCAGAAAAAACATGGGAAATAATCGAAATTAATTGAAGAAAATAATTGAACGTATTCGGCACGAACCTGACTTGCAGATGCATGGTATCATAATTTTTGTCACGTAAAACTAGATCAATCTGTAACATGTGGAGAAAAAAGAGGGCGTCGATCCGCATGATCCGTTGACGAAGCCAGTGTCAGAAACAAGAGCCGCTTCATTTCATTGCTTAAAACAAATCAAAAATTTCAAAACAAGAATTTCAAAATAACAGAATTTAAGTTGAGCAGATAAAAGAAGAAACTGATGTCATGATAGTTATCTCAGCCATTTCAAGAGCAGAATCTTTTGAAAGCGTCATAATTGTCGGAGAAGACATTGACCTTTTTGTGATCATGATGAGATTAGGCTATTAGCCCAAAAATCTGTTTTTCCAAAAGCCAGGAAGAGGTAACATTGAAACCAAGTGGTTCTTAACCATATCGTTCAAATACAATTACATGGTTCGTACGGATCCTGGAATTTCATGACCAAGAAATTCTTCTGTACCGGTATTTTCTTATAGAAAATCTCTAATTAACTAAGACGACTTTTCGCGTTTTTGAAGTATATTTATTTTTCTATAAAGAAATGCTGGTATTCCGCATGAGAAATAACGGTACCCGTACGAACTATGAATTACAACAATCGATACAACATCCGCTCTTTTTTAGAGCAAAAAAAGTCAAAGTTTTGTAACACTTTGAAAGAACGTGATCAGCTTGTAGAAATAGCCTACGTGTTCAATAAATTAGGTTTTACCCGTCAAGAAATCATCAAGGTTGGAGAAAAATTCCATATTGCACTATACATTGGATGCATAGATACACACAAAAATTGAATACCTTAATGTTCCAGTTATTTGATAAATCGGCCACAAAAAACAAAGTTCATTTTGCAAGACTACCACAAACACAAGAGGCTGCGCAGCATCTTTTTGTCAAATGTTATCATCAGCTACAAGCTATGCTAGGAAACAACATCCTTCCGGAAGAATGGGAGTGGACGATCTCTTTCAGCCAGTTCAAATGTGCCAAGACCCGGCATCTGAATCCTTGCTACATGTTGTGTCATGTAGTTTTAAAAAAGTGTGCAGCAAAGCATGTTCTTTTCATAAATTAAGACTCAAATGCTCGGCAATTTGTAAAAAATGTAATGGGATCAACTGCAAAAATGTCGACGACATTATTTATCCAGCAGGAGGGGATGTAAAAATGTCACCGTAAGTATTTTTTACTTACATTCAGTTGAACACCTAATATTATTAATGCTCTAAATACACAAAAAGTTACAATGTTCATATTTTTTTTACTATGTTACCGTTGTAATTCATCATGATTGTTATCATGGAAATACCTATAATTTAAATAAGTTACATTAAAGAAAATAAAATAATGGAAAATTGTGTCAAATTTTCGTTTTTGCAATTTTTCCACTAAGTTAGAAAAAATGGGTCAATTTCAGAAAGCTGTAGCGCGCTTAATAATGGCTTTAGAAAAACAGTTTTAGAAGGAAATTTGTAGAGAATTTAATGCTCTTTCTTTTTGTAATTGAGTATAGTACGCAAAAATTTTATAATTTTTGAGTTATGGACAAAAAACTGAAAAAAGTCCGAAAATTTTGTGTTTTTTTGGCTCCACAAAATTTAGCCTCGAGATATTTTGTTGGAAAACCATTAATTCTTGTTACTAGCATCCCCATAAACAGTTTAAAAACATAAAATCTTCTAGCAGAATTTTTGCATCTATTTATGACAATTTGACTGGCTTATATACGTAATTTTGTAATATGAAATCTCGAACTGGGTCCTCGCTGTATAAGGCCTCATATACCAAACGCACTGTGCACGCACAGCAAAATCTCGTAAATAACAACAAAAAAAAATCTCGAACTGAACGTTAAATTTTGAAAACTGCCCCCCCCCCCCCAAGGTAACGGAGTGGGGGATGGGAAATATATAAAATCGAGGTGCATAAGATCAATAAGGGGTCACATGCCAAACAAACACTTCCTGCTTTTCTAAACACCATGTATATTATAAATATTATTTATTGCAAAATCCGTAAAAAAAAGAAAAAAAAACATTTTGGAACTGCCGACAGAAGTCAAAACTTGAACAATTACGTGTGTATTTTTTTAATCGTCAGGAAATATTTTATTGTGAGGGAAATACAAGGACCAAGTAACCGCGGTAAATTAACGCCTACACGCGAGAGGAGGCCAGAGTCCCAGCAGTGGTGATCAACATTTATATGATGCAGATGTCATACACGCACCACATTGGCACGATGTTTTCCAGATGCCGATTTAGCGAAAACTTCGAAGAAGTTTGAGAAATTTAAATTTCAACCCATTATGGGTCCCTAACGTGACCCAGAATGACGGGAGAAACTTTTTTATGCTAAATTGGTAATGTATGGAGCATAAGCTTCAATAAACATATTACATCAAAAAATGAAAAATGCCCCCCCCCTGGCCCCCTCCCCCCCCCCAAAAAAAACCCCCGGTGCTATGGGGAAAACCGTAAAACTGCAAAAAGAGCGGCGACGAAAAGTTAGCTATGCTAAAATTTTTCTCGCCGCTGTAGCTCCCATACAAGCAAAATTATAGCCTTTTAAAAATTGAAATGAAGTGAAGAAATGAGCAAAATTATGTTGGTGAATAACCAACAGGGGGGGGGGGTCAATAGCCCCGCTTGTGCCATATAGCTTAAACTTTTAAGTTAAAATTGGTAGAGAACAAAATGAGCAATATTTTAAAGTGTATGTTGGGGGGGGGGGGGGTCAAGCCCCTCACCTTTGGAAGAGGTCCTCAAAGAGGGAACTTTAAAACAATGTGCCTAGGTTACAGTAACAATGTGGCTAGTTCAATGATTTTTTTCCATCTCAAAAAAATTTCCAATACGCCTAAGGACGTTTTCAATTAAAAAAATTCGATCTAAAATGATAAAAACACAAAAAGCTTCGAAAAATGCCAACCCCCCCCCCTCCCGTCGTGGGAACCAAATTCGGAAGGGGGGAAGGGTAAGAAAGCATCATAATATGAAAGAGTAATTCGAGATCTTCAAGATGATATACAATATGACGGGTTTAAAAAGTGAAAATTGTCCCCCTCCCCTGCCCCCCGTCAGTCCAACCCTTTCGCCCCCAATTTCCTGCAGCAGACATTTAAACTTTTTTACATTTGATAAATAATATTTACCGAATGATTAGATGAAAAAAAAAACACTTAAATTGATAGGTATTCCAGAAATCGCTACAGTTTTAAACATATGTTCGTCCCCTCTCCAACCTCCTCTTAATTTTAATAAGTAACATTTATTGGGGGGTACCACGTACGTGACGGCATGGTAAGACTAAAATACCAGAAACTTTGAAAATTAGGTCTTCATTTCACACATTATTGTCATATTCTCATGTTTCTTTCTGTACTTCGTTTTTCGATAAAACTTTCATTTCACAAAGCTTCATCGACAAAACGCCTCGATAAAGATCGTGATCTCTATTCTCATCGAGAACGAAAATCATCCCTATCGAAAAAGGCATCATCAGCAAACCACAAGATTCTCAGAGTGCCGCTTTTATCAAGGTTAAATTTCATCTGGAAGTTACAAGTCCTTCGATAAACCTATTTCAATCGAGGTTAATTTTCATCGCGTTGAAATGATTATCTCGTTATGCCTAATCTCTTTATCGGGATGAAATTTGCTGAAATGAGAGGCATATACGAAAGCTTTTTTAATCATTCTTTCATATTATGAATCTTTCTACTTTTGGAGTTGAATTTTAAGGGGCGGGAGGAGGGGAGGGGGGAGCGATGAGGGGGCGAATTTTTTAAATCTTAGCTATTTCGACAATAAATGTTATTTTTGGTGTGGATTTTTTTATGGAACTCTCCGGTAAATATTATTTATTAAATATAAAGATTTTAAAGTGCGGGCTGCATCATTTTTAGGTTTAGTCTAGGAAAAATAAGTGAACCCACGGGTGACATGTAAATTTCAAACCTTTTTTTTTTTTAACCCGTCATGTTATATGTACATCATCGGAATGTTTTGGCACCTCCCTTTTTTCATTTTACGAATCTTTCTCCTCCTGGAATTGAATTTCAGGAGGAAGGGGGGGGGGGGAACCGATAAGAGGGTGAATTTTTTAAACCGTTGCTATTTCGACAATAAATATCATTTTAGATGTGGAGGTTTCTTTTATGGAACTCTTCGGTAAATATAACTTATTAAATATAAAGATTTTAAAGTGGGGGGGTGCGTCATTTTTAGGTGTGTTCTGGGAAAAATGAGTGAACCCACAGGTGACATGTAAATTTCAACCTCTTTTTTGGACCCGTCATGTTATATATATCATCGGAATTTTTTCGAACCTCTCTTTCATTTTACAAATATTTCTCCTCCTGGAGTTGAATTTCAGGAGAGGGAGGGGGAGCAATAAAAAAGTGATTTTTTTTTTTAGCTATTTCGACAATGAATATCATTTTAGATGTGGTTTTCAGAGGAGCGCTCCGGTAAATATTATTTCATAAATACAAAAGTTTAAAATGGGGACTGCGTGATTTCCTGGTGCATTCTGGGAAGAAAAAGTAACATTACGGCCACGGGTGAGGAGTAAATTTCAAACTTTTTTTGGATCCGCTATGTGATATGTCATAGGAAAGGTTTCGGAATACTCTTTCATATTATGGACGTTTCTCTTCCTGCAGTTTAATTTCAGGATGGGGGGGGGAGGGCGACGGGGAGTGAATTTTTTTTAATTCGTTTTGTAGCTATTTCGAGAGTAACTATCATTTTAGAAGTGATTTCTTGATGGAACCTTCTAATAAAAATTACTAATTATAAACATTTTAAAGTGGGGGATGCGTGATTTCCGGGTGTGTTCTGTTAAGAAAAATTAAACCTGCGGGTGAGGAGTAAATTTCAAACTTTTTTTGGACCCTTCATGTGATTGATTATTGGAATGTTTTTCGAATCACTCTTTCACATTATGAACGTTTCTCCTCCTGGGGTTGAATTTCCGCAGGGGGGAGGGGAGCGATGAGGGGTAATTTTTTTAAATCGTAGCTATTTTGAGGATAAATTTCATTTTAAATGTGATTTTTTGATGGAGCCCTTTGGTAAAAATATTTTATTAAATATAAACATTTAAAAGCGAGGCTGCGTGATTTCCGGATGTATTCAGGGAAGAAAAAAAATAGTGGAATAGTGAGGAGTAAATATGAAGCTTTTTATGGACCAGTCATATGATAAATCAACGGAAGTTTTCAAACCACTCTTTCATATTATGAATCTTTCTTCTCTTTTCCTCAATTTGGCCTCCTTACAGAAGCGCTTTTCAAACTTTTTTGAAATCATTTCGTTTTTGTGAATTCAGATCTGATTTTTTTTATAGGGACTTCCAATATATAATTTATAACGTATGAAAAATTCACAAACTGTGAGGACAGGCTGTATTCCGGGTGTTGCAATAGTTGGAATTCTAAGGGTAGTGTTTTTATATCTTTTGTTGACTCCTCTTTCGTGATATATCATTAGAAAGCTCTGTAATTACCATTTTATTTTATATACCTCCCTCGCTCATCCCGCCTCACTTTGCCCCCGCGGGAAACTCTTTAATAAATTTAACCGACACCCATCATGCCAAGTATTGTTGCAAAGCCTAATGACCATTTACTCATATTATGCATTTTCATTGTCCCTGCACTACTTTGACCCCCCCCCCCCCTCACCGAGTGGTCCGTTTAATGAATTTCAATAGAGAGTCTTCTAATAATGGGAGAATTGTAGATCGTATCTCAATATATGTACAAAAATCAATAAAAGATTTTTATCACTTTTAATATTCTTTTAGTTCATGTTCTTTCACTAGGAGTGCTTTTGATTATTTTTTCTTTGGCCATTTTGCTACTCGCGACTAGGGATGCACCGAATATTCGGTATCTATTCGGTATTCGGCCATGTTACCGAATATTCGGCTAGGCCGAATATTAAACTATTCGGCTTGGCCGAATATGAAACTATTCGGCCTGCCGAATATTCGGTATGTCCGAATATCAAAGTATTCGGCCGAATCCAATACTTAATAAAACCTTTTAAAAACTTTTCACTATTTCTACTTTTAACTGTCAATTTTTTAATTTATATTTAAAATAATTAGAAAAAAATCATTTTTAAATAAAATAGAATGTTTTTACATTATTTATTTGCTGTTTGTAAAGCATAACTTAAGAAGATTAACCATGAGAAGGATTAAAATGGTGAATTATTAGGATTCTCCTTAGGAATAAATTAAGTGCTGATACAAGTTTCTAAATTTTGTTTATTGAATAATCTGTTTCTTGCTTTTCCCCAAATAAAAGTCCTTTAAAAGAAAAAAAAAACTTTTGAGATTAGTGATATCTATTAAGGCAGACAATTTTTGTTCATGAAACCATAATCATAATCAACTTATTGAGTCATAAGTACATTGTATTTCATCTCATTCTAGGTCAAAACTTGTGTGTTCGTTTATTACATTAACAATAAATAAGATAACATATTTTCAACTCACATGCTTTGATTTCTCTAAAATATAATATGATGAGAAGGGTGGAAAATACCACCATTCATAAGAAAAGAACTATGAGCGATGAGCCAAACATACCTTTATTCAGAATTAAGTTGAAAGTATTGGTACTTTATATTGAAAAAAATCTGCCTTGAGTTATTTAAAAAGGACAATTATCAGACTGTAAAATTTTTCTTCGGCCATTTTTTCATTGTTTGATTTTAAAATGTCTGTTTTGATTCGTAGAAAATTTTATTATTTAAAGTTTCATAACTGCACTTCTTAAATAATTCAAGCCAGATTTTTTTCAATACCAAATGCTCTTATAAAAAGCTCTTGGTTATCAAAGTAAGTTTCTTTTATTAAATATTATGTAAAACTGTTTTAAAAAGTAACATTTTAATACCTTTAAATTTTGAAATATAAAAAGTATTTGGAAAGCCGAATATTCGGTATTCGGCCGAATAGTTAACTATTCGGCTGGCCGAATATTCGGTATTCGACCCAACAATTACTATTCGGCTAGCCGAATATTCAGTATTCGGTTCACCTGTCGGCCGAATATTCGGCATTCGGTATTCGGCCAAAATCACTATTCGGTGCATCCCTACTCGCAACTTTACAACTTTTTGAAACCAAGGAACGCCGTTACATGACTTTTCTACTATTGCGGCTCCATTATAACATCCTTTTGGTTTGTTGTTGTTTTTTAAATTCATTTTTTTTCAGTTTCCATGTATTTATTAAATTATGCTTTTTAAACATGTAATAACAAAGATTTTAATAATCGATTGTAAAAACATCTCGATTGTAGATTCTCGAAATTAATCTATGACTTTATCGAATGCGCTTTTTTACGATTACGATTTTTATCGAATAGGAAATTTTCGAGAATCGCCCATCACTAGCTCAGCCCGAGCCAGGGCTCATTTTTTCTGAAGCCAGACAATTTTATTTAGTAACTGACATTGTGTAGAAAAGATTGAAACAACTTTTTCCACTTAAAAATGCCTACTTAATCCTTTTCAACTCATTTTAATTCTTTTTTATCAAAATGACGGGGTAACTGAATGTTTGATACTTTAATTTAGTATTTCATTGTTGTTTCAAATGAAAATTTGTGATAATTACAGATTTATGTCAACGGAATTTCCGGCGACGATCGATTTATACGGCGCCAATCTAAACAAACCCAACAATAAATTCGCTTTTTGTTGGCATTTCGTTAGCAGAAGATATTTTTAATGGGATCGTTCCTTTATTTATTATTAGGATGAGCGAAGCGAATCCTCTACTAGGCCACTCAAATGACAGTTTGTCGTACACTTTACAAAAAAACTATACAGTATGTTCACTTGAAATTAAACACAAATATAAATTATGATCTGTAGATTTGCAGAATATTATTTTTTTACAGAAATACTTTTCAAAAAATTATTATTTTAATTAACTTATTTTACATGGTTTTCCTTTACGAACGCATTTTTTCAAATAAAAAGTGAAACACGTACGTTTTTAGAAGAAAAACTTAAATCATGGGGTCAGTAATTATAGCTAGAATCATCATTAAATAAATAAATAAAATATATTTTCATTATTCTGATAAAATATCTCAAAAACTGCTTTCAGATTTTCAAACTATGCTCATTCCTTTAACTACGTATAGTTTCATGATTTCTTTTATAAAATGTATAAAATACTTTTTTTTAGAAAAATTATAGCATAATTTTAATGAATTAAAATTTGTGAAAATTCTCTTATTAACATTCAATTATAAAAGTATTTTCTGTGTTAGGAATTCAAATACACAATTTATTCTTATTTTGTGAAATCATTTAAGCAGACGATATTTATGAATTTTAAAAGAATTACATTATGTTTTTATGAAGTGGCAATAAAAGAATTGTAAACAAATAAAATTATTTAATATTTTGTATAATTCTACTTCGAAAATATTTTTATTTATACCAGTCTTATATCATAAATAAACAATCTGAGGAAATTCTTAGTTATTTGGTTGAAATACATTTTTAAATTAAAATGCGCCGAAACATAAAATTACATTTTTGCTTAATAAAGATGCAAAAATAATTTTAAAAATATATTATTACTTTCAAATATTTATCTTATAGCATAATACTTCGCGAATCCAAACAAAGCATGGCTTTTGCTAGTTTAGTTATATGACGCTAAGATAATATTTTTTTCTGTTTTTGGTAGATAAAAATTAGCTTGAGGTTTGCAAATTATTTAATCTTTGATTGTGCACAAATTATAATCGTTTTTCATATGAAAATAACTTTAGTGATTATTATACGTGTTTGACATCTTGATCTCTGCTCATGCTGGGGACGCAGTTCCTTATCGAAGTCACTTTCTTCCGTAAGTAAATATGATTACCATGTTATTCCGATAAAAAGCAATCAATCAGTGTTTTCTCTTTTTCTATAAAAGCTTCGGACCTTTAAAATAACAATGTCGATTTTTTAAATTTACGTAGATTTTCAGGTACCCGTCAATCGCAGTAGATTGTAATGAGAAAGGAATCTATTATAATGAAAGATGTACACTTTTTAAAGAAAATTATAGAACGTTGTTTTATTCGTCAGCTTACAAATAGTAATTCTCCAAATATGTTGCATTTATTCATTAAACACAAACGTGTCCACCAAATTTGTTTAATAATCCTTTCCGGCACGGACAAAATCTGTTAGTAAAATGAGAAATTATCGACTGACACCGGAATTCACAAACGACTTTTTTAGATACTATTTGGAAAACCTTAATTTAAGAGTTACAAAATCTTTCTAAAATATTATTGGTGATTGCATGTTTGGAATAAAATTAGGTATCCCAGACCGGGACAATGTATCGGAAAGGTTAACCCGGGAGAATACGCGCTTACCAAGGGTAGAAATGGTTTTAACTTGTCACCAATAAAGTCAAATTATAACCGTCATTTTATTTAGGCGAAGACAATCCTTACAAACTTTACGATAAAATCAGTTGAAGATTACTTTAAAAAGATAAGTGGTTACAATTGCAAAAATCATACGCACTCCGAGTCAAAAAGACCATGCATGTGTATGTCCGGGTTAAAGGAGGAAAAAATATAAGAATCTTTTTAAGTATGAAGTATATTTTTATTTTATACGGATTTTAATAAGACTGAATTTGAATTTTCACTTAAAAATTATATCTATGTAAGAAGTTTTTATAATTGAGATATCACTTTTAAAACATTTTTTTAATACTATACAATTTTGTTTCGTATATTTTTGGTATCGGGCTCGATCGGGCCCGGATCTCGTGAAACGAGCCCGAACTCATCTCTAATACAGATGTGAAATGATAATTCCTCCATGTGATAAACCTGGAGAACGAAGGGAGTGGAAGGTTATACAAATCTGCTTCCTTTCAAAATGAGAAATAATGCTACGCAAAATTCAAATTAATATGGAGGCTGGTTGGCTGGTTCGTTAAATTTCGTTTTTTGTGGCCATATTTTGACATTCGTACGGCTTCACTTTTTTCAAACCGGAAAATTTTATTTATTCATGTGTAGAAAATATTGAAAGAACTCTTTTCCACTTTAAATTGCATACTACAAGTTATTTGAATGCTACTTTGATCAAAATGACGGGGGAACTAAAGTCGTGTTTATTTATTTTAGTATTTATTTGCTGTTTGAAATGAAAATTTGTGATAATTACAGATTTATGTTTACGGATATCTTTGTTTTATATCTATCATGTTTTATCTAAGTTTATATATATATATTTCTTATCCATTAGATTTAGTTTTGAGCAACTTTTCATCTTTCTTCACGCGATGAAAAATTGCGTTTGTGTCCTTTTTAAAAGAAGTACCACACAATTATACCTTCCGCAAATAAAAACCTGTCTGAAACGGAAATTTGATAGGTTTTATGGGACTCCGTTTTATTAGGTTTCGTCACATAAGATATTGTTTATGTATCCAACATGTTCAGGTTAAAAAATTTGGGTACCCCCCGCTCAAAAGGCTGGTTACGCCTATGCTTTACAAATCTGAATTATATAATATTTTTCTTGTACTGTGTGCCGAAAAGTAATACACAGATAATAAAAGATTTTAGAGATTTTTTAACAGAAGTCAATTTTATTACAAGCATATATATATATATTTTCAATTTCGACATGATCACACATTCTATAGATGAATCATAAAAGGCATAATTTAACCGCTTCCCTTACCAATAAAAAATCATATTTTTTGCAATTGCATCATTGCATGCTTTAAACTTTGAAATATAAAAAGCAATCGATCGAATATTCGGCTATCCGAATATTCGGTGCATCTCTATATACGAACAGCGCCGTGCGAAAGGGAACGAGCAGTCGCCCCGGGTGCGGCAATTTAGGGGCACCAAATTTATACTATCAATATAAAATTATAGGAAAACAATTGAACTGTTATTTTTTGCCTGATATAAATTGGGATGGGGGGTGCTAAATTGAAACTTTGCCCCGGGGGCAGTTTTCTCTTCGCACGCCCCTGTATACGAACTATAAATAACTCAGCATAATCAGGGAAGCCGTTAAAAGTAATTCAAATGTGTCTTGCTAGTTTAAATATGGTTGCAAGTGTACTATTAAAGCATAAAATGAGGGTTCGAATTTGTCGTGAATAAATGAAACTCAATAAAACCATTGGAAAACACTGCTTGCATGAAACACATATTTTCTGCTCAGATGTCGTATCTTCCCCAAGCCGCCATTTTGTTTCCCTGTTATTTTTCATACATTATTATTATTATTTAACCTTAAACTACAAAATGCAACTTAAATGGTTATTTAATGATTGAATCATACATTTCAAAAAATGATATGAATTTAAACAAGACAATCTACTGTATAAACTCAAATGTTGAAAGAGCAAACTTTTAATTAGGGCTGCACCGAGTAGCGAAGTACCAGGCCATTTACTACTCGGCCGAGTAGTTGTGTATAAGAAAGAACTATCAATGCACATGAAGTGATCTTTAAGAGCGACATGTCTGTGTAAATATAATAAACATACTTCTTTAAAACATATAATCATATATTTTTTAATTAACTTAATAATTTCTAATTAACTAATTTGAAATTTAATTATACATCCTTACATCCTTTAAAGATAATTTTTAAATTTTCAAACAGTTTAAAACAGTAGCATTGTTTTTTTTTTTTTTAATGGAAAATAAAAGTGATACATAAAAATTAAATTCAACCAATGCAAATTAACCGATTCTTTAACTTACAAATTGATTTTGATACTGGAAATCTGTATCAAGAATGATTATTGGTTGTTGTAATTTTGAATAATTCAAAGAACTGATGTTAAAAGTAATGATGAAAGCTTGCATTATTCACAATATGCAACTTAGAATAAAATCAGGCTTATTGCCTAACAGGCTATTTTAGACATGTTAGCTATAGCTAGAAACATTGTAAGAGGATTTTGACAATTCCATATAGTTGCATGCTCAAATTTTGAAAAGTTTCAGTTTCCTTGCCTGGATCCAAAAAGATTAATTATTAGAGTAATTAACTAAGATGGAGCTCAAAATATAAAATATTGAAAATGCTGTATGAATTATAACATCTTTTTTGCCTTTATGCTGCTGAAAGTAAGATAAACTTAATCACAGTTTAGTAGCAATTACTGTGAAGTGTAATGAAATTGTTATTTTCATTCAGAGTAATCATAACATTGATGAGTCAAATGAATAGATTCCCATATTAGGAGTTAAACTACCAATTAAAACATTCCTACACTATTTGGAAAAAGAAAGTTTCGGTCATTTTAATTGTGGTACAATGAAAGTCTGATTATTAGTGAACTGGAGGGAAGAATTTGCATTTGTGTCTTTTTTTTTACTTTTCCATATTTTATAGACATTTTTATGTATTAAATAAAATATTTTTTGAATAATTGCAAATATTATACATTTATATTTAAAACACTTTTACAGATCAGTTATAAATTCTTTTGTCTTCAATAATATTATAAATAAATCAAAAATATTTAATTTAAAGCACCAAAATATTTTACTTCTTGCAAATTAGTTTCAGTAGCCATAGCATACCATCAATGTAAAATATGATGATGATATGCTATGGCGACCAAAACTAGCTTACAAGAAGAAATGAACTATTTTAGTGCTTTAAACTTTAATTTATTCATTTGTAATGTATTGTGCCAAATAATTTCTCATTGTAACGATATTAAATGCTTAGATATTAAATCCTTACAACTACTCGGTAATGTATTCGGTACGGCCCTACTTTTAATAGTAAAAATTGTTTGATTTACTTATTCATTTATTTTGTAAAACATTCAAGTAGAGTTCTAATAAATTTTTTAGTATGCATAAGCCTTTAAAATACAGTAAACTCCCGCTACAACGATATCCGATACAACAATAACTCCCTGTACTACAATAACATTTCCTGGTCCCGGTGAACTTGCATATAAACTAATGTTAACCTCCCCTCAATATTACGATATTCTCTAGAACAATAAACCTCTGTAAAACGATTTTTCTTTTAAAATTTCAATGTTATTTTCCCCCTTTATAACGATATTTTGATTTTTTAATACTGAGAAAAAATCTTTGTCATTTTTTCGGTTTATTTTGTTAACAGAAGACTCACTGTTGATTTTCAATATATCTTTAAAATGTAAGATTTGCTGTTGTTCAAATTTAGATGGTGGGGACCATATGAAGTCCTTCTTGAAAATGGAAGGGGAAAAAACACAACCCTTGTCATGGAACATGTGTCAAATCGTTGGTTTGCCATCTTCTCATTGCTATACGAAAAGGTAAAGTAAGGTATTTATAAGTGACATTCTAAAAAAGAAGAATTCGGAGCTTTTAAAAGGTGTGCAGAGTTAGACGATTTTAGAGTTTTAATAATTTTGAGTTCTAAACGGAAAATTTTATTTTTGATTTCCTTTCTTTCATCCGTGTATTATCCTTTAAAGTGGCAAAGCGAAAACAACTATACTTTCGAGATAAAATGAATATTATCAATGATATTAATGAGAGAATGAAACTGACTGATGCAGTTAAAAAATAAGGATTATCGAAATCTACAATTAAAATGTTCCCAAAGAAGAACAAACATACCGAAGACATTATAAGATCAATTGCAATTAACGCATAGCGAAAACGACTGAAAGTTGCCACAAATGAAAACATTGATGCTGCTGTTTTAAAATGGTACCAAGAGGTGAAGGCAACAAATGTTCCAATAAATGAACCCTTTTTATGTGCACAAGCACGTAAATTTAGAGCAACGCTAAGGAACGAAAATTTTAGTAACGGTTGGCTATCGTCACGGAATAATTTTCCAGGAAATTCACGGAGAGAAAAAGTTTGGCCCAATTATTGACGCATTTGATTAGTGGCAAAAGAAGATGAAAAATATCTTATAAAAAAGTATGCTCCAGAAGAAGTTTCTAATGCACATGAATCTGGACTGTTTTTCCAACTCCAACCGATTTTACGCAGGCGTTCAAAAGTGATAAGTGTTATGGAGGGAAGAAATCGAAACAGAAACTTACTGTTCTTCTGTGTACAAAAAACACAGGCACAAATAATTACCAAAGTGCTTTAAGAACCTGAAAAGTCTTTCCGTGGAATATAAAGCCAATAAAAATCTTGGATAAATTGTAAATTTTTTTCTGAATGGTTACAAAAATTACAGAAAAAAATGAAGAAGAGAAAGAAGAAAATCGTTTTGTTGGTAGATAATTGCTGCGCTCATGCATCATTTCCAAAATTTCAAGATGTAAAAATTATTTTTTTTCCCTGCCAACTGTATTTCAATTTTACAGACTCGAGATATGGGTATAATTGGGTGTTTTAAGGGATATTACAGAAAACTGTTGGCAGACTTGATACTTATACATTTTGGTAATAAAATAGAAGACCCTTTTAAAGCTGTAAATGTGAAGAAAGCATGTGACAATATTGCTGGAAGTTGTTCAGAAGTAACAGAGAAAAACAATCGTAACTGTTTGAAAAAAGTCGGGTTTTGCCACGAAGATAAAAAATCTCATTGTGATGAAAATTTCCTTGAATGAGATCTTTCATATGATAAAGAATGTGTTTTGAACATTCAAAAATATTTATCCTAACTTGCAGTGGCAAAAAATCTGGAATTAGCGAGGAAGACTATTAAACAGCAGGTAACGATCTTATGGCTTTCACTGCAGATGCTGATGAAGCACTGTTGAATTCAAACACTTTTCTCCGGAGGAACTTCTGTGGCTCCGGAGGGACATTACAGAGTTCCGGTGGGGGTGGATTGCACTTTTTGACCACTGAAAATCCAAAATCTTAATTTTTACAGGGGGGACATTCCATTGCTTCGGGGGGAATGTCCCCCCCGGGCCACCCCTTGGGTTCAACATTGTGATGATGACATTCTCTGTGCTTAATGCATACCTTTTTCATTGACTTAATTGTTAAAAGATGAATAAATATACCACAATATTGGATTATTTTTAATAAAAATAGTTTTCAGGCATGTGAACATTTTTTTACTCATTTTCTGAATTCATTTACATTTATTTTGCATCATTTAATTATTACTATTAACACTCTGCTAACGATTTTCATCTAAATATAAATATTAAAGTAGTATGTACCTTCAAGTAAAAAGGAAACTTTTATTAAAAGCCCAAAATATGTAGGCCCTCGATATAGCAATAACCCCTCTACAACAATATATGTATAAGGTTCCTAAAATATTGCTGTAACGAGGTTTTACTGTATTTGTTTTCTGTTCTGTCAAAAAAAATAATTGCAAAATAATAATAATAACAATTTGTGAAAAATAAAAGGGAAACAACATGGCGGATTGCGGGATCTGTTCAATATTTTCTCATGAAAAGGTACATTTTATGGTCCTGAGTAGATAAATAGGATGTGTAGCAAATTCCCCAATATTTTCATTCATAATGTAGGGTATTCTGGTACACAGTGGTCCACTTTTGTAGTTTACTTTTTTTCTATCGCTGTCTTTAATGGTAATTCCAAAAATCTGCTTGAAAATATTTTTGAACATTCCATAAGCATCTCTACATGCCTCAAAATTGTTTCAGAACACAGCTTCAAACACATTTTTAGAAAAATTGTATACATTCATAAAGTGGACCAGTGTGCCCTAGAAGCAGGGCACAGTGATCCACTATTAAGTACTATTCAAAATAAAATAAAATAAATTTTTTATTAATTTAAATTCTCTTTATATTCCCTTTACCTAAATATAATAATGTAAATTTCCGAGTAACATTTTCGATCAAAACATACACAAAACTAAACAAAAAAATTATTTTAAAAAATCATATTTTTAAAAATAACAATACATTAAAATAAAGAAACAACTGCAAATAAAATGAAATTGTTAAATAACATAAAGTCATCATAATGAAAACTTAATAATAAAACTAAAATATTTTTGTACCCGATTATTATTATTATTTTAAGATTCGAGGACGATTTCATAATAATATCCATACAAATAGCAGATTAATAGCCATAAAGTTTTGATACCAATTTTTTTATGTTACATCTAAATTCAGTAATAAAATTTCATAACCTGCAAATTGTTTTAGTAATAATAGGCTACAGTCATTAGTAGAATACTAGTACTGTTTTTAAAAACAATATATAGACAAAACCAAAATATTTCTTATGTTAAATAAATTGACTCTTTACTTTGTTTATTTTATTTTACAGTTGAATAATTACTTTAAAACAGTATTTCTTTGTAGAGAATAAACAAATACAGTAGGCTCCTTTAAATCTGCAACTCTAAAAACTGCACACAATTTACAGATGTAAACAATGAAACATTCAATTCAGATGCAAGGACAAAATTAGACATTTTTTTTATTTTTATACCAATTCTATATCTATTTTAATCTGTAATTTTCATTAATATTACTGAATTCATGTTATATCATGCAGGAAAAATTAATTTATTTCTGAAAAAATTCAAGATATTGCTGATATCACTGGTAATCACCATCTTTTTTGCCAAATGTACTTATGGGCTATTCCATGCGAATTTGTTTGTCTGTTACACAGCTAAAAATTGCTATGCTTGTTGGCCACTGGTATTTTCATAAAGTTTGATTCGTTTTATTCAATTGATGAGATATCTTCAAGAAAATAAGTCTCATTTTTTCGACATAATATACTGGTAGCCAAGAATCGCAGTACGTAACAGACAAACAAATTCGCATGGAATAGCCCTTATGCATATTACAAATTTAAAATTTTTTCACCAAAACTAACCTTTATACTACCTTAATTTTCTTATAATAATGCTCCGTACTTACTTCAAATTATTAAATTAAAATCTTGTTTCTAGATCTAATCTGTTAATCTGTATGCAGACGATATAAATTCTTAATTTGCCTTAAAAAACATTATTCCAAAAACATTTCCAAACATTTATTTAAAAAGATGGCTCTAAATTAAAAATATTCTTAATTAAAACTTTATTTCTTAATATTCCAAATAAAACTGATTTCTTCTATGTTTTTATCAACCCTTTTTAAGAAAATCTTATTAAATTTATTCCAAAACCATACCTTTCAAAAAATATCATTATTTTATTTTATCTATTTATTTATTTTCCCGCCGTCAACCTTTGATGTGTGCATTAATAAATTCATTTCTTTTCTTTTTCTCTTAAAATTAATCATTTATAAAAATCGTCTGCCTAAGAAATTATGAGTCGATTATAAATTGGTTAAATAATATTTTTTTTTTTTAAATAAATTTATCGTCTGTGTAAAATAGTCTCTTATCTGGACAAGAATTCTGTTTACATAAAAGGATGATGGTTTGAGATTACAGAAAGTTCTAGAATTTTCTTTTGAGTTTTAAAAGGTGGAAGTCTCGAGATGAGAAGGGGAGAGATTCTGGAGTTCTTTCGTCGATGAGTACGGCTGGTTGAAGTAAATGATGGAATTTTTTTGGACATTTCGGTAAAAGATCGTTTGCAAAAAGGAGTTATTCCCTCTATAATGACTACAGTTGAATAAATAAACTTACAGCCACCAATGAGTGATTTATTGGATATTCTACATTTATTTATTTTTTATTTTTTCCCTCGCTGGCCATGACTTCTGTGCAAAGAACGGGGACCCTGGCGATGATGTTTCTGGCTCCTAACTTTAAAATGATACAGTCTTTTCTAGAGCCGGCAGGATATCCACATGAGACTCGAAGCGACTAGCAATTATTTCAGATTAGCATCTTTCCGAGCATAGTTGTAAAGTTTTTTAACAGGAACACACGCCATTCCACAGATTCAGTTTGCAATCCGAAAAAGTCACATAATTATCCTGTCAATGGATAAGGATGGATAGAAAAGACTGACATTTTAAAGTTAGGAGCCAGAAATATCATCGGCAGGGTCCCCGTTCTTTGCACAGAAGTCATGGCCAGCGAGGGAAAAAATAAAAAATAAATGTAGAATATCCAATAAATCACTCATTGGTGGCTGTAAGTTTATTCAACTGTAGTCATTATAGAGGGAAAAACTCCTTTTTGCAAACGATCTTTTACCGAAATGTCCAAAAAATATTCCATCATTTACTTCAACCAGCCGTACTCATCGACGAAAGAACTCCAGAATCTCTCCCCTTCTCATCTCGAGACTTCCACCTTTTAAAACTCAAAAGAAAATTCTAGAACTTTCTGTAATCTCAAACCATCATCCTTTTATGTAAACAGAATTCTTGTCCAGATACGAGACTATTTTACACAGACAATAAATTTATTTAAAAAAAAAATATTTAACCAATTTATAATCGACTCATAATTTCTTAGGCAGACGATTTTTATAAATGATTAATTTTAAGAGAAAAAGAAAAGAAATGAATTTATTAATGCACACATCAAAGGTTGACGGCGGAAAAATAAATAAATAGATAAAATAAAATAATGATATTTTTTGAAAGGTATGGTTTTGGAATAAATTTAATAAGATTTTCTTAAAAAGGGTTGATAAAAACATAGAAGAAATCAGTTTTATTTGGAATATTAAGAAATAAAGTTTTAATTAAGAATATTTTTAATTTAGAGCCATCTTTTTAAATAAATGTTTGGAAATGTTTTTGGAATTATGTTTTTTAAGGCAAATTAAGAATTTATATCGTCTGCATACAGATTAACAGATTAGATCTAGAAACAAGATTTTAATTTAATAATTTGAAGTAAGTACGGAACATTATTATAAGAAAATTAAGGTAGTATAAAGGTTAGTTTTGGCGAAAAAATTTTAAATTTGTAATATTAATTAATCAAGTTTTTTTATTATTATTATGTTTGGCTAAACCTAAAATAAATGGGACTAGTTTCATTGACTAATTTAGGAAAAATGCATCTCATCTTTATAATGAATATTTAATTATACATTATTATTTAATTCACCTTTGCGTTTAATCATTTTAAATTATCTAAATTTTTATTATTTTAGTTTATTTCTTTACTTAATTACTTTAATATTTTACTCTATTATAAGCATTCATTATAATTTTGATTGCATTATTAATTACATTCAAACTACTGTTTAAAAAATGTAAACAAATCCACAAAATTCTAAAATCCGCACAACTTCTGGTCCCAAGCTTTGCGGATTTGAGTGAGTCAACTGTATTAAATATTTTGAAAATTCTACACTACAATTAAAAGAGTGGATTGTGGACCATCGTACCCCAGCAGTGGATGATCCACTGTACCCCATGTTGATGTTCTGTATATTCTCAAAAAATTGTTATTCGAAACTTTCTGTTAAGCATGTTAACTTTAATATTAATTAAAACAAGTATCTTAGATAAAAATAAAAACAGTTGATGGAACGCACTTTTCACCTTGTTTTTAACACAAAATATATAATTTGAACTTTAAAATGCTCAGGTTTACTTTAAAAGGCGATTAAAATAATCAAATAGAGATGTTAATAGTTAATTTTATTTGAAACATCTCACTAGGAAAATGCAAGAAGTGTAAGTCACCGATTTTGACGAAAGTAGTATCTTTGGAAAGATCTTGTCTAGAGCAGTAAAAAACTCAATGGAACTACCCGTCACAAAATGAGCCGTTTGAGATATACGACAATTTATGTCGCGTAACTAGTGCATACTTAATAAGGACTGCAAAAAAAAAAAATTTAGTCTCGATTTTAATGAAAATGGTATCGCTAAAAAGATATCATCATGAAGGAGAATAAACTCAATAGAATTACCCTTCAGAAATGAGCCGTTTACGAGATATCCGATAATTTATGCCACGTAGCTAGTACATACTGATCTAGTGCACACTTAATGGGAGACCGCAAAAAAATGTTTTCTCGATTTTGATGAAAATGGTGTCGTTGTAAAGATATCATTGTTAGAAGTAAAAAACTCAGTGGAACTAACCATTTGAAATGAGCCATTTGAGATATCCGACAATTTATGTCACTTAATGTGATTTCCCAGCAGTGTGCATTAGCAATGTGACACAAATTGTAAAGCAAGGGACTTGAAAGAAGGCATTCGTCATTTAGTTAGACTGCTTTTAAAGTTTCTACTTGCGTTGCAGACTGCAGAAAAAAAAACCTGCTGCTGGGCTATCAACTGGATTTTGAATGAAGGAATGTCTAGCTCGTAGTTCTTTAGCTATTAAATGGTAACATTTTCCAGCACTTATCATATTTCACAGAAATTAAAGCAAGTCAGTTGAAAATAATATTGTAATATCTTCATTATTGTTAAAGTAACAAACAAAAATCTACATTTGATCTCAAATAAGATAAGATACAATTTACAATTTAACTTTTAATATGCACCTTGCTTAATACATGAATTTCCTTCAATCCCTTGAAATATGGCTATTTTATTCATATACAAAACTCCTCTTAAGATGCAAAACCGTTTAATATGCAAAATTTGATCAATCCCTGTAAAGAAAAACTAACATTTAATATATGAATGAGCTTGATTTAAAACAGACGAGGTTTTAGAGGGAGTCTTTCCCCAAGCATTTTATATACTGATTCTTTAAATAGTAATGATTTTTCTGTCAATATTTAATTCAGCCATGAATAGTTTTACCAAAAGTATCACAGTTTCCCCCAGGTTTAAAAAAGGGCAGGGCGCTACTGCTCTGAAAAGGGCATTTTTTACATTTTTCAGGGCACTTTTTACATTTTTAAGGGCACTTTTTCATTTTTAAGGGCAATTTTATAGAGTTGAATCAAGAATCTAGCGGTTCAAAAAATCACGAAAAAACAAAAATTCAATCAAAAAATTGAAAAAAAAAAGGTAAATTTTTTAAAAGATCTCGAAAAACGGCAAATATTGATAAAAGATCTTGAAAAAACGGCCAATTTTGTTAAAAGATCGTAAAAACAGCAGTTTTTGTTAAAAGATCGCAAAAAATGGCAAATTTTGCTTTAAAAATCAGGAAAAAACAACAAATCTTGTGAAAATATAGCGAAAAAACAGAACTTTTCACAGAATTCTCTGTTTTATTGTGAGTTTTGGACGAAATTTGCCATTTCTCACGCAAATCTTTTGACGAAATCTGCCATTTTATCGCTATTTTTTGACGAAAGGTGCCGTCTTTTGTGCTCCATTTGACAAAATTTTTCGTTTTATTGCGATTTTTGGAAGAAATTTGTTGTTTTTCCACGATCTTTTGAAAAAAATCTGCCGTTTTGTGACATTTTTTGACAAAATTAGCCATTTTTTTTTGCAAATCTTGCCGGAAATTAGTAGTTATTTCGCAATTTTTAACGAAAATTGCTGTTTTTTAGCGATTTTATGACAAAATTACCCATCCCACGGGACGCGTATGAGGCTATTTTTGCATTCTGTCGCCGATTTCTTGTGTAATTTACGCGCTATAGCGCGTTCGGATCGTCGCTGGAGGGCTGCGTTTTTTCAAATATGGGGCAAGAAGGGCGCTATTTTTTTTGACTGAATGACAAGAGGGGCGCTAGTTTTTGGATGAGAGGTAAGAGGGTGCTATTTTGTAAACTAAAGGGCAGGAGGGGCGGAGCACCCCCCTGAAACCCTCTGGGGGAAACTCTGGTATCAATTTCAACCTCTCCCTGTTTAAGGAGAATCCAGAAAGAGTCTAAATAGGTCTTCTTTGATACGAAGCACAAAGCATACTTTTCTTCAGACAATGGAGGAACGATGTAATCCTATCCCCTTTTAACACAGATCACGGCATTCCAATAGAAAGTGCTGCAATTGCAGATTAAACACATATTTCCATTCACTTTCTGACCAGTGCTGTGATATCTAACAAAGGAAGAGGATTACTTGTCACTTCTGATAGGATCTAGTCTATGATACCCATCTGTGCTTTTTAAAATTATAATCTAGTCTATATCATGACAGGAAGAGCAAAACATACCAAAAGAAAGGCTCTCTCTACCACTGAGAAGTTGCAAATTATAAATCAGTATGATGTCCAGTATAGGTGAAAACTGGGAAATTTGATTAGTCGCCAGTGGCCGGTAGACCCAGTTTCATTAGTGGCCACTTTTTAAAAGTTAGTAGCCACTTTTAAAAATAGGTCAAAATGACTTTTTTTATATTTATTTAGCGGGTAGTGACACATATTTGGTTAAAAATAAAACTGTCATTCCACTGAAGGGAAAAAAAAAATGAATTGGTGATTAATACTGCAGATAAAACTGTAAGTGATAAACTATATTTAAATATATATTAATGCATTGTATAAAACAAACAAGGAAATCGTATTTTTAAATTTAAAAATAATTTCACATCTTTCTTGGATATTTTATTTTTACTTAAAATTGGTGGTAATTATTAAGTTTGGAGAGTATACAGATAAATATTAATATCATTTGCTTTGGCTGAGATTTCAAAACTCCGGATGCCTTATTAAGGCAAAATCAGAGAGTGTCAATGTGTTGGTGAGGTGGAGGAATTATGCTTGGTAGCAGTAAAGTCCGATGCTAAATTTGCAGTATTACTCGCCTAAGGAGCGAGTGCTAATTTTGTCCTATATTTTTAAAGTAATTAGCTATAATTCAATCTTTCTTGACACCTACATAAACTTTAATCATAAATTTAAAAAAAAATTGTACCAGCTAACTATTACTGATACAATTAGTGAGCATATGGCAAAAGTGAAAGATTTAAAATACAGCAATGTCCTTAAAATCTCCTTGCTCCAGAGGTAAAAATGGTATAATTTATTTGAAATGCATGTGGAATTAAAACTGATGACTATATTTTGTAGGAAAAAAACTATTTCTTGTAAACATAATCCAAATAAAGAGTTCATGATAAAAAGCCAAAATATAGAAAATACAACCAAGTTGCTAAATATGCTTGCATCCAATAGAAAGAAAGAATTAACCAATTCACTAATGAGATGCAAACAAAGTAGAGATGTATATATTCATGAAAAAAGCTGTATTTCACAAAGCAAATTAATAAGATTTTTTTTAATCGCCGAGTGGCGATTAGGCTGGCGATCGATGGCCGATTTTTAATTTAAAGAATTAACCAATTCACTATTAGGTGCAAACAAAGTAGAGATGGATATATCCATGAAAAAAATCTGTATTTCGCATAGCTAATTAATAAGATTTTTTAACCGCCGAGTGGCGACTTTGTTGGCGATCGATGGCCGATTTTTAATTTAAAGAATTAACCAATTCACTATTAGGTGCAAACAAAGTAGAGATGGATATATCCATGAAAAAAATCTGTATTTCGCATAGCTAATTAATAAGATTTTTTAACCGCCGAGTGGCGACTTTGTTGGCGATCGATGGCCGATTTTTAATTTAAAGAATTAACCAATTCACTAATTATATGCAAACAAAGTAGGCATGCATATATCCATGAAAAAAGTTGTGTTTCAGAAAGCAAATAAGATTTTTTAATCGCCGAGTGGCGACTAGGGTGGCGATCGATGGCCGATTTTTAATCGCCACTTTTACAACTTTAATCGCCACGTGGCGACCGTTAATTTACACCTTTAATGTCCAGGCTGTTTTAAACAGGTCTGCTTCCACCAAAGAAAGACATACCAGTGTCAACTTTAAGGACTTTGTTAATGAATAGGGATCCCAAGCTGTAATAGATAACCAAGCTGTTAAAGGAACAAAAAGCAAGGAAATAAAAAAAGTGCTATGTTAGAGAATATGAACAAAGGGTTTGATCAAGCACGCTCTATAAAATATTATATAAGCAACCTGCTAATTCAAGGAAGAGCTTCTGGAGTTCAACAAAAATGGGATTTTAATGCCTCAAATGAGTCAATTTTAAGCTCAACACAGAATAAAATTGAAGCTAGTGTGAGGTGAGTTAGATAATGTTGATGTCAACAATAAAAATGGTTGTAGCAAAACAAATGTGTTTCCGCAATTTGTAAAAAACTACTCTAGCGGCGATATTTACAATGCAGACTTTTTTTTTTTTACAAAATGACACCCATCAAAACAATGAATATGAAAGAAGAAATATGTCATGGGGATAAACTAAGCAAAGACTGTCTAATATTCTGCTCGATATAGGGCGAGCAAGGTTTACAATCACATACACAGAGCTGAAAACACCATGATGATGGCAAAACTGCACGTTTTACAAGCCAGAATTCATAGATACTTCGCTGATAAGTAATTTTTATGTCATTATTGATTTTATTAATTTTTAAATCTGTTTCATATATATCAACACTGTTACAGCACACTACAACAGTAGAGCGAGCAAAAATAAAGATTCTGCCTATTTTATTCTTTACTTGCAGAAACTTTTTACACTTTCTATGCTTATTTTATATAAAAGAATAAATAATTTGATGACTAAGAGTTATAAAATTACAAGTTATATTAGATTTAAATATCCTTTTTAAATTGTTTTTTTTTTTTTTTTTTTACGTTTGATAAAAACTATGCTTTTTACAAACTAATTGTACAACAATTTTTTTACCATACTCAGAAATTAAACTTAAAAACATCTATTTAAAGCTTATTTTGTGTATTTATAAGTTAAAATACCTGTAGAAACTTTCTAAATAATGTTCATCTTAGATTTTGATACTTTTTGTGTCTTTTAAATATTTAGATAATTTATGATTTTAATCAATGATAAAAAATACAGTAAAACCCCGATAATTCAGATTAATTGGGACCGGACCCAATCTGGATTATACGGAGAATTAGAAAAAAATGAAATAAAACAAAACATTACAGAAAATCACCTTTATATTAAACTTATTGAATATTTACAGACAGTAAAAATTTTCACTTTGTTTAATTCTACCGAAAAGATTTCAGGAAAAGTTTTTTTTTTTTATTCAGAATATGATGTGATGATGAAACAAGTTAATGTTATAGAAATTAGCCAATCGTTTCTCAAAATTGAAAAGAAAAAATGACCAAACTGATCCGGATTATGCGGAGATCTGGATTAACGGGGTCCGAATTAGCAGGGTTCTATTGTATATTAATTTTAAAATCTAAAATTTATTTAATGATTTTGTAAATCCAACATAATTTCAAAAATTCACAAAAAACTGCTTTAGATGAAACTATCATGAATTTATAATTTGGAATATAAAGAGCTAAAGAACAAGGGGAAAACCTGATTATTATTTATTATTATATATTTTTTTTAACTGAAAACACCAACAATTCTTACATTAAACTTATATCTTTCAGATTTTTCACTAACAATATGAACAATTGCTTTTATATGAAAAATACCAATTACATACTCAAATAAAATTTTGAAATTTTTTTAAAAATATTTTTGTCTTGGCCTTGTGCTAGGAATAAACAGTCAAGAATGCTAGTCTTTTTTTATTTTGATAAATTCAGTGTTTTAAACGTAATTTGGTTACATGTCTTATATTTATGCTTGATTTATATTTTATTTTTAGACTGATAATGTACTAATTTCATTATGGAAAATGAGTTGGAAACAAATGCTATTTATTTTATTTATATTAAGTGCAAGCAGATTTTATTTCTTTTAATCCTCTGCGTGCAAATGGCAGAGATAGATTAGAAAAATATCATGGTTGAAAATTATTATAAAAACAATATAAATGAGTAAACTGCATTACAGTTTTCAAATAAATCATATTAGAAAGAACATTTCTTTCTCCAATTCGACAATGTAAAAATTGAAAAAGTCACATACAGTAGACTACCTCAAATCCGCACAGCTTGGGACCAGAGGTTTTGCGGATTTTAGAATTTTGCAGATTTCTGGTCATTGCTTTGTTTACATTTTTTTAAAAATAATTTGAATGTAATTAATAATGAAATCAAAAGTATAATGAATGCATACAATATACTAAACTATTAAAAAAAGTAATAAACTAAAATTATAAAAATTTAGATATTTTTTAAAGTGATAAAATTACTAAAAGGAAAGGTCAAGTTAATAATCAATAATGTACAATTAAATATTCATTATAAAAGAGGAAATGTGTTTTTCCTAAATTATTCAATGAAACTTGCCTCAAAGGTACATGACTAATTCACATCAGGTTCATAAAATAATGAAACTTTATTTCAGATTTAGCCAGACTTAAAAACTAAAAAAGCTTGATTAATACATAAATATATTTGATAAGATTGTGATTACCAATGATATTAGCAATATCTTTATTTTTTCAGAAATAAATTATTCTTTCTTCATGAAAAAACATGAATTCAATAACCTTAACAAAAATTATAAATTAAAAATGTATGGAATTGATATTAAACTGAAAAAATCAATTTTTGCACCTACATCTGAACTGAAAGTTTCATTGTTTACATCCATAAAATATGTGCGGATTTTAGAGAGTTGCGGATTTTAGGAGTGCGGATTTAAGGGAGTCTACTGTATTTAGAAATAAAAGAAATTGCAGTAAAAGTTAAAATTAAACATCTGCTGTTGCCACCATCAAAATGACGCCAGCATTAAATAGTTATGTTAGCTCTTTATAATATAGAAAGGGGAAGATAAAAGTTTTAAATATTCTTTTTCTAAACCAATCGTTGTAAGTTCATTGCTCTCATACAATTATTTTATTATTTCTGAACTATTTAGCAGATTTAAATACTACTAATGAATTAAAAATAATGTACAGTCGAACCTCGTTAACATGAACCTCAAGCGGAATCAAAATTTTGTTTATGTTAACAGTAATTCATGTTATCAATATATCTTTGGATTCATTTTTATAGGAGACTGTGAAAACAATTCATGTTAAAAGTAATTCACGTTAAGCATGTTCATGTTAACGAGGTTTGACTGTAATTATAATATTGGCTTTAAAACTTAAATAATTATACAAATAACTTAACAGAAAATTAAAAAGTTAGATTTGAGAATAGAGCTCTGGATTTAAAATAACAAGTTACATAATACATAATAAGAAGTTTCCCCAGTGATCAGTAGTGGCAGCTAATACCATACTACCGAGGGGTCCTGGTTCGAATCCGGGTAAGATAGGAATGGTGTGTTGTCCCTTTTGTAGTGAAATATTATTAAATATGTAATGGATAAGTGAAATAAAAATAGTTCTGTCTTTGTTTCTGTGTGTAATGGATCATTCAACACAAAAGCCATAATGAAATCAAAACACATATGAAACGAAAGGTTGTGTTACAGCAATTTCAATGAATAAAGAAATCCATATCTGCATAAAAATATCAGCTGTGCATAAAAAACTGCAATTAACTCTTAGCCCTACAGGTTATTTAAAAGTTGTATATTGAATACCTTTCCAGCAGAATTGATGAGTGCATAGAGTTAATTATGTACATGCAGGGCTGTAGCTAGAAGTGAATAAGGGGGGGAGGGGGGGCGAGGGCTCATATTTTCTCTCTCTCTGTGTGATGCAGAAAGATAAATGAGTGCCTGTTCACATTGTAGTTGCTCTGTTTCTCATTAAACTGTTGTAATAACTTCATTTTATGTTAAGTAAAGAACATGATGATGAAAAATTCAAGTGTATAACGAGTGCAATATATTAAACATCCTGTTAGCTAAGTATGTGTACATAGAATAAGCAAATGTTGAACCCTTATTTTAGTAACAATTTAGTATTTTTGCGAAACTGTGAAAGTTCCTCGAAACTAAATTAGATTTTTGAACAAAATTTCATTTGGATTTTTGGAACATAAATTTACTGAGTGACCTTGCAATCTTTTCCAGTGGGAGCTCAAAATATTTTAGGGGGGGAGAGGGGGGCTGAGCCGCCCATAGCACCCCCTTAGCTACAGCCCTGTGTACATGCATATTAAAACATACGTCAATGTAAGAAAATGTGAACCCCAATATCAGGATTTTTCCTGAAATTCTACTTCGAAAAGTTTTACAAACATTAGAATGTGAAAAAAAAGGTCTTTACAAATTTATTTTTTTATAAAAATTAACTTAAATGTGTGATGGAATAACTGTAAGAATTAAAATTCAATTTTATGGCACAGTTTTTGTTATTTATTTATCTATCAAATTTGCAGCCATTTATTATTTTTTAAAGCAAATGGCTAAAATAATAAGGCAAATAACACAAAACTGAGTCTCTGGAGTCAGAAAAATATTCATAAGTTCCATCTACTTCAAATAATATGAAAAAAACAACTATTTATAGATAGGATCTCTGCAAATTCGAGCTGTAAAAACAGATGTATGAAGCAGATCATATTTTTGTAAAATATCAGCGGCTGTTTTACAAAACAAAGAAAGATAATATGATTGTTTACATCATTGCTAGAAAATAAAACTTAAAATAGCAATAGAGTGTTTCATCATATCAATACCCTATTTTAAAATGTATTTACTTCAAATAACAATCTACAGTTCTTTTTTAAAAAAAAAGTAGATTTTGGAATATGAACTACTCACCAGTGCAGACACAACAAACTAATGAAAAAGAATACTTTAGCAGCACAATGGTACTTCATATTTGAGTCCCAGGCACATTGTTACACACACAAAGTAAGAGAAAATATGTCGAAAACAAGAGAAATATTTTGAATCTCATAGTTTTAAACTACAAAAACTGACGTGTACCATCATCCGCTGCAATAACAACTAAAGTGACAGTTTTTCGACAGATGTTAATTTTGAATTCGATTTTATTCGATATTCGATTCTTTTTTATGAAAATAAAGAAATGGTCTCTGAAAAACAAAAATGCAAATGGAACTAAAAAAATTAGAATTTTTAAAAGTCTATGCTTCCACAAATTAAATAGTTATTTTCGAAAGATAGAAAAAAATTTATGATAATCGAAGTCACTTTCTCGCTCATGCTGTTGCTGCGCCATCTGGTAAAAATAATTACTATTACTCGAATTTATTTTACTCCTTTCGGAAATTTATTTGTTGTATTCAGTTTGCAATACTTTCAGTCAACTGAATTTTTGGATTAGCCTTTTGAATAGGATTTATTTGCGGTTTCTTCATAATAGAACGGAGGGGAAATAACAAAAGAAAATAGCAATCGACCCTACTTGACGGAAATATTTTTCTTTTACCGGACAACCGTCCCTTTCCTGCAAAACTCATTAAAGATCAAAAACACCGCGTCGGCACAACAAACAAGCCGACCGACACCGAACTTCAAGAAGTAGCCAGATCTGTTTGGGCTTTAATGCTTTAAAATTTTCATTTTTTAAAGTGTTAAACTCCTACCTATTCTGAATATTTTTAAATAATTGTTTCCTTGAAATTCTCATTAGAACAGAAGTTATGGCTTTTAGAATTATACCCACTCAACAGCTGAAGCGGCGGCGTTTCCTAAACTTTGAAATCATTTTTCTCCAAATGACATTTTGGGCAGGTGTTGGGTTCGAACCCAATCGCGGCCGTCGGCCTAATCGTTCGGAGTTTCTCTTGGTTTTCTTCGAACCTTGGATTTCCTTGCGTAAATACGGGTTGGGTTCCTTTAGAGAGGCCCCCACGGACGGACACCCCCCCCCCCCTCCTATAACCTTCGTGTTGATAATTGGCCATCACAAATACAACGAAGCAAATGACAATTTTACGCATAACACGCACGATAACACAGAAACTTCTAAATATTTTTTCATGAAAATTTTAGAACATGTTTTTCGAGTTAGTCTGTATAAACTAGACCTAAAAATATCTTTTTTATAAAAAAAAAAAAAAAAAAAAATATATTTTTAAAGTGATTTTTTTGTTGAAATTTTCTAACTTTTTCAATAGCCAAATACAATTTTGTTTTAAAAATATAGTAATGCTTTGAATACAAATGTATCTAGGTTCAGAATAATTATTATAATTTGACGTATAAATAGACACTAAAATTTTCATTCTAGTTATAAAATTTATTTTGTAATTCTGCGCATAATCTGTTAAGCAGATTTTTGCTCGTCAAATATCTGACAGTTTAGAGCCGCTTGTAAATGCTTGTTGTGTATCTTGCAATTTTTTAAATATTTGAAATCAAACATCATATTCACATCTTTTAGCCCAATTAAAATTATGACTTAAACTCAAATACATTTTATAATATTAAACGTTGAAAATATTTTTTTTTTTTTTTTTTTTTTTTTTTTTTAATTTTAAGAGTTTTGAGATCCCTTAAGTAACTAATGTTCTCAGATGTCCAGATTTTCAGGGGCTTCTGTATAACTGTCCCGCGTAACCGGATGCTAAAAGTCTCAATTTTCCTTGATGCAAAAATTCTTTTAAGTTTCTTTTAATACTATGTTATTCATCATATCAAGTACAACTTGATGTAGCAAAAACTTTGAAGACAAAACTCATCCATAATGGAAAACTTTGATAGTCCCTTCCCTTACAAATCTACCTGAATACACGCAAACCTCTCTAAAACGGACTTTATTGCGGATCCTAAAATTTTTTTTTTTACAAGTTTAGCTATATTTTTTCAGTAACTCTGAATAAACGAAACACGTTTGTAACAGAATGACTTATAAGTTTTAAAAGTAAATATTTCATTACCCACAAGATAGTAATATTTATACACGTATGCCTTCTAAATTTGAATTTTGCTTTAGTCCGTATCGATTTCGCTTTCGTAGTAAATGTGATCATTGGGTTTATTTAGAATTTAAAATAATAAAACCTGCTTGGATGGGACTGCAAGGAAAAAAAAAATCCGTTTAAACAAACTTTCATCTTAGCAGATAAAATGGAATGTCATTGTTATTGCTACAGTTAGGAATGAATTATTTTATATTTAAGATAGTCTTCTGAAATGTTTCGTTTTCCTTGGTTTCACGTAATTTTATGCTCCAATTTCATAGACATAACCACTTGGAGGGAGGGGGGGGGGGGGGGGGGGGCTTTCGCAGACTCGAGCACAATTAAAAAAAAAAAAAAAAGAAAAAAGAAAGAAAGAAAGAAACTTACAAAAGAAATTAAAGCAGAGTTCAATTAGTTTAGCAAATTAGTTTATTTCAGAAAATTAACAGCCTAAATTTTAAAAATTGATTAAAAAAAAGTTCTTTTTTTTTTAATTACGTTATTTATCTTTTTTAAAACTAGAAAGAATTTACAAGAATCTGTATTCGACATAGTAAGTCAAAAGAGTGGTTTTATAATGAAAATCCCACTTTTACGTCTTTTGTTTACATGAGATTTTTTTTTTTTTTTATCTACGTTCTTTCTATTATTTTCCGCAATTTCATGAGAAATTAATGCAAGTTCTCGACAACGATTAGAATTAGAGGTCTGCACGGCCCGGAATTTCCACGGCCGGGCCCGGCCCGTAAGAAAGTTACTTCGGCCCGTTCTGACCCGACACAATTTCTACTATTTCTTAAAAAATCAGATTTTCACATTTTTATCATATAATTAAGATTCCTTTACTGAATACTGCATATATATCTATGGAATGATTTTACAGTATATTTTACAGGATATACAAATTAGCAACATTAATGATTACTTAGATTCTTAGACTTTCAACATTCAAATAAAGATTCATTCAAAAATTAATATGGCTTAGAATAAAAGAAAAAAAAAGTTAAAAACATCGTAATTTTTGAAGCTGTATAATAAAAGTAGATTTATGAAAATATTTCCAAGTCATTTTATTAAAGATTCCGAATCTAAATTCATTCTCAAATTCAAAGGAGATATTATCTGATACATTTCTGAATTATTATTTTTTTTTTTTAAATCTGAAATGCATAAGATTAGCAGGAGTTTTTATTCAGAACTTATGTAATAGAATGGCGTTATTCATTTTGATACAAGAAAGTTAATTAAATACAGTCAAAGTTAGCGTTTTGAATCGAATTTCCAGAAGCGACAGCATAGGAAGGGAGAAAAATCTGCAACCGTTTGATAAGAATCTCTTATATCTCAAGAAGGTTATAAAAGTATCTTATTTTCCAAAAACGAAAAACGCAATTCGATTCCAAATCTCTTCAATAGTCAGGCTTGTCAATTTTATACAGTTAAAAATTAGTCAGAAAATGTGTCAAACTTTCGCTTTGTTGAGAGACGTGAATTTAAGGACCATCAAAAAATATATATTTAAAATAGTATTAACATATAAGTGCTTTATCGCTATTAATATTTTTTACAAATCATGTTGCCTACCCTACACATTTTGAGAACAATTACGTCTAATTCCGATCCGACTCGTCTATATGTACAAAAACAAGGGAGGCCTGATCACGGCCTCGCTCGAATCTGTTAAAAGATTATTAAGCCCGGGTTAGACACAATGTAACTGTTCGATACTGATCTCACATTGCACAAGTTACTTTTCTGTAATAATGTTATCAAACTAGTATCGGCTCGTGAGCACATTTCTACTTATTCTCATTAAAGCCATATTCATTCTATCGCTTCTGCTTAAATCTTTATAACAGGTCGGTATAGCCCGTTCATTTTCTTTGACGGCCAGGCTCTTTGAAAAAGTTGTTCTAATTCTGCCGGTCCGTTAAAAAATCCGGAACCGTTCTGTCAGGCCCGGGAAGTCCTCTAAAAACGATAGAAACAATTTGTCTCTTTGCTATCGTAATCTAAAGTGTGTAAAGAAGCAAAAACATTTGAAAGGAAATGCAGAGGTAAACAGATGATTCCAAAATGCGATTAGCTGGGGGAAAGGGGGGGGGGTACGTAGACCCTGCACACAAAATTCAAATTAATCTGGAGGTTAAATAGTTGGTTGAATTTAGTATTTCGCGGCCATTTTTTGACATTCGTAAATAGAATATGGTTGTAGTCTTTCAAGTTATTTTTTTTCTTCTGAAATTTTGTACGAATTTTAGATAGATTGGGAGGCGGCAGAACGGTCAATCATCTCATTCAGTTCACGGCTGAAATTCCAGAATTAATTAAAACTTGATTTGCATATCAAAACGCAATCTGTCTTTCAAATTTCAGAGGAAAGCGCGTGAAAATCCGATTTTAGAGGTTTACTCGTAGGATTAATATTGTGTTTTTCGGCTCGTCCTCCATAATTTCATACCTTTGGATGTAGAATAGCCAGTGGCGTAGCTATGTTTTTTGGCGCCCGGGGCCAGCAAGAAATTTTGCGCCCCCATCCCAATATAGATATATAACAATTTCTCTCAGTTTGGCGCCCCTAGGCCTCGGCGCCCGGGGCGGACGCCCCCCTTGCCCCCCCTTAGCTAAGCCACTGAGAATAGCAGCGATAAACGTGCGAATCAATTTCTAAATCGGTTTTCAGATGTTTTTCAGCAAGATATGACTTGGTAGGAAGATTTTGTTTTAATATGCGAATCGAGTTTTAACTGGAATTTCAGCAGTGAATTCGATGAGGTCATTGCCTGTGTTGCCGCTTTCTGGTCTTGGTCTAAGTGTTTCTTTTCATTTCGCTGCATTCTTTCGAAATTTGTAAAAGGAACCCAGTTTCAATCTTTTAGCCCAGTACAGTAAATTTCGACGAAATTCGCCATTCTTTTCTGCGATCATTTCATGATTTGCACAGTTTTCTCCCACAATCGTTTGGCCAAATTCACGTCTTTCTAAGCAATTTTTTGTCGAAATCCATATTTTTCACCGCTAACCTTCGAGACAAAATTTATGTTTTTAACCGCAATCCTTTGACGAAATTTGTATTTCTTTAGCGGGATCCTTCGACGAAATTCGCGTTTTATTTCCACAATCTCTTGACGAAATTAGTTCTTTCTTTCCGCAATCTTTTGACGAAATTCGCTTTTTTCTGAAATTTTTTGACGAAATTCGCGTTTTTACCGCGATTTTTTGATGAAATTAATTTTCCTTTGCGACCAAATTATAAGGGTTTTTTTTTTTTTTTTTTTTTTTTTAGTGGTCATTTGCGAAATTTGCGATAATTTTGCACGACTGATCGGGAAAATTCCCGATATCGTTCCGCACTAATTAACAAAATTCTCCACTTGTATCTACGATCTTTTAACAAAATTTGCAAAATTTTTCGAAATTAATGATTTTTTTTGACAGTATCTTTTGACGAAATTCGCGATTTTTTTCCTCTACACTTTTATCGAAATACGCGATATTTTTCATGATCGTCTGAAGAAATTCTTATCTTATTCAGGAACTGAAATAAGAATTGATTTTGAGAAATTCTATAAAGGAAATAAAAATCGCCTTCTTCAAAGAAATTTAAATACTTAATGAAGAATCACAGGTATATGCAGCAGCAGCACCCACTTATGACTTAGAAGTAGAGGAAGCCCGACATCACACAGAGGCTTTTACTCTACCAATTGTTTTTTTATTTACTAAATCAATTTTTTGTATGCTTAAATAATTTGAAATTTTACCATCAAAATTTCAAAAAAATAATATTTTTAACATTAAACTAAAACTGATTATCTATATATTACACATATGAAAAAATATTTTAATAAATACGTAACTATACATAACCAATTAGTTTTGCAAAAAAAAATATGGAACTACTGTTGGGAATATTTGAAATTCAGATATATATTATGATTTACAAATTGCAGCATAGAAGTAAAAAAAAAAAATGTTTCAGAAGAAAATAAACTGCATTATTTTACCCTGATTGAATCCCCCCCCCCCCCTAAAAATTAGGTTTCCAAAGTAAATTTGGGGGCCTCTTTGTATTTCAGAGGATCAGAGGGTAAGCATGGGCTTCACGGGCCTATTCGGTAAACAGGCCCTATTTATATGAACTAATTTAGACGGGGGAAATACTTCACAACCTTTTTTTATTAGGTAGGCCTTTTCTGTGGACAATTAGCATGATCCCGCACATAATTTCAAATCATGCTCCTCAAAGAAAACTTCATTAGTGGAGGAGTTTCGCTGATTGGTTTTTTTCAAACGAACACAGAATCAAATAAATCTAGGATTGGGGAAAACACCGCCTTTGGCAATGTATTTCTGAGCAAGCTCCAACCACTTCTGTGTCGAAGCAAGCAAATCTTCAGGGATGTAGTGGAGGGCATACGGGGGTATACGCCATATACCTTCAGAATTTATAAAGGAATACTGTATACCGTCTGTTTTTCAAAAAAGCTATAGGAGATACGCTCTAGGGTATACCCTTTACCTTAAGCGAATACCCTCTGCCTTTTTTACGACTGCACCACTGCAAATCTTGAATTTTGCTTTCTTTTATTTCAAGCCAAATTAAATTTTTACCTTTCTTGAAACCAGATTAATTTTCACTAAAAGTGCCATGCAATGTAAAATAATTCCCATAAAAATTAATTGAAAAATTTCAGAAATTGTCTTTGAGTTGCATGACTTCATGCATACAGGTACTTTCCAGTCAAATGATACGGCTGTGCGATTTGCATTGTTTTTTCAAAATTCAGCGTGCGCTCATCACACACACAGAGATAGACAAGCTATTTTTTGTGTCCCAAATTTGAAACAATGGCTGAAAACCTTCACCCACCCATCGTAAACTTTCCTCCAAAATTTCTTGGGTCTCTAAGAAGTCATGGAATCACATTCTGAAAAACGTTCATGCATATTTACTGGTGTACTGCATGTAATATCTCAGATTTATCATCTAACAAAATTTCATCTACAAGCCATTGAGATAATTTTAGATCTCATGCAACATACCCCTGTGCTTATAAACGTCTCCAATATGATTAAAGGTCTTTTTTAACCTTTATAAGAAGTTAGGGTACCAAAATGTTTTACATGTGTGACCACACTTAGTCACTATTTTATGTCACTGTTGCAAGGAGTTTTACATATTTTTTTACCATGTGATTTAATTTTGAACCCATTCTCACACCAACAAAAATCATGTTTAAGCCCTCTAAAAAAACATTATGTGATTATTTTTTCCAAGATAAAAATCAGCCTAACCAGTTGAAGTTGAAAAATCAATCTGACCAGTTTTGTGTAGTTCTTTTAGCAGGTTTTATTACATAAGCTATTGTTTGTATCTAGCATGTTCAGGTTAAAAAGTTTGGGTACCCCGTTTTTCAAAAGTCTGGTTATGTCTATGGATTCGACAAGGAGCAAAGACCAAAGCCCAAAATGAAAAAAAATAATAATTCATGTTTTATAGTAAACAGGAACAATAAAAAGAAAGAAAAATTACTGATATTTTTAATATCAATTTATTTTTGCATGTAGGAAAATTTACATAACATCGATCAAAAGTTTATGGCTTTTCTTTTAAACTTTTGAATAATTGGCTTTAATCAAATGCCGAAGTCACATGAAAAAAACAAAAATTAACTTGAAAAACTGAAAAAATAAATAAATAAATAAATGTTTAATTTTATATTTAAATTCAGAATTTATAAATATATATTTTTTAACTTGCTACTTATTTTTTACGTTGAGCTCAGGAATTTATTGTTTGTCCTCCCCCCCCCCCCCCACTTTTTATACTTTTAGTATTAATTATGCTCATTATTGCCATGCAGTCATTGCTCATTAATAGTTCCATTCTATTATGCAACAGGGATGTGGGGCAGAGCTCCCAGGCTCCTTGTGAAAATTTCTAAAAGTTGTCATTGTTGTCATCTGCCAGACATGTATTGATGTTGGTGGTGGCGTATTGTAGTACCAAGGCTAACGAAAAAGACAGGCTGCTGCAGTCCCATGCAACACATCTTTTTTACAGACCGCTGGAGTCACGTGATAGTCGAAAGCACCAATGAAGATGAACGAAAAGAGCAACACGTCAGTCTGGCAGTCTGTAAAAAAGACACTTGGGATGCATCTTGGAACCCTGTCTTTTTTGTAAGCCTCGTGTAGTACTTACTGTGATAGTTATGTCAATAAAATGCCTGTTTTCAATTCTTCTACATTTCTTATTTATTATCAAAACTTTCACATAGAAAACAGTCAACTAAATTCAGGCTAGAAATAGAATTTTACATTGGGCTTAGTAATTCATAAGTGCAATAAATATATTTCCAGGACTTTAAGCACTTGTCATTTTCTCTGATATTTCCCTGTTTTCCAGTAGCATACGAACTTTGTGATTTCTAGAAACTCACAAGTATTTATTTTGCTCATTGGGTAGTAGTTTCCAGCAAGTCTGTTTTTGAGTTAAAATTGGCTTTTAAATCAATGTTTACAAGTGTGTATTAAACACTGTATCATTTACCTAGTGAAATTAGTTAATTAGCAGTATATTTATAATTGTTTCAATGCAAATTTATAATATGTTGGCTTAAGTGGAAAACAGAAAAACAAAATGTAAATTAAAATGTTTAATTTTTTGCTTGCAAGACATTATAATTCATTATCTGTCCCACTGTATTAGTTCAGCATTAAATTTATTTTGATTGGAATTTTATAATGCAACTTTGTCAGAAAAAGTTAAATGAATTTAATATTTATGAACAGGTGCTATTAAAGCACATTATCTGTTTAAAACTAGTTAGTGCAGATAAAATGGATAATGTTATACTTATAGAACATGCTGCATCAGATAAACAAATAACAATTATAAAATAAAAGGATAGCAACAATGTTATGGTATCTAATTGGTGCATCACCGAATTAACAGATAAGGTTAAACCTTACCAAAAAAGAAACATGAATACATTGAAGTACCATGTCTTTCAACAGTGAAAATATAATCAATGCATGGATGGCACAAATATTTATAATTGGCAAATAAAAAAGCAAGAGGACATGGTTTAAAAACAAAAAATATACTTGGAAAGTTATATTGCATTTTACAGATTTAGTAGTTAGAAATCCATGATACTAATGCAGGCAGCAAAGAAAACTCCAAAAAGAAATCAGATGAGTTTATTGTGGTTTAAGTTACAGGCAGCTGAAGTCCTTGTTGCAATTCCAGTAGCTAATAACAAAATCTTAGGTGACGACAAAGAGTGACAAAAATCAAGCTTCCAGAATTAAAAAAGATAAAACATTATAATCAAATAGCAAAATTGATTGGTTGTGTTTATGACAGCAATTATCAACAAGTGGGATATAGGCCCCCAAGGGGGTGGAGGAGAGTGGACTCCTTGGGGTTTTTTCGAAGGGAAGCTAACTTATATTTACACAAGGAAATCCAAGGCTTGAAGAAAACCACAGAAAACTTCGACCAATTAGATTGAATGCCACAATTGGGTTCGAATCCAGCACCTGCCGTCTACCAGTTTCGAAGACAAAACCTCTCAGCCAAGTTGAAGGTGAGGTTCTAATAGCAAATAAAAGATATGATGATCCCCATGGTAGAATCATTAAGGCACAATGACAATGTTGCAAAAAAAAATTTCTTGCTGAAAAGAAGAAAAAAAATTGTTGGGGAACAAAATACATTCATCTTTATTCAACTAATTCTGCATTTTGTGATCGGCTGGTTTGTGGATTATGTGATGAACAAATTAAACATTTAGCTGATTCAAAACTTTGATAATATTATTTGATACTGCTTTTGTGAGACAAGCAACTACAACCAATCAACTCAAATTCAGAGAACTGTTTTGAATTTCATGAATAAGATGAAAAGTAAAAAAGATAAAACAAGATTTCAAATCAAAATATTAAAGTTAAAGAATGTGAAAGGAAACCATGCCCTTATCACATTAATTGATGTGCATTCAGATAACATAAATTTGTAAAAGCTGTTTGAATTTTTTTTTTCTTTTTTTTTTCATGAATTTTAGTTATTCGCATGATTGAAATATAAATTAGTCATAGGAAGAATACTACTACGCCACAGAACAGAGTTCGACATCACAACTGATATTCTGTTTTCTCTACATCTTTTTAATTAGATGAATCCCACTGAATCCAACAAGATGAATGATGGATCCAATATTATATTTGAATTTCCCAACAGTTTTTATATTCATATGATCTAATAATTCACCAACATACAAACTTGTTATTCAGTGCTCAGTTTTGCTCATATTTATTTTAATCTTCATTCATCATAGATCAGATCATAGTGACTTTTAATTTGTGGAACATGAAAATGGTGTCTTCTTTATCTTCTGTTGTGATGACCTGATATTTGTTAATAATACATGATGGATGCATTTCTAATCATTCAGTGTCAAGCTCATTTTATAGAACTTCCTTGTATATTTTCTGATGCAGTTATCAATTGATGCCATTTCAATAGATCGTTGTTGGAAATGCAATAAACATAAATCTCTAAACATCACAAATTTTCTTTTGAAACAGCAATCAACTGTTAAAATAAAGAAAACATGATTTCTAATCCCCTTTTGTTTTGGTCAAAATAGCACTAAAATGACTTAAAAAACAATACGTAATTTTAAAGAGGAAAAAAATCTTTCAATCTTTTCTAAACATGGATAGATAATTTTCAGGTTTAAAAAAGAATGAGCCTGAGGAAGCCCAAGCGAAGACAAATGAAAATGGAGCCCAAGACCGTTTGGGCCTGAGCTCGGGCTTGGGCTGAGCCCGTCTCACTTCTATGCATCACAATTCCAAAATAAAATTTAAAAGTATATTTAACTATTTTTAATACATAGTAATGGTTTATTACTGAATTGTAGGTATAATTTAATTATCACATCGACCAATATCGACAAATTATATAAATTACCAAACTACTCATAAATGATACAAATTGGCATAATTTTTATTTTAAATAAAGAAAAAAAAATAAAATAAAGATTAATAAAAATAAAAGTAAAATGTTGAATTAAATATCACTTGATGATGTAACAAAAACGTCCATGTGCAATGTGCTTAATGTCAAGTGAATATGACATTTACAATAAGCCATTATTGGCATTTAATCTTACAGGATAATTAAGAAGTACCAAAATGCGTAAAAGGATCATCCTTATACATCCAAAAATAATAATCATATTAACTAACAGTTTACTGTGTTGGAAGTTTTAAGTGTCTTATTTCAAATTAAAGTATATATATAAATTGAAAATCGAATGAAATACAGGGTCATAAAAAATCAAAGAGTGTGGAAAATATGATTACAAATACCTCGGCAACTAATTATCCAATCAACTTAATTTTTTATGCAAAATTTATGTTTTTTTTATAGTTTTTTACATTCACTCCTTAAAATAATAATAATAAATAAAAAAAATTATGTACCTTTCATAAAAACAAATATTTTGAGAGTCTGAAGAAAATAGTTTTGTATAATCAAGGTTCCTGATATTCAATAGGCTTCTTTGCATTATTACATACAAAGTACACACCAAATTTCAAGTCTCTATCTCAATTTGTTTGGGAGATAGAGTGTTTATAGACACACAGACAGACGACATTTTAATATATATATATATGTTTTTCAGAATCTTCAGTCTCTGAAACATATAAATCCATCAAAATAAAATTAAAGAAGAATTTGTTTTTTAAAATGACTGCAAAGTTTACCCTATACTTAATATGATGAGTAAGTAAAAAATTAGAAAAATAAAAGTGGATCTAAAACCATATTAGAAAAATACCGAATCAATATCCATAATGAAAAAGATTAAAAAACATTAAATCTAATTTAAGAAATACATATCTTCAATACATCACTTTTCATTACTAAATTTAGAAATTTAGTAATGAAGTAGTAATTAGTAATAGTAAGTGTAGTAGTAATAACTTGTAATTTAGTAGTTTGTTACAAACAGTTTGTTTAAACCAAATGCTGTGGATCTCACCCATCCATAAACATAATTTAAATTGCAATTTTACCAAGTTTACAACTCAAAATAAATAAATAAATGAAAATTTTACAAACTTTGCAACATTTTTTGTATTTGATTATACAAACAATTTTATTGTAGATTGTTATCTGCCAACACTAATGCATTTTTATTTGTAGAAATTCTTTTTCTATTATCATGTATTAATGAAAGAGTACAGCTTATCCAAGACAAATCTTGCATTCACTTAACATCATCCTTTTTCTTTCTTTTTTTCTTATCAGGATATACCAGAATCATTTTTCTTTCTTTTTTATGTCAACTTTGGATGGAAACCTGATTATGTGATATTAGATCTAAACTCTTTGCTGTGAACATCATATAACTATATCTTATCTTCTATTTGATTGAAACACACCACATTTTAATTTTGACATAAGAATTTAAAATATATAGATTGGTCCACCTTTAGATTTGTATATTCAACAAGATGTGCCCTTGTGTAATGCTTATCCACTTATCACTCTAATTTTTTATGAGAAAAAGATATGCAAGATTTTTATAAAAGGTGAACATTACAGCTATATTTCATTTGTTTTTCAATATAAATTCACCCCATTTCATATTTGAGATTATTAATTAAAATATATGTGTTGATCCAATTTTAAATTTGAATATTCAACAGAGTACACTGTCGTGCAGCACTTTTTTTTTTTTTTTTATTGATCATCAATTTAATGTTAAATTTAAAGAAATACACTATGTAAATTTTCTATTGATAATGGTTTAAAATTTTATCCATATTCATAAGAATATTTCATTATTACATATTACATAAAAGCAAAAGTATCAATTTGAGAACAAATAAAAGAACAATTTATTTTAGAGAAGTGAGACTTTAATTATAAAATAATATATAACTATACAGGATGTTTTTAAACATAATACATTTTTATTCCAAGTCAATCAAATAAATTTTACTTGACTGTACAAATGACATGATTTGAGACATGTCGATGAGATACACTAATTACAAATAAGCAAAAGACAACTTATAAACAATCTAAAAATTACTCGGCATCCAAATTAAGGGAAACAAAAGTGATACACTACTTTCCATTCTCTGTTTATACATGCGTCCGAGACATTCATTTTTAGTAATCTGCTTTTGCAGCTAAGGCAATTTAAGTCTTCAGGTAGTAATTACATTTGGTCAGATGTGGCAGTGAGGTGCGCCAGTGTTGGGTAGAATGCCAACAATATCGCAATGGCAAGAATAATCAGGGGAATGACAGAACATACAGACACCTACAAAGAAAATAAACACATAAATCTCACTTTTACATGACAGTATATGTAAAGGTAATACAGTCAAACCTCGTTAACATGAATACGCTTAACGTGAATTACTTTTAACATGAACTGTTTTCACAGTCCCCTACAAAGATATGATACTGATAGCATGAAGTACTGTTAACATGAACAACATTTTGATTCCCCTTGAGGTTCATGTTAACGAAGTTTGGCTGTATTCTAATAAGATTTTAAAATAAGGTAATATTCTAGAATCTTAGAATATTAAAAATACAAAATACCTTTCATCAGGATTTATGTTCATTGACATTTTTACAATTAATTCACTGAAAATTCATGAAATGCAACTTGCAAATGTTACATAGGCAGAACTGCTACTTGCTCTTAAAAGCTACCATTTTCAGCATCAGCTGACTAAGCTACTACTTTAATAGAAAACACAACCATAATCATTGCCAAAGTTGCTCCTCTGTCCTCCACAAACATACCCATAGCCTTATCTTCTGAATTTAGATTTCAATATAAATTTCTATTCAGTTTTTAAAATCTACACAATTTTCCATTAGAAAAAAAAAATAATGATAATTCTTTTCAATCTATATATGTGTGGCTTCCGGTAATAACCAGGTAAGGCACATTTTTAATATTTTGAGTAATTAACATTTAAAGTTTTCAAAAATGTCTTTTTATCATTACTTTTACAAAACAGATTAGAACTTAATAATTTTCACTACATTCAATAAGGATATAAGAACCCCTTTTTTCGTCAAAATAGTTATATAAAAATGGTTTTTATTAATTGAGAATCAATTAAAAAATCTAACTTTATCTGGTTATTACCGTTTTACATTTATTTTTAATAAATGTAAAATGGTAATAACCAGATATAGTTACAGATATTTTTAATATATGTAAACAAAATGAAATATTTATTTACATTTTAAACAATAATTTCACAAAAATTAAATACATTGTCAATTTTTTATTAAATTGAATTAAATTATTTCATTTTTTATTAAATTAAAATTAATATATCTGTGGTGTTGCCTTTAAAAAGAAAAAAAATAGATTTCTTTAAATTAATATTTAATTTAAATTCATAATTTCTGTTCTAATTATGATAAAAAATTTTCATTTTTACCAACTTTTATTACTATAATTGTTTATTTATATTATATTAAAAGAATACATAGCATTAATCAGATCTTTAACTTTGTGTGATTATTTTGCAAATTTATGCACTAGCTGGGTGCAGTTTCCCACCACAGATAGATAATTTTTAGCACTTTCCAACAAAGTTGAAAAGTGCTCATGCATTCGGTTTGTCTGGCTGTCTGTCCGCACTCTAGCTCACATAAATATACTCCGATTGCCATGAAATTTTAGAACCTTATTGATGGTTACCTTAGCACAAACCCTATTGAAAATGAAGTTTCTACCATGATTATTTTATTTACAGGGAGAGTCAAAAGTTTTCCATTACACTATGGCCTATGGGGAAAAATCGTTACAAAGGAATTTTAATGATGTTATAGCCTGTCAAATACATTAAAATTTATATGCATTTACGAGGGGCATTAAAATATACATTCTATAAAATATGAGGTGAAAATACAGCTATTATTTATTATTTGCAGGGCCATACAAAAAATTCCATTATATAATGGTAAAAGGGGGAATTGTGTGTGACATATTTTAAATATGTTAAATTGTTTCATCTATAACAAAATTGATGTATGTCACTGAGGCTTAATATGAATTATACGATACTGCCTTGACTAATATAAGGTACATAGTATTTTCAGAGACACACAAAAGTTTTCAAGCAATATATTCTTTCCAAAGTACCGTATATGTATCCAATGATGGCTGATAGATAGATGAAATCTATTATAAATATGATATACGTGTTTAAGTTTCACTAAATTTATGCACATTATATGGTGTGTAGAAATGCTGTAGTTAATATACAGGGCTACACAAAAGAACTCGCCAACATTTCTGAATATGAGCATTAATTATTTAAAAGTGGTTCTTAAAAAAGTTATGCATTTTCACGCTGAACTGCATTCATTTTATTAAGAAATGTTTGCAGAATATAGATAAAATGATATACAGGGCCACACAAAGTATAGGGCAAAATTGGGAAATTTCTTTAGTGGCCACTGGCCAATAAGACTAGTTTTTCAAGTGGCCACTTTATTTAAACCAGCGGCCACATTTTTATTTAAAAATATTAAGCAGTAAAATTTCTATAAGTATTAATCTAAAACTGAGTAGCCTAAATAAATATGTTAATATAAATATATTGAAACCTAAAAAAGCAGAATTTCTGATGAAATGTAAGTAAATTGCATTCTCTCCTTGTAAAAAAGTGGCCACAAGGTGGCCGCTTATAGACAGTTTTTCACTGGCCACTTTTTCTCATTTACTGGCCCTGCGGCTGGTGGCTAGTGCTAATTTTGCCCTTTAACACAAAGAATTGAGTACATGGACGTCTATGAAAGATAATTTATGAAAACGTGATTTCAGTTGTTTTAAGATTGTTTTAGTTTAAAATAAATTTTAGCTTAATACTGATGTGTAATAAAAGTACAAGGTAAACTACAAGGCTGAACAAAATATTCAAGTATGTTTCCATTTATTAATATAAATTGCTGATAGAATAATTTTAAGCTACTAGACATTTTCTTGCTAAATTAAAATTTCCCATTATATAGTATGTATATCAACTGACAGATTAAAAACAGGGCTGTTCAAAAGTATTGGAATAAATATTTGGCTTTATACCTTTATTTCCCTAAATAACAAAGTTTTGTTAAAGATTTCATAAAGTGTTGGAAAGTGCTTCAAAAGCTATGCTTAATGCATGATTTTTCTTACTTGTTATAGTTTATTGATAATAATTTAATTATTTAGAGATATTTATAAGCTATACAAGACAAGCCATTTTTATGTTATTTTTATATTTATAGACAATTAAAAAAATATATAGAAATCTTATCTGGTTATTACCATTACTTTATGCACTTACTTATCTGGTTATTACCATTACTTTATGCACTTACTTATCTGGTTATTACTGTTTTTTCAATTTTTAAATGAAAATTTATAGTCGCTCTATGACATGAAGTATTCGATTTTCATTTTCAGTACTATGTCAGATGAAAGTACTCTTTTAAAGCTACATTTTCCCAAATTATCTCAATTTTTTCAAAAATGTGCATTACCTGGCTATTACCGGAAGCCACACATATCATACAGCACGATAGTGCTGTATAGTAGAGCTCAGCTGCATCTCTAATGTTAAAGTCCTAAGTTTGCCTCTTAATAACTTTGGGCCCAATCATCGGATCGCTACGAAATTCAAAAGGGGAAGCGTCCTACCCTAGATCTCAAAGTTTACAAAAATTCATCCAGATCCACCGATTAGTTTCGGAGATCCAGAACCCCTGTTTTGGCACTTTTTGCTGGTGAAACAACAAAAAGGAGAAACAACTCAATTATAACCCGAACCAGGAAACATTCAGCGACGAGTAATAGCTTATTCGAAAGCTTTTAATTTAGGGATGTGCCTTTTGAAGGTCCGGTAAAAAAATATAAAAAATTAAGGAAGTGGCACCCATTTAAAATTTATATAACGCTATTCCTTTCATAATTTAACATTATAGAAATCTCTCCTTTTTAATTGCTAATTCAATTGTTGCTTTCGAATTGCCACTAACTAAAAAACAATTCAATAATTTAAAAAAGAAACGATAACATGAGTTCTTTTTTTAATAGATCAATAAAAATTCTGATTCTCCTGATAGTTTTGAACCTTTGAAATTGACGTCATTCGAAACAGAAAATGCATATTTTTCATAAACATACATATAAACTGTAATTAAATATGTGTTAAAACAACATCGCACCTTTATTTGAGTGTTTTCGAAGTAAAATAGTTACTACAATATAGATATTTCAATTAAAAAAGGATAATTAGGAAAAAAAATTCTTCTATATTTATAAAAATAACTATTTGAAAATGAAGCTATGAAAATCTGTGTAGATACCTATCATCATAACAAAATCTACGTAGATACCGAGAAACTGCAGTGGGAGTACCATCTGGGAGGGGGCGGTTCTGTTGCCGAATGTCGCCAAGTTTTTCGCCAATTTGGCGATATATCGCCAAATCTGGCATCCAAAATTAAAGCCAACTTGGCATCATTTCAAGTATTTCGCCAAACTAATATGCCTACCAATAATTTTAAACTAATAGTAATAATAGTTTAGATTTGTAGTTGAAGGTGATAGATAAAGTTCCTGAAAGGATCTGAAAAAGCTATGAAATCATACAAAAAACTGGTGGAACCAGAGAGAAAAGTAGAGCTTGATTAAAAAAAATCTTACAATAAAATTTGGGAAATATTTTCAATGTGCGTGCAAAAGAAAGGGAATCAGATGATCTGTAAAGCTTATGAAATAACCCAAATTTTTGTTAGCTGAAAATGAGGACTGAGCTTTACTGGTGCTTTAAAATCAATCAGGGAAAAAGAGGCATTTTTAACTCTTTCTGTATTTCAATCATCCATAACCAGCTAAAAAATTTGAATTCATAACTATATGTTACAGGCTGATGTAATGAAGTATGAGAACGGTTCGTTCTGTACAAAGTGTGAACACAATTCCATACTAGCTGTTTAGATAACTGGAAGATCAAAGCTCCAAGTAAAGTCAAAACCTTGAATAGATACGATTCAATCATATACAGTCGAAGATCTATAATCCGCACACCCATAATTCACTGTTTCCTCATTGTTTTCTCATTTTTTTTAAATTTTTCTAAAAAAAACGTTTTTGGATCACTAATTTGTAAATTTTTTAACTGTTTATTTCATTGTTTACATTCGTAAAATAACGTGATTTATAGAAAACAGTGGATTATGGGTGTGCGGATTATAGATCTTTGACTGTACTAAATATTTGTGTTCAAACATACTTATCTACATCAATTCCTCAACAACTTGATTATATTAATGTTATACTTTAATTATCACATCATGGTTTATATTTGTTTAGCATTGTGGGGCTTAACCGATTTGAGACAACATAACAATATATTCTATTGACTACTTTCCTCAGTAATCATTTTGAGTGGATAATAATATAATTCTGAATATAAGTCACCAGTATAGCCCAGTCCTCATTTTCAGCTAACAAAAATTTGGATTATTTCATAAGCTTTACAGATCATATGATTCCCTTTCTTTTGAACGCACATTGAAAATATTTCCCAAATTTTACTGTAAGATTTTTTTTAAATTGAGCTCTACTTTTCTCTCTGGTTCCACCAGTTTTTTGCATGATAATACAAGATGCAAACTGTTTCATTTTCGACAGGAAACTATTTTTTATATATTTATTTATTTTTTCATTGTTAGCTAGTGACATTATGACATTCAACATTTCTATGCAGAATTATTAATATAATTACTATAATTTTTTATATACTTAACAGTTTCACAGTACTTTCCAATTAACAATAATAACTACAGAAAAAAAAATCACAATACAGAATTTTTTTAAGTAATATATTTACAAACCGTTTTTGACTGTATTGATAAAAGTTGGAGTTGTTCCTTTAGAGCATTTAGTTCTCCGACTAAGTAGGATTTCTCTTTATTGCATTCCTCAAAACGTTCTTTTATCAAGACTATTTCTTCTTGTGCATCTAATAACTGCAAATAAAAACAATAACAACTAAGAAACATTTTAAAATCAATTCACAACATTTTCACTAAAAAAATTTTGAAAAAGAAACAAAGAACTCTACCATAAAACTGCTCAAAAATATATAAAAGAAAAAAAAAAAACTTTGTGATAGATTAATCAATATTGGGAGATCCAAACATAAGATGAGAAAACACTCAGTCCAGTGTATAAAATATGGGCAAAAGTTCTTTTTTTAACTGAAAACTCTAATATTTTTTTACATTTAATATAATATTTTTTTTATTGATGATCAATTACCCATAAAAGCATTTTTATATAAAATACATCAAACATGAATTTAAAAAATTAAGTTTTGAAAATTATTAAAGTATACAGCTCATTTATAAACCAACTGCATACAAAGCTTGAATTTCAGGATGAGATGGCAGGATTTATGCCCAAAATTTTGCTTAAATTATGTACTAGTCTAAATTATGTAATTAATAATTCAAAACTATTAATATTACTATTTTTTCACAATCAATGTATAAAACTTTATGCTTTTTGAAAATCAATGATTAAGTTTAAAATATTGAAAAAAAAAAAAAAAAAAAAAAAAAAAAAAAATTGCAACAGGGAAGGTGTGCAAATATCTTTTACTGGTAGTTACTATTTTTTGTTGACTTTTTTTTCCCCCTAAATTTTTATAGTCCTGCCTAGCATATCATTATATTTGTGATATCACATCATTATTGCTACCTGCACATAAGTAGTATGATGGTAAAAATAAATAGAATGAAGGGAAAAAATGTTCTTAACAACCAAAGAATAAATTAAAAAATTAATATTTGTGTTATTACATGCAGTTAGATTAATATGATATATCATTTATAAATTTAAACTTTCACATATTTTTCACTATTTTATTATATGTAGATTTACAAAAATTTGGGGAATCTTTCTTTTTAAACAAACTTTTTTTATAAGTAAAGGATGAGAAAAGAAGCAGGCTATAAATTAAACAAGTAAATTATGTAGTCTAAAATCCTAACTGATGTTTTATCACAACAAATGCATGAGATTTGCAGCAAAATACAATTTCTCACCTTCTTTTCTTTTTCTTCTAGTAGCAACTTGTTGATAATTGTATGTTCATTCCAATAATCGCCATCTCTTTTTTCTAATGCTAATTTTTCAGTTTCTAATTTTGTGCAATTTTCTGCTAGGGTTTTACTTTGAGCTTCTAACACAGAATTTTCTAGTATGCACCTATTTCAATTGAATAAAGAAAAATGAAAAAGAGACAGAAAATAACATCAGAAATTAAGATTAGTTTAATAAAAATAATATCACATACAAAATAATGGTGTAGTAACATTTTTAAACAGTAAATCTGCATTTCTATATAGCAATATTAGAACTTAAGTTATATTACACTTATTTATTTTTGCTTGAAATGATAATTATTATTATAATAGAAATTTTAAATAGACATACATATATATGGGAAAATCTCCTCCACTATTAGATCTGCATATTATTTTCTACGCATCGCAACTCTGATGAACAGGCTCTCAGTGAGGCAGACGATTTTGAAGCTGCTATTAATTCCTAAGAAGCCAGACGATTTAAGCGGTAGAAAAAAGAACTGAACGGAAGAAAGGAGAATGGAATGTTTTTAGTTTTAAGTTGGTGTAAAAAGAACGTAAGATGAAGACGATTTCCCGTATAAGATGTAATTGATTAATTAGAGTTATGATTGTTTGTTTTGTAAATAGTCTTATGTAAATATCTTTTTTGTAAATATTAACATTTAATATAAGTCATTTAAAAGTTTAAAAACGGTGTCAGAATTTAATTTACCTCCGAGTTTATTTACTTATGTGTTCAAAAGAACTTTTTAAAGAAGAATCTCCATAAATTTTGGTGTCAGAAGTGGGATACAGACGCACGCCCACAGAGATGGAGATATATATTTTTTAAATATTCTGGATGCCAATATTTTTTAGAACTGTGATGGAATGTCAAGCCTACAAAGCTATTTCAGAAGAGGTAAAATTTTGCGATGAAAGTGAAATCAAAGTGTGTGAAGCTGAGCATCTGATTATGAAGTGAGTTTATTATTTCATTTTTCTTTTCAATAATGGAAAAATTAGTTGATTTAAAGGAATTAGAGTTTTCTTTGAAAACTGAAAAATCAGCTAGTATTAAGGCATTGCACAAATTAATTTTTGGAGAAATCGGTGACAGAAATAATCGACGTAGAATTCGGAATTTTACTGGGTTTACATTTGAAGTAGATTCCGATGAATATCAAACTAAATTCAAAGAAATTAAAGATAATTTTTCTGTTAACGACTTAATTACCATTTGCAATGTTTTGTGTATAAATAATTCAGGAACTTTTGATGAAATTGCTGCCAGAATAATTTCTAGTTTATGTGATTTTAATATTTTGAAAATTAATATGATACCCGATGAAGGTACTCTTAGTGATGACGAAAGTGTTGATGAATTTAATGATGATTTACAAGATAAAACTAAAAATATTTCAACTGTTTTTGAGAATAATATGAGAAATGATTCTGGTAGTTCTAATTGTGAAAGTAAAGAAAATCAGAAAATTCTGATTCCTGATTATGTTATTAAACCAAGCATTTCTATTAATGATATTGAAAGTATGATTACAATGTTTGAAGGTACTCAAGTACAAAATATTAATAAATGGATTGCCGATTTTGAAGATATTGTTTTATTATTTAACGTTAGTGATTTGCACAAATTGATTTTGGCTAAACGCCGTATGACAAGCAAAGCAAAATTATTTCTTGAAAGTGAAACAAATATTAATTCGTGGTCTAAATTAAAAGCCCTACTCATATCTGAATTTGGTCAAACGTGCAATTCAGCTGAATTACACGAATTGCTGTCCAAAAGAAAAATTAGACCACATGAATCGTTAGATGAATATTTTTTAAATATGAAACAATTATGCTCAAAAGGCAATATTGAAGATTCTGCCCTTATTCAGTATGTAATAAATGGAATTAATGACCCCATTTCTAAAAAATCTTTTTTGTATGGTTGTCCCAATATTGCTGAATTTAAACAAAAATTAAAGATTTATGAAAAAATAAGATCGGAGTATGAAAATGCAAAATTTCATAAATATGAAGGAGCTAAGCCTAAAATTAAATCCGAAGTTGAAGTTAAGAACAAATTTAAGCCTGTAAAGCCAAATATGCGTTGTTTTAATTGTGGCGGGAATAATCATAAGAGTATTAACTGTGTAAATAAAGATAAAGGGCCGCTTTGTTTTGCTTGTAACGCTTATGGTCATAAATCATTTCAATGTAATAAATCTAAAGATAAAAGTGTTAAAAATGCTCAGTCACAAGTAAACATTATTACATCCCAAGATTTAATTCTGAAAGAGATAAAGCTTTATTCTTTGCGTTTAATCTCTTTAATAGATACTGGTAGCCAAAAGACTTTGTTAAAGAAAAGTATTTATGATAATTTGAAGAACTTTGTAGAATTAAAACCTACGAGTATCTCTTTGACCGGTCTAGGAAAAGCCTCAATTAAACCAGAAGGTTGTTTCAATTCAGAAATCGAAGTAGATGGTTCAAAATTTAAAGTTACTATTTTTGTCGTTAAGGACAGTTGCATTAATTTCGATTTAATTATTGGCACTGATGTTATTCATCAAGGTACATTAACTATTTCTGAGAATAAAGTGAAACTGTTTAAAGCTGAAGTTCAGTCTAATGACTTTTTAGTTAATATTGTAAATGTTTTGGATGAGCCTAAAATTGATTTAACTCACATTGCTGACAAAAAATTACGTTCAGAGTTATACTCTTTAATTGAAAATTATGTACCAATTAAAACTAAAACAGTAGATGTTAAAATGAAAATTAATTTAACTGACGAAATCCCAGTTTGTTCTTCTCCTCGAAGATTACCGCCATGCGAGAAAAAAATAGTCGAAAACCAAATTGAGGAGTGGCTAGCTCAGGGAATAATTCGAGAAAGTTCTTCTAATTTTTCTTCGCCGGTTGTTTTAGTCAAGAAAAAAAATAACACAATGAGACTTTGTGTTGATTACAGATGTCTTAACAAAAAGACAGTACGCGAGCATTTCCCCTTGCCAGTTATTGATGATGTAATAGACCAATTACATTCTGCCGAAGTATTTACCACCATAGATTTGAAAAACGAATCTGAAACGAATTTGAAATCTTTCATGTAGATGTTGAAGAAGACTCGTGGAAATACACCTCGTTTGTTACTCATGAAGGACAATACGAATTTTTGAAATGTCCATTCGGGTTGACCAATAGCCCTAGTGTTTTTCAAAAGTATATTTATAATGTATTTCGAAACCTATTAAAAGATCACATTGTTGTCATTTATATGGATGATTTAATAATACCTGCTAAAAACGAAGCTGAAGGTCTAGAAAAATTAAAACTTGTACTCGAAACTGCATCGGAATATGGATTAGAATTAAATCTTAAAAAATGCAATTTTTTGAAGCGTGAAATTGATTTCTTGGGGTATAGAATCATAAATGGTAAATTGTATCCCTCTCCACAGAAGACTAAAGCAGTAATAAATTTTCCCGAACCGAAGTGTACCAAGGATGTTCAAAGTTATTTAGGATTGACAGGATACTTTCGAAAGTTTATAATGAGTTATTCGGTTATAGCTAAACCGTTAAGTGACCTGCTAAGAAAAGATTCAAAATTTAAATTCGATATAGAAGAACAAAGAGCTTTTAATGAACTCAAGCGTATTTTGTCGTCAGAACCAGTACTTTTAATTTACAATCCCAAAAGTGCGATCGAAATCCATTGTGATGCCAGTATTGATGGCTATGGAGCTGTTTTAATGCAACAATCTCCAGTAGATAATCAATTTCATCCAGTTTATTTCGCAAGTAAAAAAACCACCGAAGCTGAACGGAAGTACACTAGTTACGAATTAGAAGTTTTAGCTGTAATTGAAGCCCTGAAAAAGTTTAGAGTATATGTGCTAGGTATCCCATTTAAAATTGTAACCGATTGTAATGCATTTAAAATGACTATGGATAAAAAAGAAATGAGTACAAAAATAGCTAGATGGGCAATAATGTTATCCGATTTTGATTATGTTATTGAACATAGACAGGGTAGCAGTATGAGACATGTCGATGCATTAAGTAGGTATCCTATTTGCATGGTAATCCAAGATAGCTTAACTTTAAAAATTATCCAAGCTCAAGAAACCGATGACCATATTAAAACAATAAAAGAAATCCTAAAGGTGAAATCTTATGATGATTATCTAGTTAAAAATGATGTTCTTTATAAATGTGTTAATGGTAATGATTTATTAGTTGTACCGGAAGACATGCAAATGAATATAATCAAGGCCGCTCACGAAAAAGGTCATTACGCAGTTGCAAGAACAGAGAAAAGTTTAGAAAATGATTTTTACATCCCTAAAGTTAAACAAAAAATTGAGAAATGTATAGCAAATTGTGTTCCCTGTATCTTAGTTAATAGAAAATGTGGTAAACAAGAAGGCTTACTTCACCCAATAGAAAAAGAAGAAGCTCCATTACATACGTACCATGTTGATCACTTAGGTCCATTAGAAAGCACTAATAAAAATTACAAACATATCCTTTCGGTCATTGACGCATTCACAAAATTTGTTTGGTTGTATCCCACAAAATCTACCGATGCTGCCGAAGTAATTTCTAAATTAGAAATCCAAAAATCAATCTTTGGAAATCCAGTTCGAATTATATCAGATAAAGGTCCTGCATTTACCTCTAAAGCTTTTGAAGATTATTGCATCAATGAAAATATTAAACATATCCCGATTACCACTGGATTACCCAGGTCTAACGGCCAAGTTGAGCGTCTAAATTCTGTCATAATATCTGTTCTGTCTAAATTGTCTGTCGATAATCCTAAAAAATGGTATACACATGTAAGCAACGTCCAACAGGTGATAAATTCGACTTTTCAGAGAAGTATAAGCACAACTCCTTTTGAATTGATGTTTGGTACTAAAATGAAACTAAAAAATAACATTGAAATTACTAGTCTTCTGAATGCTGAAATACAATCTGATTTTACAAATAATCGTGAAGATATGAGAAAAAATGCTAAAAAACAGATTTTAAAAGTCCAAGAAGAGAACCGTAAAACTTACAACCTCAGACGAAAGAAAGCTAACAAATTTAAGATTAATGATGTGGTTGCTATAAAACGCACACAACAAGGTCCAGGTTTGAAGTAAAACCAAAATATTTAGGTCCGTACAAAGTCATAAAAGTAAAAAATAATGACACCTACGATGTAAAGAAACTTGGATTCAACGAAGGACCCATGGTCACCAGTACATGTGCAGAGTACATGAAGCCGTGGACGGACGAAGCTTGAAAAAAAAAAGAATTTCACCGATTGTGACACTATACCAACTATGACAAACCTCTGGACTGACAACTAATAGAATTTTAACTTTATTCTCGAAAAGACGAAAAGACGTAAGGTAAAAGAAGATGAAAAGACGTATGAAAGAAGACGAAAAGACGTAAGATAAAAGAAGACGGAAGACGTAAGAAAGAAAAGACGAAAAGACGTAAGGTAATAGAAGATGAAAAGACGTATGAAAGAAGAAGACGAAAAGACGTAAGATAAAAGAAGATGAAAGGACGTAAGAAAGAGAAGACGAAAAGACGCGAAAAAAAAATATATGAATTTTTTTCAAGAAATAATCTAAGCTTTGATAAACAATTTGAATGATGACTTCTTTTTTTTCAATTTAGACTTTGGATGCTGCTGTGTTTTTTTTTTTTTTCTTTATCTTTTCAGATGATCCAGCTGCTGTTTCCAGCCAACAAGAATACATTCGAGGACGAATGTCTCATCAGTATGGCCGAAATATGGGAAATCTCCTCCACTATTAGATCTGCATATTATTTTCTACGCATCGCAACTCTGATGAACAGGCTCTCAGTGAGGCAGACGATTTTGAAGCTGCTATTAATTCCTAAGAAGCCAGACGATTTAAGCGGTAGAAAAAAGAACTGAACGGAAGAAAGGAGAATGGAATGTTTTTAGTTTTAAGTTGGTGTAAAAAGAACGTAAGATGAAGACGATTTCCCGTATAAGATGTAATTGATTAATTAGAGTTATGATTGTTTGTTTTGTAAATAGTCTTATGTAAATATCTTTTTTGTAAATATTAACGTTTAATATAAGTCATTTAAAAGTTTAAAAACGGTGTCAGAATTTAATTTACCTCCGAGTTTATTTACTTATGTGTTCAAAAGAACTTTTTAAAGAAGAATCTCTATATATATATATATAACCATGATATAATATAACAAATCGACAACCGTGATACAATTCACAATCGAATATCATGCATGTGGCAATAGATCAATTCTGAAATCATGAAACAGCACATCAAATTTCTTTTACGCAACATTGGATCACTTAATGGAATATACTCAAACCCAACAAGATAAGCAAGAACAATGATGAATAAAAATGGTTTTTTGTGATACGTAACTCATTGTCAAGGGCAATATTATGTGAAAACAAAAAATATATGATTTATTTTGGATTTAAAAAACAGGAGATTTGTCCTAATGCAAATTTCTACCAACCCGATTAAATGTAACCAAAATAATAATAATAATAATAAAGTAAAAAAATTTAGACATATAATAATCCATATATAAATTAAATCAAAGAACGAAACATACAAGTAAAAAACTTACTATGTAAAACAGATATTGAAGAGAGAAAAATCCCATAATTTACAAAGCTGCAAACTCATGAACATGTTACAATAGAGTTACAGTTAACAACATATCAGACAGTTAGGGGATAGTATGTGGATGGAAAAAGTACATTAAAAATAATTAAATATAATAATTATTAAATATATTATACAAATAAAATAAAGCATAACAAATTATATTTTATGCTAATTAATACAAACTTAAGGTAATTTAATAAAATGGATTGAAAAAATATATAGGCAATAACTGGAAATTAAACTGTCAACCACAGATATTTTAATCCCTTCAGACATGAGCATAAAATAACTCAACAAATATATATTTATTGATTTTGTATAATCAAAATGACACCATAGATGACAGAAAGAGTCATTTTTATGAAATCAGTACTTTAGGGGACTGCTAATTTAGGTTTACAAATATGGATATAAAAGTACTAATCCCCTTAAAACATCAGTTTAACTATCAGCATTACAAATTTACGCAATAACAAAATTAAGGTCTTTAGACAAGTAAATAATCAGCAAATCCTCAAAATTTTTTATTGTAAAGCATTTAAATTAAATGACCATGAATATTTCTTACTTTCTTGGCCACAATCTCTTGAAGGTATTTTCGAAACTCGGATGAAAATAATATTTATTTTATGAGGTAATATTCACCAGTACTGACATTTATTGGTTTTGTTTTAAAGCAAAAAACATTCAGTTGTATAGAAGTGAAGTAAAAAATGCAAAAAAATCAAACAGTTTAGTTTTTATGAGTAAAAGAATGGAGGTACACATTCGTGTACCTCAGGTCTGAAGAGGTTAAAGAAAATAAAGCATATTGAATGTTAACTTCAGTGTCACCATCCTTTGCTGAAAAATGGATTTAAATTCTCCAAGCCAAGGATGCAATTGATTGATTACGCTAATAATACATAACACAATAAATCAATTCACAAGCAAATTGAAGGAGCCAATACATAATTTATTAAATAGTAGAATTGAAGAAATATAGGAAATAAAATGGAAATCAAGCAATTTACTAAACTGCAAAAACTGTCATCTATTGAATGATCCTGATAAAATTAAGTAAATTGTTTCAAATTAAATTCATGATTAATAAATATCAAGATATGACTATGTGTTTAATTCTAATCAACTATTTGAAGATTAATTACATATTATTAACATCTAAAAAGTTTACATTACTGATTTTTCTATTTGATAAAGAAAAAAAAAAGAGAAAAAAAATTACATTTGTTTCTTATAAGTACTCTTTAAAATTAAATTTTGGAGAGGGAGGGTTACACCATATTATGACACATCTAAAACTCTATATAAAACATATTTCATACATTGTACTAGAATTCATTAATGATAAAATAATAATAATAATAATAAAAACAAATGTATATAAGTACAAATAATATATGTATGTGAATTAACATATTAAATAAAACTGCATTATTATCCATTATATATTTAATTTAGGGTTGGGGGGGGGGGCAGAACAAATTATGACTGGCTACAAATTTATATAATACATATCATATACTACAATAGAATTTGTATATAGTAGACTCCTCAAATCCGTACAGCTTGGGACAAGAGGTTGTGCGTATTTTAGAATTTTGTGGATATCTGGTCACTGCTTTATTTACACTTTTTAAACAATAATTTGAATGTATTTAGTAATGCAATCGAAACAATGATGAATGCTTACAATGTAATGAAATATTAAAATAAGTAATAAACAAAAATAATAAAAACTTAGTAATTTTTAAAATGATTAAAATATTAAAAACAATAGTCAAATTAATAATTAATAATGTATGATTAAATATTTACAATAAAGATTAAATGTATTTTTCCTAAATTATTCAATGAAATTTGCCTGATAAAGGTACATTACTTATTCACATCAAATTCATAAAATAGGAAGTTTTATTTCAGGTTTAGCCAGACTTAATAATCAAAAAAGCTTAGTTAATAAATAAATATATTTGGTAAGAAGATTGGTTTAACAGTGATATCAACAATATCTTGATTTTTTTCTGAAACATTCTTTCTTCATGAAAAAACATGAATTGAGTATTATTAACAAAAAATAAAATATATATGGAATTGAAATAAACTAAAAAAGTCAAATTTTGTTTCTATATCTAAACTGAATATGTCATTGTTTACATTTGTAAATTATGTGCTGATTTTAGAGTTGCAGATTTGAGGGAGTCTATTGTATACACGTTATAAAATTGATAAGATGTTCTATAACTTTATACAATTACACTTTCATCTTAGTTGTTAATTCAATAAATTTTTTGCCCCAAGTAACACTTCTTAGAACACCATAAGAGATATATCAAGTATAGCATATTTTTGATCAGTGAAGACAACAAACTTCTAATATGTGTAGACCCCAATTTGGTAGCCTTTTATTGAATCCTACATCTCTATCTTCTGCCACATGATGAAAAGCAGAGATGTATGCCAAACTGGTTTTTCTCCCGGCAAAAGCTGCTTGGAATCTTTCTCCAGATCTCGAGTTGACTAAGAATGAAATCCAAAAGTTGCCAATAAAAAAAAGATCATTGCCAAAAGGGACTTTTTTTTTGGGGGGGGGGGGGGGGCATTTGGAAAGAACGAAAACTTGTGGCATTTAAATTCTGGCTGAAAGAATAAACTGGTTTGGTCTCTAGTCCTATCTTTCCTCTGAGTTGCAGACATATGTTCGATGTTTTTCACACTTCCCAAAAACCATAATTTCTTGGCTAATTCAAATCTCAGTTAAATTCAAAAGTAACTCGCAACACATGGCTCAGGTAATGATAAAGTATTTAAAACTTTTAAGTCTGGTTGCCAAGTTTCAGCCAGGATGGTTAAAACCAGCATGGCAGAAACTAAGAAATAATACAAATAAGAACTGTAACCTGCAATGATTCATAATCCACACATTATTTAATATGTCAAGAATTTAGTTAAAAAAATAAAATAAAGATTATGAATGTGATTCAAAGTAGCAAAAAGTTCAAAATGATCATATAAATATACTTTGTTTATATAATAATTTTTTGTCACTTAAAAGCAGAAATTTTCATAAGAATAATCTGATGTTGTACAACAGTCCTGTCCAACCCTTTATTAAACAGGGATACACCCCAGCTTTTGGCAAACAATGAAGGGCACAATTATCAACATGGCTCAAAAGATGCAACAAAATTCTGACAGTAAGAAGCGATATACACATGCAAATGCTTTTCTCTGCAGAAGTCACAATGCCTTTTATAGATTTAAAACTCCATAAAAAACTTTCAAAGTAAATGTAAATCGTAGTAAATTTCAAACTATGCATTATTATTATTATTATTATTATTATCATTATAATCATTAGGAGGGGCTACCTGAAATATTTTTTAATAGAAAATTAAAAAGAACCACAAAATTAAATCTCACCCATTATTAAAATTAAAGAGTAAGTTTTTTTTTTATTGTTGTTTGGGGGGGGGGGGGTGGGAGGGGGGTACACAAAAAGACTTATTTAATTTAAAGATGTCAATTTGGTGTTATAAAAAGAAAAAAAATACACAGATATGCATGATTTAGCGACCAATCTATAGTTGCTACCAAGGAGATTGTCAGGAAGAGTTTTCATACATGAAAATCATTTCAAACAATTTTATAGATTTTTTTAAAAACAAAATGATAAAACTAATCTAAAATTTCAAAGGTTTGAGGGAGAAAATTATACCTCTTTTTTTGTTTTATAAAACAGCCAATAAACCAGTAAAACATCATCAAGAACAATAACAAAAGAGCTCAACATTCATGCACGAAAGACAGGTGAAGGAAACTTATTTTTCTACATTTTACTTCTTAACATATTAAAATAATTATTGCCAATTTTTACCAATTCCAATCGTCATAATTTCTGGAAAATATTTTACAAAAAATAACTATAAATATGTGAAGAAACACAATTACACATGATTATTTTCTTAAGTGCATTTTAACTTTTTATGTGTGAAAGACACTTGCGCAGGTTTTAAAAATAAATATAAAAGATTTTAAACAAAGCATATTTTAAAAGGTTTTTTTTTTTAATGTCAGCAACAGGAAAACTTCAAAAGGGCATCATAGAAAGCACCAAAGGGTGCCATACCACCTGTAGGTGCTATGTTGGACAGCTCTGTTGTGCAAGTTTAACTATTGATATTATTGTTTATGGTTAAATTTTTAAGTAAAAAAAAAAAAAAAATGATATTTTAACATTATTTTTCAGTGTATTTTTAAATAAATAACACACTGCAATAACTTAAAATTTATCTACTACTACATACAAACAGAAATAGTTCTTGTGAAAATATATAATAATTGTAGCACAAAAATAACAGAATTTTTTTTAATGAAATATCTTGCACAATTATTTTACAATACTGGAATAACAAATTTATTTTTATGAAAAAAGTAATAATATCCTAAGAGCATTCTATAATATAGGATTAATTTTGTTAATCTTTCTTAATCTAGATTAATTTTTAATTTGTTATGAATGAATGAAAAGTTCAAAAATATTCTTTTAAGACCAGTATTACTTGCTGGTAATGTCATTATTGAGGATGTAAAATTTGAAATTTTTTCATTTTCACTGGTATTTGTTTTTAAAGGTGAAACACCCACAGAAGGAAAGACATTTTCTAGAACATCTTAGGGGGAATATGTTTCTAAGAAAGCATTGAGGAAAAAGGAGAAGAGTTCATTTTGCTACAAGAAGCAACCCTTGTAAATAGACATTGGATTGGGACGGCTAAGACTGATCTGTGTAGTTATTATAGACAGTACCCATAAGGGTACTGTCTAGGATGACTGTGATATCCATCTAATATGTTCTCTATGCACAGTAAAATACACCTATCTTACACAGTTTTCTATGCACAGTTTCTAAGGAGACACTTTATTGAAAAAAACTAAATAATTTCAAGATTTAATCTCCTGCTTGAGAAATTTATATTTATAACATAATAAAGTTCTTCGGTTTGCATGACTTATAACACTCATTCTTCAAGAGAATGTCCAGTAATTCTAACGAAATGAGTCTGAAATTGTCCCTTTGGTTCACACTAAAAATGGTCCTTTGACATCCACAGTCAAGAAAACACAAACACAGCAAAGTGAGGATTATTACAGGAAATGAGGACTCACACTCTCTTTGTTCTCACTTGGTCAAGAACTCAGATGTCTCTTTCTTTTACATCGAGAAGCACCCTCTTTTCTCTGACCCGAATAAAATCACCTGTCAAAATTTGAGTAACTTAAGGTTTTTTTCCAGATTAGTTCAGTCTCTGCGAGATAAAACTAATCTATCCCAATGCCCTTGCATATCTTTCGTTGTTTTTAGTCGAAAACAAAGGCAATATTTTTTACCATCAGGACCATTATTCAGGAAAAATGATCTCAAAATGACAAACAAACTCAGATATCATAGGATGGAGAAGAATTTCTCACGAACTCTGGTTTTTCCCATGGCAAAACAATCTGTGCTGGCTAGCACCTAAATTAAATGGAAGTCCTGCTTCATGGTTTATTGTAAGTTCTGTCAAATAACATCAAGTCGTAAGATGAATGGAGATGAATCCTTTCCTTTCAGGTTTGCCGCCAAATTTTGGGACTTGCAAAAGATGGTTTTACTAATTTCTAATAAAATACTATCGTATTTATATAGAATTTTCTAGTGCGAAAAAGTAAAGTTCTCACACATCATTAAAAAATACTTAAAACTATTTTATCCCATTGGCTGTAATATAATGGAATACTTCTGACTGTTCCTATATTAGAACTAAGTATCCAATTTTAATAAAATTTGAAACAACTCAACAAAATTCTGCAACAAATATATATAATTTCAAATGATTCAGTTGGGTAATTTTTGTGCTGTTATATGCAGACAGATACACAAATGAATGGACATGTCAGACGACGACTATAGGTGCTACATATTTATATATTTATGGATGCTTCTAAAAAACAGTTACATTTAAAAGCGCATGACGAAATTGGAACCACATTTCGAGCAATTATTACTAAAAGGTAGTATCATAACTGATTACTTTTGTGTGTCCCTGTAAATGGATTAAAAATGTTACTACAGGGTGGCTACAGAAACTATGAAAAAAAAGTTCCCTGATTATCTATATCAGATTTACCTGATTTTTATTATTAAAGAACATATACGGTATTTTTTTAATATTTATATTATAATTTTATTATTTTTTTAAACATACGCTGCTTTCATGTATAACACACTTATCCAGCTTGCAAATATCTCTTTTGGGAGGAAAAAACAAAAATTGAACAGTATTTAATTAACAGAGGTGCCAAGTATTATGATTTATCCATGATTATTACTGATACACAACAAAAGTTATAGTGTTACAGGCATTGGATAAAAAAATTGCTAATTTCGTCAAAGGATCAGTTGAAATAACACAAATTTCGACACAGAATTGTGGAAAAAAAAAAAACATGAAAATTTGTCAAAAGATCATATAAAAAAAACGCTCATTTCTTCAAAGTTTTGTCCCCCCCCTCCCCCCCCCCCCCAAAAAAAAAACAAATTTAGTCAAAAACACATGGAAAAGTGCGAAATTAGTCCTAAAGATTTCGTAAAATGTTTAAATTTCACCCAAGGTTTGCGTAAAAAAAATGCGAATTTTGTATAAGGTTCAAGAAAAAGCAAGAATTTCTTCATAAGATAGCGAAAAACGTGCAAATTTCATCTTAATATCGCAAAAAACTTTCAAATTTCGTCTAAAAATCATGAAAAACACACAAAATGCATTATAAAAACCGCAAATTTCGTCCAAAAAATCATGAAAAATATTCAAACTTTGTCAGAAAATCACAAGAAAAAAAAAAAAAAAAAAATTGTAAAAAAAAAAAAGCAGATATCATTAAAAAAAAAATCGTGAAAAACTTGCAAATTTTGTCAAGAATTCACGAAAAAAGTGTACATTTTGACAAAAAAATTGCGAAAAACATGCGAATTTCCTCAAAAAATTGCTAAGATTGATGAATTTCGTCAAAAGTTTGCGAATGAACTAAATTTGAGACAGTTTAGCTTTGATGCAGACAGATACCGCTTGGCAGCAGTATGGCTTTATGTCTCTTTATCACATCTTATTAAATGTAGCTTGTTTGGTACTAAATCAATGCTGTTTGTAAGGTGAAATCAAAAATATTTTTGCAGAGAGAAAAATTTCCCTTGAGTTTTTTAAAAAAGTTCCCAGATATTTCCCTGATTTTTCCAGATTGATAAACTTCCCTGATTTTTCCCTGATTCCATGATTTCCAGATTCTGTAGCCACCCTGTACTAATATCCTGTTCTAAAGTAATTGCAATGAAATTCAGTGATTTATATCAGTTTTAATGCTTTTGCAACAGCGTTATGTCATTAAAATACTCTGCAAACCATTTTCCACCATAGATCATAATATGGTTCATTCCATGTCTAATCAACCAAAAAAATTCAATATTCAACCTGACCATTTCGGATTTCAATGAAACTGCTAGGGATCATTCTCTATGATGATATACATTAGAGCATATTTTTATTTTTTGTTTATCGCTTTAAATTTTCATACAATTAATTATTTAAATTTTGAAAAATCATCATTTTTTGAGTTGCATAAATATTTTCTTTTTTGAATTTCTCAAGTTCTATGAAACATAGAAAATTTTACGACCACTCATTTCAAAGAGGAGTTCATAAGGTTTAATTTGATATGCAAATCGACTATGTATAATTAAAATAAATAAAATTTTTAATTTTTTTAAATTTTAAATTTGAAAATTTTTTAGATAGTCATTTTTAAAAATTTTGAAAAAATTGTATGTTTGTTGTAATATTATAAGCTTTAAATTCTGAAATTTTTAGAGTGGGATCTCAATGGGATCAGGAGTTATTAAATAAAAGCTGAAAATTACCATACAAATCATAAATAAATAACAAAATAGACAAAATTAAATTGCTATTTAAATGGTAATTTTTGCTTTTATTTAATAACTCCTGATCCCACTGAGATCCCACTCTAAAAATTTCAGAATTTAAAGCTTATAATATTACAACAAACATACATTTTTTTCAAAATTTTTAAAAATGACTGTCTAAAAAATTTTCAAATTTTTAAAATTTTATACTATACATACTATACATAGTCGACTTGCATATCAAATTAAACCTTATGAACTCCTCTTTGAAAGGAGTGGTCATAAAATTTTCTATGTTTGATAGATCTTGAGAAATTCAAAAAAGAAAATATTTATGCAAGTCAAGAAATGATGATTTTTTAAAATTTAAATAATTAATTGTATAAAAATTTAAAGCGATAAACAAAAAATAAAAATATGCACTTATTTATATCATCATAGAGAATGATTCCTAGCAGTTTCATTGAAATTGGAAAGGGTCAGGTTGAGTCACTGGTTGATTTAGCATGGAATGATCCTATAATGGAATTGTTTTGGGTGCTGCTGTAAATGAACCATTAATCCCACACACTTCATATACAATACTAAACACACCTAGGGGACCCTAAATAAGGTTTACCAATTGCATGAAAATCTGAGTATATTATCTGATATACACTATATTGCCATTGATTATGGGACACTTGCGATTTTAGACAATTTACTAAATATCTAGAAAAATACATGAGGAATCATCTCGAAACTCTTAATGTATAAATATAATAGTATAAGTCATACATCTCCGTGAAGATATTTTGCCGAAACTCCAAAGGGGACCGTCAACAAATTAAAAAAGAATGAGAATCTTTTGAATAACCCTGTCAAAACTAATGTAGCAAAAGCGCTCAAACTCTAGATTATGATTGAATGCCTTATTGTAATACACTGTGTTCCTTTTTATGCAAATAGCATGCATACTCGCAGAGTAATTAAGGTTTTTATAAAAATGATCCCAAATTTTTCCAAGTTTTTTCCTTATAATTTTCAGAGTTCTTAATATAAAATAATATTTTTTTCAGAAAATATGACAAACAACATTGCACACAGTACCCTGTAATCAGAATTAAAAAATAATGAAAATTGTATAAAAAATGAGTTTGTTTACTAAATAATTTTTTACTGCGCATGCGTCAACGATATCAAAATTTCATTTGCATATTATGTTAGCTAAATGTATAGAGCAACTTTTGTGAAAGTCACAAAATCATAACTTGAAAATTCTGACAATAATCGTCAATTGAATAAGTCGAAAATCCGTTATTCTCAAAATGACGCAAAAACAAGAGGGGTTGTATCCATATATTCATTGATTAGTGTCAATATAGAATACACAATATGGGATATACTACTGCATTTGGATAAAATCCCTCATTTTTTTGCTTCATTTTGGAAACAACAGATTTTGTCCTTTTTCTATAGACGATTACTTTCAGAATTTTCAAGCTATGATTTTGAGACTTTTACAAAAGTTGCTCTATACATTTAGCTAACATAATATGCAAATGAAATTTTGATATCTTTGACGCATGCGCAGTAAAAAATTATATAGTAAACCTACTCATTTTTCATACAATTTTTATTATTTTTTAATTCTGATTACAGGGTACTGTGTGCAATGTTGTCTGTCATATTTTCTGAAAAACATATTATTTTATATTAAGAACTCTGAAAATTATAATGGAAAAACTTGGAAAAATTTGGGACCATTTTTATAAAAACCTTAATTACTCTGCGAGTGTGCATGCTATTTGCATAAAAATGAACACAGGGTATTACAATAAGGCATTCAATCATAATCTAGAGTTTGAGCGCTTTTGCTACATTAGTTTTGACAGGGTTATTCAAAAGATATTCATTCTTTTTTATTTTATTGACGGTCCCCTACAGCGTTTCGGTAAAAAATCTTCACTGAGATGTATGACGTATACTATTATATTTATACACTAAGAGTTTCGAGATGATTCCTCATGTATTTTTCTAGATATTTAGTAAAATGTCTAAAATCGCAAGTGTCCCATAATCAATGGCAATATAGTGTATATATCTGAGTTAAAGTATAGACAGACAGGCAAACTGAATGCATAAACATTTTTCAACTTTCTTGGAAAGTGTTAAAACAATAGAAGGGATTTTAAATACTAAAAATTGATATATAAAGTTATCTTTAATAATACACAAATTTAAAAAGGAAATCTTACACATTGTCACCAATCAAATAGTTTGGGGATGTAATTATCCAATAACACATTGCACCAGTGAACAATAGGGTAACATAATCCCTGGAAAAAAATCAGGCTTCATTATCGACTCGGTTAACAGAAACCTCGATTAATCAAAGCTTAGATAATTGAGCTTCTACTGTAATTATTGTGTAGCTATATTAATGTACAAAAATTGTCAAGTTTGGATGTTCACTACTGTTTATCAATTGTAGACAAATGTAGCAATGGTTGCCTAATCATTGGTGTTTTCTCAAGTTCAACAATAACATAAAAACATCAAATGATTTATTAGCATTTTCTTCACAGGGAGATGCAATTCTCTCTATTAAATTAATGCAGCATTTTGATAAAATCTAAATAAGACAGCATTAAACCAATGAAATTAGATGCAATTCAACAAAATTTTATGAGGATGAAAACATATCTATTGTTTCTGGTATTTTACAGGAGATGAAATGCACACACAAAATTCTCTTCAGAGTTAATGCAACTAGTTTTATACTCCTGGCAGATGATTATAAAAACATGCACTAAAACAAAAATTTTAACCAACCAATAACCTTGATTTATTCTAACTACTGCATAGGTGTAAAATTGACGCAATAAAACTTCCAAAAAGCAATTAAAAAAAAAAAAAAAAAAAAAAAAAAAGCTTGTAAAATAATCTTTTAACATCTCAGTCAGATTGAATGAATAAAATGAAAAGAATTACAGTGTCAATTGGAGAAAAAAAAAATTAATATTAAGCATCAAAATTTAGATGGGAGAACTAATTTTACTCACTTTTTCAAATCAGCTTCCAGCGCTGCAATTTTTTCTTTATAAATGGCACAATTTTCTTTCAGAGATAAATAATTGGATTTTATATCACTGAAGTCACTGGCATCAGAGCCTGACAATTTTTCTGTGAATATTAAAGATAAAGAAGTATTAAAATAATGAGTTTATACAATAATAATAAGAAGAAAAAAGACAAACAAGATTTATTAAAGCTACGCATAGTTATTAATTTGCAATTATTTCTTGCAATCTCATTTGTATTGGAGCAATTCAGTTTATAAAATGGAATAAAATAAACTGTATTGTTTTGCATTTAAGTGTATATAAATATAACTACTGTCAACAATTCTATGGGAGTTTACTAAATAACTATATATGTTAATACAGCATTCAGGGAACATGCAGTTCTGATGCATTGTACTTTTTATTTTAACTAATAAGTTTAAGCACTAGAAAAATCTCTATAATGTTAAAAAGCAAAGGTAAACTAACTACAATGAAAAGCTTTTTAGAAGAAAAAGGCAATGTTTATCTCAAGCAAAATCAAATAAATTAGAAATTTAATTAAGGTAATACCAACTAAAAGAAAAGAAACTTTATATCAAAATTTAACAAAACTATTTAAATCTAATTTGGACTGCAATAATTTTGAGAAGCAAGTTTATTTAAATGAATTTTTAGCAATGAGACAAAACAGCAAAGAATCAACGAATGTTACCTTCCCAGAAACTTATTTTCATTTAATAATAAAACTTGCAAAATTAAAATCAAAGCTATTTTGATTATTTATAAATAAAAGTAATTTGGTTTTAAGTTTAAATTTGTTAATGGCTGCCATGAAATTATCATTCTACCAATTGACTTGAAATAATCAATAATAATTTTATTTTACATAGTGTTTATTGAAATAAACACTTGCAAGAGAAATATATAATACAGCCTTAAACAAAGAACAGCAGCAAAGGCAAAACTGTTTTATAACTATTCAAACTCAGGCTTCAGTTTTATGAAATAGTTAGTTTTTTGAAAAATATAAGCTTTACGTATTAGTGTCTTATGATTTCAAGCATTCATAAATAACCATATACAAACCATCTGAAATGCTGTGTGTTGTAGGTAAGATGTGACAATCAGTGACTGAATCTGTTGCTAATTCTTTTTCATTACCTTGATCTTTTTCTGTTGTGTTGGAATTTAATTTACCTAAACAAGAGAGCATTATATCTCATTTTAGAAGTGCTACAGAAAAATAAAACCTACTTCTAGTAGTGCATGCACTAAAAACTGTGCTCATATCTTGAAAACTGTGAATAAAAATTAAAATCTATTTTCTATAAAACATGCATTAGAATCACGCCGACTTCACAATCATATGTAATTTTAAAAGTAAAGAAAAAATTACTTGTTTTATGTTTTTAGAAAATTATCCCTATTTGATTCTTTCTTAAAAAAAACTAATGTAAACTAAATAGAAGTTATAGTTAATTTTTAAAACAATCTGAAAGGAAAATCCTTTTGTAATTTTACTGCATACTATGAGACTGTATTACCTCATTATGTGAATAAGTAAATTTCATTTAACATTTGCATCATTTAGTACCATAAGAAATTGAATGTAAATATAGGTATAGTACCATATGAAATCGAATGTAAATATAAGTAGATAAATATTCTTAACATTCTGTTCATGGATCCAAAACAGCACTTTTGTAAATGGAATTTAATTCAATTTAAATACAATTTCTCGAACTTAAAAGAGAAAAAAAAAGTCCTTCCTTTTAAGATTTAGAGAAATTACAGATAAAATTTTACATATAAATACAATATAAATTAAAATTCTTCTATCAAATTCAGGAGAAAAGGAAAAAGCAAGAAAAACAAATTCTGAAACATATTTAATGCACACCTAAAACTTGGTTTTCTAAACATTTAAAGAACTATCATAACTTATTCATATGAAATGCTAGAAAAGAATATATAGATTCCATCCATCCTTTGATAATCTCAACTTTAAACAGAATATGCATGCAGCTGAAATTTATAAATTTGATAAAATGTGGCAATCAGCTAAAAATTCTGGTCACTAGTAAACAATATTTACACCCCCCCCCCCCTCCATTCCTATGAAGAACTTTCAATAAAGCAAATTTTTTTTTATGAATTGAAAAAAAAAAAAAAAAAAAAAAAAAAAAAAAAAAAAAGAATTGCAAGCATAGTTTAGAATTATTAGTTTTACATAGTTTAGAATAGTATAAGATTAAAAAGCATAATATAAACTAAGCTCTCTAATGAAACTTACCAAAATTATACGTAGCTGAAAAAGTAAAAATAAATAAATAATTGTAAGGACTGAATTAACTGACAAGTACTGATTTGTCAAAATGTTTCAAATGTCCGGATGGCTGAGTGCTAGAAAATCTGTACTTGATAAAGGAAGCATCAATGAAATAGTGAAGCAGGAAAACAATATTTTGCCTACTTTCTTATCAAAGTCAGTAAGATAATTCAGATCTTATTATTTTAAAATTTTCATTTGATGAACTTATTTTTGAAAAACTAAAAATACTTTTTGTTTGAATACACAGTAGACTCCCTCAAATCTGCAATCATTGAAAATTCACACATCATCACACATGTAAACAATGAAACTTTCAGCACTGATGCAATAAAACTTCCTTACTTAATGATTTTGATGTGAATTCATAAGGTACCTTTAAGAGGAAAGTTTCACTGAATAATAATAATAAAAAAAAATGGTATCTAATTTTTATTATGATTATTTAACTATATATTTTTAAATATTTTTTTATCTTTACATTATTTCATTTTTCTTATCATTTTAAAAATTATCTTAATTATTTTAATATTTTATTGTATTGCAAACATTCATTATATTCTTGACAAGATTATTACATCCAAATTACTGTTTAAAAAATGCAAACAAAGCAATGATCAGAAATTCATGCAACCTCTGGTCCCAAGCTATGCAGATTTGAAGGGGTCTGCAGTAATATCATAACTTTAATATTTTGTAATTTTGAAACATGTATAATGAGACATCTTAAAAGAATTTTAATTTGACATTGTGATTAGGATGAATAATAAATGCTGCTCTTGATAAAAATGTAGGAAAGTTATTTCCATGAATATATTAATTGTAAAAAAACTGATTTACATAATGTGGCTCAAATAATAAAAATCTTTACTTGCTTCTACAATAATAAAAGAAAGTTACGTTCTGTCTGAAACTCTGTCTCTGGAGGTTAACAAAATCTAGTGCAATTAAAAGTCTAAACAATTTAGTGAGGATAGTCTAAGGTAGGTCCTGATGCACCTGAGAATCAGAATTTAAAAATTTTTGATAATCAGTTGAGATGCTAATAAAAACCATAAAAAATCCCATTAAAGGAGCTAGTGATCTTTCACAATACCTTGCAAAACCACAAAATAAACATATCTAACACCTGCTTCGAAGATTTAGAGTTGAAGAGGGTTGCCAAAAAATAAGAGAATAAGATATTATAAGAAATACAGAATTTTTAAAAACTATTACAGGAATGGATTTTGAAAAATCAGCATATATATGCTAACTAATATTCTACTTCAAAAATTATAAAAAAATGGAAAAAATTCACCAGTAATATTTATTTCTTTAAAAAATAATGGGAAAAAATCCACTAATAACTTTTTTATTTTACAAAAAAAAAAAAAAAAAAAAGATTTTTATACAGAAAAAGAAATTTATTCTCGAGTAAAACCACAATTAAGAATTATAAGGTTTTATCAAAATTTTTAAAACTATTTGAGGAAGGATTTGAAAATTGGTACATATACTATATAGCCATTAATCACCAGACACTTTTAATTTTAGACATATTGTAGAGTATTTTAAAATATACTTGACTGATGCTTCTAAAACTCTAGAATTATGTTTTTAGCTTATGCATAATGCAGAGTTTTAAAGTAAATTTAACATCAGTTTCAGAAAAATTAGCAAAATGTAGTAGAAACAATATTGTACAATTGAAATATAAATATATTAAATATTTTATGCAATGTGGTCAGTTGTATGAAATAATTTTACCTGAGTATGTACAAATGAAAACAATTTTTTATTTATTGTAATAGTCAACTCTATAGAGTAACTTATAAAAAAAAAAGAAATCCAATCAAATAATTCGAAAATTCAGAAAATTTTTTACAATAGAGTGAACTGATTTTTAATTGTTCTTTAAAAAGCAGCTGAATGATAAGAGATTTTCCGCAAATTGTCATTTTTTATTAACTGATTTTCAGACGAAAATATTCAATGAATATTAATAAGTAGATTTGGAACAAATTCTTCAGTTTTTACACTTTTTTTTCTTATGGAATAGGTTTGTTCTAAAGGTTATCCAAAAACTGAAACATCAATAAAAAAAAAAAAAAAAAAAGAAAAAAAAAAAAAATGAAAAAAACTTTTGTGAAGTTAATGTCAAAATGTTGCATTTCTGAATTAATGAAGACATTTTACATTGACTAACTTCACTGATGCATTAAAATATGAAAATTGAACTGTAATATCTTTAAAGAAGTTCAAGTGTACAAGAAAGATCATAGAACAAATTCCAATTAAGTCTATAAGAGAGTTCAGTTGAAAGGGAAATCCTGTGTTTCAGATTCGTAAACTTTATAAAGATTAATTTCTTCCTGCGCATTCATTACTGCATCTTTATGATTTTGTTTTTCTGAGTCATGATGCTCAAATCATTTTTGTTTCAAAATAATTTCAAAATTTCAAAATTCTATCAGTGCTGTTTGCATCATGAGTCACCATCTCTTTTGCTATCAAAAATTCATTTACCCATTGTCATCAATAGTTTCAATAATTTTCTAGGGCATTTTCCTTCATCACATTTTCTACAAACATTACAAAGCACATAATTATTCTTACATGCACATTGTATAAAGCTACACAATCTGATATAGATGCTGATGAACACAGACTTGTATTTAAAAATAAGTTCACAAACACATGAAAACAAAATTTTTTCATGAATAAAAACAGTACAAAAAAGTAAATCAATAATCAAATATGCTGCCTTTTTCAAAGCTCACAACAAAAAATTTTTTTGAAAAATTGTAAAATCTGAAAAATTTCCACTTCTTTCTGTCAAAACAAATATACATTATCCATGAGCGAAATAGATGCATTTATACATATAAATTCATATTGATTTTGTGGGCACAAGAGCACCCTTGGACATCTGCTTGATAATATCTGGTTTGTATTATGAGCTGAATTGCCAGAAAAAAATAATTAAGTAAATATAAATAGATAAATAAAATAAAAGTAATTACAAATAAGAATAAAATATTCTAAATAACACCTCTGAAAAAAATTGAAACAAAAATGATTTGAGCATCATGACTCAGAAAAACAAAATCATAAAGATGCAGTAATGAATGCGCAGGAAGAAATTAATCTTTAAGCAAATGCATTGTGGTAAATTTATCATATTCATTTATTTACTATCACAAATGATACTAAATACAAAATTTTATTTTTATTTACTGATATGTATTATTGGTTGTCTAACTTAACTACAGCACATGTCTACTTAATGCAAAAACAACAGTGTACCCACTGAAAGGTTAAAGCTCAAAACTTTAAGAAAAATTAAAATAGAATTCGCTGTTTGTGAAATAGACTTTCACACACAATTATGCCTTTATTTTGTATATAATAAATATTTTTTATCTGAAGGAAAAAAAAAAAAAAAATCTTCAATCAAAAATTTTACTTGAATTTTCAGTTTAAAATGCTGTTTGTAAACTAAATATAAAACAAATGTTGAAACGATCACCTCCTACCAAAGGCAAGCAGAGAATTTTTTTTTTTTTTTTACAAAATACTTAATTGTGTTTTTTTTAAATGTGTGGACATTAAAAAAAAAAAAAAAAAAAAAAAAAGGGACAGCTTTTCAGTCATACTTAAAAATATTATCACATTTACTGAAACAATTAAATAGGGTACTTACTTTCCAATAAATCTATTAGTTCTGTTTTCTCTAAAACTTGCTGCCTTGTTAAAGACAATTGTTCTTGTAGATAACTCAATTCCTCTTCCCTTTTCTTTGCTATTGCTCGAAGTTCATCTAATTCAGCTGAAATTAAATAACAATATGATTTTTCACATCACTTAACAGTATTTAAAAATTCTAAATATTTTTTTCTAATCAAGCCACACAATTTTAACAATTTAAGCATATGTATGTGCAGATGCTATTAAATGTATGCGTCTATCAATATTGCATTTTTTTTTTTTTTTTTTTCTGCTTAAGAAAATAATTATTGATATTCCAGGAAAACTCGTACATTCTTTTTCAAATATCTCATTTCATATATCCTAAAGGATTGGCTTTTCCATATTGAACTTTGCTTTTATGGCTTATTGTACAAAATTATTAGAGTTGATGTCTTTGATTAAATGCAACAATACAAAACTCACTAATTTTCCACATTGAAAAGCCTAAAGTTCTGAGGGAACGATAAAAAGACAAAAGTAATATGTAACTTTTCCATGTAATATTTTAGTTATTTATAGTAGCCACTGGTAAAAGTTTTCAATTATAGCACTCATTATTATGTGTACTATGTCTTAATATTCTAATAAATATACAGGTAATATAGATATTTTTATTAATTAGTTAAAAACTGACATGTGATCTTTTTCAATTAACTCATGTTTTCTTGCTGACTGGTTTGCAGTTTTGTGATTAGTGAGAATGGTTGATCTCTAAAATTTTAAATGAAGCCCGAACCCTAATTTATGCTTTTAAGTACATATATAACAAGATTCTTAATCAAAATGCTTCAATTAGCAGAAAAATTTTCCCCTAATTTTTCAAAATTTTCAAATTCAGCATAAAATTTTGGGACAACATTTTAATATATGAATAATTAGCAGCCTTCATATACTATGCTAGTCTGTTTCTCTAAATAAACTTTGAATCAAAAGCAATATATCTACTTGATCACTTGCAATAGGATTTGATAAAGAACAATAGATGAATATGTAATACAAGACTCCCTCAAATCCACACAGCTTGGGACCAGCGGTTGTGTTGATTTTAGAATTTTGTGGATTTCTGGTCATTACTTTGTTTACATTTTTTAAACAGTAATTTAAATGTAATTAATAAGGCAATCACATTTATAAAAAATGCTTACAATATAATATTAAAATAATTAAGGAAAGTAATAAACTAAAATAATAAAATTTAGATAATTTCTTAAAAGCAATGGTTAAGTAAATAATCAATAATGCATAATTAAGTATTCATTATAAAGATGAGATACACTTTTTCCTAAATTATTCAATGAAACTTCCCTCATAAAGATGCACTACTAATTCACATTAAAATCGTAAAATAAGGAAGTTTTACTTTAGGTTTAGCTAGACTCAATAATAAAAAAAAAAAAGCTTGATTAATGCATAAATACATTTGGCAAAAAGATTGTGATTACCAGCATTATCTGGAATTTTTTCAGAATTAAATTTATTCTTTCTTCATGAAAAAGCATGAATTAACTAATATAAATGAAAATTACAGATTAAAATAGATACAGAATTGATATAAAAATACAACAGTCATTTTTTTTTCCCTTTCATTTGAAGTGAAAGTTTCATTGTTTACATCTGTAAATCATGTGTGGATTTCAGAAAGCTGCAAATTTTAGGATTACAGATTTGAGGGAGTCTGCTGTATACTAAAATCCTCCATGAAAAATGTAAAATGTAAGACCAATCGGTAGAACATTTTAAAAAGACTAATCTTTCACAATCAGGTTTATTTGATAACAGAAGTTTTGCCTATAATTCTATAGCAAAGAACATAGAATGATATGCGTTATATACTAAAATGTTTCTATGAAAATTTTCTGACTAAAGTTTTAATTCCATTGGAATCAACTTAGATCTTGTAAAAAGGCTAAGCTTTCATAGTCAGATTCACTAATTAAAAAACTTCCACACATTATTGCATAACTAAACAACTAGAAACAAAACGCATTATGTACCAAAACTTATCATGAAAAATTATCTAAAAAACAGAGCAAGTCCATTCAAAATGCATATAGCAGAACACATGTTATAAATAACCAGAGTGAAATTCCTCTTTGCATTTTATGCATGTAGTAAATAGTTAAAGGTAACTTTCATAATCACATTAACCTAATTCAAGAACTTTCTGTAATGTAATGGAGGATATATGATGTATATCTTCTGGAATTTTTTTTTAAAGAAGCTCTGGACACCCTCCATATTATAGCATACATACTCTCTAGTTTCTAGTACATACCCTCTGCTTGTAGCATTATTCTCTGGCTTTTTATGACTATACCAGGTTTCCAGATTCAAAGTTTCATGCTGTACAAAACTATCCCAAACTACATATAAATATACAAATGTTAGGAATTGAAAAGTATTTACTATATAGAGATGTTTGCTTTTTGGGAGTGTCCATCATGACATAGATTTTTAACCTAAAAATACAATTTAGAGACTCATTTGAATTATTGGTTCAATCCAAACCCTATCTGCAAGAGTCAAAACCCAACCTGAAACAGACCTGAAACCAACCCACAGAGAGAAAAGTAGGTCAATCCAGCCAATAAAATAAATTATTTCAATTTCATCACAGACTACTTTATTATCTAAAATGCAAACAACAGCCCCTTTAACCCTTTGCATTCTTATGTCGTATCTGATTGGTAATCATCTTTCTTTAAAAAATTTGTTTTTGGCACCAGTAATGAATGAAAATAAAATTTGCCTTATTTAATGAGCATTTCGAAATTGAAATTGTGTACTTGAAGGAAACTTCTTAGAAAAAGTGGTGCCAACTGAATAAAACTTTGAGTAAGAGATGCCTAAGACAATAGGATTAATCTCATTTTCAAGAATCTCTTAAATAGAGTGCCCCTTATCAAGCAGGACGGTCGTTCGGCCAAGCCAAGCTAGAAAAAAATAATAATATGCCCGCCAAACAAACAAACACCAAGAACATAACGACTGCTTAACTGCTTAATATACTTGAGACAACTTCATGTTAAGTCGATCAAACATGGCATTTTAAAATTGAAGATTTTTATGAAATCAACTAACACAGAGAAATAAAACGAAAACTAGAAGAATCTAATAAAGAAAGGCTTTAATTTGAGATCAAACTCATCTTTATAAAATAATTATAAAGAAAGATACAAGATTTTTTTATAATGTCAAGATACCAAAAATGATCACTTTTTTCTTTGTCATACATTTTTCTTTCAATCAAGGTACAGATTTAAATAAGGGATAGAAAGAAGTATAGAATGCATTTTCGGAGAGGTAATTATTCAAGCTACATGCTTTTGTAAAATTCAGTTTTAAAAACTAAAATTTCTATCCTCAATAAATAAAAAACTGGTAATTAATATATTATGACAAGTGTGATAAACCCGCCAATTGTGTACTAGCTACATTATAGTAGAGCAAATCATTTTAGATGCTGTCACTTCGTTTCATTTGCCAATCAGATATTTTCTTAAAAATTATTTTTTCAAATAAAACATTGTAAAAGTTCATTTTTAGAAAGATCTTTAAAACAATTTTTTTTTTTTTTTTTTTTTTTTTTTTTTTTTTTGAAGGAAGAGATATCTTCTAAAGTGTAGTCATTTAAAATTATTAGCATTTAAAGTTTCATTCCTGATGTAAACAAAACTGTTGAAAAAAAATTGAGTTGAGTGTGTTTTTTATATAAAAAGAGAACCATGGTAAACGATATTAGCTTCGTGTGTGAATAGTGAATCAACATAGATAACAACTTTGATGTCACTGTACAATGAAATACGATTTTACCATAAAATGTTTATTTAAAGAGGGTAATCTACCGAACCAATTGTACCAACCGAACCAACTTTGTACAGTTATGGCATTTACCATAATACCAGTCAATATCAATAGTATTTTATATCATATCGATTTATGGCCATCTTTCCATATTTTATGCAAATTTCTAATCAATACTTAAATCATTACCATCCAACGATACCATATAGATTACCTATAACTGGACAAAACTTTTAAATTCCACCAGCAGTATTGAAATACGGAAGTGTCTGCTATCTAAATGTCTGCATAAGTAACAATTTTGGATTCTAACAACGAATTTGGATACATTAGAATTTAATGTCAAATACGAAAAGAAGGCCTCCAAATCATTATTAACCAATTATAATCATCAATAATAAACTACAGGATTTTGCTTGCGGGAAGACAAACAAATCAGAAAATATCTTTGGCTTAATTTTCCTAGGAATACTGATTACAGAATTCATGTTTTCAAATTAGTTATGCATTTTTTTATGCTGAATTAAATTTAGCATGCTAAAAGATGTTTACCGAATACAAATAAAACAATTTACAAGACCACGCAAAAAAAAAAAAAAAAAAAAATAGATATATTGCCACCAACAAATAACAATTTCTGGAAGTGTGATTTTACTGTTTAAAGAGTATTTTAGTCTGAATTAAATTTTAGCTAAACAGTAAAGGACAGGCATTTCGTTCAAGGACAGACAAACAAATCAAAAAGTAATAAATGATCCTAAGAATAAATGACTTTGTGTTTTTAAATTAATTATGCATTTTTATGCTGAATTACATTTAGCATACTAAAAGATGTTTACTGAATACAGATAAAATGTTTTACAGGACCAAGCAAAATACTAAATGAGTTAAATGAGTTTAATATGTTATATATATTGTAAATGACAGGCTTTTTGTTCGTGAACAGACAAACAAATCAAAAAATATCTTTGGCTCCATTTTCTGAGGAATAAATGAATTCGTGTTGTTAAATTAGTTCTGCATTTTTATGCTGAATTATATTTAGCATACTAAAAGATGTTTACTGAGTACAGATAAAACGATTTAAAGGAATACGCAAAAAATTAGATATATGACCGTCAATGGTTGATAATTTCTGGAAGTGTGATTTTACTAGTTTTAAGAGTATTTTAGTCTGAATTAAATTTAAGCTAAATAGTAGTGTAAATGTAAAGGTAGCAGATAAAATACAGGCTACACATAAATGATATATAAATACAATGTACACATATATTTCTTACTTCCTACTTACAGAGGTTCTATGAGAACTCATTCCAATTTGAGTGAGCAGATTATTTAAATTTTACATAATCTTTTCAAAAAAAAGAAGAGATATCTACTAAAAAACACTTTTCAAAAGTAAAAAAAACCAAGCAAAAAAAAAAAAAAAAAAAAAAAAAAAAAAAGATGAAAGTTGTGTTTAAAAAATGGTCTGATATCAAATTTCCAAGCTTATATTATGGTATTTATTTAACATTTTCCATTAAAAAAATTACTATTTGTAAGTCAATGCCTTAGCATATGTTGATAGAAATCTTTTCTGCTTGTACTAAATACATCATAAACGTGTTTTGAAAATTCAAATGGTTTAAAATTATGCATAATGGGCTTGGCGGGCATCTTTCCATATTTTACACAAATTTCTAAGCATCAAGTTTGTAAAGGAAAACATAATAAGTTTGCATTAAATACAATTTAGAACTTTTGATTTTAACTATGGACAGACATATTTAACACGCTACCACCCAGCGATCTATTTATAGATTCCCTTCAATTAAACAAAACTTTTAAATTTCAACACCAGAATTTTATTATGGAAATGTCTGCTTAAGTAAGAATTCTAAGTTTTAAATTTTAACTACAGATGGGTACATAGAAATTAGTGTACAATATGGAAAAATGGCCGCCAAGCCCATCATGCATAATTTTAAAACATATGGATTTTCAAAACACGTTTACGTTGTATTTAGCACAAGAGAAAAAGATTTCTATCAACATATGCAAAGGCATTGACTTACAAATAGTAATTTTTTTAATGGAAAATGTTAAATAAATACCATAATATAAGCTTGGAAATTTCATATCAGACCATTTTTTAAACAAACTTTCATCCCCCCCCCCTTTTTTTTTTTTTTTTTTTTTTTTTTTTTTTTAACTTTGCTTGGCTTTTTTTACTTTTGAAAAGTGTTTTTTAGTAGATTCAGCAGTAAATACATTGCACGTCCTATACCAAGGAACTCGGACTGGAACTTTTGTCCCTTAAATAAAGATGTCCCTTATTTGGAGGTTTCACTGTATATATATATATATACTCTTTCAAGAATATGATGAATTGACAGCTGAAATAAACATGAATTTATAAGTACATGGTCAGGGTTCATACTCATTTTCAAAAAAAAAAAAATCTTCTGAGAATCCCCTGGTGTATTTTCCAGGATGTACAATTTTTCCATATCAATAATTAATGGCATCTTGATATTACATATGATAATAAAACACGCAAACAGTAACAATTGCCCCCAATTTCCCAAAATAGACTGCCAGGTTTTCTCAGGTTTAAGAAATTTTTAAATATTATACCCTGCGATTCCCCTGATTTTTACAACCTACAATTCATCCCCTGATTTTCCCAGGAATCTCATATTCCCCTCATAAGTATGAACCCTGAAGGTTGCCAACTTACTAAAAACTTCCACAGCATGGTGTCAATTTCACATAGGTCAAATAAGCATTCTAAATTGAAAATATTGTATAAAAATTTTAAATTAAATAAGAACCACCAAGAAAATGGACATGATTTTTTTAAAAAAATCTGGTTTTTCTGTAAGTTCAATTTTTTTAAAGTATAATTGAAGACATTGATATCATGATAATTAAAAATTTCAGTAAGTTGCCGAGCGTGTATTAAAAAATGTCATAATTGGTCTAATTTCAAGAGTTGAATTAATTTTTGAAATATTACCTTTCGTTTAATTGTCAATGAGTAAAATTTCAGTAAAACTTCTAATTGTGTTTCTGCATCTTTAAAAGATCTATAAAAGGACCATTTTGTTCACCAGCAAGAAAACTGATACAACTCACAAAAATTCATTTTTGTTTCAAATCATTCTGCCATAAGGAAAGGGCATGTTTACAAACAAATGCTTTCTTCAACCAATCTACCAGTTACATTTTTGCTTTCGCGATTATTACAGGAATAATCATGGCAACATTGACGAATCACACAACAGAGCTTTTAATCATAGACAAATCAGACCAATCAGATCACTTTGACTTCTTGGGTATCGTAGGAGTCTTAAAGATGGGCAGGAAATTACTGTGGATCCACAGTAATTTTGCCAACAGTGACGCCAGCTGCCCTTTCCTTATTAGTGGGAATTTCTACACAAAGTTTCATAAGTATAGTTATATGAATAATCACTTTATTACACTATATGTCCATTTGTAACCACAGCAGAGAGGTAGATTGAATGAGGAGGTAAAATTACCCAACTCTCCAAACATCATCCTACATTTTCATTCTTAATAATTTTACACTTTTCTGAACATTTTTATTAGTGCATGCAGAGCTAAGTGCTTTAATTTCATTTTATAATAAAATCATGCATTTTTTTTTTTTTTTTTTTTTTTCAAGCCTCTTTTGTTAAATTTACCTATGTCGACTTTTCTTGCAGACATGTGATTTGTTGAATGCTACAAGTTTAATCAGAAAAAAATGTGACTGATAAAAAATTTGGAAATGTAATTAAAGTAGATATTGATAATAAATACATATACATTTAAACTTTGCTGACTGTGATTTAAATTGGATTTTCTTTTGTTACGGAATTTTTTGTGTAAATAGGATAGCACACATCTTTATATATAAAAATCTTCTGTGCCTGTGTATGTAACTGAACTCCTCCTAAATGACTGAACCGATTTTAATGAAATTTTGTGTGTGCGTTCCAGTAGATTCGAGAATGGTTTAGATTCACATTTCGTCAAAATTGATTCAGTACTTTTTTAGTAATTAGGCAAAAACTAATCATTAGTGATTTTTCGCTAATTAAAAGTGCTATATATGTTAAAGAAAGTCAGGATTTCGTATTAATCATAGCACAAAAAAATCTACCATACCAAAAATCTTGAAAATTGGGGTAAAAATACTTCTTATAACATCGAATGCCGCTAAAAAGGGATTTTCAAAAATTCCATCCCTAAGGTGGGTAAAAAAAAAAAAAAAAAGAACAAACTTAAAAAAAATTCCTTTAAAATCGGCTTTTGTAGATATTTTTCAACTGATAACATATTTTAGTGCATTTTTTCATTCTGAATCATATGGTACTAAGCAAATTCTTTTAAATCCAGTAGTTCGTGAGATAATTCACATTTTTCTAATTTGGCAATGTCTTCGGCGCAAAAACCTGAAATTTTCAATCCTTATCTATATATATAAAAGAAAGTCAGGATTTCGTTTTAATCACAGCAAAAAAAATTCTAACGAACCAAAAATCTTGAAAATTGGTGTAAAAATACTTCTTATAACATCGAGTGCTGCTAAAAATGGATTTTCGAAAATTCCACCCCTAAAATGAGTAGAAAAAAGAACGAACATTAAAAAAATTCCTTAAAAATCGGCTTTTGTAGTTATTAACTGATAACATATTTTAATACATTTTTTCATTCTGAATCGAATGGTACTAAGCAAATTCATTTAAATCCAGTAGTTCGTGATAATTCACATTTTCCTAATTTGGCGATTTCTTCAGCGCAAAAACCTGAAATTTTCAATGCTCATCTTTATATATAAAAATCTTCTGTGCGTGTGTATGTAATTGAACTCCTCCTAAACGACTGGACCGATTTTGATGAAATTTTATGTGTGCGTTCCAGTAGATTCGAGAATGGTTTAGATTCACATTTCGTCGAAATTGATTCAGTACTTTTTTAGTAATTAGGCAAAAACTAATAGTTAGTGATTTTTCGCTAATTAAAACTGCTATATATATTAAAGAAAGTCAGGATTTCGTATTAATCATAGCACAAAAAAGTCTACCATACAAAAAACCTTGAAAATATGGGTAAAAATACTTCTTATAACACCGAGTGCCGCTAAGAAGGGATTTTCGAAAATTCCCCCCCCCCCCCCCCCCCCCAAGGAGTGTAAAAAAATGAACGAACTTAAAAAAAAATCCTTTAAAATCGGCTTTTGTAGATATTTTTCAACTGATAACATATTTTAGTGTATTTTTTCATTCTGAATCGAATGGTACTAAGCAAATTTGTTTAAATCCAGTAGTTCGTGAGATAATTCACATTTTCCTAATTTGGCGATGTCTTCGGCGCAAAAACCTGAAATTTTCAATCCTTATCTATATATATAAAAGAAAGTCAGGATTTCGTTTTAATCACAGCAAAAAAAATTTTACTGAACCAAAAATCTTGAAAATTGGTGTAAAAATACTTCTTATAACATCGAGTGCCGCTAAGATGGGATTTTCGAAAATTCCACCTGTAAGAGGAGTAGAAAAAAGAGCGAACTATAAGTTAATTCCTTTAAAATCGGCTTTTGTAGATATTTTTCAACTGATAACATATTTTAGTGTATTTTTTCATTCTGAATCGAATGGTACTAAGCAGATTCGTTTAAATCCAGTAGTTCGTGAGATAATTCACATTTTCCTAATTTGGCGATGTCTTCGGCGCAAAAACCTGAAATTTTCAATGCTCATCTTTATATATAAAAATCTTCTGTGTGTGTGTATGTAATTGAAATCCTCCTAAACGACTGGACCGATTTTGATGAAATTTTGTGTGTGCGTTCCAGTAGATTCGAGAATGGTTTAGATTCACATTTCGTTGAAATTGATTCAGTACTTTTTTAGTAATTAGGCAAAAACTAATAGTTAGTGATTTTTCGCTAATTAAAAGTGTTGAATAAGTTCGATGAGTAGAGTGCGGACGGAATGTCCGAGCGGTCTAAGGCGCCAGATTTAAGCTCAGCTTCTTGAAGAAAGAGATCGCGTGTTCGAACCCCACTCTTGACAAACATGTATGCTTTACAATAATATTTCCTGTATTATAATTTTGATTAACCGACTTCAGAAAATCGTTAACTTTTAACTAAAAAGAGAAAAATAAACTTTTCTATAAAAAATTGAGTCGACTTCAAAAAATACTGAAGAGTGAAAAATAATTTCCTTACATAATTGTAATAAGAAATTAAATTAAGAGCGTAGTTGTATCGTGCGTATTACCATATTTTCATTCACATTTATTTGATTTTCTGGAGTCGGTGCCAAGAAGGACAACATCTGTCGGTGACAGGACAACGTCTGTCGGGTCCGCTAGTCATTTAATAATATCTGAATCAGATATTAGATTAGTTTCCTTTTGAGAAGGATTAACAAATGGAAAATAACCCCAAACTAATCTAAAAATTTCCAGTTTCATTCTTTCTTTTTCCTTTCTTTCATTTATGAAAAAGCAGTACAATAATTTTTAGGCATAGATAAATTGAAAAAATTGTAAAAAGAATTCAAAATTTTCTAAAATATAAAAAAAATATTAATAGTAAAATATATTTCAAATAGCAATCTGTAATAAAATTATATATTTACCAGTAGCATCAATCTGTGCTTTTCTAGCTAAATGGTGCTTATCTCTGACTTCACTTATATGCTCTAAAATTTAAAGTTATAAAAGAAAATTATTATTTCATTTCACACACACAAAAAAAGGTACATTTAGATGGTTTATTTAAAATATTTGCATAGATATGTATAAACATTACTAAATTAGAACAATAAACCATAAGACTCTCCAGGATATAAAACTTACTTTTTAGGTTCTGAATTTCAGCTTCTAACTTATTTACATAATCTTCTGGTTTTGATACTCCATTGGAAGTGTATTCATCTGAGTTCTGTAAATTTTCATTTTTGAGGTTTTCTTTTTGTACACGTTGTAATTCAAGTTCTAGCCTATTTACTTCACCTATAATAAAATGCATAAAAAAATATGGAAAATTCAGTGATGAAATGTTTAATTTTTAAAATGTCCAGAAGCCAAATAAGATTACAAATCTATCAGTTGGAATTTTTCATATTTCAATAATATACCACAAATCTATAATAATAATAAAGACTAGTTTTACTAGTATATGTGTGCTGCATTCTGAGTGCATAGCTTGGCAGGAAGGAGTTATGCAAGTTATTGAAGCCAGTTTTTAAATAATTTAATAATTAGTCAAAATATCAATTGGAGATTTAAATGAACATCACAAAATGGTAAACTTTCATTGTACTGCTGATTGTGCACGCACCTGTCTGAACTTTCTTCAGTTCTTCAAGCAGACAAAAGGAAAAAAATTCTGTTATTGTGTATTTTGAAATAGCAATCACAGAGTCACAAAGAAAAAGACATAAAAAATTTCACTATAGTTTTAAGAATCTAATGATATCTTCAATTTAAACCAATATTAATATTTATTATTTTTAAAAACATTTTTCTGGAACTCAGTTATAATTTTCATCCCCCCCCCCCCCCCCCGAGTTTTTAATTGCCATTTGCAAGTCCAGATTGCAAATTAAAAAACACTCATTCCAGGTCCTTTTTTGTTTCTAATGGATATTCTATCTCTAAAAAAAGTACTAATGCTGACACATCATTGTAATTGAATTTATTATATTGTGACCAAGCTCTTTCTTGGATTATATAAAAAGAATATTGTGTTTAAAATAAAAATCCAGCAGGAAATGTATGATAAACATGCAAAAGAAGACAGTTTTTAAATTTGAGAATTATTTTAAATGCTGTTAAATGTTGAAGCTATGTGTTATGAATAAATTATTAAAAATTACCTTTAAATCATATTTATTTTGATCGATAAATTCAAGATAAACATTTATTCATAGAAATATCCATTAAAATAAACATTTAAATACTGTTTTAATAATATAAACATTGTATAAAATATGTCAACATAATGGAATATTAAAAAAAAAAAAAAAAAAAAAAAAAAAAAAAAAAAAAAAACTTTAATAAACATTGGCTAACTTCCAAAAATACTTTTTTTTTACAATTTGTTTAATATAATTTATTGCAGTTAAAAAAAAAAAAATAATAATAATAATCCAATTCTAGACTTGCACGTGACAGCCAAAATTTTATCAATTTTTGATTATAACTTATTAAGATATACAAATTCAAAATTTTAGATTTCAACAGCCATTTTGAAAATCCCACGTAGTAATTTTTTAATATACATAAATTAACATGTTTTTCCTTTTCTCTCATCTAAAAATAACATCATGATGTCATGATAGCTTCAATCTTCAGTTGAGTGCCTGGAGGAGACATCTTTAAAATCAGGAATTTGTTATAGATAGGTTGGTTGCATGATTTCTGGCAAACTTTTTCACTGCATCTAATTGCCATCATGAAAAAGGCAGACATGCATTCTGTGACCATGAGCGGTATAGTATATAATAACTTATAGTAACGAATCAGAACTGGACACTCATTGGTTGATTTCAATTGGGTATCAATTTTTAACCAATTTTGCAGTCTGTTTCTTGTCAATTGACATTTAGAGAAACATAATGGAAGATTAAGGATATATGGCTGGGCTTTAGTCTCCGCCAAAAAAACGCTTTATGACTAGATACCAGATAACACGAAAAAATTAACTGCTCGTGGAGTTAGCTTGATTTTAATATCTATCCACAATTCAATGGATAAAAGATTCATTACTAATTAGTTCTATCCTCTCAGTGTTTCCTATTTCTGATCATGGAAGTGCAAAATAATGAATTTATTTAATTCAATTGTGTCATCTTAAAATATTTACCTCTTCATTTTCAGCAATTTATCTTCAATTAACATAAAATTTGCTTCAGCAATGTCATGATTCTCATGATTCTTCATGATATTTAATGCATCTTCTTAAAAGATTTACCTCTTCATTTCGAGTAGTGTATCTTCAGATTACAGATCATGATACTTAAAAAATGTTCTAGCATGGCCATGATTACAAGTAATGATAATTAATATATATAAGACAATTGTTTAATCCACTTACAATATTATTCCACCATTCCTAGCAGTTTTATCATCAACTTCATCTAAATGAATTCTAAATTATTCCAGCATTGTTGTTACTGTTCATGATAATGATTAATTATTGAAATCATCTGTGTCATCATGCTATTTACCTTTATGTACCCATATATGTGAACATTAGACTATTGAAAATTTACTGTAATAGTCTAAAAATTTGAAAACAGATTTTCTTCTAAGATGTGTCAAAACACTGTCATGAAATGCAAAAAAATTCTAAGCATTTAAGAATGGTGGGACAAAAATCTACTTTATTAGAATAAAAGTTTGAAATAAAATTCCTATCATGAATATTGAAACAATCTCGGCAGAACATGAAAAAACATTGAAATTAACATAAAAATCACTAAAAATCCAAAAATTGCAGAGATTAAAATTTACTACAGTGAGTTAAAAGTGTGAAACAGTTTTCTGTTTACAAATGTCACAATATTGCTGAAAATTCTAGAATAACAGTTTATAAAGTATACTATAAAGGGCTAAAACAAACGGGTGAAATTCTTCAAGAGTGTCAAAAAACTGATAAAATAGGAACTGTATTGAAGAGACAAAATTTATAATACTAGGCAAAAAATTTAAAATAAATTTCTTCTACCAATGTCAAAATCTGCTGTGGACTACAACTCACAAAATTACCCTTTAAAATTCAAATAAAAAAAATTTGAAAAAATTCCAAAAATTGATGCATGATTTTTTAATAAACTTTATTGAAAATGGGACAAAATTTGCTATATTGAACTTAAAGATTGAAACCAGATTCCTGTTACTAATGTAGAAAAACTAATGAAAAAGTTTTAAAAAACCCCTAAAAATCATAATTCAAAATTCAAAATCATTTTTGAGATGCATAATTACAGATATAAAGGTACCTACCAACCAAATCATGTAGTACCTCTGCAAGTAGCAGTCAAACATAGCATGCATGTGTGCACATACCTCATTGTAGATAAACATGTTTTTTTATTAAAGAAAACACAGAAATTTATTTATAAAACTAAAGAATTTTACATGGGCATCAATATGACTTCATTTTCATTAACTTCCGCCTCATATGCAGTGAAAGATGAACAAAAAAGGCATAGTCAGGCGTACATACAGAAATTGTGAGATCCGATAAAGATATGGGATGTGATATCTCATATATGCATATACTTAATATGAAACTGGCCCCTCATAGAACCATAGAAACTGTATCTCTCTCCCACATGCAGAACCTATTTTCATTTTTCAGTAAGGAAAGATAAATGATTAAAATTAAAAAAAAAAAAAAAAAAAAAAAAAAAAAAAAAACTTACCTTCAAAAATAATAAATATTTCAATAATTATATAACTGTGAAATAGTAAGAAACTCACAACTTAAAAGCTTAAGAATATTAAAAAAAAATTTGTGTAAAACAAGGCATTAAACTTGAAAATTACGCTTAAGAAACTGAATCAAATGATACCCAGTTTAGTGAATTTCTTATTTCATAGTTTACACTATTAAAAATTCTTAAATCAATATTGGCAAAACCTGCTACCATCGTCTTATTTTCAAATAGAAAGCTATAAATATGCTTTCTAATCATTAATAGATAAAAATGAGAAGAAAATGACACATACACCTAAGCTCTTGAATAAGATTTTTCTCAGCAGTGTCACTTTGTGTAGAACTTAAATCATCTATAAAGAATGAAAAGAAAAGAATTCAAAACAATATTTTTCTTTAATTTTAAATGAAAATAATTAAAAAAAAAAAAAAAAACAATGTTCAAAGCATGCAACCAAGCGTTATAAAAAGAAAAAAGATCAAAGAAGAGGAATGATTTTAAAATTTCAGAAATAAAAATATGCTATTAAATAATGAAGCGCAATCTGCAGTCTCATATATATAAATTTATGTGTCAATAAGAAGGAAGAAAACAAGAATAAAATTATAAACAAAACAGACTTAAATATAAAAGTCCAAAACATTATTTTTAATAGAGTTTAATAACAAATCATGCATATTTAATTTTCATCTCATAATGATAATGATTCATCTCATCTTCTTATGTATAGTCAACATGATCTGAAAGATTAATTAAAACACAGTACAGATTAACGATGTTAACAAGATTTAATACTGAACAAGGGCAGAACGGTGAAGATAAGAGGGAAGGAATTATTCCGCTCTAGATTTTAAAATTCAACTACATTTATTATTATTATTATTATTATTATTATTATTATTATTATTTATGAGGATTTAAAAAAAAAATACATAAAACTTATAATTTCCAAATAGTTTAAAGTACTATGATAATTAAATTCTAACAGATGGAAAGGGAAAAATAGGAGAGATTTTTCATTAGGGAATTTTTAAAGAAACTTCTGCCCCCCCCCCTTTTTTTAAAATTTTATTTTAACTAATGAAATATTTTTGAAAAAGACCTATTATTTGATTATTTTAAAAACAATTCTACACCCCAAAAACACAAAAGTTATGATTCTTCCATTAAATATAAATTATGCATGAACAGAAGTGCTATTAAATATACTATTTTTTGTATTTTTCATTAAATTAAATGTAATTTCAAAGATATGAGAAACATATGTTATATTTTTTAGGTAATTTCCTAACATTAATAATTTTAAGAAAATGAGAGAAAAAGAGAAAAACTAAGAGTTAATTGAATAAAGATTTGTGTAAAAGTGATTCAATATTTGTAATTCCTATATTTCTACCATAATACTAAATAAATAAGTGATAAAGCTGATATACACAGATAGGATAGTGAAAATGAATTGAAAAGTCAGCTCTTCAATATTATTTTCAGTCTAAAATATTCACTATATTTAATTTTGACTTAAATTGAAGTTGTATACAGTAAGTACTTCAACTTAATACAATTCACTAAAGACTATTTCATAAATTAAAATATCAAAAAGCAATTAATAAAAAGATAAGTTCAATGCTGTGAATTAAGCTGTTTTTTATTTTAAAAAAATACTGAGAACGTATCGATATGAAAACAAAAATATTCAAGTTACTCAAAATTTATGAATATAGTAATGTAATATTTAATCAAGAAACAATATGAAATATTTTGATTAATCCATTCAGTTAAGATTGTTGATAAACATGTTATTCTAATTATTTAATTAGTCAGTGCAAAAAAGTAGTGGTTAAGTCATTTTAAACATTCAATAATGTGAATATCTCAGACATTTTTTTACTATCAGATTCAAAAGCTTAAGCAAGGAACAAATAAAGCAAATACTCAATCAAATCAAATTATTTAGGTTCATTTGCATAAAATCATTATATATTTAAATTTTTACTTGCAAATTTTGATATTATGAATTTGATTGTATTAAACTTTTTGTCAACAAATATGTATGTGTAAATTACGTGATTGCTATTAAATGATGACTTAATTTCTCATCACCAAAATAGAAGTACAAGAGCAATTTCATCCCCTTTGCTATTGAAACTAAAATAATGCTACAAATACTCATTCATTGGTTCTTGAACAAAATGACATAGTAGATGACAGGAAAAAGAAAATTTCTGCAATTGATCCTTTAGGGATTTAGTAATTTAGGTTTACAAGTATGGATCTAAAATTACAAATCTTCTTAAAAAAATTAACTTTATCACTAACCTTAATTCATACAAAGTTACGAGTTTCAAGATATGTGTCCACCCTTTTTGATTTATTATTATTATAATTTAAAATTCAAGTTAAAACATTTAGGATTCCAAAAATGTCTTACACTTGGTTCAGCAATAATTACAAAAGCAAAGCAGCCCAAAATATAAACCAAAATTGTACTTTATGAAACTGCAAGTGACCGTTTAAAGAGTCGCAGAAAGGTAAACAATATATTTTATTGCACAAATATAAAATATATAATGTATGCAAAAATATATAAACATCTACAAACATAGTGAATTTAAAAGATGAAAACTTTATATATCATTTTTTGTATTACATCAAATCTGTGTTTTTTGGAAAACTGCATTTTTCATTATGTACATTTACCAAAAACATCAGTTCTTAAAAAGTGTTTATGATATTGAAATAAAATTCCATGAGAAAGTTCTGTTCATTAATGGGTATGTTATGAAACAAAATATAGCTTGTAAGTTTGTATATATAATTTAAGAGCTGTTTTTATTGAAAAATATTCAATTTTTGTTTTAAAAAATCATGTTTTGTTTACAAAATTTGGCATATGTTAACAAATTTGAGACGTATTGCAAATCTTTTCCTTCACAAAACAGGTATGTGGTTTATCAATATATTGTTGGAAAAAAATTAAATATATTGAATGGATTTTGTAATAGAAGGTTTTGGCATAAACACAAATTGTTACAAAAATTTAATTATTGCCTAAATTTGGAATGGTAATTAAAATTATGAATTCTTATTCCTTGTTTTAACTAAAAACACATGTGTTTGATAATTTTAAGATGCGCTAAAGGTCGGCACCTACCTTAAACAAATTAATAATATACAAATCATCAATCATTATTATTATTGTAAAAGATTTAAATTAAATACTTATGAAAATTTCTTTCTTTCTTAGCCACACTATGTTGAAGACATTTTGGAAATTTAGATGAAAATATAATTTATTTTATGGGAAAATCATCATAGATGTTGTCATTTATAATTTTGCTGTTAAAGCAAAAATCATTCAAAGTGTAGAAACATAAAAAGGGAAGTCAAAATGTAAAAAATCCACAATTTATTTTTTATGATAAAAAGGTCCACATATGTGGATCAAGTAGCAAAGAGGTTAAGATTGCAAAATTAAAAATAACTGGTAAAGTTAGTTATGCAATTATAATTTCTAAAACTTTATTACAAACAATTTTAAAGAATTAAATTTAATGCTATTTACTAAAAATAGCAGATTTGTTTTTTATTAAACTCAAAATATCATAATCTATTATTAATACTATTGATTATGGTTTTACTTTTTATATGTGTACATGTAGCAATAATTTTGAGACTCAATTGAAAACAAACAAGCGAACTAATAATACAAATCAAAATCACAAAACTGCAACAACAGCACACTATGGCAATGTTCCCCTAAATAAAAAATGCACTAAATAAAGACTTTTTAATTATTATCGTGATATCATTATTCTAAAGAATGCAATATATATAGATAAAATAAATCAGCTAATCAAACAAAGAAATGCAAAATTTATAAAAAATAACTTTAAATTCTGTTCTTTTGAATCAATTACAAATTAGATAAATGCATTTGCAGATCATACAAATGTTGAAAATTAAACTTTGTGGATTTAAAAAAAAAAAAAAAAAAAAAAAAAAAAGAATAGTTTTGATAAAATGCATGCATAACTACAAACAATGAACATACCATTTGGTGACAGATTTCCATTCCTTTCAATATTTTCTTCATTATCTTCATCCTTTTTGAGGATGTCATAATGATCTAAAATCAAAATGCAATTAATAAGAACACAAAATAGAAGTATTATTTTAATAAACTTAAATCATTAAATTTATTTGCACAAAGTGTTATGAAGTTACAGATTATTAGTATTATAAAGTTAAATACATGCAATTATATATTATGAAAAAGTTATCAAAATGTAAAAATAAATTTGGTTACACAATTAACAAATGCTATCCCTTGATTATCTTTGCCCCAGCTAGGCAGTAGTGAGAAGCATCGGGACAGAAGATAAGCTTCTGGTCAGGGTTCAGAATTTAGTACTACAAAAATTTTATGCAGATGTACACGGATTGCACATCTGCATAAAATTTTTGTACCCTTTAAATAGAAGAATATTTAAATTCCATCAAATGAATATTGAAATTTGCTGAATGATCTGCTCTAGGAAAAAACCTTTTAAAAATAATAGAAGCAGATTTTTTTTTTTTTTTTTTTTTCCCGTGTTGATCTGCAACAATTTTTTTTTAGAATTAAAAAATAACATTATATGACATGTCATAGATGAATGAGATAAGGAAAATTAATAAAGGTGTTAATTCCAAAAGATTGAATTTTCAAATATCAATTTATTATGATATTAAAGGTGGGAGAGATAGAGATAATAATAAGTGAGCATTTATAGTTTTTTAAAATTAAAGTGCTTATATCAAATAAAGATCAATTGTCTAATGTAATTTTGCATGTTTAAGCAACAGTGTTACAAATAAATGTTCAACAGCATTTTTTTTCTTTTTGTTGAGATTCAATGATCTTTCTAGTTAATTAAATATATTTAAAGAGTAAGGCTATCTTATAAAGTAAAGGACTAAGATATATAAATTTTTAAAGCGAAAAAATCCCATTTTGTCCAATATCTTAAATTATAATATATTCTTTATTTACTTTATTACTAAAATAAACTTAACATAAAGAGAATCAATTTTAATTTGAGCTATACATATTTAAACAATTTCCATAAATGTTACAGTTGACAAATTAAAACAAAACAGCTCCAAACAAAATTTAATCTTAAAAAAAAAAAAAAAAAAAAAAAAAAAACAATGGTTAGTTATATTAAGGAATACTCTTATTTCCTCATGAATTAATAAGTTACTTTTTTTTTTTTCTTTACCACAACTTTACGAGAGAAAATAAAAATGCAATCGCATAAATCAGATGAGTTTTTTTTCTTTTTTAAGATTAAATGAAAAACAATTTGAATGTAGATTCTGCTATTGCAGAATTCAGTTTCGCCTCTGATTAGAAAAAAAAAAAAAAAAAAAAAAAAATCGATAAAGGTCTTTTAGAAGGGCGACCCAGTTTAGAATGCAATGAACTAACTTCATTTTTCTTGTGTTTATCAATATAATAGCAAACAGAACGGTGTGAAATACCCAATTGATTAGCAATTTCTCTCTGAGACATTGGAATTGCAGAATAATAAAGAGATACAAATTGACGTGCTACTTCTTCATTGACTAGATTAATCAAAAACAGATTTTTTCTTTAAACGCTTTTTTATAGACTCTGAGAAAACAGAAATTCATTTTAACAATAAAACGAGTGGAATCCCATTGAATTCAACAAATGAAATGTTTAAAAGACCCGATCGATAAGTAATTACATTATTGAATCAATATATAATAAATATATTTCCATACTTAATGTCAAGTTTGCCAGTTACAATTCTGCATGCAAATATTCGCACATCTTCAGTTAAAATTGTAATCTGAGTGTCGGCGAAATCCAGAAATTTTATTTTATATGCACTCACAGAAAAATAGTTTTATTAAAAAAACTAATTTCATTTTTACTATGACATTATTTTCACTAACTGAAGTCATCTGAAAGTAAAATCTCAATCTCAGTGTCCATAATGTAAAGAAATAATGAAATGTAATATCGTTATGAGTAAAAATGCGATGTTTTAAATAGTGGCGTCATTTTCTCCAAATGTTTTTTAAAAGTTCTGTTATCAGTAATATGAAAAAGGCATCCATAATAATATTGTAATTCTCATTTATCTGGTTGCTGAATGACATAATTTTCCTCATTTGAAATTTTTCTTATTTTGCTTTAGACATTAATTTTTATCATAAATTATTTTCTGTTATTTTATTTACATTATTAATATTATTTCTCAGTAAATATATTTTTTTTACCTCAATTAGTGCATAATTATATGCAATCATTTTATTGTGGTTAAATTTTACGAAAACATTTAACTTTTTTCTTTTAAATGCAAGGACATGTTCACTGATGAAATAAAGCTTCTGACTGGAGAAAAGTGATAATGGAAAATAAATTTTTATCATCGAGAGAAAAGCTAAACTGAGTTGCCACCATTTTGAAGAAATATCGTAAAAAGCATTTAAAATTAAAAATAAAATATAAAAATGGAAATAAATTAAAAAATAGCTAAAATGGGCACAACTACAAATAAATAGCTTTCATTTAAAAACATAATTATCAAAATCGGTTGAGTAGAAAATTCAGGGCTTATGACTAATAAAACAGCCAGGTCTTTTAAATATATAGATTGTATGACTGTCTCGTTTTAATAACCAGATTATGAAAAAGTGGGCCACAATTTTTGACACGACACTTTTTAGCTTGTCTGAAAGAAATAGCATCGGAAGCTAATAAATAATAGTTGATTACTTAAGAAAAACGACAGTACTTAATTCAAAAGGCAGTGTAAAAATTTATGAAAAACTTTATGCAATCATTCAAAATACAGTTCTTCACTTAACTATATATATATATATTGGTTTTTTTATTACCTTTTATGGCACTTTGTTCACTTTCAAAATCATTTTCTTCAATCTGTAAGAAAAAATAAACAATAGAATAAAAATGAAACTGACTGAGATACAAAGGAAAAATGTGCAAAACAAATGGAAAGAAGATAGGAAATATGTAAAAAATAAGGATGATCTCACAAAATTCTAAGGATCTTTTCCAGCTGTTTATACTACTAGAAGAATAGTATAGATAATAAAATACAATGATGAAAAAAGACATAAAATACTTATATAGCAATAGACCTTCTTTTTATTGAGATGGTAAGTATGATTGTAATTGACATACAAATATAATTTTGAGAGTAATTAGTTTGCAGCTCTCGGCATCAGCTGAAAAAGGTACATTGATGACACTTTCATTTTAATTGATAATACTATTAACTTCCCTCTATTTTAAGTATCATAAATTTTAATGATCCTCGCAACTAGTTCACTGCTAAAATTGAATATAATAGTAATGTTTCTTTTCTTCATGCCTCAATTGAAGTTCAAATCCCATTTTCTTTTCAAACTACTGCCATTACGAAAATCTTTGAGCTTCCCCCCCCCCCCCAAAAAAAAAACCCTTTAATTTAAAAAATATTCAAACATTTTTAGCTTAACATATGATTTTTTTCAATGTGACATATATGATGTTAATTCTATTGCATACATTAAAAAACATTTAACTGATAATTGTGATACAAAATGAAAAATCCTGAAAATTATTGATGGAAATTATGATAATTATTTACTTTACAACTTATACTGCAATCATATGATACTATAAACTGTAATCACACATATGAACATAGGAATAAGATAATTACTGTTATTGTCTGTAATTAAAAAAAATAATTTTATGAACTACCTCAATTTTATTCAAAACTTAATATCTTTATCAAATGAAGAAAGAAAATTGTCTTGCCAATTATTAAAAGTTCAAATTCTCTAAACAGTAAGGAAATTTTCAGTCCTCCCCCCCCCCCCCCTCCCACAGCCTCGAATCTGTAGAATTGAAATACATAAACTATAAAAATTTTAACTTTTTTCTTTCTTTTGAATTTATAAGGTTTGCTCTCTTGTTTTCCTCACAAGACTCCTCTACACTCTTGTTTTCCTCTGAGTCTGCAGGACTTAAAAATAAAAACCAAAATTGTAGGACTTTTTTTTTTTTTTTTTTAAGAGAGAGAGAATGTGGAATTTTAAATTTTTCACATGATCCCCCTTTTTTTTTCTTTTTCCTCAAATAGAGTCTGTTGGATCTAAAATGAAGCTGAAATTACATAAATCTCACCCCCCCCCTTTTTTTTTTAATATGTCTATGAAACCAAAAATAGCGATGAAATTGTAAAATTTAGGTATTTCTTTTCTTCAGATTTTTTTTGGCTCTACAGACATGAAATAGTGCAGATATTGTCAAATGTAACTTCCTCTCTCCTTTACTCATATTTTGTGAAACATGACAGGATTCAAATCAATGCCGAAATTTTGTCTCTTATGAAATTTATTTTTAAAAATTCTCCATTGGTGCACAATGGTGTAGGATAGAATGGTCCAGTGAAAGCAACTGCCGCCACAAATGCAAAAAAGATAAAGGGCACACACACACACACACACAAAACTTGTAAGATAAAATCTAATAACTACTAATGAGGTACATAATGGTACAATTTGCCCAGAATGGAAAAAAGAATTGCATTAAAATGTAACAAATACTAATAAAACAGAAATTTGTGTACACTGTATGTCCTTTTTTTGTATGACAATGATTTTCAAATTCTCAACTAGTTTTTCGACCTATAAACTTAGGACCAGAAAACACAAAAATCTGAGAGTAACCTGGAACACAATTATCAATATTTATTGATGAATGCAATCAGATTAATAAAACATTAACTGCTATGCAATGAAGTATATTGTTTAGTATGAACAATTTTATTGTGTACATATATATATATTTAAATCAATACACAATATCAAAGTATTTAATCAAGCCTTTACCTTTACTTGAAAAAATTAGAAAAGAATTAGCACATTTTGTGCACATTTAATTTTAAATGCAAAACTAATAACATAACTGTCAAACTTTATGATTTTTTAATACCTGTTACTAGTGAATATATAATTTTCTTTATTTAATGATACAAGTTTGAAATTAAATAAGACTAAAAAATGACGGTACATAAAAACCAATTGGTATGTAATGTAGTATTAATTAATAAAACTGCATAAGTAAGAATTCCTTAAAATCTATTTTAATTACAATTAATTAACCATAAAAAATTCAAATACAGTTTTAGTTTAAACTGATTAAGGTAGAAAAAAAATGGCAGCAAACTTCAAAACACAATCAATACAAAATGCTTACTTTTGGAGAAAGAATTATTTGTTCTTCTTTTCTTAATTCTTCTGAATTATTTTCTAAAGCTAATTTGTCTTCATTTGCCTGACTCAAAAGATCCTGATATTTTTCTTCAAGTTCCTTTAATAAATCCATTTGCATATAATTATTTTTAGAGCCTTATACATAAAACCTATGAACAAAATCTGAAACATATTCAACTGTTTATATATAAAGCTGTTTAAACCTAAAATCAAAGTTAGGTTTAAAGAAAATTAAATTTTTCCAAGACAAATTACTGTATAAAAAGGTATTTTTCAACTAGTTTGCCATGCGGGCATCTTGAGTGTATCACAAAATGTTTCCAAGTTCTTTCATGGTTTTATGATATAACAAAAGTAGACATATATATATATATATATTTAATACAAAATATTTAGACTATGGATTTGTCAAGGATAAAATCATTAGGTGTTATAGCACGAGCCTCAAAATGACTTAATAATAATAATAAGAAGAAGAATATTAATAATAGTAATAATAATAAATCATGTTAAAAAATTCTGTTTTTTCCACTCTTTGAATTTTTGAAAAGGAGTGCTCCACATTCTTCAAAATATAAGATTTCATTTCTTTCTCAAATTGTTTCACTAGTCTGCAATCAATTTTCCCTTTTTGGGCATTCAAATTTAGAAATGTTGCAATATGGGAATTTTTTTACAAGCAATACCTGGGTACTAAAGGTAAAACTAAAGGTAAATTTCACTATTTTTAAAAAAAGGCAGAGTGCATTTTGCCAATTTTAAAGAGGGCAGAGTGTTGTGTATTTTTAAAAAAAATGAGAGAAGGGAAAATAATTACATAAATAATACAAACTGAAAATAAGTAATTTCTTTATGCAGATATAATACAGAAACACATATATAGCTATAATACACAAATAATCATTTGTAGCTCTTTTTGCATTTATACTTAGAAAAAATACTGTTTATTGCATAAATTTAAACTTGCAACACAGATGTACCATAAACAACCAAAAGTAACCCCCCGCCCCCCACTTTGGCAGACAGGAAATTCTAATAATTTTAAGGGATGCTTATACAGTCAGTATCGGCTATATGGTCACCCATGTGGTCCTGAAAAATATGACCTTATAAGCAGGGTGACCTTATATGCATTGTAAAGAGGAATTTTACTTTAGGCAATAAAATATTATTATAAATTTTATTGCCATTATTATATAAGACATTATTATAAAATGTTTATAACATGTATTTATTATAAGTTAATTAAATAAGTAAAATAATGTACAAATAAACTATGAAGATTTATTTAATAATATAATAGTTATAAAAAAAATTTCTTTTCATTTAAGTTTTCGAATTGATGAGTATACTTGTAGTAGTAAAAATAATCTTTTTTGCAGATTTGTTTGTTTTATCGTAATTGTTAAAACTAAATTTTACTATTCAGGGACAGTTTTAAAATGCTCCTTTGTACCCAACTAGCCTTTCTTTACCATACGGCAGTTAATATTTATAGTTTTTAACACAAGCATGGAAGATTCAGTGATTTGGAAAAGGACCGATTAGAAGGAAAATGTTCCTTCTGCATGATATGCATCCACTTCTTTCTAAAGCTGTTAAAAATAAAAAGTACTGCATGACCAATACAAACAAATTGAATGATACATCTATTCGGTACTTTACACTCTAAGAAGGGAGAGAAAAAACATAAAATTATAAGCTAACCAATAAAATGGGAAACAAAAAGTGACCATATATCCGGTAGAAGCCATTAGAAGCTGACTATATATGCGGTGTATTTTAACACTTAATATCTATTCTGTCAGTACGGACTTACGAAAAGCGACCTTATACGTGGGGTGACCTCATAAGCGAGTGACCATAAATCCAGCACTGACTGTAATTGGAACTTTTGTGTAAAAGATAGGTAAAATTAGGAGACTGAGGGGATATATTTGGAATTTACAAATTTTCTAGGATTTATACAGCTCGCAAAATACATGAGAGGGTGTGGGGCTTATATTTGGAAGGGGCTTACTTTTGTATTTTATGGTACACATAAAAGCAGTTACATCTGAAATCTTCAAAATATTAGAATTGTATACCAGTCAACTATTCATAAAAATCGGAAAGGAGTCAATTCAGGAAAATTTTACCACTCAGTAGGGATTATTAACATCCAATGTTTCTAATACTAAATTAATAAATAAAATTTAAAAAAAGCTGGACTTCTACTTGGTACATAAATATGAAATATCTACAATTTAAATTTTAAAATAAAACAATACATGGTAGTTAATTAATGATAACGAGGAAGGAAAAAGTGATAAATGTTTTTGATTGAGAACAATGACAACTTAAATTTGATAAAGGTCATAATCTCAAAATCTCAAACTACCAGTTTCGAGGCCACTGATGGGGCATGACTTCAAGAATTTTATGAAGATAAAAATGTGGACTATATAACATTTTTTTAAATATCCAGGTAAGTTTGAAAGACACAACAAAACACTTTTTTGGCATAAAAGTGTAGATGCAATGTGTTTATCCGCCTCAGTCCTGAGACAAATTTTATCTGACACTACAAAAACCAGTTTAAAATTATTATAAAACATCTTCAAACATGCATTATTTTCTATATCGATGCTTCTAACATGCACACATCTATTTAAAAAGTCGAAATGTAATTTTATCAATTCTAAAAGAAATTAAATTAATTTAAAGGGTGATTTTTAGTGTCACCTCTAGGCGACATCAGGACTGAGGAGGTTATAGAATTATGTTAAAATCACATACGTGACAGAAAATTAATCTCTTTGGTGTGTTAAAACAAACGTAAAAAAGAATAATTATTGTCAAGGCTCAGCCAGGCTTCTTTTAGTTGAATAGAGTGTAATTTCTAAATAATAAGATATATGTTGTAGAATTTACATGTGAGAAGGAGGAAGAGAAGGGGGGGGGGCGATTTTTCAGATGCATGTTGTAGAATTTACATGTGGGAAGAAGGAAGAGGGGTGGGCGATTTTTCATATGCGCTGGTGGGGCCTGAGCAATAAAAGTGCTACCAATACTGACCACTGTGCTAACATGTTAATGTTATCTAATTTTACAATAACAATATTAACAATATTTGTACTAGCATCAAATGAAACCTTTTAAAATATTTTGATTTATGGTTTTTCATTTGTAATTTTTAGATTGAAACAATTACAAATCATTTTTGATACATTGAAAATTTTTTATGCTTATTGCATTCAAAAATTATGAGCAAAATAAATGTAAATCAAAAATTTAAAAAGGTATCATTTGACACCTGTAGAAATAATGGTCATCATTATTTATTTTTTAAATAAACATTCAATGTTTATCTTTAAAACCTAATGGTGAACATAATTATAAGATATCTACCGAATTTCACATAGAACTAAAGAAACGATATAAGGCATAAAAATGCATTAAATTAAATCAAAACTCTGTTATCATATATAATAATTTTAAAACAATGATATTTTCATACAATTTAATGAAAAAACTTAAAAACAAAATGGACGAAATCATAAGACACCAACCTTTCTTTCCAAATACAGTGGTCAACATAATTAGCAGACATGAATGGTTTAAATAAAAATCCTCTAGCATGGTTATTCAATATTTGGTGGGGCTGCCGTTGTTTTTTATAACATGAAAGACGCAATTCGGCATCAAATCTATCAATTCTAAAAAATATCACAAGACAGTTCTTCCCAAGCACATTTTATAGCATTCTTTAAATCTTCAACACATGTAAGCTGCCTCCCATTTCAGTAAACCTCACAAGCTAAGATCACCCACAAACTTTCAATGGGATTTCAACTCTGGGGAGCGAGAAGGCCAAGGAAGAACATTGATACTTTGCTCTGAAAACCTTTTTTTTTTTTTTTGTTGTTGTTATGTCTGATGGATGAATTGATGTTTTATCGTGCCAAAGAGTGTAGTTTCCACCACAAAGAAGTTCACTGTATATGACTAGTTGATCTTTAAGAAGATTCTTATACTTTTCAGAATTTATTCTTGAATGCACAAAAATGATATTGGCTTTCCTTTGAGCAAAAAAACCAGTCCAAACCATTACTGAGCCTCCATCCATTTGGCAGTTCATTAGTACATCAGGAGGTTTCCGTAAATTATGCCAATAATAGTAAAACCCTATCAGGACCATCCAGGTTAAACTTTTTTTTTCATCAGAATATAAAACAGAGTACCATTTGGAGGTCCAAGCGATAGATTGTTTAGCGAATTTTAAATGATCCATTTTGTGCTGCTTTGGAAGCTGTGTTTTTTTTCCTCAATTTCTTTAATTTCATATAGGAAGCATTATGTAACACCCTGCAAATGGTTCTCCTTGAAGAATTCAGCTTTAAAGCATTTTTAATGCCTGTAGTGACCATCTTATTCTGTGAAGAGAGCGAAAGCCCATGGGGTCTGTCTCTCAAGGACAAGCAAGGAGTACATCTAGATTTTTAATCACTGATTCATTAATTCCTCTTTTCAAAACATTTGAAATTGAAGTTTTAAAGCATTTAATAACTTTTGAAATATTATTAACTAAAGCACCAGCTCCATTTAATCTCCAAATTTCACTTTCTTTTAATTCTGTACTTCGTGGCATGTTTGGAAATGCATGATGTTGATTATCGTGGCTTAGTTAACTACTGACGTCATAACAGCATGCAGAAGTTTTGCATAATGTACATTATTTTCGAAAAAATGCAAGTGTTTTAATTAAAATGTTAAGGTGCTTTATAACTTTGTTCACAGTATTAATTTTTTTTTTAATTAAACTCTACAAAAATATTTCTGTAAAACAATTACCTGTGATAATAGAATAAATGTATGTTTTTGTCGTATCTGATAAATCCTTTTTAAGCTCTTAATCATTTCTTTCACTGCAAGTCAAATTAGATAAGTGTCTTATAATTATGTCTACCATTGTCATATGTAATTTCCTATCAACAATCCATGTAGTCCCAAAAAAATTTCCACTATAACAAATTAATTTGGCATTGGCCCTTATTCATAATTCAAGATTTTGATTCAGACTTGATAGAAAGCACAAACTGGTGATTTCATTAAAGAATATAAAAACTTTCTTATTTAAGGTATAGCAAAACAAAAGATAAAAAATAGTTTTTTAAAGAATTTACTTGGAATTTCAAAATTGTTTTCAAAATGTATAATGATAATTTATATTATATCATTAAATAATAAACAAGTATTTCTGAAAAAAAAAATTGCAGTCTTTATTTTTTATTTGTAATTTTTATTTTTTTTTGGAAATGAAAGGGACCTATTTTGAGATCCTGAGACTATTCAATTTTTCCAAGTATTCTCTAGAATAAAAATTCCATTGTTATTATTATTATTTTAAATTATTGTGCAAAAGATTTTTAATTTTCATTTATTTTGAAATAGTATAACCTTTTACTTCCTGATTAAAATAATAATAAAAATAAAAATAATAAAACAAAAAGGAAGAAATCTTTAAAGAATTTCAAAACAAAGATTTACATAAATATATTTAAGGTAAAAATGTAATATTACCTGTAACTTTTTTGTAAGATTGGAAATTTCTTTCTCACTGTCAGAATTTTTTTCAAGTAATAATTCTATTTCTTCTTCTTTCTTTTTATTTATTTCTCCTAAATGAGAACATTCATTTTCTGTATTGCTCAAAGAATTCTAAAAAGAAAAAAAAATCAATTCATAAAACTGAATTAAAAAAAAAATAATAAAATAAATAAGAATAGACTTTGATTAAAGGGGAAAAAAAAAGATACTAAAAAGCTACATCACTTATGCAACTCTGAAAATATTTCATTTGCATTCAATATTTTTTTATTAATATTTTTTTGCATTGGATAGTTTAAGTTGATCTCTACAAAAGCCATTTTTTACTTTATCAATTTTGCTTCTAGATTTTTTTTATGGGGATATTTTTACTTTCAGAACCAGTTTTGAAAATAAAGTGGCCTTAAAAAAAAATGGCAAGCAAATTTAAAAAAAAGTAAAAAATAGTCTGTAGAAAACAATCAAACTATTCAATGGAAATGGGAAAAAAATTAAAAATACTAAAATGCAAACAAATATTTAAAAAAAAAAAAAAACTTCCATGTATTTAACATTAGCTTGTGATTGTCTTTGCATGACTGAAGTAGCCCCTTAAGAGCCATTATTTTGAAAATCAGACAAAGTGAAATAGTTGTATTTTTTTTTATGTTGAAGTAGATCATATTTAATGTATAATTTTGAAGCCCTGAAAAAATTTCCTCTTTCCAATAGAAAATGTCACAAGTTCAAGGTTGTGAATGCCATTTTTCATGAAAAGTGAAATGCTGGTATGTTTAGAGTACTATATCTCTTGCATTCAACAACATTCCAAAATTCTTTTGAGTGTAACACTACCTGCTTAGTAAAATTTATTTGTTTCCATGTAGCATTGTTATTTTACACTGTTATGTTGCCACAAAATACAATCAAAATAACATTTTTGTTCATTTTCGGCACATAATATCTTATTTAAGTATAATAGTACCCAAACTTTTTCTTATGGAATATGAAAGTGTACTACTAGGAGAAGTTAAATAATATAATACTCTACCAGGATATTGTTTCTTTCAGCAAAAATAATTTGTTAAATATTCAAAATGAGAACAAACTGTATATTTCAACAAGATGTGTGTCTTGATGATGCCTATTCATATGTCCAACTCTACAAAGATGTACTTTAATATGAATAATATTAACGTCATGGACTGACATGGGCTTAAATCCCATAGAGAATGTATGGGGACGTCTAGCACGAAAAGTATATAAAAATGGATGTCAACATTTTTTGACTGAGGATCTTACAACTGCAATAGAGCATACAGGGTATGAACTGTCTCCAGAAGTAATACAAGACTAAGTACTTTTAATAGAAAATAGTGTATTTGAGGTGATTAAAGTTAATGGAAACACAATTAAATACTAACAACTGTAACTTCTTAAATAATTTCATAATTGTCTATAATTATGGTACATCCTATTCTCTGTTTTCTAAATAAATTTAGCATATATTGTGTTTTCTAATACAAATTAACTCTAACTTGTGCCTCGTGTAGTATTCATAATTAGACACACATAAAATATTTTTTATTCCTTTCTCATTTTTACTGTAAATTGCATTTCATTCTTTTGTCTATATTTTTAGGACACACTGTATAAATATATATGCGTATAAAATTCTGGCATGCTTACTGTGAAGCATTTAATTGAATGCATATTGCATTGTTATAAGTTATGCAACTCCTACAGATTTAGTGCAACATATCGGCTGTGAGTCAAATCATTATGATCTGATAAACAACTGATACCATACCTTGTTGACATTGGCACAGGTCTTGAAGTGAACTTATACAGGCAGTAGAATGAAAAAATAAGGGGTCTTCAATAACAAAATAATGAGTTATCTTAGACCTTACTAAGTTTATTAGCAACATATCATTGAAAACATTTCCCACATTTCCATTGAAAAACTCAGGTCTTATGATGTTAAGAAATCATCATTATGATTTTGGAAGTAAATTAGAATAAAGATGCTACTGTCAAAAGAAATTATCAGTCAGCAAGGATGGCAGGTGAACGATTGAATGAACAAAATCTATCTGATCACTCTATGCATCTGGTTTTTCATCAAAAGCTAGCATTAATACAAATTATGATGCTTTTAAATACAGTTCTTGATGGTTTTATGTGTATTATAATTGGTCACAGAACTAGAAATTGAAAGAAAAAACGTTTGAATAAAGAATAGAGCCTCATTGGAAAGGATTAAAATAAATTATTATTGAATTACCAATTCAATAACTTTATCTTGAAAGATAATTAAACAATAAAACTTGTTTTAACAAAGTAGAAAGATTTCACATATCAAATGTGAACTTTTCCTGAAATAAAAATATGTATAATATATGTAAGTGTTAAAAATTGAAAATTTATTTTGTATAGAATTAAAAAAAAAAAAATAAACTCAGGTAGAAGGGTGGCAATAGCAGGGGGTTGACAAATCATTAAGCCTGGTATGAGATGTAGACTAAAATATATCAGAAAAATGCACAGCAAAATTGTGGAACAAACTGAACATTAGTTCTAAGTATAAAACATTACAAAGTTTTGTAATGGAAATTCCTCAGAATAGTACAAAATAAATATTTGAAATGATGCTTTTCAGAATTTTTTTAAAAATAAAAACAAGTGTTTCTGTCATATGATAAGGTAATATATTAATCCATCATTCTCATTTTCCGCATTGGGTACAAATTCATGCCTGTTTGTAACACTTGATTAAATCCCCTGAAAAAATAAATCTTCATTTTTTAAAATAAGTTGCAATAGTATATAAATCATAATCACCGATTAACTTCATAAGTATCCCATGAGCCATTACATAGAATTGCTTTTAACTTTCAAATATTTTATTCTTTTGTGGATTTTACTCCTATAATATTTATAAACTATAAAATCATCAAAAAATGTTGCCTTTTTTCACACCTCTCACATTTATTCCTATCCACCAAAAAAAGAATTTTGTTAAAAGATCGCGAAAAAACGAAAAATTTTGTTAAAAGATCACGAAAAAACGACAAATTTTATTAAAAGATCGCGAAAAATGGCATATTTTGCTAAAAGATTGCGAAAAAACGGCACATTTTGCTAAAAGATCGCGAAAAAGTGGCAAATTTTTGTTAAAAAATGGCAAATTTTGTTAAAAAGTCATGAAAAATGACAAATTCTTTAAAAAAGATCGTAAAAAACAGAAAACTTTGTTAAAATTCATGAAAAAAAAGACATTTTGTAAAAAGATTGTAAAAAAAACCCTGGCAAACTTTGCTAAAAATCAGGAAAAACGACAAATTTTATTAAAAGATCGCAAAAAAAGGCAAATTTTGTAAAAAGAATGTAAAAAAACGGCAAGTTTTGTTAAAAGTTCGTGAAAAAATGGTAAATTTCGTCAAACGATTGCAAAAAGACACAAGTTTTAAAATAGGGGCGCAAAAAAAAGCACATAACTTTGTACCGGGAATGGAATTGCTCCCCCCTTTCTCCCACTTCTGTTGCAACCTTTCAGAAAATTTGCTGTGAATTTCATATTTTTTCACCTCTGTGATTCTAATCAGATTTTCCACAAAATCAAAAACAATTGAGTCAATCATTTCGGAAATTAAAAAAATCGGTCAAAACTCCAAAAATTCAAATATAAAACGTATCGCAAATTTTGACAAATTATTGGGAGGGGGGGGGGGGGGGGAAGCAAATTCTGTTATGGAATTGCATGAAAAAAACAAAATTCTGACAGAGAATCGTGAAAAGATACGAATTTTGTTTAAGGATTACGATTAAAAAAAAAAAAAAGTGAATTTCGCAGAGTAGCAAAAAAAAAGTTTCTTCCACAGCCCTTTGATATAAAATTTGCATTTTTACAAGGCATTTTGATGAAATTCGCGCTTTTTGTCCCTATACTTAGATAAAATTCGTGTTTTGTAAACGGCCCTTTGAAAAATAGCATTTTTTCTGCGGTCATTTGACGAAATTAGTCTTTTGTCTGCAGTTATTTAACAAAATTTGCATTTTTCGGTGGCTCTCTAACAAAATTTCTATTTTACACCCGATATTCTGACGAAATTGGCATCCTTTCGATGGCTCCTTGACGAACTCCGAAGTTTTTTTCCGATTCTTCAAAATTCACGCTTTTGTCTGCTGCATTTTGATGAAATTAACGCTTTTTCGGCGATCCTTTGTCGAAGTTAGCGTTTTTCTCGCAATTCTAAAACGAAATACGCTTTCCCCCACGATTCCTTGATGAAATTCGCATTTTTCTTCTTTCTTTTCATTTCTTTTTTTTTCTTTTTCTTTCTTTTTTTTTTTTTTTATTTGTGTGTGTGTGTGAGAACGATTGACGAAAATTTTCGGCAATCATTTGTTGAAATTCGCGATACTTTTTATGCCTCAATTTTCTGATCCATGATATAAAAAATAAGAACAGAATGTTTTTAGTTCTTGGAAATTTTGGAACAAAATCTTATAAAAAAAACTTGACCTGTCAAAGACTTGTCTACCGCAATGCACGCATTGAGAACGTGCAGTCTTAAATGTATGAATGAGAAGACAACTAGCAGGCGCGCATTCAATTCGAACGCAACAGCAGTAAGGGCGTTTTTTCAAATGAGGGAACAGAGTGGCGCTATTTTTTTTAATGAGCGGCAAGAGGGGCGCTAAATTTTTAATGGGGAGCAAGAGGGGCGCTCTTTTTTAAACTAAAGGGCGATTTGTTACTTTCGAATCAAGCTTCCCAGTTACTAACGTCCAGATAAAAGGAAAGCTTCATAGAAAAGTAAAAAAAAAAGCATGCCGATTTGTTGTAATTAACTCCGGAATTTCCGGGGCACTTTTAGTAAAATCCCCGGAATTCCGGGGATTCTCCGGAACACAAACAGGCATGCAAATTAATTCATCACTTTGGGATTTTCAATTTGATTTTTCCTTTTCACTTTGTTAATTCAAATTTATGTAATTTTTAACTATTAATCCAACCATAAAATACAAATTTATAAAAAAATTTAAAAGATAAAAATGAAAAAAAATCCTTAGAGATTGCAGTGACAGAGTTTTAAGTCATGGTCTGAAATACAGATACATTTTGCATTTAAACATATTATATGTAAAATTAAAAATATAAAATTTTAGAAGTGTACAAAATAAATGCTATAATTTCTGTTTAGAAAAATACATATAAAATATTCCTATAAATTTACTTCCAGATCTTGAACTTTCCTAATAGCTTCTAACTTTTCTTGAAGAACTTTTTTTAGAGACTCCTAAAACAGAAAGAGAAACAAAATTAAAAAGCTAAACAAAAAATATTTTAAAACAAAATTATTACTAATTTATAGGGATGCACCGAATAGTGATTTTGGCCGAATACTGAATGCCGACAGCTGAACCGAATGCCGAATATTCGGCAAGCCGAATAGTAATTGTCGGACCGAATACCGAATATTCAGCCAGCCGAATAGTAACTATTCGGCCAAATACCGAATACTTGGCTTTCCAAATACTTTTTATATTTCAAAGTTTAAAAGTACTAAAATATTACTTTTTAAAACAATTTTACATAATATTTAATAAGAGAAACTTATATTTTGATAAACAAGATCTTTTTATAAGAAAATTTAGTATTGAAAAAATTCTGCCTTTTTTTTTTTTTTTTAAGAAGCACAATTATAAGACTTTTTTAATTAATAAAATCTTAAATTTCATGATTTCTTCTACTAATTGAAACAAACATTTTAAAATCAAAGAGAAATAATGAAAAAATGGTTGAAGAAAAACTGTAGTGTCTCATAATTGTTCTTTTTAAATAACTCATGGCAGATTTTTTTCAATATAAAGTATAAGAACTTTCAATTTGATCTGAAAAAAAGGAATGTCTAGATCATAGTTCTTTTCTTATGAATGGTGGCATTTTCCATTCTTCCCATCATATCATATTTTACAGAAATCAAAGCATGCAATTTGAAAATATAGTTATGGTATCTTATTTGTTGTTAATGCAACAAACGAAAACACAAGTTTGATCTAGAGTGAGATGAAATACAATGTACTTATGACTCAATAAGTTGATTATGATTATGGTTTCATGAACACAAACTGTCTGCCTTGATAGCTATTACTAACCTCAAAAGTTTTTCTTTCGTGTTTAGGGATTTTATTTAGGAAAATTAAGAAACAGATTTTTTATTAAATAAAATTTAGGAACTTGCATCAGCACTCGCATCAATTATTCCTAGGGAGAATCCTAATAAATCACAATTTTAATCCTTCTCATGGTTAATTTTCTTAAGTTATACTTTACAAACAGCATATAAATAATGTAAAAACATTCTATTTTATTTAAATATGGTTTTCTTTCATATTATTTTAAATATATTTATAAATTGACAGTTAAAAGTAGAAATTGTGAAATTTTTTTAAAAATGTGTTTTAAAAGTCTTGATTAAGTGTTGGATTTGGCCAAATACTTTGATATTTGGCCAAACCGAATATTCAGCAGGCCGAATAGTTTCATATTCAGCTTAACCGAATAGTTTCATATTCAGCCTAACTGAATATTCGGTAACATGGCTGAATAGGCCTAATACCGAATAGATATCGAATATTTGGTGCATCCCTACTAATTTACTAAAAAGTATTTCAAATTCATCAAAAAATATAGTAAATGAAAAAGTACTTTATTTTAATGTATATCTTTCAAGGTTTCTACTGACATTTGGTTATAGTTCTTTATGAATGTAATACATCATATTAATTCATATTAGGGCCATAGTTAGAGTAGGGACCAGATTAAGCACTGTCTGATCTAAAAAAAACTTTGCCTGTCATAGTATGATTGACCTCATCTTTGTTCCTTGATCAAAATTAAATTAGATTTTTTTGTTCCTTGATCAAAATAAAATAAAATTTTCAAACTTTCTTTCTAGTTTTTTTTTTTTTTTTCCATCTTTTTATAATGCAGGACTGTAACCAAAGGTATACCTCAACTCAAATTTTAGAAAAGAAAACAAAAATAGCAGCCTTTTCATTTAGCATATTTATTTATTTTATTACTAGAAGATAGCCCATCAAAATTACATGTTTGCACTTTTAAAAGAATGATAAAAAATTACAACAACTGCGGTCAATCATACCCACTTTATGCTTAAGGAAGTAGTAAGGTATTTTTTTTTTTTTTTTTTTTTTTTTGCATTTTTTTATTTTTATATTATATTAATGTACAACATCTTAAGATTATTCTGTGAAAATTTGAAAGCAATTGAAGTAAAACTGACGGAGATATACACTTGTAAGTCTCCGCCCTCCGATTGTCCGAGCGGTGCTGATTCATGGTGTGAATGGCAGAAGGCTGCAGCTACAGAAGATCTGGAGTGATTCAAACACAGTTACACCGCACTTCCGAGTAATGTGCTAGAAGCCATCAAACCTATTTATGAGGATTTAAGCAAAGATGCACTTCTGGAACGATGTGTTGGAGGTTTCACTCAGAACAATAATGAAAGCCTTAATCAACTTATTTGGAAAATTACTTCAAAAACAGTGAATGGCACCTCCAACATCGTTGAAATTGCACCTAATGTTGCAGCATGTACACTTAATGAAGACTGTTTTTCTCTGCTGTCATTTTTGCAAGAAATGGGCATAAAAACTGTAACAAGTTCTCATGAATCGGCGCGAACAACATATAGTCTTCGAGTATGTAACGCGGAGCGAGAGGCTGCAAAAGAGAGCAAAGGAGGCAGGATTCGTCGTACACAAGAGCAACAAGATGCTCTGGACATCATCTCCAACAGCTTTTCGCTTTATGGGCCAGGCACTGATGATTTTGTGTAAGTATATGAAAAAAGCAGTAATTTACAAATATCTATTTCGACAAAAACATCTGTGAAACTTTAAACGTGTTTTTCTAACACTTCGCTTTTTCAAAGCCGGTGAACTCTGTAGCTCAAAATCTACTGAACCGATCTTTATAAAATTTTACACACTCTTTCTTTATATAAATTACGAGATAACGCTGTCGAGTTTTTTTTCTTTTTTTAATTTTACTTTACTTTTAAAAAACAAAATATCAGATTTTTTTGATGAAAAATCAGTATTTTGACTTCCGAGCCTTGTAAAAAATTGAAAAATCAATAATAATAAAAAAACTCGACTGCGTTCCCTGAGGAAACTTATCAACTAATTAAATCAATTTGGTTTTTTAATTTCAGTTGATCCAGTCATGAGTTATGCGGTTCACCGCGAATCAACTTTTTTTTGGGACGTCTTCGAAAATTCGCTGTCATCGGCTCATTTTTTAATATTTCTTAATGAAAATTTCACAGAATACTCTTTTAATGACATATAATTATACTATAACCATACAAATAAATAAATATTAATTGTATCCTTACAAAAAATGATAGAAAATGTGCTTTTTTTCCCTCGAATTAACCTTACTACCCCCTTAAACAATTTTGAAAAATACAGCTATTAAACATAAAGGGAAAAAATCTAAAAGAAAAAAGAAAATTTCAACAGGAATCTGCCGCTCATTATTCAATTGCCGTCTTCTTGCAATGGGACCTTTCTCTTAGCTCAATGCATTTAAAAAATTTATAACAATGTAAAATTTCAATTTTTTAGCTAATACTTAAAAGAAAACGGTTTATAAGATCAAAAACAAATGTCAACAGTAAAGAGTAAACAATCGATTGTAAGTCGTGTTATGACAATGGAGCCATTCTTAGTTAAAAAAAAAAAAAAAAAAAAAAAAATTACAGCAATCCGAATATAAAAATTCTAACAATATTGCATTTAAAACGCACCTTCACTTTCCTTTAAAAAAAAGTTTTAATTATTGTTTTTGAAATCGCGAAAAGATTTCAAAGTGTAGTAAAATGTAGCGATGTCTTTTACAGCTCCCACTGTAAATCTGACGAATGAGAATGCACCATTACAACTATGGAACATCTTCACCTGTCAGAAAATAGATAGCCTTTAAAATCAGGGGTAACTTATTTTTTATAGATTTGAAATTTGTTATTCTTGAATGGCAAAAGCATTAATTTGCTTACATCGTTTGTTTTTCTCGTAATTGCTGGTTGCTTTGTTTTATTTAGAAGTTAAACATAATTATTAGATAGTTTTTGTAGGTTTTAAAGAAAATGAGAAATGAATAAATCTTTTACATGCATATTTCCATAAGTTGAGCAATTAGAATATTTGTGAACGACTCAGAATACTTAAGCCTAACATGGTCACAATAAGTTTCTTTTTCTCGTGGATGGGTTGATCCCGGAATTGTTATACATGGAAGATTTTTATATATATAATTATTATTTTATCTCATTGCTTTTTGTGAGATCAGAGAACACAGTCTCTGTCATTCCTCATTTTGTAAATCTTCCTTCAACCCTATCCCCATCACCAAGGACAAGCTGATTTGTTATTTGTGATGTTAAATCTATTTGTACAAATATCACCACATAACAATTTAATAAGCATTGTAAGCTGTGCAATTGTGAGCCAAAAGACTGCTGCAAAAATCAAAATAGATATTGTTAACTTAGCTTCAATTTCCTACTCACAAAATCAATGAGCAGCATGAATTATGATTAGAACTCTATTCCAATTTCATCATTCTAATCTTCAGTCATAATTTTGATGTCTTTTCAAGTACTGTACACATTAATTCTTTCTACATCTGTCATCATATCGTTACAAATGACAAAAATTTGTGTGAAATCAATAGCACAAAGAATTCAAATACTTAAAAAGAATTTTTCAGAATGAAGAAGAAAACAATTACAAAAATAAACATTATTTGAATACCCATTTTTACGTCAATTAAAAATATAAAATTAATGTATAAATGAGTAAATTAAGGGAATTAATTCTAATAATTATTTTTATAACATTTTCGTAACAAAGCCATAAAAATGACCATACAATAAACTCTTTATATAAGGATAAATATATATAAGGATCATATAAGGATGAATACTTTAAAATATTGGTTCATTTAAATTTAGGTTTATTCTCATTGAAAAAAATATTCAAATTAATGTTTAAATAACTAATATTGTAAATTACATCCTGGAACCATTTGTTTGGATATTTTGTTTTCAATATCTCAGGTATTTATTTTATACATAAACAATTTATGTTAAGCTTTTGTCAGTAGAAAGAACAGTTAGAAAAAGAAATTTCATTCTAGAGTTATTATTATTCATGGAAGAGAAATTATTAAGACTTTTATTCTGTGTGTGTGTTTAGGGGAGAGGGGGGGGGGGAGGAGAGTGGAAAATTTATGATATGTCAGACTAGTGTTTTATAAATCACTCACAGTGTTCATGAAATAAAAAACAGAAAAAATTCATTTATCAGAATGCATTTTTAATATTTGTATGAATTAATAGATTAAATGAAAAAAAAACATATACAAATTAAAATTACTATTGAATTAAATGAAACTTATTTATCTCATATCAATATTTTAGCAATCTCCCTAGCCAGGCTTCGTTAATCTATGCAACATGCAACTGATTATGCAGGAGGCATTCTTCTAACCAAACTTTGTATTGGGAGCCTCAAAGTCAATTTAAAAATCAATTAGTAAATTTTCTTTTTATTGTTTAATTAAACTGAAATTTGAAGCAATTTACTTTAATGAAAATGAGGTCAACTGTCAAATTTCTATCAAACTGTAATAAAATTTTCAGAAAATATAGAAGTCCAAATAAAACTTTTTTTTTTCTTTTCTTTTTTCTTTTAATAATAGACACAGCTGTCTCAGAAAGCAGGAAGAATTCATGTCAAAAACATTTTGCTGAAACAGAACATGGGACACATTTGGCAGCAATGCAGGAAAAGAAATTTTTATTCAAAAGCTAAAAACACTTTGATATTCATAAATTCTATTCAAGGGATACATTTGGGCTTAAATTAAATAGCCCTAGGGGCAGATATTTGTCTGCAACACAGACATGTTATTTTATTATCACAAAAAATATACATTTCTAATGTGCAATCAAAACAAACCTTAAAAATTTAATTCTTGTCATAAAGGAAATTTTTTCAATAGTAAAAACTTACAAAAGATGAATAATACATAAATTTCAAGGGATCAGCAATTGGGAGAAAACATAAAAAAATTAGTCTGCTCCACATGGAAAAAGATTTGCACGTCCTGGAAGTTATGAGCTAGTTACGAGCCTGATTTGCATATGAGGAAATCAAAGTGGGTGAAGGCCAAAAAACATTATCCAAAGATATTTGGAGCTGAAGTTAATGGGCTCTTATAGGAGCTCATAAAAATTATAGGTGACTAATAACATTTGCTGCTCACATTTTCAACCTGGGGTTAGTTTCTTACGGCACCAAATAAAATATTGACTAAAGAGCAAGAATTCATTTCAAACTCAAATGCATAAAAATTGATCTACTTTATTTTTGAATGTCTCATTTAACCTTCTGTATTCAAATATAATTTCTATATTTCAAAAATGCATGATACAAAGGAGAAAAGGAAATCCAAACAATAGCTCCAAGCTGTAAGCTTGTTGGAGTGTTTTCCTACAAGTGGCAAAAACCCATCTGTTAGTCCATCCAATTGTCAGCAGTTTTAATTTTACAATATTTACAGTAACTTCCCTAATTCATATTAAAGTCATTTCAATGTCTTAAAAATAATGATAAAGCTCTAAAATCCCAAGAGCTGGCTGATTCAAAATATGACAATTTATAATATAAACTATACACTACTGATCAAAGCACAACTTAAATATAATATAAAATTTAGAATATATATATAAAAAACGATAAAAACATGATACAAAGAAAAAAATTTTATCAAGCTTAAAGCATTACTTTAAAACAGGCTTCAAAATCATTGAAACTGTATGTAGAATTTGAAAAGTTCGTGACAATAACAAATTCAAATATTTAAACAACAACAAATTCAAAAATATTTAAATATTTAAATCTACATACTTTGGCCGCAACTTGATATTTGTCTTTATCTTCTTGAAGCTTCATAACATCATCTTTTAATTTTTCTTCAGTTACATTCTAAATTAATTGAGAAATATAAGTAACATAAACACGACAATTATAATAAAATACATGATTAAACAAAGTGTTTAAACTATTAAACAATGCATAAAAATCTTTAGGGGAAAAACTACCTACTTAAAATTTATAATAACTTTCAGTGAGAAATCAAACTTCTTACCTTCCCACATGTTTGTAATTGACTTTCTAGTGTTTCTATTCTGCTAAGTAATCTGTCTTCTTCTATGAGAGCCTAAGTTTACACATAAAAAAGAGTTAATTTTGAAAAACATTACTAGATAAAAACATATGGAAAATGAATTAAATATGCATAGGATATGTTTTAATTAGATATTTAAAACCAAGATTTTCAAACAAGCTAAGTTGCAATATAAGTCTTAAAACATTAAACACAGATTCTGGTAAATTTCTAAAAGTTATATTCTTTCCCCAAACTACTATGATTAGGGATGTTTGCATAACTTTTTATTATAATTGGCATTAAGGTTTACAGTTTCTTTATCCTGCACTGCTATTATTTTAAGATAAGCTCTCTTCAGAAAAATGTAATGATAATTTAACCCTTCCAGAAACAGAAAAATTCGGTTTGCAAAATGATGAAATGATTGACTGATGCCAGAATTTACAAACAGCCTTTTTAGAAAGTAAAAATTTATTCTTCTAAACTTTTACTGTAAAAATAAAATTTCATAAAAATATTCTCGGTGCAACTTGTAAGTTAGGAATTAAAATTAGGTAACCCCTCTGGCCTCTATGGTATCACTGCACTTGAAAGGGTTAGTGTAATTTTTTATTCTACTATTGTTTATTTTAAATGGGATCTGTTAGGCAACATTTAATAATTTTCATATTTAAAAAATAATTAATTTTAACAATTAAAATTTTAATATTTTATTTTAATATTCCTAATCTAATATTTAATCTTTAATTTATCTAATAAAAAATAACTAAATTTTATTTAAAAAATAATCTTACTTCACTATTCTAAAAAAATCATTAACTATAATTTTAAATAAAAATCTTAATTCTAATATTTACTTAATTATTCAATACTTTTAAGCATAATTTATAATAATAATTTTCAAATTAATGTACTCGAACAATCTTTTCATTTAATTTTCAAATATTTTAACTGTGTGGCAGCAGCTGCTCTTGGCCAATGAACAGCTTTGCCATGCTTATGATTTGGCCAATCAGCGCATAGCATTTTTTAACCACTCTTTTTAGGTGACGTTTTGAATGTGTCATTTATCCTTCTGTATTAAAAATTAATTTCACGCTTACAATAGCGTCATCTCTCTCTCTTAGCCATTAGATTTCATTGAGTGAGGACATGTGAACTTTGCCCAGTGTGCTGTGTTATCGATATCAGCATTCTGGGAAAGTCAACACTCTCCTTTTATAATATTTAAATATATGAAGTATTTTAATGTTTAATTTGAAGAGGTTAATTATATGTTGGAAGTCGATAAAATATGTTTGTGTGCAACTTTGAAAGTCATGTACTGGTATTGAAGAAGACCCTCTACTAAGTGACGTGAGTGGCGATCAGCCTTTTTGCTTGATATGATGCCTATAAGGAAACATCAAATTTTATCTCTGGATATGTTTTGCCTGTTCAAGAGTAGAAATATTTGCCATCACCCATGATAAAGGATCCCCAACGTATCCCATCAAAGCCTGATGTATCATCTCCTAAATCTCATCCACAAGGACTGTCATAGGTACGATTAACTATCATTTGGCATCCAGCATTCCTGGACTCATGCTTCTTTGCAAAGATGCCCCTTTCTTTTTGAGATTTAAACTAAAATGGTACATACAATCAAGTACTTTTTGTGCTTCTGAAATCTAGATGTCATGTCAAAGAACAATCCCTTATGTGTTGCGATTAATCTTAAAATCTTGATATCACAAAAAAATAAATAAATAAATAAAAAGGATTTTTTAAAATCATCATAAATAAATAAATCATACTTTTATGCATCATTTTTTTAGTCCCTATTTTCATTGTATTGTGAGAACATAAGTATTTTTTTCCCTATATCATTATAATTTACTTGTCATTCTGGGCCGAATAAGATAAAGGTACCATTTTATGATCTTAATAAAGATATTTGATTTATTTAGAACTCATCCTGTTTTCATTAATTTGAATCCATATCACACATAATACAGGGTTATTGCAAATGAATCATCAGGTTTTGATATGTAACTACGTGTGAACTAAGAAACTTATATATTTCTATGAAAACTCAAATGAGAGGGTGTTAACTACAATTTCGCACTGCGTACGTTAGAGGTCTGCATGGGCCCGGGCGTGGCCCGTACCCGGCGGAATCGTTTCAAATTTTCTAACGGGCCGGCAGATTTATAATAGTTTTTTCAACGGGCCGGGCCGACAAACAACATAAACGGGCCGGGCCGGCAAAAAAATTGAACGGGCCAGACGGGCCGATAAAAAAATCCTGGCCCGTTCTGAAGATTTAAGCAGAAAAGATAAAATATGAGCTATTTTCAACGAAAATGGTTTTAACGAGAATAAGTATAAATGTGGCCATACTAGTTTGACAGCATCAATATAAAAATGCACAGTGTATCGGCATCGGAGAATTACATTATGTGTAACCCGTTTTAATATTTTTTTAGCTGACTCATGCCGACCCGAGATCACGCTTGCACTATTTTTCTACATATAGACTGGCCGGACGGTACTAGATTTAATTATTGGCAGAAAACATGATTTGTAAAATTATTAACAGCGATAAAGAACTTATGTTAGCTTAGTCTTCGGATATATAAGGTAGTCTGGTGTAATAACGCTAGGTGGGGTAATAACGCCAAGTGCTAATATTATGCATTATTATGAAATAATCTGGTAAATGACACCCATGTGCTCTGCGCAGAAGGGTTTTGAGTCATATAAATCGCAAAAAACAGCTTCAAGTTAATTTGTTTCATTTTTAGGTCTTACTGTTTTTACAAGCAACTAAAATTAACGCTTGATCTAAAATTTGCAATTTACGTTTTGTGATGTGAAGACTATTTTTTTCATCCGAAAATACTTTGTTAATTACATAAATTTGTAGTACATTTCATGGACTTTCAAAATGTTGTTGAAGATTTTGGATATCTTCTCGAGATAATTTGTAATTTAAAATGTACAGCGCAATAACTATGACGGGGTAATAACGCCAATCCTTGGTATTAATACCCCGGTTCTTCCCTACAGTGGCCAAGCTACATCCTAAGTACTGATTCAAATAAACACAGTTAAAACTGTACAATGTTTCTAATAATTCTATTTAAGCAGTCCTTTTTAAGCTAAAAGAAGCTCACGGTCTGATATTCTTTTGCCTCATTTCCCCCCCCCCCCCCTATACCACACCTTTATTTTTCTTACACTTTCACAAAAAATTGAGCATTTTCAATAGCTTAGAATGCAATTTGTCAATTTGTAAGTTTGTAGAGTTTGTATTTTTAGAATTGGGCAATCTACATGCAATTATTCCATCTTATTTCATAGTTTTGTTTGCATGGCGTTATTACCCATATAGGTGGGTAATAACGCCAAATAGCATTGGTCAAGAAATCACGCCATTACATTTTATGAATACATATCTGTTAAATTATTTTTTTTATATAGATAGTCAATGAGTTGCTGTATCAAATCATACATTTGTTAGAAAAATACAATCTAAAACTGAGCCGTGAAAATTGGTAGAACCTTAACGTGGCGTTATTACCCCAGGGTACCTTACTTCTTGATGAATTTTAAATTAATTTCTCAATAATGCGAAAGTTTGACACATTTTCTGATTAATTTTAAATTGTAAAAGTATAAAAGTGATAAACCTAATTATTGAAGGGATTTGGAATCGAATAGCGTTTTTCATTTTTGGTAAATAAAATACTTGTATAGCCTTGTTGAGATATAATAGTTTCTCAAATGATTGCAGGTTTTTCACCCTTCCCTTGGTATTGCTTCCGGAAATTCTATTCAAAACGCTAATTATGACAGTATTTTATTTGTTTGCAGTATTCTTAAATTGCTTGTATCAAAAAATGGATAACGCCATAGAAATATATTTATAAATCTTCTTTTATTAAACAGCTTCAAAATTAACGATGTTTTTAGCTTTCTTTCTTTTTTCTTTTATTCTAAGCCATATTAATTTTTTGATGAATCTTAATTCGAATGTTGAAAGCCTAAGAATCATTAGCTTAAGTAATCATTAATGTTGTTAACGTGTATTTGCTGTAAAATATACTGTAAAATCATTCCATAGATATGTATGCAGTATTCTTTAAAGGAATCTTAGTTATATGATAAAAATCTGAATTTTTTAGAAATCGTAGAAATTGTAACGGGCCAAAACGGGCCTGTTTTTGCTGATTTTTCTACGGGCCGGGCCAGGCCTAAAATATAAAAATTTAAACGGGCCGGGCCGAACTTTTGAGTTTTACAACGGGCCGGGCCAGGCCTGGAAATTCCGGCCCGTGCAGACCTCTAGCGTGCTTGTCACATGTGTTTGGTTGGCATGGTTGCTACGGGAATGTCATATTCAAAATGGGGACTGGGCAGCAGAAATTGTTTTGTACACTAGTATTTTCAAAGTGTAAATCACTATAACCAGGGTTCATACTCTCTTTCCACGGTAAAATTCAAGCACCTTACTCAAATTTCAAGCACCTTTCCAGAAATTTGCAAAATGAAAATTTTACCCTTGCAAAATACTATATTGCTTGTTTGTATGATGAGAAAAAATATCAAGAGAAAAAAAAAAATTCATTTTCACACTGAATGCCATGCATAAAATCTTACAATAGCAAAGTTTTAAATGTGGAACATTATGAGAAAGTCTCCAAAAAATATAGAAAATATTTTTGCATTCTATTTTGAAATTTATTTGTGCTAACATCAGACAAAAGTAGAAATTTGATAATTTTACATTGTGTTATTAAGCTATTAAGCTTATTGCATATTTCAGCTTTTCAACCATTATCTTCTATATTTTATCTAAAAATTTAACCTCTGCCTCTTTTTTTTTTTTTTTTTTTTTTTTTTTTTACAGTTTATTTTATTCTGTTTAATTGTATGCAGATTTATTTTTTTCTGGAGGGGGGGGGGGGGGGGTGAGTTAGATTGCCTTTAAATTTGCAGTTCCCTTTACATCAGCTGTCATACTTTTTTTTTTTTTTTAACATTTTTTTTTTCTTTTTTCTTTCTTGTTGATTTTTCAGATACATCAGGTACCTTTGTCTACCTTTCTGAATGCAGATGAAAGTAGCTCTTTTGTTTTTACTACTTTAGAAGCATCTACTCTACATAATCTTTTATAATCATTAAAAAAATATGAATGTACTTTAATACATTCTATTTTAATTGACAGAGAAACTTCTCATAACAGAAGCTTGTCCATGGGACAAATAATACAAGTTTGATAACATGAAAAACTTTAATATGTCCTTTAACACATATAAATAGACCAGAAAAAAAAAAAAAAAAATCTTTTAATTTCTCAATGTTTGTGAAAACTGGTAAATTTGCAGTTTAAAGAAAATTCTTATAATTCAGAAAAGTGGCTTCATAGTCATATTTTGTGATCCAACAACTTTCTTGCAAGACATTTATGATAGATTTCACTTGTGGAATTCAGTTTTCTTTATCCTCTGCAACTTTACAAGGATTTAAATATGAATTGCACACAGTACTATACTTTATTGATTTTTTTTTTTTTTTCAATCATTGCACAAATGAAGTCTCTTATTTCATGTTTAACACAATGCTGTAGTTGGAAAAAAAATATTTGTGGGAACTCACATTTTCACAGACTTGATGTTGATGCTACCGTATTTTCCTAAGGCAAAAACTAATTTAAAACATTTAGCCAAAAGTAAACTTTTTTAAAACAAATCAAATATTTCTGGAAATGGCATTCCCATGCACTTACAGCACTGATTTCAGAGCAATGAGATTACTTTCTTTCAGAGTTTTCTGCTCTGTTAGAATTTCTGAGCAATTTATCCCTAGTGAATCCAGTCTCTAGTTTAGCAAGATATATCAACATATATTTTTTAATTCAAGATGAGGAAGTTTCGAAAGTGCTACATGTTTTATTTCACCATCCATAAGAGTTTTGTAATTTAATAAGCATGAGCAAATCAATATTGTTAAATCAGCTACAAAAAATGGCAGCAGTGGTTTTTCAGTTTAATATTTCATTATGAAAGGATGCAACTGACGAGAGAAAATGCAATTTAATTTTTTTCGACTCAAGAGTTTTGAACCTAGTACATTTTGAACTTTTGAACCTAGTACATAAATGATTTAAGCTTGAATGACAAATTATACTAATAAATCAATTTACTTGGACTGTATTGATTTATTTAAAGTTTCATCACAGTGAAATGCCCTTTGTTCACTAATTTAAGAAATTTTCAAAATATCTAAAATTTTTAATAACAAAAATTAATAAATAAGACATATGCGAAAGAATTTCGGACTTAACATCATATTTTTTTTTTTTTTACCCTTTTCATAAATTAATTCTTTTTCACTATCAAAATCATTTATTTAAAATAAAGTAGAATTTAACATAAAATGAAAAGATAGAAATAAAATAACAGATGATCATGTGCATTTTTTTATTTCACATGTTTAAAAAACAGGCCAAAAAAAAAAAAAAAAAAAAAAAAAAAGTGAGGGGTAGCATATTGAACAAAAAATAATGAAAATGATCACATGAAACCGGAATTATTAAAAATACAAAACCTATGTCTATTTATTATTAATAACAGTAATTATAAAGAGATCACAGGTTCATTTTAAAAGATTTTCTTTAAAAATTTCAAACCATGCAAATTCAATCAAGCCTGAGCAACATAAGACTGCATGCTCTAGATATGCTGGCAAAGGCAATGGGACCATCAGTCACAAGTTTGTTTTGAAAGATTTTTATATAAAATTGCATAAATTTGATTGGGAAATGGGCAATATGTATGGAAATATACTGTTAAAGTCAGTGTGGCCTCTTGATCACAAATTTGACTGGGAGCCAGGCAACACCAGGTCAGTCAGCTCGTATGCAATAAAAAGAAAAATTAATGAATCAATTTTCTACATGAACATTCGTTAATCATTAGAATTAAATTTAGGTATGGAATATTTATTTTTCTTTTTTGTGGGAGGAAGCATTATTAATAAGTATTAATATAGTAAAAAAAATAAAGTAAAATATAGACATGAAAGAAATATAAATGTTACTATTTTTTAAAGTAAATAAAAACTTAAACTATCTAATTAAGAAAAAACTAATTCCACTGAAGGTCAAAACCATTATCTGCTCTACTTTGTTGGTAGCCATTAGTCATTATGAAATAAATAACTTTGTTCACAATAAAATACAATTAAACTTACATTTATAAAATTAATTTTTTAAATGTAAAGTGAATTAATGGATTTTAATATGACATATTATATCATTTCTTCTTCTTATTTTTTTTTAGCATTGTTATCGCCTCCAAACACCCCACATTTTATAATATCAGAATTACATAGAGTGGGAAAAGGAAGAAAGAGAAGAACAAAAGTTCTTTTTTCCATTGCCATTGGGATGAGATTTAGAATGAAGAAATTTCTGATCTTGCAATCGTAATATATCAATAAGTTACCGTTTTTTCATTTTATTTTGATAATTTAATCTTGCAGAAGGAAGGGAGAGAAGAACAAAGCAAAGTACAAATGCTCACACTCTGACTTCCGTGGGGGAAAAAAAATTTTTTTGTTAATTATTTATTTTAATTTGCAACCCTCAATTTGAATGTCTAAATAAGAAAAATTAAGCACCTATTTAAACTAATAGCAAAAATTAAGCACCTTCATTAAATTATAAACAAATTCAAGCACTTTCAAGGACTATTTTTCTCTCTTAAAAATTCAAGGACTTTCAAGCACAGTATGAACCCTGTATAACCGTTCTGAGAACATTCCGGAAGGCATACTAATGCAGCCCAACAAAGCATTCTGCATTGGTATCGACAGTTAAAAACTGGTTGTTTATATAAAGACAAAAGTTCAGGCTGACCAAGCGTTACTGAAGAAACAATGAACCGAGTTAGAGAGAGATTCATCCATAGTCTCAAAAAATTGAACTGATAACGAATTGAAATTGAAAGAGTGCATTTGCGACCATGGACGTCAATCTTGTATACTTTCAGGTTGTTTTCATATATAATTCATTGTTGTAACCCAAGTATGTTCCAAAATAAACGCTTCGGAAACCCGATGATTCTTTTGTAATAACCCTGTATTATAAGTTAGATATTTATAAGGAATATATTCTTTCATATTATTAACACATTAAACTAGGATGAGATATTATTTTATGGCCTAGTTAAGGTGAGTGATGATTATTTATTTTTCTACTACGGAGTATCTATATTATCTATTATTAACAGCGCGCATTGTGCTGGTTACTTAATAGATTACAGTAGAACCACGATAATCCGGATCAGTTTTTTAATTTTTTTTTTCAACTTTGAGAAGCAATTGGCGAAAAAGTTTTTGTTTTATTATTCAGAATACGACGATGCAACAAGTTAATGTTAAAGAAATTAGCCAATCGCTTCTCAAACTTGAAAAAAAAAAAAAAAACTAAAAACCTGATCCGGATTATCGGGGTTCTACTGCACTAGGGTTTAAGGGAACAAATTAATATTGATTTAAAATAATTTTAATCATTAAGCTTTAATCTTTTATTTATTTGTTAATCTTAAAGTTTATAACAGGATCTTTTACATTACAAGAACCTTATAGCAATCTCTGTGAGATGTATATACATTGTATAAATGTATGTGTGTGTGTTGCTTTCACTAAAATTAAAAACATACTAACATGCAGGTCTCAAAATTTTTGTACTACATATAGCTAAACTACAGTAGTTGATACATTTTACAGTAGTCTGTAGCATAACACACCACATTTTGGAAAATGAAATACAGCAAGTAGCACAATACAAAAAATCAGTAGTTTGTAGTGAACAGTAATGTTATTTTTATGCAGCTTCAGAGAGGAAAGGGGAGGATGTGCAATTCTGCTAGTCACGTGACAGTAACTTGCTTCTTTGTGAAAAATTTATTCTGCAGAACAAATTGTAAATGCAAGCAGTTTAGGAATACATTGCATGAGGCTATGGATTTTTCCATTGACAGTTGCTGATAAATTCAAGATCTAAAATCCAAATATTTTCTGGCTGGAAACACTTGTTTTCTTATTCATTATTAGATCATTCTGTTTTAATGACATGTTCATCAGTGGAATTGTTTTACTTACAGATTTATCAGTTTTCTACATTATGACAGATAAGAATACTAAATTAGATGGAATATAACAAGTATTATATGCTTAAAGTATCATTTTAAAGATTGTCATAAGACATTTTCTTGTATTAAAAATTTTCAAAATTTACATTTTTCATAATTTTTAATAAAATTTGTGTTTTTTTATGCTTTTTTGACAAAATTAGTGTTTTATCTGCAGCTTTTTGACTAAATTTGCATTTATTTTTATGATTTTTTGAGAATTTGTTTGTTTTTCATGATCATGATCCTATGATGAAATTTCCGTTTTCCCACAATCTTTTAAAATAATTTGCATTTTTTCTGCAATCCTTTGATGAAATTGGTGATTTTTTTCTACAAATGATGGACAAAATTGTTTGTTTTTCATGATCATGATCCTATGATGAAATTTCCGTTTTCCCACAATCTTTTAAAATAATTTGCATTTTTTCTGCAATCCTTTGATGAAATTGGTGATTTTTTTCTACAAATGATGGACGAAATTGATTTTTTTTTTGCGATCATAAGTCAAAATTCATGACATTTTTTTTACATCCAAATTTTCAGACTAATGATATTTTTTTTTTTTTTTACATATTTTAAAATTGAGTATGTAATATATTTTTTAAAAAGCTTGGTGTCAAATTTGATGACAGAAAATAATTTTGTAGTCATCAAATGTAATTATTTAGTTGCATTTGACAACTAACAATTGCTAATTTCGAACACTATCAAGAAAGCAATAGGTACCTGAGCCTGAGGTAAGTAGTGGAGGTCATAATAAAAGTATATAGTGGATTCTACATATTTTCTGGATTTTTTTAAGGAATATGGAAATTGGATTTGTGGAGTTAAAAATAAAAATTCAAAATGAAAATAGCAAAATGCCTTTTAAAAACATTAAAAAATAAAAATTAGCTTCACACAGAATATCATAGTTTGGATAATTAAAATTTATAAAGGAATTTAAAGTTTTAGATTAAGATTTCAAATAAGATAATTATTAATATATACATTTTAAATTAAATTAGATAAGAATAATAGATATTATTGATAATAGATATAATAGATATTATTAAGAAATAAGGAAATAATGAATATGTTGTAAACTTAGGATAATTTAAATGAATATTGCAAAGTAAAATTTTTATACAACATATATCTCTGCAAGAATTTACTTATTTTTATATTTATCAATTTTATTTAGAAGAAATAAACCATATAACAAAACAAAAAGAAAGAAAAGACGAAAACATACTTTCCAACCGATATCAGCTTCATCTTGAGTATTGGCAACAACTTTTTGAAGGGTTCCCAATTTACTTTCCAGTATTTGTTCTCTATGAAGAGCTTCCTAGTGAAATAAAATGTGATTTTAATTATTCAGCTAAAAAATACTGATCATATAATGAAATTTTCAAAATATAAACTTAACAAATAAATAGGTAATTTTAAAAAATCTATTACAATACCAAATTTCTGTTACAATACATTAATTTGGCAAAGGCACTGAACACAATACTGAAAAATTCTTTCTTGTAAACCTTAGTAGAAAGCACAAGCAAGTGAATTTATTAAAAATACATAATTTTTGCTCTTTTTTTTTTTTTTTTTTTTTTTTTTTTTTTTTAAATACAGTAACATGAAAAAAAAAAGATATTATATTATTTAATTATAATTTCTCAATGTATAATCACATATTAATTAATAATAAACTATTAATTGATAAAAACTTATTTTTAAATGTTATGCTCATCCTTTTATAATTTACTTTTTTTAGCCTTGAAAATGCTTCACTGTTGCAGTTTCATAGCCTTTTGACATATTTTGGAACATAATTAAATCTATCAATGTTTCATCTCATATACAAGTGAATGAGTTACATAGAATATTTGGAAATTTACTACCTGCGGCAGGCTGACAGAAAAATGCCTACTTATATCAGAAGATGCATAAATTATAAAATTATAAAATTTATAATTAAGTTCTAAATTGTATTAAAATGTTGCACTGTCGTCAGAAATACACATCTGAATGTAATTTTTATAATTGCAGCATATCAGGAAGTGAGTAAAAATTTTATTACAGAATTCAATTTTTGCATACAAAAACCTCACTAAGAACACTCTGTAAATTTTAATATCCAAATTGTCATTGAAAAAAAGTAGGTCATTTGACTAAAAATTAAGTCTTTTTTTAATTCATTAAAAAAAAAAAAAAAAAAAAAAAAAAAAGAAAAAAAAAAAAAAAAGTTTAGAAGGTTGTTTTCAGACTGAAAACAAACCAAACTCAGAAATTTTCAATACAATACCTAATTTTGTCATGATATTAGGTTTTTCAGAAAAAATAACTATTAGTATGACAAAGAAGAAATCATTCAGCAAAATAGTTAAGTAATTAAGAAGATTAAAATTTTGAACGTCTAATGTCAAATTTATTTGTAATTAGGTGATCCACTTGGCATTGCCCTGTTCCATGACAATAACTTTAAATAAACTTTTAAATTTGTACAATTTTATGTCTCTAATTTGATTTTGTGTGAATTTATATTATTAAATGAAAAAATTGTGAAAAGGATATTCATTTTTAGAGATAAAAGTGCTCATAAGAAAACCTTTTTCATTTGAGTGACAAAATTTCACCTTTCATTACGAAATGCTATTATTTATAAAAATATAATAAATTTTACAACCTATAATTGTCCAAATGCTTAAAGATTTTGGTATGTTATATAAAAAATAAAATGTGTATCCACTGGCTGTGTGAAAAATCATTTTTTTTTTTTTTTTTTTTTAATACTTAAAGGTAAAAATGTTTGAAATAACTGCAAAGGAAAAAGGCATGAGGCAATTCAGAGTATAGGTCTGTATGGGCTGGAATTTCCAGGACCAGGCCTTACAGAAATCATTGACAACAGACCTAATCTGATCTGATGTGACACATTCAATTGACATTTTATCTTGTTTAGGAACTGTATAATGTGCGGTATTGGTCAACTTTTTCATAAAGTCAGAATATAAATCAAAAAATGCTGTCAAAAAGGGCATTTGTGCCAAATATCGCTTAAGATCATTCTGATAAAAGCAGCCAAATAAAGTAGTTAAACAGGATTTATATCTAATCATATTTTAGCTTTTGTTGTTGAAATGAGCACTTAACTTCGAAATCTACCTCTGCCTATAAGCCAAGCCGACAGGGATTTTCTTCTTTTCATTTTTAATGCCACCATGAAAACTTATACTATTTAATTTTTTGTTGTTGTTTGTTTCTGTTTTTAGTTCACTGTATTTTATATCAACAGAAGTAATCCAGCAATAGATATATTTGTGTTTATAATCAAAATGAAATTACATGTGTGGAACTCAAAGAAAAATATATAAAAATTAAGACATTAAAATTAAATTGCGAATGTAAAAATAAATGGAAAAGGATACATATGCAAGAAACATGGAAGGTTTAATTTTCTTTTATTATAATAAAGTAAATAAAATTTTTTTTTTAATGAGATACTGTTGAAGATAGATCAAACATAAGCCTAGTTGTAACTTTACTAGGATTAAATAAGGATTTCTTTTTCTTCCCCTATGGTGAAAATAAACAGCAAATTTCTTGACCAAGTGCCAATTTTTGTAATTTTTCACCACAATATTAAAAACAGTTTCTTTTTAGAGTTTTTTAATAATCTTAAATATCCCTGCACAACGATGAAAGACAGAATTATAGTATACTCAATAAGTAGACAGGAGTCTTGCAAAACAATATAAAAATGTACAACAATATAATATTTCATTACAAATTTATCCCCTCCCCCTTTAAAAAAAGTGGTACATAGTTTACTAACACAAACTATATTTTACAAAATTTATTATATATGTATTTTTTTTTTTCATAATACTAATTATTGATTTTTTCTTTTGAATTATATCAAACACATATGCATGTTTTATTAGTTCAAATATTAAAAAAAAAAAAAAAAAAAAAAAAAAAAAAAAAGCCATTTTTTAAACTAAAGAATAATAAAACAAAATTTATTAATTATTAATGATGAATTTAGAAATTAATAATAGCTATTCTTACTTGAAGGTATTGAGAAAGTTGATATAATTCTTGTGATGAAATGGAAGTTTCAGGTGATAATGGCACAACTGCTGTAGTAGGACTGAAATAAATTAAAATAAACTTTAATTTTAAAAGAAAACCAATTTAGTGTTCATTTTTCATTTTTTATTGTGTTTTATTTTTGTTAAGTTACACAACTTATCGAAATTATTTCAATTTACATTTACATTTTGATGTTTTTTATTGCAATTAAATTTCAATTTCATGACACTCTTGTCTAACCTCAGTTGTAATGACTTTGACAAGAGATTCCATATATCTAGGAAAATCCTCATTTGTCATAAAACATAAAATCTCTGAATTGAAAAGGATTTAATATACTGATAATCATCTACAAATGGTTCATTTTGGCATTAAAATAATTAAAATAAAGTTGAAAGAACACATACTAGAACCTATCAATTCAATTTAACAAGTGAAGTTTAACAGATGTGTAATTGAGCTATGCACTTATTATTTAACTTAAATACTGAAACAATCAGAATTAAAAATAGGAAAATCCTTTTAATAGTAATCTTAGTAAATAGTATTAAATTCTGGTATGCAGCTAGCATAAAAATATCATTTTTAATAAAGTTTTTTTTTTTTTTTTTTTTTTTTTTTTTTTTTTTTTAATCTGATATTTTTCAAATGAAATAGCTGTTTGATGCTTTCTCAATCTAAAGATTCATATTAAATATATCATTCCAACAGAGTTTTTAATTAAAAATAGTTTTTTTTTTTTTTTTTTTTTTTTTTTTTTTGTACATTCTACATATCATGCAATATGTTCTGTAAGTTGGTAAATACAGTTTGGATTTCTTTGTTATTTTAAAAAACAAAAATAAATATTTATATATAGTTTTCAAATGCAAATGGATTAATCTTCGGCAACTGGACTGTGTGTGATATAAATTGATTTTTAAAAATTCATGCTTGAAAATTATTTTTAATTCATAAAAATCAGTAAATTGAGATATAGTTCTTGAGCATTGAATTTGAAAGTGCTTATTTACTACTCCTCTATTTGACAGTGTAAAAATCTAAATTGTAGAATGTATAGAAGTTTGAAAAAAATTACTGTAAAAGCAAAATTTATTGATCAGATATTGTCTCTGTTAATATGATATCAGCATTATTCATGGACATATTTTTGCTTTATAATATGGATAGGTAGAGAAATGTACATACAGTCGAGTTTCTATATAACGAAATCCACCGTTCCAGTAAAAAATTCGTTATATAGAGAAATTCGATGTAGAGAGAATGATGTTAAAAATCGTATTTAATGTGTGAAATTTGAACAAATATATTTTTGATCTTTTGAATTAATAATTTGAAATATTTAAAAGTAAATATTAACCTAACATTTTATTTCTTATTTAAGCTGTTTCAAAAAAGAGAACAGACATTCATATGAAAGCTTAATGAAAATCAAATAAGGAAGACTTGCATTAATTTCAGACGAAGAAATCTGATTTTTTGTTATTTTGATTTTAAAATTGTTATGCTTTTAAAAAAAATGTTCAAATTTTAGCAAGGAATGAGAAATTGTAGTTAACATTTTCCTCCATTTGAAAGCCTCTCTTATGTGCCTCTCATTGATTCCTCTCTTACATGTGCATCAATTCAATTGACTCTTGTTTTGAGAAGAATGTGGAACGGTGTGTGGGAGATGTGATACATTCGTTGGATTTAAAGAACAAGGAGATAAGCAATATAAAAAAAACCTCAGTACTGACGATAAATCAAAAATAAGTGATGGAAAATTGATTCCATATGATTTCGAAGCCTTTTAAAACTGAGTAAATTAAGACCAATTTATGAAAAAATTCATTATATGGAGATCGATATTTCGCTATATAGAGACTGTTTTTAAAGCAATCATGCGAAAAGGGAACCGTTCGTTCATACTAAAAATTTGTTATATAGAGAAATTCGATGTATGGAGTTTCGTTATAGAGACTCGACTGTATATTGTGTAAACTTAAATACCTGGCTTTTGCTTCTTTTCCATCAGGCAGGTACAATTTAAGAGTAGCAACAATACATCCATGCACAACTAAAATAGAAAGCATACATTACAAAATACTTTACAATTTCTTGATCATTTCTGATAAAAAAAAAAAAAAAAATAAATAAATAAATAAAAGTTGAAATCTGGAATTACAGTTTTAAACAGATACATGATTAAACAACTTTTTGGGGGAAATTCAATTAAATTTTACAGCTAAAGCTTAAAATGATTTTAATTTAAAAAAGTGAAACCAGAAATATAGCTATTATACAACAGTTGGAGCAAACTGTCCCAGATGCATGAATCATAAAAGTGTAAAATTAGAAAAACAGAAATACAGATTTGTAAAAACATTTGTATATACTTTTTATTATTGTTAACAAGTTCTTATGGATGGATCATACTTGTTAAAATCAACATATTCCATTCCATTTGCCATTTCATATTATTTTGGATGTCAACTACTTTAATTATAAAATGTGTTGTTATAATCATTTAAAAGAAATCACTTATATTCACAAAATTTTAATTAATGCCATTGCACTGTCATCTCAAATAACTTCTCCAACAACAGAATAAAGTTTTCAAAACTTGTTTAAAAAGCTAAAATTGTTTAAAAAAAATGTTTAAAATAGTTTGTTGTAAAATTGTTTTAGTAGTTTGGCCACAATATTATTTAAAAAAAGAAAAAGTTTTTTTTTTTTTTTTTTTTTTTTTTTTTTTTTTTTTTTTTAATTTGATCAGGGAAAAGTTATTGACTATCTTATAAAAAAAAAAAAAAAAAAAAAAAATGAAAATTTTGATTTTTTTTGGGGGAGGGGAGGATTGGAAACTAAACCCTTATTTCCAGAGCATAGAACAAATTCCCGGTTTGCCCATTATGATAATATCGCGCTGCTACATCTTCTAAAAATTGAATACAAACGTAAACAAGAAAGAAAAATCATAAGTCATATATAGATAATGAAACGCTTTTTACAACTCCAGAATACTGTAGGACAACATCATTATTTAATAAGATAAAAGAAGATATCTATGTAAGTAAGCAATTTAGAAAATATTTAAAGCTAACATCCAATTTCAGCAATTAGCACCTATTAGCAATTGATGAGATATTAAAATTCTTTTGACCAATCCGGTACATAATCTATTGTTATTTTCTACAGGCATTTACTGCCTGTAGAAAATAACATGACATGTTTTGTTCATTCCTGGATTGAAACTGCTGATTTTTATAAACACCATATACTAAGATAAAATTTAATTTAACATAACACAACTAAAATTACACTTTTAGCAATAAGTTAACATGTGATATTCACAGTATAAAAATAAAGTCGTAAAAATTGCAGAGGATATACGCTCTAAGCAGAGGGTATACCCCCAGAGTGTATATACTATAACTTTTTTGAGAAACAGAGGGCATACGTCATTTCTTTAAAATATACAGAAGGTATACGGCGTATACCCTCCACTAAATCTCTGGTGCCCGAGCCATCTCATCTTATCTAAATTGCACAGAAATCTCAATGACTGATTTGAAAAATAAAGACATTGCCTCATTTTTGCAGGTGAAGAAGTTGTTGACAAGAAGGTGGCTGTGAGCTGCTAGTGAAACATAGTGCTTAATAAAGTAATATAAAAGAACTAGTGCCTTGGTAATAATTGAGTTAAAGTTAAGTTAAATCAACAGTGAGAATGATGATATTCCATCATTTCTCAGTTAAATGAATCCAGGGCTGCAAAAAAGCCGGTCTTTTTGAAAAAAGCTGGCTTTTATGGCCTTTCAATGCATATCTTATGATTTTAAATTTTTTTTTTTTTTTTTTTTTTTTTTTTTTTGTTAATTAACTTTACTAATGGCCATTTTATATACAGTAGACTCCCTCAAATCCGCACAGCTTGGGACCAGAAGTTGTGCGGATTTTAGAATTTTGCGGATTTCTGGTCATTGCTTTGTTTACGTTTTTTAAACAGTAATTTGAGTGCAATTAATAGTGCATTCAGGACTATAATGAATACTTACAATATAATAAAATGTTAAAATAAGTAATAAATTAAAATAATAAAAATTTAGATAATTTTCAAAATGATTAAAATATTAAAAGCAAAGATCAAGTTAATGATCAATAGTGTATGATTAAATATTCATTATAAAAATTAAATATATTTTTCCAAAATTATTCAACAAAACTTGCCTCATAAAAGTACATTACTAATTCACATCAAAATCATAAAATAAGGATTTTTTTTTAAAGTTTAGCCAGGCTTAGTAACCAAAAAATCTTGATTAATGCATAAATATATTTGGTAAGAAAATTGTGATTACCAGTAATATCAGCAATATCTTGATTTTTTTTTTTTTTTTTTTTTTTAATTTTTCTTCCTTTATGAAAAAAACATGAATAGAGTATTATTGAGAAAATTAAAAATTAAAAAATATATGGAATTGATACAAAATTTAAAAAATCACATTTTGTCCAAATATCCAATCTGAAAGTTTCATTGTTTACATCCATAAAGTATGCGCGGATTTTAGAGAGTTGTGGATTTCTGGTTTGCGGATTTGAGGGAGTCTACTGTACATTGGAACAAAAATCTTATGAAATTTATTTAAAAATATGTTTTAAATGTCCATTTTTTATAGCCAGTTAATAATTAATATATCAGAAAAGCCACACAAATAGCCAATACATTTTAAAGAAATCTATACTATAGATCGAGTGGTACTTCCTATGCTTAGTAAGAGTTGTTTTCATGTTGTTATGGGTAAGAATTATATTCAAATGAATATTATACAAAATGAAACTGTATATAAAGACTTCACTTGGACAATGACTCCTAGCATACATGAACATGTTAGTACTATGAATAAAAATATGTTAGTTGTTTACATTTTTACACGAGGTATCACTCCACTTTAAAAATAAGAAAATATAAATTAATAATTTTTTCATAACTGTTATATTCATTTACCTTTTTAAATTCAGTAAACTCTCTATAAGGTGGACTCTGTGTATCACAGAAATCTGTCTATTTTCACCATTTCATCATTAGGAAGATTTTCACATTCCTGCAATCCACAGAGTAAAATTTTCTCGGTCTCAGTGGATTTAGCCTTAAACAGAATTTACTGTACATAGCTTTTCCCTTTTTTTTAGAAACACTTGTCTGTTTTCATGACTCATACATGAATCTGGCCAATTTGGTTGGTCTCTGTTTAACAAGTCTATGATATGATTCATCTACAAAGCCACGAAAGTTCCTGTAATGATCGGTATGACAAAATGCAGTGATGTGGTAGATTGGTTGATAGATGTGTTTGTAAACATGCTCTTTCCTTGCATACATCAACTAAATATTTTGCTCTTGTTCCTTCACAAGTCTAACCACACTCTAAAAGGGAGGGAAAGGGGATTGATTTGGGTCAATTAGGACATTTTCTCATCCTAAAATTCCTCTAGAAATTAGACTAATAGGTTACTGCGTTGCCAAGATTACAGGAGCTAATATATTTATTTTTAAAGGAAAAGGTAAGGAAGGGGGGAATTGAGAAAAAATTTTCAACATATGGTTTTGTTTGGAACAAAATCAGAAACAGCTAAGTACCAAAAAAATTAGTTAAATTTACTGATATTTAAAATCTGAGTTAAATGGTTGCTATATTCCATAGATCAGTAGTAGCACATTACTTTTCAAATAAATATGTTACTTGGTAAAAACCCTTTGAACTATTTTAAAAAAGTTTTTATTCCACAAATTTTCTAATAAATATTTATACTATCTGTTAATCACAAGAACATTTCTACAATCAATTCACTTATATTTTGACTGACAATTTATTTATTAGACAGTTCTACTATTTATTAGACAGTTCTACTATTTATTAGACAGTTCTTGATGTACATTTTTATGACGACAAAAATCAAAAAGTTATTAATTAATAATACATTTTGTTACCAGAACAGTTTTTGTAAAGAAAAAAAAGATGTTTTAGTGAAAGCCGGCTTTTTCTAATAAAAGCCAGCCAGTTTAAACCAGCCTGGTTAAAATCCAGCAGCCCTGAATGAATCTGCTTTAAATTTATTTAAATAAAATTTGGGTTATTTAGATTTTAACAGTTTTCATGTTCATGTTCCAGAAAGTAACTCAAAAATGGGTTCTGTTATCCCATCGACCAAAATACTATTGCCAAATAATAAGATTAAATGCCAATAATGGATGATCGATGACATTAAATACGATACACGTGTTTAAAATGTCATTAAGTGATTTTTATTTCGACTTTGTACTTTTATTAATATTCTACTAATTATTTGTTTTTTTATTATTTTAAATAAAAATTACGTCAATATGTATAATTTGTCTATTAGTTTGGCGATTTGTATAATTTGGTGAAATCTGTCGACTGGATAACAGAGTAGTACCCAAAAGTGTTATATGTGTTACAGTAGAGATTAATTGTTATGTTTTTCTAAAACATAACAATTAATCTTAATTGGATAAACAAGTAAAGGGAAGATGCTTTTTTCATTTTTAAATAAAGCTGTAGAATTCAATGATAATGTATAAATGTACAGAATGCACATTAATACAATTCAGAAAATTAAAAATGATACTTAAGCTCAAGAAGTAGATTTTAATAGAGATAAGAGATGACACATAGGACCAATGTCTTGGGAGTTGCCCTTCAGGCACACATAAAACACATTTTATCTTTACATCATGAAATAGAGCAAGAGTGATAAAGTTCACATTTTTGATAAGAAAGTTTTTGATGACAGATAGATATTGGCTAAGAAACAGATTTTGCACATTACATTGGAATACATAGGGCAGTTTAAATTTAGATGAAAAGCCTAGTAGACAATAATTAGCCAAGCATCAGTATGAGCGAAAGTAAGAACAAATTTGATAACTGCAGATAGTATTAAAACAGGTGCAGTAAATTAAAGATGACCCAGATGTTTAAAAATACAGCTGCATATTATTATGCAATTGCTGGTTTAACCAAAGTTTTGATTACCTTTTAGTGCAGCTTTGAATTAAAAATCTGACTGAGACAAAAACTTCATGAGCGAATGCAACATGAAAAGAATCTTTTGAATAAAATTTTGGCTGTGAAAGTATTATTTTTATCATTATCTTTTCTTAGAGAAAAGAGTAGAGTGTATATCCGATAACTTTAAAGTAATATATAAAAAATTATTTAATATTTAGCTATGCAAAACAGAAATAGAACAGTGCACATTTTTCTAGATAGTTAAGATTAAATTTTCACTATATAGGGATAGTATAAATAATTAAAGACCAATATGTATGATATCAAACAACATCATATGTGCAGCTGCCTGTATCATATGTCAAGTATTAAATAAAAATACAGTGACTGACCAAAAGACTATGAATTACAGTAGTTCATTTTCTAAACTAATTTGGACCGAACACTATACGGTTTAGCAGGAATTTGGAATAGGCAGACTTCATTAATAATAATCAACTTATTGATTTGTTAAGGTGTAAATTAAGTGCAGGAGCAGTTAGTGTCAGCTTTATGTAGCACTGACTGGGTTGTGGTGAACAAGTTCTGAATTTCTAATTATTAAAAATTTGCAGTTAATATATAACACACTCTTCAAATAAAAACTACAATCATAGCAATACATACACTTTTTATCCATAAACCTAAGTCAATGATGACAAAAAACTTATTTACAAGGAAGGTCTCCTTACTGGCTATACTCAAAATATTTTGAAAGAAAACACTAATTAAACTATGTATGTATATAATGAAAGGTCACTCAAATTTAGCGGCGGAAATACAGTAGAAAGTCTAAAAATATAAAATATTTTTGAATGTTTGGCATGAAAAGATGAAAGCATCACGTGATTTGGTGAGCGACACTTTTCCTCGCCAAAAACAAAGCATTGTAATGTAACTGAAAATTGTTTGTTAATGTATTTTTGGAATACATGTAAATGTTATTTAATGAATTTAAACTTAAACAATGAGAAAGCTTAATCAGGGGTCTGTCCAGACTTTTCTCACAGGGTCCTGTTTTTGTGAAATTGTGAAGTTTTTTTCATATTTGTGAAAATTCTAGTCATAATTTTGTGAATTTTAAATTATCAATGTATTTATGTTCTACCCTTTCCTACATAAGAAAGTTGAGTAATATGTATTTTGGCGATTTTAACTGTTTATCTACAGACCAGATTTTTTTTTAAATGATTAAATTTGTGAAAAGTTCAATTTGAAAGTGAAAAAATTCTGTGAAAGCTCTATTTAAGAGACAATTTTGTGAAAAGTCCTGTTCTGGGGTAAAGAATTTTGTGATAGGTCCTGTTTAGAGATAAAGAATTTTATGAAGGGGCCTGTTTAATTATAAATTATTTTGTGAAGGATCCTTTAAAGTACAGTAGACTCCCTCAAATCCGCAAACCAGAAATCCGCAACTCTCTAAAATCCGCACATATTTTATGAATGTAAACAATGAAACTTTCAGTTCAGATATTGGGACAAAATTTGCTTTTTTTAGCTTTGTATCGATTCCATATATTTTTTAATTTGTAATTTTCTTAATAATACTCTATTCATGTTTTTTTTTTCATGGAGGAAGAACAAATTTTTTTGGAAAAAATTAAAGATATTGCTGATATCACTGGTAATTACAATCTTCTTACCAAATATATTTATGTATTAATCAAGATTTTTTGGTTATTAAGCCTGGCTAAACTTGAAAAAAAATCCTTATTTCATGATTTTGATGTGAATTAGTAATGTACTTCTATGAGGCAAGTTATGTTGAATAATTTTGAAAAAATACATTTAATCTTTATAATGAATATTTAATCATACACTATTGATTATTAACTTGACCTTTGCTGTTAATACTTTAATCATTTAAAAAACTATCTAAATTTTTATTATTTTAGTTCATTACTTACTATTTTATTATATTGCAAGCATTCATTATAGTTTTGATTGCATTATTAATTACATTCGAATAATTGTTTAGAAAAAGTAAACAAAGCAATGACCAGAAATCCGCAAAATTCTAAAATCCGCACAACCTCTGGTCCCAAGCTGTGCGGATTTGAGGGAGTCTACTGTACTTAAAATTTTCCTAAACACATCCCTGTTAATATATATATATATATTGCTTGTTACTGTAGTTATTTAATTTATCATTGAAATAATATTTTCATATAGATAAAAAAAATTTCATGTTGAAAAAAATATTTTCATATGTGTAAGCATATTCAGAAATAAAAGCCATATGAAAAATGCAGCAGTCATACATTTCAATATCTAAAAAGTCGTTTCCACAGCAACAAATTGAATCGACAATGCTCAATCAGACTTAATTTTGAGTTTGAAACAATTTAAATTAATTTAAATTTTGGATTTCATTTTAAATTGTAATTTTTTATAGTTGAATTTCAATATAAATACACATAAATGTTGATATGACGAAATTATACTTAAAACAAACTAAAACTGACAAACTTAGAGGTATTTAAATAAAATTTATTTAAAAAGTTTTACTTGAAACTTTTTTCTTGAAGTATATTTGACATAAAAAGTGTTTTTTAGAATTGCATTTGATTGCTAACTGATCAAAAATCGCCAAATAATGAAATTTTCATTATTGATTCTACAAAATTGTATAAATGGAACTGACATCATGTATTGTAACCAATTTTCATTCCAATTTGATTTTCAGGTGTTTTTATCAAGCTTAAGCTATATGTATGTCTCTTTGTATAATAAAAAATATTTTTTCATGAATGTTTTTCCAATTTTTCCTATTTTTAAGTTTAAAAATCTATTTTTTCTGAACTCTGGACAGAACAGGTAGATTTGCAGAATAGCAGGACTCTACTGTAATTTAAAAAGTAATGCATAAATGAAACAACAACAATATTAATAAAATTTTAAAAGAAAAAACAGCTCAAATTATAGCATACACTTTCTGGAGTTTTCGACTACATCTACACCGAATTGCACTATGTCCCCAGAACACACTTCCTGTGCAGGAGATTCTTCAGAACCTTTGCTAAGTCTCTGGTTATTAACAAAGGTGCCATTACTGCTCTTTGTGTCTTGAAGATAAAACTAGAAGGGAAAAAATATAAATAAAAAATATATACTACAGAACAAATCAGGGCCGTAGCCAGAGGGGGGGCCAGGTCGGGCTTTGCCCAACCTGGAAAAAGTTTTGCCCGACCTAGCGCAAAACTCCACATTAAATTTCTAAGAAAACAAAGGAAAAAAAAACATTAAATTTATATTTTTTCCAGTTTTTAGTCAAAATGAAATTCGACATTTCGGTCACTCAGAATCCGATAATTTTATCACTCAGTATTTCCTTTTAAAAGCTTTTTTGTAATACAACCATGAAATTTCCGTTTTTCTTCCTTCATGCCAATTTTCTCCTTCTACCCCTAAATTTAGTTTTTAGTCTGGGAACAGCAAAAAAGCTTTTTTCTCTCTCTCTTTAACAGACCTCTGTCAAAAATTGAGGCGTTCTGGATTCCCCGCTTTTTCGCTTTGTAGGAATTATTCCACACCACTCCAAATTGAACAAATCTGGATTAGCTTATTAGCTAAAGATTCGTCTCTTTGTACAACTGTCACCATACAAAATTTATCGTTGGAAGGCTGGCTGAAACCAGGGGATTCTGAAATTACGGTGAACTAGTTTACAATATTGTTTCCTAGTTAGTCGTCTGTTTCATGTAAACTTGATCTGATTACAATAAATAGCAAATGTCACGCATTAGGACTTTTCTCTCTCTTTTGTTATGCTTACTTGTTTACTTTGGAAGAGGGTCCTTTTAAAAACCCAATACGCTTTTTGATGTATTTTTTTCTTCTCACCATTCATGAACATATAAAAGAATAATAAAAATATGTGAAGCCAATGAACAAACACAAAAATTATAGGTGTTATTCACCACAAAGAAATGTAATTACTATGAAAAATTATCATTTATCAATATAACTCCCATCAAATTTTGTGTTTATATATTTCGTATTTAAATAATATAAATTTAAATTTCAAATAAGAAATTTACAGAATTATTTTTTTAATATACATGTATGTCTTACTTTTTTCATTTGTGAGATTTTACAAGTAGCAATTAGCGAAGGAAATTATTACCATGTTGCATGTATTTAGCTTTAAATGAATTTTATATGGCGTAATATAAATAATTTTTATCTTAAAGTAAAAACATCTTCAAGGAATGACATAATATCAATCAATAGTAAAGTAAAGAAGAAAAGGAAAAATGTAACTATATAATTTAATTAACATTAACTTTGGTTTTATGATAAAATGTTTTCTCTTTCATAAAATGTTACTATTTAATTTTCTTTAAAAGGGATTCAAGTGCAAATATCCATACAATATGGTACAAGTAGGTTTAAAAAAAACTCATACATTTTCCTGCATAAAATAAATAAATAAAAATCAGCTAATTAACAGCATAACAAATTAAATCCTTCATGAACATTGACTCCAGGTAGTTGGGAGTATATAGAAATAAAAGAACCTTTAGAAATCGCTATAGAATTTTTTACAAGGGATACTCCCCTTCCCCATGTGAAAATATAAAGTACATAATATTAGATCTGTCCCTTCATTTCTTCGATTCTCTCCCATTTCACTAAAATTTTAAAAAGTTGGTGCTTCTGAGATAAAACAATTATTATTTCAAATTTAAATAATACAATATGTTAGATTACTCAAACAATTTTACAAATCGAAATTTATTACTTACTGACACATTCATAAAGTCATTTTTATTCTTAAATTCAAAAATGTTACAGGTGTTTTTGTTAAGAGACGAAGAATGGCATTTCTGCACTTTTTCTTAAAAGTAAAACAATTTTCAGAGTAGTCGTCTAAGTTGCCATTGTAAACCAATTTTTGCAAGGAGACAGTTTGATAAAAACCATCATAAGATAAATATCAATTGAAACTCAAAGTGTAATGTATTTATTGAAAACTGAAAAATAATAATTCCAAATCACTTAAGTAATTGGCTGTTATTTATTGTTAAATACGATGACGCAAATCTGTAAAAGAAATTCGTATATTCGGCCCTGAAAAATAGAGACGTTTGATTGAAATATTGGGTCGTTCGGAAAGTCGTGTTCGTTTGAGAAAATTAATTAGTACCGAAAAAGTCTATCATTTAATTATTAGATATTGTTTCTGATATCTAATATATAGTAAGTAATGGGCAAATTTTTCCGGTACGAACTGATTTTCCCAAACAGACACCACTTTCCGAAAGACCCAATATATGATTAGAGAGAGAGATAAAGATGCATATACTTTTGTTCCATGCTATAATTTAGAAAAGAAATAAACACTGTTTTTACAGTGCGTTTTGTGCTTAAAAGTATTCTCAAATATAAAATGTTGTTTATGGGTCATTCCACATGAATTCAACCAATGGGTGTTGCATCATAGTCACAGATTTTTTTTTAAATTTTATCATAGATAGACATAGTAGTGAAACCCTCAAATCTGAAATTTAAAAGTAATTTTCACAATATTGGCCGAGATATGGCCATTTGAAAACTGGCCATTTTTACGAAATGGCGGCCATCTTGGAATTGTATCACTGTCTAAATACGGTCATAACTTGACAACTAATGGCTCAAATTTTATATATCTGGTACCAATTTGAAGCTATTTGTACAAAGAATGCATATTGCACATCAAAACAATAATACATTTTTATTTCTTTACTTTTTATTGTGTGCAAAGTGAAAATTTCACCCCAAAAAAGGGCAGATTGTAATGGCTCATAAAAAAAATGAATCATCATGAATTTTTCTGAAACTTGGTAAAAACATTGCTCCATCTGTGTGCTTTAAATAAAATAAAAATTGGAAAGGTAAAATTTGTTGTTTTAAAATAAATGGTTTTTTACACATAAGGTGTCATTAACCAAATAATGATCATTTTAGAATCTGTAAGCATTCCTTATTCAAAAAATAATGGTTAAAATAAAATTTTCTAACATCTAAATTAATGTAAAAGTATATTCAAAACCTCATTTGTACTAATTTTGTAGGAATCTGCCCCCTAGCCCCCCTCCCCCCCCCCAAAAAAAACTTTAGACAATTGAAAAAATTTTACACTGAAAAAAATAAGAAAATAATTCAGGACTATAATGTATAGTTATAAAATAACTATAAATGCAATGCATATATATATGATAATTTACTTCACATATAGGGGCGAGTGGGGTGGAATGGGACAGTAGGTTTTTCTCTTTATGTATCATTTTAAATATTTCATCAATCACACATTAGGTGAAGTAATGGTACCCCAATCTTCAGTTTAAAAAAGTAGCTGATTTACATAAGCTTGCAATTATATAAAGAAAAAGATTATTTAAAAAATCAAAAGTAAATTTAGTTCATATACTTTCTACGCTTTCTGTATAATGGTTTGATTATGCATAGATATAACAGTTTCTCTATATATGAAACATTATACTGTAAAATTAGAGAGGTAAAATTTGTTGTTTTAAAATAAATGGTTCTCTACACATAAGGTGTCATTGACCAAATAATGATTATTTTAAAATCTGTAAGTATTCTTAATTTAAGAAATATTGGTTAAAATGAAATTTTCTAGCATCTAATTAAAGTATTGTGTGTATATTATATAATTCAATAAAGAAATATCAATTTGCAGTTATTTACACTAAATATTCATTTTTACAGTACTTTTTATTTCATTTCATTCAAAATATGATAATATAATTCACAAAACATATTTACATAAATATTTTAAATACCTTACTATAGAATACATGAAAAAAAAAAGGCACATAATATTTTCTCCAGAAATGTTGAAGAAATACTAGCTGTAAATTACAGAGTTGAATTATTCAATTGTGTAATTTAAATAAAATAAATATATATAAATGAGTTAATTGAGTTGACATTTGTTATTTTTTGTTCACACTGAGTTAAAATTTATATGAACAAAAATCTAGATACGATGAGACAAAAAAAAAATAAAATAAATAATAACAATAATATAATATAAATCCAGGGCAAAACATTGAATATCATGAGAAATAAGTCAAAGTTTAAACGTACACATGGAACAAATCTAGACAAAATAAGAACAAAATATTTACTTACATGCATATAACTTTATAATATAATAGTTTTTTCTTCAGATTTAAGCTAAAAAGGATTTAATCAGTTTTAAAGTTTAAAAATAATGCTTGAATTGTTCGAGTTTCCTCTGGTGCAACAGTATATGTTCTTCCTGTAGCAGTTACAGGAATAGACACTTCTTTTATTATTTGTTCTTACAGAATCAAACAAACATCTGAGGATTTTGGCCATGAATATGAAGAATTAGCGCCATGAGGATACATGAACATAATTTTATAGTCGGTAAGTTCTTCACAGTAATCTAAAATTTTCCCAATCCACCAATTTATCCCATATACACATGCAACATATTGTTCACTTTTAAATATCAATGGTCTGACAATTTCATTGATTCCCAAAGAAGCAATAAATTTTGTTGATGAAATGTCTGAAACCCTGGAAACCAGCATTTGGCAATCATTGATTGGTACAAAGCAGTGACTCAGTCTTGTTTCTATGATTGTATCTGCTTTTGCATACCTATCTGCTAATTGACTGTTTGCGGTTTCAATTTCAAATTTTGTTATAAAAAAACTTTCAATTCTTTTAGCAGATTCTTTTGCAAAATTATAGAGATCAAATGCATTTAATACACCATCTTTACATGGACGCTGAAGACTTGAAATAATCTTTTTCTTCATATAATTGCAAGCTTATGTAAATTAGCTACTTTTTTCAACTGAAGATTGCAGTACCATTACTTTATCTAATATGTGATTGATGAAATATTTAGAATGATACATAAAGAGAAAAACCTACTGTCCCATTCCACCCCACTCGCCCCTATATGTGAAGTAAATTATCATATATATATGCATTGCATTTATAGTTATTTTATAACTATACATTATAGTCCTGAATTATTTTCTTATCTTTTTCAGTGTAAAATTTTTTCAATTGTCTAAAGTTTTTTTTTTTTTTTTTTTTTGGGGGGGGGGGCTGGGGGGCAGATTCCTACAAAATTAGTACAAATGAGGTTTTGAATATACTTTTACATTAATTTAGATGTTAGAAAATTTTATTTTAACCATTATTTTTTGAATAAGGAATGCTTACAGATTCTAAAATGATCATTATTTGGTTAATGACACCTTATGTGTAAAAAAACCATTTATTTTAAAACAACAAATTTTACCTTTCCAATTTTTATTTTATTTAAAGCACACAGATGGAGCAATGTTTTTACCAAGTTTCAGAAAAATTCATGATGATTCATTTTTTTTATGAGCCATTACAATCTGCCCTTTTTTGGGGTGAAATTTTCACTTTGCACACAATAAAAAGTAAAGAAATAAAAATGTATTATTGTTTTGATGTGCAATATGCATTCTTTGTACAAATAGCTTCAAATTGGTACCAGATATATAAACTTTGAGCCATTAGTTGTCAAGTTATGACCATATTTAGACAGTGAAACAATTCCAAGATGGCAGCCATTTTGTAAAAATGGCCAGTTTTCAAATGACCATATCTCGGCCAATATTGTGAAAATTACTTTTAAATTTCAGATTTGAGGGTTTCAGTACTATGTCTGTCTATGATAAAAATTTAAAAAAAATCTGTGACTATGATGCAACAAGTTTTCCTTAAATTGGTTGATTTCACGTGGAATGACCCTTATATGTATCCAATGTATGTGTGTGCGTGCGTATAGAAAACTGCTTTTCTCTCCCCTACATATTTGAATTGTCCTAACTCTGCATTATTAATTATTAAAAATAAATGCATAATACATTAAATCATTTATTTATGGAATTAATTTAATTTTTTATTAAATGTCACACTTTGAAATATAAGGAATTTTGAATAAATCCCTCCCAGGATGATAGTAAACTAAAGTTAAAAATGCCCAATTTGATAACCTTTTAAAATTATCCTGTGTTTTTATAGAATTTTTGAAAGTGTTGTTTGATTTCAATGCTACAACAAAAGTTTACTCTACAGCAAAATTGTTAACTTCTGTTACAGAACTGCAATTTGTCCTCTTACAAACAGGTACAAGAGGAAAGTTTTAATTCGTGTTATTGTATTAAGAATTTGTGGTATCGTAGTGTTAACAATATCTCATAAATTTTGTGTCAACTTAATATTTTTTCATAAAAATCCATTTAAAAAATTTATGAAAATACAGTGTTTTTAGGCTTTTTTTTTGTTTCCAATAATTTAGGTTTTTTTCAAAATTTTACAGAATAACAGATAATAAAACAGGCATTAGAGTTTAAAAGATTTAATCTATTGTAAAAATTAGAACTCTGAATTTGACGCCCCTTGCAAGGTTTTTTTTTTCCGTCATTTTATCGCATTTGTAATTAATATTATACAATTTTAAACTAGCTTCCTAGAGATTAGACCGCTAACAAATTGCCTGTTTAAGGATCACCAAAGCAGTCGAATTGTTTAACACTCTTTGGTACTATGCTATTCAGTGACTTTCTTTCATTCACTGGAACACATACCGTCTGTGGTCTGAAATTGTGCTTTTTCCTTTGAAATATTTTTTAAAGAGCTTAAGGAATTATACTGTTAAATGTTTTCTAAAGGTTGGTTTTTGACAATTTTACAAAAAGGCGAATAGCAAATTGGATTTAGCGATCCAATTTGCTATCCCTGTGATTGTGCGGCCCTTTGTTTGTACCGAGCCGAACCGCTCCGGAATTTTTTTAATTACCTGACAGCGAGTTGAAGAAGTAAATAGAGACTCATGAAACCTCACTTAAACACTTTGCATAGTTAAACCCCCAGCTGCAGAATTTTTTTCTGTAGTCTGCAAGATAAGTAAAAACTTAAAAAACAGTCTGCAGACCAATCCCTCGCATTACATTATATGCACTCAAACCTCCCAAATATTTGTGATAGACATAAAAGAAAAATATACTTTTAAAAAAAAGTTGCCTTTGTTCTCAGAATTTTTAACACTTCATACATTGTCCGAAAGAGGGTGCTCCCCTACAAGTGCTCCCCTTCGACAAAAATTGCAGGTTTTTCACGACCTTTTGACGAAATGTCATTTTTCGCGATCTTTTGATGAAAACTGCTATTTTTTGCGATCTTTTGATGAAAACTGCTATTTTTCCGCGATCTTTTGAAGAAATTTGCCATCTTTTCGCGAAAACTGCCGTTTTGTCGCGATCTCTTGAAGAAATTTGCCGTCTTTTTTTGCGAACCTTTGAAGAAATTTGCAGTTTTTGGTGATTTTTTAACGAAAACTGCCCTTTTTCGCGATCTTTTGAAGAAATGTTCTGTTTTTTTCGTGATTTTTTGAAGAAACTTGCCTTTGTTTCATGATCTTTTTACGAAAACTGCCGTTTCCTCGCAATCTTTTCACAAAAACTTTCGTTTTTTCGCTATATTTTGAAGAAATTTGCCTTTTTTTGTGATTTTTTGACAAAAACTGCCGTTTTTTCGTGATCGTTTGAAGAAATTTTCCGTTTTTTTGAAAAAATTTGCCTTTTTTTCCAATCTTTTGAAGAAATTTGCCGTTTTTTCGTGATTTTTTTTGACCAAAACTGACGCTTTTCGTGATCTTTTGAAGAGATTTGCCTTTTTATGCAATGTTTTGAAGAAACTTGCCGTTTTTTCGTGATCTTTGCACGCGTGTTTTTCGCGACCTAAGACGAAATTGATTTCTTTTCGAAAACTATTTGTTGAAATTCGCGATACATTTTATATCCTAATTTTTGGATTTAGGACCGAAATTTTTTAATTTTTGCTACATTTTTAACAGTTAAAAAATAATCTGCAGACATTCCCAAGAGTCTGTGACGTGCATTGCATTGCAGCGTTGTGCCGATTCTGCTTCCGAGGTTAAACCATTTTGATTTTTAGTAGCTATTTAGTCTTTGGTGAAAAAGGGCGGTTAACTTTTTCATTGATATGCATTTGGAGAATGTAGTGCATGCGAAACATTGTACAAATTTTGCAAAAAAAATTGTGAACAAAATTGTGCATTTAGCAAATTGTACTTAAAAGTATTATTAATATAAACCAACATAGTACATGTATATACATTTAAATTATTTAATAAAAAAATAGCAATTTATTTGCGCTAAGCTAAAAATATGTATTTAACATTTTTTTCCCGTGCTTCTGAAGAAACTTTAAAAATTTCACTCTGGCTTTAGAAATTCCTCATATTTTAAGTGAAAAAAATCCATAAAATCGCAGTACATGTGTTTGAAGAACTACGCATAAAAGATTAACAAAAAGTGGAAAAATAATCTGCCACCCCTGGAAAAACTTTTGCCCTACCTGGCAATATGGTCTAGCTACGGGCCTGGAACAAATCTATGTGAAGTTTTATTTAAATAGTTGCGTAGTTATAAAATACAAATCATAAATTTTGATTAATATTAACTATACAGTATTTAAAGGGGATAAAAAGGACAAATAATAAGATCATTGTATTTTTCATGTTACTACTAGTTTTCTCTTTCTTACTATTTCTATAGCATAAACATTAAATGGTCGAAGGTGTCATGAATTTTTTTATTATTATTATTTAAATTACTTAATACCAGGGCTGAAACTAGGGGGGGGGGGGGGGGGGGCAGGGAGCGCATGTGCCCTGGGCGCCAGAGCGAAGAAGTGAAGATTTTGTATGTTGATATTTTTCACAATAAATTATGTTAAAAAAATTTTATCTGGATTATGCCAAAGCATAAAAGAATTTAAAGAGAATATGGTATAAGGATCCTGTATAAAACAGATCTTTTGCAATTATTTTCCATTTATTATACATGTTTCTTCCTACCTATTGCTAGCGAAAAATTTTAAGGGATAATATTATTAATGCATATTAAATTAATAAAGAAATATCAAAACAGAATGTTTTTCTTTCAAAAGATAAATAATTAATGTAAAATTTTTTATTTGTGTTTGACAGTATTTACCAGACCAGTATTTTCATCAAATTATCTGAAGTAAAATTAAATTTTCCATTAATTTTTTCAAATAATTTTAAACGGAATTTTTTTAAAAATTTATAAGATATATTTCAAACTTACTCATACAAAATTATATAGTTAGACATCTATCTCATCTCAAGCAACACTGTGCTATGGCATCCTTGTCACAAATTTGTGGGGGGAGGAGAGAATATATATTTTGCAATTCATACTTACTTTAATATATACCAGCACATCAATCTCTTCATTTATCTTGTAATATTAATGAAAGAAACAATAAATAATAATTTTAAAAAAATTCACAAAATTCATTGATTGGTTAAAAGAAAAAAATTGCAAATTTCGTCTGCATCATGAATGTGCAGTTTGTCAATTGATTATGGAGATTTTTTTTTTTGTTTTGTTTTTTTGTTCATGAAAAAAAAAAGTTAACTTCACTAATTTGTCAGATGGAAAAGAGAGGAAAAAAAACACTAATATTAATCAGTTATAGAAAAAAAAAATGAAATTTATTAATCGGTAACATAAAAAAATCGCAAAATTTAGTACTCTTCTACTATAGATGACTTGGCCATTTTTTAAAAAGCTTGGTGCAATTTGGGCTTCAGAAAGTGAGCTATATTGCCAAATAAAATAGACAACTATGAAAACAAACCTCATAAACTTTCATGCTTATTTATATCTATATTTATATATAATTTAAATTACATAAAACTGAATCATATAATAATTTTTAAATTCATCACTTCTAATTAAAAATACAGTACAACCTCGATTCATCATTCCCACATCTTTCATTTTCTCATAAGTATTGTCTTGTTTTAAAGGTCCCATCACGAATTCTATTTAGATAATGTTAATTTATACACATTTAGAGCATTTTTTAAACTTGCAGATTCCCGCATCTATTCTTCAAAAATTTTACTGGCCTTAGAAAAAAAAAAAACAATGTCTTCTCCTGTATTCAAGTTTAAGAAGTGATACAGATAAAGATGAAAATGTCAATACAGAACCAATTCCAAAATTTGAAATTTAGAATTTCCTTAATTATCAAAAATTTTCTGCAAATTATGTTTTTATATTGTACAAGGACATTTGAAATTGATTCATTTTGTTTTCTATAATATAAATATAATTTTTTGTGTTAAATAAAGTTGATTTTCTTATTTTTGTAAAAAGTGTTTCATTTCTACCCACTCGTCTACATATTATTTTTTGTATACAAATTAAGTATGTTTGTATATAAAAATAGATAAACGGCTTATTTATAGAATAAATTTTAATATTGAAAAAAATCATTTGTATATATTGAAATAGTAAATAGATTGCCAGAATACATGTTGTCAAATTTTCTTCACAAAGTCCATTTTTAAAAATTATTACTTATTTTGACAAGGCTCTTAATAAGTGACAAGTAGTACCTAAAATTATTAAAATAGATGCAAAAAAGAAATTAATATCGCCAATCTGTCATACGGAAACTTTTTAAAAAAATGTATTAATCTGTCGCAGAAAAAATCCTAAATTCATTATCTGTGAAAAATTATAAAAAAAGTGAAATTTGTCGGTTTCAGGAAAAAAAATCATTAAATTTGGCAATCAATCACAGGTAAAAAATGTAAAATTGGTACTACTGATTAGCAATGATTATTATTTACTGAATTGACTATTAATGTTAGAAAGTGTGATGAACTAGAGATGATGTATGCATATTTAAAGTTTAGTAGCTTTAAGTACAAGAGAGGCTTTCTTTTATAAATGTTTACTAAATTATTTCTTCTTTTGTTATTTAAAATAAAAATTAAGTCAATTTGTATAATTTGATGAAATTGGTCGATAGGTTAATGAAGTAGTATAAAAAATTCTCACCTTTCCATTTTCATACCACAGGAGAGCATGATTTCTTGACAAGACTTTACAATCAAATATGGCATTGGTTGTTGCAGGTCGGCACCTTGCAACAGAACGTCCCACTTTAACAGCTTGATCAAGTATAAGATGACGTTCTTGAAAAGGATGAGAGTTGGGCCTTGATGTCAGGATGGCTCGTGGGACCATGTGAGAAGCTGAATTTGTAGTTTTTCCAGCATCATTGATTAAATCTTCCCCTGACTGAGCAGCCGTACTTACGGTTACAGGATCTGGACTACTAGGTTCTTTTCGATACACAACCATGAAAACGGTCAGCTTGCAGAAATTATGCCTTCCTGATGCAATTGGGAACCATGTTAGGATGTTTTAAATAATGACTTTTTACGCCATTGCTGTGAAATTAGAAAACTGAGAGAAAATCTGAAAGAAAAAATTTTCAATGAAAATAAAAACTCAAATATTTTACTGATATCTTAGAACATAAAACTAAACAAAGTTTTACTTTAATAACTGTAGTATATGCATCTCAGTAATACTTAAATCTGTTTTGCAAAAAAATAAAAATATTAATAATAATAATAAAAATAAATAAATAAAAATAAACAAACAATAATAAATAATAATAATAATAATTAAAATAATATCTAATAATTAAATATATTTGCAATTAAAATAAGCTGGAAATTATACGTCAAACATGGCAAATGAAGTGTGTTCTTACTATAACTAGTTTTATAAATACTCAAATCTTGGTGCAATAACTGTTGCATTCTTTAACAAAATTGCATCTTAACAAAAATGCAAGAATACAAAATTTATTATGATTATATATATTAAATTCAGCAATATAGAATTAATAGGACTCTATTTTAAATATGATACAATCACCTTGGCAACCTATGGTATCATTATCCATCATGGGAGGATATTGTTGAATAAACTATAGTGAGATTTGTTTAAAATAGAAACATTAACATTCAGTAAGCATAGATATTAAAATAATTATCAATAATTGTTGGAAAAGCATTTCTACTGTGACGTTCTCAAAGTAAGATTTCACATATATATATATGTGTGTGTGAGATTAAGATTGTATCCATTGCTCTCAGCTTTGCACAACAAAATTAGAACAGAGATCCAGTTAGATTTTGATTATTTTTAAAATGAGATTAATGGATTAAAAGTTTACACTTTTAGGAGAATTTTCAGACATTTCCAAAATCTAGGATAATAGCAAAATATTTATCTAGACTGCATCTCATCGCTAAAGAAATACTGCCCTTCACAAAGAAAAATTTGCACTCCCCCCCCCCCCTCTTCCAAGAAAATTTTGATATGGCACCTCTGTCCCAGGTCCCAGTAAAAACTAGATTTTACCAGCAAAAACACAACCCTGATTTTTATGCATATTTCTACAGATGCGAAAATCACATAAAATTCTAATTATATCTGGGAGAAATTGTGTTTTTTATAGCCTACTTTTAAATACCTTCATTTTCTGAATTCATAGAAAATTGCTTTCTAGAATGCACTTCTTAATTTAAAATTTATAATAAAATTATAATCTTTGGAATTTAAAATTTTATAATATATTTTTTTAAAAGGTACTTTTTAAGTATAAGGCCCTTGGAGTTTTTAAAAAGCTTGGTACAATTTGTGCTTCAGAAAGCAAAATACTGTGTTGCCACATAACAAAAACAGTTATGAAAACAAATTATTTTTTATACTTGTTATAATTTAACCATTTATTTATATTATTATTGTTTTTCATATGGAATATACAAAGTATATTGCATTTTTGTATAGAAGAATTGATAAATGACTTGTTTATGTTAAATAAATTGTACAGTATACTCCCTAAAATCCACACATAATTTATGGGTGTAAACAATGAAGCATTCAATTCAGAAATAATTACAAAATTTGACTTTTTTAGTTTTATATCAATTCCATAGTACGCATTGTATTTTGTTAATATTACTGAATTCCTGTTTTTTTCATGAAGGAAAAATAAATTTATTTCTTAAAAAATTCATAATATTGCTGATATCTGGTAATTACAATCTTCTTACCAAATATATTTATGTATTAGTCAAGTTTTTTTTGGTTAAGTGACTAAATCTGAAATAAAACTTCCTTATTTTATTATTTTGATATGAATTAGGGCATTTCCATGCGAACTTGTTTGTCTGTTACATACTACGAATTTTGGCTACCAGTATTTTAAAGCAAGAAAATGTGACTTAGTTTATCAAAAAATATCATCAATTGAATAAGATAAGGTGAAGCAAACTTTTCGAAAATAACGGTGACCAACAAGCATGGTGATTTTTAGTTGCGTAACAGACAAACAAATACGCATGGAAATGCCCATTAGTAATTTGCCTTTATGAGGCAAGTTTCATTGATTAATTTAGGAAAAATACATTTCATCTTTATAATGAATATTTGATCATACATTATTGATTATTAACTTGACCTTTGCTTTTAATATTTTAATCATTTTAAAAATTATCTAAATTTTTATTATTTTAGTATATTACTTATTTTAATATTTTATTATATTGTAAGCATTCATTACAGTTTTGATTGCATTATTAGTAAAATTTAAATTACTATGTATTTAAAAAATGTAAACAAAGAAATGACCAGAAATCTGCAAAATTCTAAAATCTGCACAATCTGCGGTCCCAAGCTGTGCAGATTTGAGGGAGTCTACTGTATAGATATTGTAAGTATTGCTTGTCTATATAAATCAGTGAACAGATTGTCAGAAAATAAGCATGGAAAATTCCCTTCGCTCACTAAAGCTCCTATTACTGAAAAAGTACTAATAAAAATAATAAAATTGAATATAAAATAAATAAATAAATAATTTCTCAAGTAGATAACTCTAATAAAAGATAACTTCTAGAGTAATCAACATTCAATACTAAAAATTTAAATTCTTTCCCATTTTTAATTTAGATAAAACATAAGTCATAAATAATTTGTTTTACATTTTATTCACCTAAAATCTAATTTTAATATAAATTATTTTTAAATTATCATAATGTTTAACAGGTATAAACAGTAATATAAATATGCAAACAAAATCATTAAACAGGTAGGTCGAAAACACTGACTTCATGAAGATAAACACAATAATTTGTGATACATATAGTATCTATGATAGGTGTACTACATAAACAATTTATATGTAACATTCATGTTAAATCTGAAACCAAATATTCTTCGGCAACATACACACCAATTTGTAGAAAGAAAATAAATACATATATTTAGAATACCCTCATTAATAAATGCATAAAGAAAATGGGTAAACAATTAAATAGTCTCGTTAAAATATGAAAGAATAATTATGCTTGACTGAAAATTAGGTATCATCTTTCTGTATTTAAAAAATATATAAAAGTGCAGAGTCAATTGAAATCACCACAGTGCAGATTAAGTAAACGCAGCAAACACAGCTGTCGAATTTAATTTCCAGGTTAATGCATGAAAATTACAGAATACTTTGATCATAATTATTTTCTTATGAAAAGAAGCTATAAAGTAATTTTTAATAAAATTATTTCACGATAATAAGTGCCAAGTACTTACCATTTCAAAGCGAAGATATTTTGAAAAGTTAAGAAAATTCTTTCAATCTAATATTAAAAAAGCAACTGACCATATCTTTGGAAAAAAATTGACTTACAAAACTACCTCTTGAATGATTTTAAAAGGCTGGAATACCGACATAATAATAAAAACATCGCATGGCAATATTTATCAGTAAAAGAGTGAACACAACAATATCTGAACGGAGGTTGCCATGCAAGAAGCTCAGGCCCATTTGATTCTTGGAAAAAATATAAATTAATGCGCAACTTTAATTTTAGTTTTAAAAGTAACAATATTTGGTGATTATTAAAGGAAAATAATAGTGTCAAATTGTTTTTTGTAATAAATAGCAGAGGGAAGAGTATAATATATATATTTTAATCATTTATCTAAATATTTTTGCCACTAATAAATAAGCATAGTCACAAAATGACTGATACCATGATGCTATGATCCCTGAAGGCTGATTTTTTTTTAGAGCGTCCTCACATTTCTCTTGGAGTTTTCGTTCTTAAAATAATGTTATCGAACCTAATTTTAACAAAGAAGCATACTTAGAATTATATCTTCATTTGTTCAAAGTTTTCTCGGATTACATGACGAATGAAGTATAATAAAAAGTAATGTAATGTAGATTACCTTTATTTAGCAGAGTAGACATATGCAGTGATTATCCAAGAAATGGACAAAAATAGACTGAACAAACAAAATAAAGCAAGCTATTCGTCCAAAGAAATTTGCCATGTTCTGTAATGTGATTTGCTAATTGTCATAGTTGAACAAAATCTTCTAATCTGAACATGCACACCTTCTTATTTTATTCCTTCTGCTACATCGCTATTCTGATTGTATCCAAGTTTTTCTGCGTACATTTCATTTCATTTAATTTCTTATTTTAGTATGTAATAGGTATCAATTTTTTAATTTTCAAGTGTGAAAATATACGCAGTGTACGCCCGACCAGTATGAACTATATCCATGAGTGATAACTGCTGCATTTCAGCGGGTCTCTATTAAATATTTAAATGCACATACGCAATGCTTAACTTCTGCCAGAGCTCAACTCAAGTATTTTTTTTTTATTCTTGGCAAATATTTAGATATTGGTCTGAAGTTACCGGAGCTAATAAATACTGTGCTCCAGAGTCCCGTGGAACAGTGCTTCCAAAAAACAGAAGCCTACATAATCTTTCTCTTTCCGCTGATCTCCAGTCCTTTGCGTTCTTTCCCATCAAAGCGCTTACACATCTGATGTACCATGTTGCACACACGGGAACACACTTCTATCTATCGCTCGCAGGATCGGATTGGGACAGGGAAAATGATACAGAACTTGGATTTTGAGATGGCACAAAATTCCTATCGAACTTAAATCGATTTTACGTGCTTGTCTTGCATGTGACAAGATTTAACATATACAAAGCAGCAAAATGGATTAATATTATATCTCTGAGTCTATACTCCTTTTCATTAACAGAGGCACATTAACCTTCACACTCAACTTCGCCAACGGACTTGAAAATCACTTATAGTACCGTCTCTTCTACCCGTGTTATGGCAGAAACACGATCTCATTTTGAAAAAATCAATAAAATGCAGGCGCTTCTGTTAATGAAAAGAAGTATAGATAGAATACTTCGCTTTATTCTCATTCGCTTTATTCTTCACTCTATCTGCGTGTTTAAAGCTTCACCAAATCCATACAATGCTAAGCAATTTTCTAAATCAAATGATGTAATGTAATTTTCTAAAATCTTCAACAAGTTGAACAGAGATTAACTAGTAGGAGATGATGACTGATATCAAGGTAAGATCGTTCTTATTTTATTCTTTTTCAATAGTGATCACCCCTTCCAATTCTCTTAAAAGTCCCCGTATATAAAAAAAGATGCATGTAGCAATTGAGAATAATATCTGCTATTAAATACTATTCTTGAAATTTGCTTTATGTATTACCTATTCTACAAAAAGCCGATACTAGTTTGACAACATCAATACAAAAATGTAATTTGTACAATGCAGAGATCGGCATCGGACAGTTACTTTCTGTCTAACCCGGACGCAAATAAACAAACACTCAACGTCCCAGCGCTTCACTCCAACCTCCGTAGCCAAGCGCTTTGGGGGAAAAAAACTTCGAAGAGCATGCAGTCCGAAGTTGCTTCGATTTTTCATGTTTCATCCATTTGACCGCGTATGTCTTGTTCATTTGTAAGAATACGAGTGCGAATTAAAAAATGCCTATCTCACCTTTTGAAAAATTATACATGCATTATGAATGCTCTGTAAGTTGACCTTTCTTTTTCGAAGCTAAATAATTTATTTGTGAAGTTTTATGTATATACCATGTACCACCATTTAGTGTCAGTACACAAATACATTACAACAATTATCACCTGAATATGAGCAATGCATAAGCTGAATATATGCATTGCATGCGTATAATATTATGAACAAGTGACATGTTTAATCTTATAGATCCACTCTATAACTTTGGCTTTTCTTTAAATGATCGATCATAATAAATAATGAAAATTCACTATAATTGAATTAGTTACTGGTTTAAAGTATGTTATAATAAGTGCTTTGTTGCTGAATAACATGTTAAAAATATCCAATAATGGATACAGTCGCCTCTCCTCAAAGTTTTTGGTTCATAAATAACTAGGAAATAAAATTTTAGCCTTTATTCCTTTTCTTTAAGAATCCTCCTTGGACGCTAAGATGCTATTATGCTGATAATCTTGATTAATCCAGTCAGGGAGCAGATTTTTTTTTTCATAATAATAGAAAACTTTGAATTTTATTTATGCTGTAATTTACAAAATTGTGTTTATTTTAAAGATTGCAAGACTAGTATACATTAACGGAATGCTCATTTACTTTTTTACTTTTTCAAAAAATTAAAAATTATACTTAATCATGAGGAATTTGAAAAAGTAAAAATCTAACCATGCTCGTTATAGAATTTGTGGTATTCTTGCAATTCTGCATTATACCTCTAGAATGTACTTTATACTATCAGTACTTAATAAACTGTATAAAAATAAATCTATTATTTTCTGAAAATTAAAACAAGAACGAAAAACCATGCGGCCAGCATAGACTATGAAATATTTTCCAACACTTTTAGAATACTGTAACAACATTTTGCAATTTATTAAGCTGAAACATGATATCTAAATTAGTAAATCTGCAGATCAGGAGCCTCAACGTCAGCTTTGCACATTATTTAAAAAAAAAAAAAAACACTTTGGGTAATAAAAAGTGCATAAAAAGTGTGTGTTTTAAATTACAGTTTCCTTCTTATTTAACTTCCTGGAAACTGTAATTTAAAAATTTCAAATTAAGTAATTATTTCTAAGAATAAAATAAGAATAAGAAGTTTTCAGCCATCAAAAGCGTTAAATTAAAGATTTAGTTATGTTAGGATATTCTGAAATTTCCATGATCTATTATTTTTGTTTTTTTATAATAACATAGTAGATTTCTTCGGGTGAGGTCCGCCCCCCCTGAACCCCCCGTAATCTCATTAAACTTAAATTTGTAACTTTCTATCAATTTGCTAATGGTTATCGTATTTCTTATATTTCTTTATACATTTTGATTTATAAGGATAAGTAACAGCTTTAATAAGCATTTTTCATTATACTCATACTTCTACATACCTGCCCACCACAAACACTTAATTTGATGTATCAGGAACTTTTGAAAGTGTAAACTCAGTAATCTAGGGTTTACAGTTTTGTTTCCGAAAAAAAGATGTTTTGATTGCATTTTGTGGCAGTTATCGCGGACAGACAGACAGACAGAACAGACTGACAGGCGGAAAACAATAAATTTTGTGTCGTCAAAATAAGCCTTCACTGAAGTTTCGGCAATGGCGTCATTATTCATGAGTTATTGCTATCCATGCTTATAATATTTTTTTACGACTACTATAAAATACCTGTTTTATTTCAATTATGACGTCAAATTTTATCAGGTGAAATAATTGTTAAAAATATAATTATTTTCTATTTCTTTTACTTCTAATTATGCCCCCATTTTTGTCAGAAAAATTCTTATTAACGAAACAAATTTCCGTGTTTAATATTTAACAAAGTACTATATTTTTTTTTATTTTTATTCTAACGTCATATTTATTTTTTCTTAGTTTAATTTTTCGAATGGAAATTATTCAATTGAAACTTATTGCCGTTGAAAAATTATTCCATATTTTGATTTTTTTTGGCAACGATAAAGGAAATTGGTTAAATTTTATCAAAAAAATCGCTATTGATTCTGCATGAAAAAGAAGGAAATTTTGAATTATTAAGGAAAATATGTGAATAAAATTAATAAAACGTAGCCTATGTTCTTTTCTGGTCTATGTTATAGTTATACACAAAGATACAAACACATTAATTCATCAGTTTTGACGTTGACTTCATTTAAATTTTCGTACACGCATTCAAATTTATAATATTATAAAAATAAGGATTATGATGAATGGTTGCTTAGCAACCATTAAGAGAAAATAAAGAAAATGAAATAAATACATTTGAAATAAGTAAATCTCTAAAACAAATTAGTTTATATTATTGGAACACAGTTATAAAAAATCTCCAAAATTTACAGTAATAATTTAAAAAATCTGAAAAATGTGTAGACAAAATTTCAAAACAATACGAATAATTTAACTGGTAAATTTCAGTATCCATTTATCATTGAATTCAATTAATGAAATGTGACATTTTTTCTCAAGAAAAAAAAATTAAAAATCATTGGATTTGCCATAGAAAAGCATTATTGCGCAAAATAAAATATTCTATATTTTCCGAACGAATGAATCAAATCTTTAAAAAAACTATACAGCTTTATCCCAGTGCCTCAATAACATACCCACTTAATTTCAAGCCAATCGGCTGTTTTTTGCGGTAGTTATCGCGGAACAGACAGACTGACAAACTGACAGACAGACACAAAAAAATTTCGTTTCTCCAAAGTAAGCCTTCACTGACGCTTCGGCAATAAACAATTTGAAAACCCAATTTCTGCAACTACCATCAACAATTTAAAAAATATCAATTATTTTTCTGAACTTCCTGTATATAATATATATGTGTATATTTACTACATAGTGTGCTAAAAGTTAATTTAGTTAAACGTAAGTTAGTTAATAAAGTTGAAAATCTCCTTTAAAATTGCCATCCAGGGCTCGAAAAATCTACATGCCCGACATCAGTGTTGTTAGACAGCGACTTTTTAAAAATTCAGATTGGCACCACTTCTTTAGATTGGTAAAATTACGTTTAGTTTAATGACATATTAATCAAGAGGAATTTTATCCTTTAATAAAAGTGGTGCCAATCAAATTTTTAAAAAGTCGCCGTCTAACAACACTGATGTCGGGCATGTAGATTTTTCGAGCCCTGTTGCCATCAATAAACAAAATTGTACTTGCGATTTTTTGTATAGCCTTGTATGTATAGAATTACAGCCTTATAATATATAGAATTTCTATTCTCTAAGTAATATGAAAAAATAAATAATAAATAAAGTAAAAACGCGCAGCACAAATGAAATCGTACTTCCAGCAATTATTATTCAAGGAGTACTGTTGTCAAATTCTTTTGTGTGTCTTTGTAAATGAACGATGAATTCTATGCTCACACTATTCTACTGTTATCGCCTTACAATACCCCTCATATGTGCATAAATTTCAATATGCTCAAAATAATGTAATATCATTAAAAATAAAACACACCGAGAACGATTTTTCCGCCACAGACCGTATGAATCGGAATTCTTTTTGTATCCGTGTAAGCGAACCGTAAATGCTAAAAAAATATTTATTTTCATTAATGAGTATTTCATCAAAAACCCAAAACCATGTAGGACAAATCAAGTTCGTAAATACTTGTGAAATATGTTGAAGTATCTTGATAAACTAAGTCAACTATTGTTTCAACTCTTATACCTTCATAACACTAGAAACATTCAGTTTAAATTTTCCAGCCTTTACTTTGTAACAGTATAATCTTATTGTAACAGCATCAGTATTCGACTTAATCTAATCAACAGCAACTTGTGTAGACTTAAATTAATGTGCAAGTTCAAACGCATTTTCTTTTAAATTCTTTGAAAAATTCTTTTACTTGAATATTTTGTATCAAAAATATTCAAGTTAATTGGATATAAATATTTTCACATGTAAACTTCAAACTACGGTGCTAGCATACACGTTGCATGTCTTCATTTTTTCGCCAAAGCGCTTGGATAGAGGGGTTGGCGTGAAGAAGCGCTGGGACGTTGAGTGTTTGTTTATTTGCAACCCGGAGTTAATACTTTTTTAGCAGACTCGTGCTGGGCCGAGATTAGGCTTGCATTGTTTACTATATATAGTCGAGCCGGGCCGGAACTAGACTTAACTGTTCTCAAGATGTGTAGGGCAGACAGCACGATTTGTCAAAGTATCAATAGCGATTAAGAACTTACGTTAATGTAATCTTTGAAAATATACTTCTTGGTGGTTCTTAAATTCACTTCTCTACAACGCAAAAGTTTGACACATTTTCTGACTAGTTTTTAACCGTAAAGGAATAAAATTGACCAGCCTGACTACTGAAAGGATTTGAAATCGAATATCATTTTCGAATTTTGGTAAATAAGGTACTTGTATATAGTTTCGATATAAGAGATTGTTGTCATGTGGTTGCAGAATTTTTTTACTTCCCATGTTGTTTCTTCCGGAATTCGATGCAAAACGCTAACTTTAACAATAATTTCTTAAATTGCTTGCATAAAAAAAGTTGGATATCGCCATTTGGTTACATAGTTTCTGAATAAAAAAACTTGCTAATCGTATGCGTTTCTGAAAGGAAATGAATTCAGAAATGTATTAGAAAGTAGCTCTTTGGATTTGAGAAAATTTTTAATAAAATTATGTAGAAATATTTTCGTAAATCTAATTTTTATTATACAGCTTCAAAAGTTTCGGTGTTTTTATTTTTTTTAAAACCACTAGGGGGGTTCCGACCCCCTTCTCGCTACGCTCGCCAACCCCCCCCCCCGCGTAATCGCTTCGCGATTCCAAGTTGTAGACTACCCCTGCTTGCTGCGCTCTCCAGTACCCCATGGTATGAATAAGCAGTTGCAGACCTTTCAAATGATGTGTCACACGACTGGTGTTGTAAAAAAATTAAAAATGTGCTCCCCCTGGGGGGCAGAGTGGGGGGGGTGACACACAAGACATCCATAATATGAATAAGCAGTTGCAGATCTTTCAAATGATGTGTCACACGACTGGTGTTGTAAAGAAATTAAAAATGTACTCCCCTGGAGGGGGGGGGGCAGAGTGGGGGATTGACACACAAGACATCCATAATATGAATAAGCAATTGCAGACCTTTCAAATGATGTGTCACACAACTGGTGTTGTAAAGAAATTAAAAATGTACCTCCCTGGGGGAGCAGAGTGTAGGGGTGACACAGAAGACATCCATAGTATGAATAAGCAGTTGCAGACCTTTCAAATGATGTGTCAGACGACTGGTGTTGTAAAGAAATTAAAAATGTACCTCCAAGGGGGGCAGAGTGGAGGGTGACACACAAGACATCCATAATATGAATAAGCAGTTGCAGACCCCTCAAATGATGTGTCACACGACTGGTGTTGTAAAGAAATGAAAAATTTGGCGAAATATTACAGTTATCGCCAAGTTGGCGTCACTTTTGACGACTAATTTTTGTCGCCAAATTTGGCGATATATCGCCAAGTTGGCGACAAACTTGGCGATTGTTGACGATGGTAACATTCCTCTTTATGGTAACCATACGTCGATGCATAGACGGAGCCCTTTCTTGATTTGACTCATGGAAGGAGTGGTCCGCCCGGACTCGTTATTTCCTGAAATCTTACACATCAGCATCATTCTGGGAGTCATTCCTTTTAAGGCTAGTTTTTTTTTTTTTTTTTTTTTTTACTATAGAAGGATATTAATTTTTAATGAATATTTATTTGAATGTTAAGTCTAAGAATCTCAGTAATCATAATTGTTGCTATTGTATATTTTCTGTAAAATATACTGTAAAAACATCCCATAGGTATGTATGCTGTATTCTTTAAAAGAATCTTAATTACACGATAGTAAATTGATTTTTTTTTCGAAATACTAGTGGAAATTGTGTCGGGCCTCGTCGGGCCTAGAAATTCAAAAATATAAACGGGACGGTCTCGAGCCGAACTTTTGAGTTTTACACCAGGCCGAGCCTGGAAATTTCAGCCCGTACAGACCTCTATTGTATTTTTGAAGGGAAATAAGATCAATTTATTACATCGATTTTTATTAAATTTTTCTTCTTCTAGATGGAACTTTCGAAAAAAAAATTATAAATTCTCAAAAAGGTTTTTTATTTATTCATTTTATTTACTTATTTATTCTTCCTTTATAATTATTATTATTTTGCGTGCGCAATTTTCAAGTTTTTAGATCAAGTAGATTATAAAATAGAGACGTCTTTCAAAATACCCAGTACATTCATCGTGATGGAATCCTTTCTAGATTATGGCAAACCCTCCCCCTTCTGATAGTAAATAGTTGCGGTGTGATAAAAATCAATGCTTTTGTTGAATTATCAGTATATTCCTTTCTTTTAATAGGGGTTTTTAATTAATAACGTGCATTAATTAAGATTTTTTCAGAATTTTATGATTTTGGCAAGGTTATTAGGAAGTTATTTAGCCCTAAGTAAAGAAAAAAAAATTGCCAGGCCGGGAAATTTCAGCCCGTGCAGACCTCTACTGGGTCTTTGAAGAGAAATAAAACCAGTTTATAAAAATCGATTTTTATTTCGATTTTTCCGCTTCTAAATGGAACTTTCGAAAAAAAAATTATAAATTATGAAAGAAATTTGTGTGTGTGTCTGCCTACGCAATTTTCAAGTTTTTAGATCCAGTAGATTATAAAATAGAGGTGTCTTTCAAAATGCTCACTACATTTATCGCCATGGAATCCTTTCTAAATTATGGCATTATGGCAAACCCTCCCCCTTCTGACAGTAAATAGTTGCGGTGAGATTAAAATCAACGCTTTTATGAATTAAGAGCATTTTCCATTCTTTAAATTAGGGTTTTTAATTAATAACGTGCGCTAATGTGCGTTAATTAAGATTTTTTCAAAATTTTATGATTTTGGCAAGGTTAGGGGTATTCAACTCTATGTAAATAATAATAATAATAATAATAATAAATTCAAATTTTAAAGACTTATAAATAAATTCTATATTTAAATTAATAATAATAATAAACATCATTTTTAGGATGATCATAACGAGTCATATATTACGTACGCCATGCATTAAACATTAATATTCATAGACCAATGATTAAAACAGTAGTTAATAGATATACAACTTTAACTGTTTTTATTTGATGAAGTTAATCAGACTGATTTCCGCACGGCTCATATTACGTACGACATGGATTAAACATTAATATTTCTGGACCCATCATGAACAAATTTTAAACGAAATTTCAGTTTTACAATTTCCGGAACTGCAAATTTTTAAACTACTAAACATTGCACTTTGAAATTTATACACCATTGCGTAGAGAAAAAAATGTACTTTTAAATGAAATTTGATTTAATCTTTATCACAATTTGTTTTCAAATTATTATTTTCTTTAAAAAGTTATTACTGCTTTTTTGTCATCGTGGCAACAGAAGTATATCATTTTTGCACATTAAACATGGACCAATCAAAAAACATGCCATCGTGGCAACAGATGTATTCCAAGTTTGGACAAATTAGAAAACGAATAAAATAAAATAAGTTTCGGAATTCAACCAATAAAAAGATTCAGATATGCTTCAGATTTCCCAGTTCTGTACCGAGGACAACAACTATTTTCCAAATAGTTAAAAAATAGTTTGACGAATTTAAGAAAAAATGGATATTGCGACACAAGTTTTCTATAGTAAGATTTCCACATTAAAACGGTAAAAGAAATAAATAACTTGATAAATTACGAAAAAAAAAAAAAAAAAAAAAAAAAACCTAACGATTTATAAATAAACTAATGAAAATCGAGCAAATGTCGCCAAGTTTTACCGCCAACTTGCCAGTATATCGCCACATTTGGCGACAAAATTAGTTACCAAAAATGACGCCAACTTGGCAGTATCTGTAATATTTCGCCAAGTTCCCATAGACATCCAATGAAAACCAATAGCTTTGCTTGCTTGCAGAAAATCAACAAAATGAGACAAAATTCGACAAAAAAATCCCCCCCCCCATTTCAAAAAATTGTAATTTAACAATTTACAACGACTATTTGGAAAATAATATTTTCAAAGACTATATTTTAGATTTATAAATGATTTCTATATTTAAATAAACAATAATAACATCATTTTTATGATGATCACAACGTAGCTTACGTAATAAGTTACGTCCTATTAATATGCCTGGACATTTAGAGTTATGTTAATATTTCTGGGCCAGTTAAAAACTAATATTAAATGAAATTTCAGTTTAACAATTTTCGTAATGTGAATTTTTAAATTTCTAAACATTGTATATTTTTAATTTTTACACCGTCATATACAGAAAAAAATTTACTTTTAAATGCAGCTTGTTTGAAACTTGTATCTAAATTTGTTATTGAGTTATAATTTTTTTTTTTTTTTTTTTTTTTTTTTTTTTGTAGTTTTTAATATTTTTTTGCCATCGTGGCAACAGAAGTATTTCATTTCTAGACATTAAGCTTGGACTAATCAGAAAACAAATAAAATAAAAAACAGACGTATTGCATGTTTGGACATTAACTATAGACCAATCAGAAAACGACTAAAAGAAAATAATTTGCGGAATTCAACCAATGAAAACATTCAGATATACTTCAGATTTCCCAATTCTCTACCGAGGACGAAACTATTTCCAAATAGTTAAAAAAAAAAAAAAAAAAAAAAAAAGGGCAAGTCTGGAATTTAATTAGTTTCTGAGTATGAGCGCTGGGAAGGACGGATAGAGACACGAGACTAGGGTTTCGTGAGATGAACGAAACCCTAAAAAGAGCTACTTTGTTAGTCTAAAATCGCTGAAATAATTAAGTAAAATTTCTCTTCTCAGCATACACTTTTCTCATGATTTGCAAGATTCTTAAAACAAGCAGAGATCAGTGGAAATAGTTAAGCTTTTATAATTGAGAGAATCGAGACAGGGATTGTATTTAAGCGTCATGATTTTTTAATAGTAACCAACGCTTTATTTTTCCGTGATTATTATTATTGTTTTTTTTTTTTTTTTCAAAATACCTATTAGAATATTCTGATAGTTATTTAACCACGGAAATTATGCCATTAAATAAAGCGAAATTTGCTATGGTAGATGCTACGGAAAAAAAAGGCGGCTGTGAGATTTAGTTTTCAGGATTGTAATCTAGAAATATTATCATCATTAAAGGAAGACCTATGGCACGCGTTTCAGAGTTGGTGCGTACAGTGGCGTAGTTAGCGGGGGGTGGAGGGACACCTAATCTTTATTTGCAAATATATACACATATTAAAAGATTTTGAAAAAAAAAATAATTCTGGAATAAAAGGAAATTTTTGGCGAACGGAGTTAGAGTTAATTTTCTTTTCTTTGAGAATGTGAAATTTTATACAGAATGGGGCGTCTTAATAAGATATACACGATGGAGCAATGACCAATCTATATAACGAGTGGGTAGTGAAATGCAAACTCTAAAAGAAATACTTTTCTTCTACATATGCACCGCATTGAGTTATGCGGACTATAGGATGAGTGATGAGCCGCTCCTGTATGTTTTCTTTCGTAGGGGAACGAAAGGCAAATCAGGAATGACATGGTCATTTGTTATAATAACGTAGAATAGTAATTTAAAAAATATGACGGATTGGGGGGGGGGAAGGGAGTGACATCATGCTGGTGGATGTGACATATTTACATCCGCCCCGGGTGTCACCCATCCTAGCTACGCCCCCACTGGGCACGTGTGACAATTTTTCTTGCACGCGAAAAATTTAATTTAGTAATTGTTATAAAAGTAAAATTCGTTTTTTTTTTTCTGTTACAATTCATAGAGTGAAAAGAAAGAATAGAGGTTAAGTATAGTGGCTGGGGATGACAACAAAAATGTAACTCTAAAATCAGCTACATTAAGCCCAAATACAATACGTGCTTTTATAAGAAGAAAACTTTTAATAGTACGGTTTTTAATTCATAATACAATGAAATTCTACTTTAGAAGGATTTAATGTAAGCAGATCGTTTTCATTTAACGAAAAAATACACCGCTGATGTGAAAGAATTCGGTCCGTGTTCCCCGTGATTCTTTTGTTTGGGTCTAATGAGGGCATTTAAATTTGAGCGATAATGTGCATCATATTGTAAAACGATTTTACAGAATACTGAACCTCCATCTATCTTATTTCTCCATGGTTATAATCAATAAAATTTTGTTTCATACGGGCAGATCACAAATAATCATTGTCCGACTTACGGAGGGACATGCGGGGCAATTGCCTCGGGGCCCCCTTTTTAGGGGCCACCATGACATTAATCAGGATTTTCATTGGAGGGTGCCAAACGCTTTTAGTTGGTTGTCTGTGACTTGTACGATCAATGATGCATAAAGATTGAAATCAACTTAACATATTTATTCTTAACAATCAACAAAACCAACACAACACCTGCACGCCAACATACGAACTGGTTGTTGCCTGAGCACACACCATGCCATTCGCACGAACCCTAGCGGCCGAGAATGTTAACAGGTAAGACTGCATGGTACTGCCATCTAGTGACAAGACTTTTGAATAGATCACTACATCAGTCTCCCCCCAGTGATGGAGAGAAATGACAGAACGACATGTGGTATGCTCATGCAACACAATTTTCTACAGAATTTATGGCATGCTGAAGAAAAACATGAACTACATACACATATAAAAACATTGATTTGAAATAGATGCGAAATAAAATGCAGGATTGAAATTTCAATATATATACAGAAATAATGTTTGAAGGAATGTATGTGAAATAAAAGTTCGCATTAAAAGTTTATATTAGTCATAGTTCGGAGGTTTAGAGTTTATATTATTTCAGTAATGAGTCTCTTTGGGAATCTTACACGCCTACCTGATTTAGTCTGTTGGTTGTTTGTCACAGTAGGAGGATCAGCTGGTGGTGAATCTGTACCATTGACAAAATCACTATTAGGAACACATGAATCATTGAAAATAAATGCTGGCTTAACTCTATCAAGAGAAACGCACTTCTTTTTTCCATTCACATCAATAGTGATGAGTTTATCAGATCTTGCTAGGACTTCATGTGGCCCTGTATAAGGCTGAGAAAGGGAGTAACTTTATCAACTCGAAGGAACACATGACTGCAATCCTTCAAGCGAGGGTGCACAAAAATTTTTGAAGTCCCATGGGCAGAAGTAGACAATGGTTTTAAACTATTCATTTTGTCCCTTAATTGCTGTACAAAGGCGAAGTTGCATGGTACTGTTGATGGTGTTTCTGTACACATGTCAGCTGGTAGCCTAAGGGGCATGCCATATACCAATTCTGCACTGGAAGAGTTAATGTCTGGTTTCACTGCTGCTCGAAGACCGAGTAGAACAGCAGGTAGAGATTCAGTCCACTTGGTGTGTTCATGGGCTTTTAATGCACTTTTTAAAACTCTATGGAAACGTTCGACTAAGCCATTTGAGATTGGGTGAAATGATGTGGTGCGAATTCGATTTGTGCCCAGAAACTTTGTTAACTCTTTAAGAAGAGCAGATTCAAATTGACGCCCTTGGTCGGTTGTGATTGTTGCAGGACATCCAAATCGAGAAATCCAGCCATGAAATATTGCACGGCATACTGATTCAGCTGTGATGTCTGCTAGGGGTACTACCTCTGGCCATCTAGTGTATCGATCAATGATAGTGAGACAATACACTTGTCCTTCTGATGGGGGTAAGGGCCCTATTAAATCTATATGAATATGTGCGAATCTTGCATCTGGTAAAGCGAAAGTACCTAAGGGTGTTTTTGTATGTTTATGAACCTTTGAACGCTGACAGGAATGACAGCTTTGGACCCATTCTTTGATATTTTTGCACATATTGGGCCATACATATCTTGAGGATATAAGTTTTAAAGATGCTGCAACACCTGGATGAGCTAGGTTGTGAAAATGCTCAAAAATAGTCCTACGAAAATTGTTAGGTACAAATGGTCGAGGAGAACCTGTAGATGTGTCACATACAAGCTCTGTAGCGGAAACTGGTGATGGCATGCTTTGTAAAATAAGTGAAGATTTGCCATCTTTTTGAAAATTCTCTAGCTCTATATCATCTTGTTGAGCTCTTGCAAAAGTCTCAAAATCTAAAAAGGAATTTGAAACTTGATTAACTTCTATTCGTGAAAGAGCATCTGCAACTATGTTGTTGACGCCACTTACATGGCGCACATCTGTGCTGAACTGCGAAATAAAATCAAGGTGTCGCCATTGGCGTGGACTACATTTGTCTGGATCTTGCTTAAAAGCATATATCAGGGGTTTTTGGTCAGTGTAAATTATAAAGTTCCTTCCTTCAAGCATGTGGCGGAGACGTTTGACCGAGGTGTACATGGCGAGAAGTTCTCTATCGTATGCAGACCATTTTTGTTGACTCTTGGTTAGTTTCACCGAAAGAAATGCGATAGGTTCCCATTCATTATTGTTGAGCTGCATGAGAGAACCGCCGATGGCTTTATCACTTGCGTCAATCCAAAGGCTCAATTTTGCACTGGGAATAGGATGACGCAAAAGAGTTGCATTTGCTAAAGCTTGTTTTGCCTCGGAAAAAGATTGCTCAGCCTCCTCAGTCCATTGAATTGTGTTCTCTGAATTTTTACCCGAGCGTTTTTTATCTTTTTTAGAGTTGGTTATTCCTTCTAAAAATTTATTTAGAGGAGCTAAAATGTGTGCTGCTTTTGGTATGCACCGTCTATAAAAATTATATAGGCCAAGAAAACGCCTCAATTGCGTGAGGGTGTTTGGTTGTGGGAATTTTAAGATACAATCGACGCGATCTGGTAAAGGTTTTATGCCAGATTCAGAAACTCTGAAACCCAAAAAATCAATAGAGGAAACTCCAAAAATGCATTTAGATGGTTTTAGGCTTAATCCATATTCCTGCAGACGCCCGAATAAGATTTTAAGATGCTCGAGATGTTCTTCTTCAGAACGGGATGCGACAAGAACATCATCAACGAAAACATATACAAATGGGAGATCGCGAGTGATTTTATCCATAAATCTCTGGAATGTTGCGCTTGCGTTGCAAAGACCGAATTGCATTCGTGTAAACTCAAACAAACCAAAAGGGGTAATAATTGCGCTTTTGTGCACATCTTCTGGGTTAATTGGAATTTGGTGGTAAGCCTTTACCAGATCAATATGCGAATAAATTTTGGTACCATGGAGCTCGGCAGTAAAATCTAATATACTTGGAACATTGTAATTATCTTTTACTGTTTTCGCATTAAGTGCACGATAATCGCCAACAGGCCGCCACTCGTTACTGTCTTTTTTAGGCACCATGTGCAAAGGCGAAGCATAATTACTTTTTGAAGGTCTCACATGACCTAACTCGAGCATATTTTGAAACTCAGCTTTAGCAATACGCAGTCTATCAGGTGCAAGACGCCTAGCTTTTGCTGTTACAGGAGGTCCTGTAGTTTGAATGTGGTGGACAACTGAATGTTTAATCTCTTGATCGGGACGAGGAGGTTTAGTAATGTCAGGAAATTTTTTTAAAAGTTCATGGTAAATAGTGTCACCTGTTACTGTTTTAACAGAGTGAACATAACTATTACGCACAATGCACTGACAATTAAGATTAGTTTTTAAGTCTAACAATATTTGTTTATTTAAATCAGGAACTAAATTAAAATTATATAAAAAATCAGCTCCAATGATTGGGGTTGAAACATTCCCAACCAAAAATGACCATTTGAAAATTCTCCTCAAACCAAAATCTAAAGAGAGAGTCTGAGAGGTATATACTTGTATAGGCGATGTATTTGCGGCAGAAAGTGTCATTTTCGGTGGATGCCGTTTTTGAGATTTTGATGCTGGTATAATACATATATCAGAACCAGTGTCGATCAAATAACGGACATTGCTACGTTTGTCGCGAACGAAAAGGCGACGAGAAGTATACGGCGTGGCGGTAGTCGCCTCTACACCTCGCCGTTGTCGTTTTTTGAAAAATTACATGGAGGAGAACATTTTTGAGCCTTTTTCCCGAATTTGTAGTGATACCAGCACTGTTCAAATTCTTTTGTTTGAGAATGGCTACGCGGCCGATTAAAATTACGATTTCCGATCGTAATTTTAATCGGCCTCTACGACCTCTACGAGTAATCTTATCTATACGCAGATTTATTTTCTTAATTTCCTCTAAAAGCATATTTTCAACAGAAGGAGAAGAGACTGAGCATGTACTTACCGGAGTTGGCGAAACATTCATTACGCGATCGGCGATTTCAGCAGCTTTCGCCAAAGTGAGAGGGCTTACCGCGGCGAGAATTGATTGTACTTGAGTCGGCAGCTGTGCCTGAAACAGTTCCATCATTAATTCATCGGAGACTTTATGCGCCTCCGCTCGGCGCTGCATGATGCGTAATAACTCGCTTGGCCGGCGATCGCCTAATTCTTCGCCGATGAGTAACTTCCGTATTTCCTGTTGTGCAGATTCGCTGCTTCGTTTAATCAGTTCGTTCTTCAAGTGTGTGTATGGATCGTCACTGTCAGGATTTAATATGACATCACGAATTATGCTGGTCGCTTCTGGTGGTAGGTGCGCGATGATATAATTAAATTTTGTCTTGCTTTCTGTTATGGCTTTAGGGCATCCCAGTTGAAAGGTGCTTTCACATATTGTAAACCATAACGCCGGATCGTTGAAATTGTATGCAGGAATCTTCACAGCGGTAACATTAGACATCTTCACGGCGGTAATTTCCGATCACGTGCTGCAAGTTCAGTTATCTAATTTTTTTTGTGATTTCTTGCAAAAACAAAATGCATATTTAATAAAAGCATGTTCATCTAGAGGGTCACCATTTTAGTTGGTTGTCTGTGACTTGTACGATCAATGATGCATAAAGATTGAAATCAACTTAACATATTTATTCTTATCAATCAACAAAACCAACACAACACCTGCACGCCAACATACGAACTGGTTGTTGCCTGAGCACACACAATGCCATTCGCACGAACCCTAGCGGCCGAGAATGTTAACAGGTAAGACTGCATGGTACTGCCATCTAGTGACAAGACTTTTGAATAGATCACTACACGCTCAAATATAGCCAAAAGGGATCGAAAATCATAAATTTTCAAACATTTAGGAAGGAAGTGTGATATCTCCTTTCTCTCACCACTTCCAGTACTCCCTACACCCATGCAAAAAACAAATTATATCATTTGTAAACAAATGATTAAAATTTTATTACAACAACTTAATATTATATTGCTTTCAAAATAAATTGTTTATTAATGTTTTCTCGTAACGTGACAAGTTAAAATCATTAATTATGACCATTTTCGAGCCTTTTATTTTAGACATCTTATAATATTCGTAGATAAGCAAAGTAAAAGTTTGCAAAGAAATACTCGAGTCAACCAATGTATAATTTTTTCTACTATTATCAAACGGCCATTTTTCATTAAATTTGTGTGCCCACCTTTTTGGAATATCTTGTATACACATGTAAGCAGCATAGAATACAAAATTTATGCATATACACAATATATATGAAGTTTAGTACTGATCACTTCTACATCATTCACAAAAAATTCTATAGATAATTAGGAGGGGGTCCCCCCAGAATCATGCTTGTCCCTAGGTCCCCCATAGCCTTAGTCGGACCCTGCAAATAATGCAACTATTTTGGTATCAATTAACACGTCAGAATATTTTTCTTTTCCTTTTATGCTATATTTCGTTTTTGACAAGCATTTCGCTTTTTTGTACGAACTTTAAAACCTGTTGTTGTAAAATGAAATGAAGTGAAACTAATTGAACGCGTAAATTAAGAAAATGAAAATATCGTCTGATTTTATTTATTATCTTTCGAAGAACTTTGACAAGTGTAAGAGAACGATTGAGTTCTCTGAATGTAATGAAGGAATGTGCCTTTTTTAGATGGAATTAAACTACATTTTTTATAATATATGGACTTTTAGATGAATTTGAACTTAGAATAAGTTTATCTCAACAGATGATTTTCGATTTTAATTCAAAGCTCCGCGCATCGCATAGATGCAACCCGCAAATGAAGACTTGCATGGTTAGTAAGTAATTTTTAAACTAACCCTATTTTCGAATTCTAACATACTGGTACCCTCGGCGGGACAGGAGTTTTGAATTTCAATTAATTTTAAATGAAAAAATGGATCTGAGTAGTTTGAAAACTCAGAGAAAAGGACTGAGAGCTGCTTTTACTCTCACGTTTAAGAAAATTGAAACTGAATTAACTAAAGAAATATGTGAAATTAAAGAACTTTCTATTTTGAAAACTCAACTGTTTGATAAATTTCAACGGATGGACACTTGTCAAAGTAAAATTTCGGAAATATTGTTACAAGATGAGGACGAAAAATTGTTTACCGAAGATTTTGAAGGTGCTGAAGAATATCGAGAAAAATATATAGAAATATGTGCACGTATTGATGAAAAGATACAGGTTTCTTCATCTCCTGGCGAAGAAGTAAAACGCAAATTTAAATTACCGGAGATCGAGCTGAAAAAGTTTAACGGCGAACCAAAGGAATTTTTATCGTTTTGGAGCCAGTTCAAGAAAATACACGAAGACGATTCTATTGCCGCTGAAGACAAGATGCAGTACCTATTCCAATGTATGGAACCGAAATCAAAAGCGGAGCGTTTAATATCAAGTTATCCAGCTACCGCGGAAAATTATCCGAAGGCTATCGATCAATTAAAACAGAGGTTTGGACGAGATGATCTTCTTGTGCAAATTTACGTTAGGGAATTATTAACCCTCGTAATGAAAAATGCCACTGCGCCTAAAATGAAAGTTGACTTAGCCTCTTTATACGATGAATTAGAAAGCAAACTTCGTGCCTTAGAAAGTTTGGGAAGAACTCAAGAGAAGTATGGAGACTTTCTCATGCCCTTGGTTGAGAGCTGCCTGCCTGAAGAAGTTCTTTTGACCTGGGAAAGAAGTCGAAATCACGATACATATTCCAGTGAGAATTCCAGGACTTTAAAAAATCTGATGGACTTTCTACGCCAAGAAGTTCAAGGAGATGAAATGGTGTTTTTAGCAAGAAAAGGTTTTGATTCTATTGTTAGAAAAAAGAACATTTTATCTGAAATTATTAGCAAACCTGATCCAGCCACCGCCTCTGCATTGGTGAGTATAGAAAATAAAGGTAAGAAAAACAATTGCATATTCTGTGATAGGTTTCACCCCTCTAATAAATGTTTTGGGGCTCAAAAAATGTCTTTAACTGATAAACAAAAGATTTTGTTAAAAAAGGGGATTTGTTTCACTTGTTTGCAAAAGGCTGGTCATCTGAGTAAGAATTGTAATATTAAAAATAAATTAAAATGTAATTATTGCCATAAACCACATTTTGAAATAATGTGTCCAGAACAAAATATCACTACATAGTATAAAACAAAGTCGCTTTTTCTGTCCCTATATCCCTATGTACGCTTAAATCTTTAAAACTACCCAATGGATTTTGATGCGTTTTTTTTTAATAGATAGAGGGATTCAAGAGGAAGGTTTTTATGCATAATAACATCCATTAAATAGTGGAGAAATACTGTTATTTTTGAGGTTTTTAATGCCATGTCGTAAATAATTTCATTGCAAACGCAGGCAGAACCCTACAAGATTTATCAAAGAAGAGAGTATGAGTATGTGTGTAAAAATTTATAACTTGAATTTTTTTTTTAATCACTACATAGTATAAAACAAAGTCGCTTTTTCTGTCCCTATATCCCTATGTACGCTTAAATCTTTAAAACTACGCAACGGATTTTGATGCGGTTTTTTTTAATAGATAGAGTAATTCAAGATGAAGGTTTATATGTATAATAACATCCATTAAATAGTGGAGAAATACTGTTATTTTTGAGGTTTTTAATGTGATGTCGTAAATAATTTCATTGCAAACGCAGGCAGAACCCTACAAGATTTATCAAAGAAGAGAATATGAATATATGTGTAAAAATTTATAACTTGAATTTTTTTTAAATACCCGTACAAAGCCTGGGCGGGCTGCTATAATCTATATCCATAAAACAAAGTCGTGTTAGTTACACCATCTATAACTTAAGAACGGATGGATCGATTTTTATGAAACTTTGTATGGAGTTATCTGGCAGCTTAGATTAACACACAGGCTACTTTTTACCCGACTACTTAAAAGGAGAGTAATGGTTTTAGTAGTTGAATTTAATGGGATGAAGTGTTAGTAACAATTTGCGGTGTCAGTAGTGACGCGGGACTACCCGAAGCAAAGCGAGGGCGGGCGGCTAGTAAATAATAATCAAGATGATTCTTTAAAATCTGAAAATTCTCTTTCTAATTGTAGTAGAAATAAAGTTGTGTACATGCAAACGCTTGGCGTGCGCATTCGATCGCAAGGTCGCCAAAAAGTCGTACGCGCACTGCTGGATTCAGCGAGCCAAAGTAGTTACGTAAGCGAGAGAATAACGAAATCACTGAAAATGCATCCTATAAGAAAAGAAATAATTATTCACGCGCTGTTCGGGGGGGATGAAACGAAACCTAAAAAACATGATGTGTTTTCGGTAGAAATCAGTGAATTAGATGGAAATAATGCGTTTTGTTTTGAAGCATTTTCCGAAAAAAGGATTTGCGGATTTGTACCTAAAATTAAAGATTATAGAATATTAAATGAATTAAAAAGAAATAAAATAAATCTATCTGATGATTTTTGTAAGGAATCTGAAATTGATCTTTTGGTGGGGGCTGATATGATAGGAAAATTATTGACAGGAAATTTAATTCAATTAAATTGCGATTTAACTGCCATAGAAACCAAGCTCGGTTGGACAGTGATGGGGAAACAAACGTGTGGCAAGAAACATAACGTTTTGACAACATTGTCTATGCACGTTAGAAATATTCCTTTGAATGAATTATGGGAACTTGAAACCATAGGAATTTCTGACCCCATTCAGAGTTTTGAAAAGCGGGAAAACTTTGATTTAAACGATTTTAAAGAAAAAATGAAAATTCTTCCCGATGGCAGATATGAAGTAGGGCTTCCATGGAAGTGTAATTTTAAGAATTTGCCCGACAATAAAGTTTTAGCTCGGAAGAGATATGAAAAAATGATCAATAAATTGAAATGTGGGGGATTTTTCGATGAATATCAGGAAGTATTTAAGAATTGGGAAAAAATGAATATTATTGAACGTGTTCCAGAAAATGAATTAAGTAATAAATGTCATTATTTACCGCATAGGCCCGTTATCAGGTTAGATAAGGAAACCACAAAAATACGCCCTGTATTTGATGCATCTGCTTCTGAGAAAGGGAAACCCTCGTTAAATGAATGTTTGTATAAAGGCATCAATCTTATAGAATTAATACCTGATATTCTTAATCGTTTTAGAATGTATCCTATCGGTATAACTGCAGATATAGAAAAGGCTTATTTAATGTTATCTGTTATGCCTAAAGATAGAGATTTTCTTAGATTCTATTTCCCATGTAATGAAGGACAATTGATTTATAGACATTGTAGAGTTGTATTTGGTGTCTCTTCTAGCTCTTATTTACTAAGTGCATCTATAATGCATCTTTTAGAAAATAGTCCTCCTGAATATAAGGAAACTGCTGAAAAATTAAAGTGTTCATTTTATGTAGATAATTGTGTATCAGGTGTTTCTAACATTAATGAAGCTGAAATGTTTATTGAAAATGCAAAGTTATTAATGTCTAAAGGGTGTTTCAATTTGCGTTGTTTTGAAAGCAATGTAGCTTGCAAGAATGTTGATAAATATTCTGGGGATACTTCAGTTTTGGGGATTATTTGGAATTTAGATAATGATTCTTTGAAATGTTGTTTAGATTTAGAAACATTAACGTGTGAAAGGAAAATTACTAAGAGATTAATTTTGAGCATTGTGCAAAAGATTTTTGATCCTATCGGTTTATTCTCTCCTGCTACATTGCTTCCAAAATTATTGCTACAAGACTCATGGAAACAGAAAATTCCATTTGATCGAGAATTACCTTGTAACATTGTGAGTGCTTTTTTGAAATGGTTGAAGAATATTGATGTTTTAAAAGAAGTAGCTATACCTCGATACTTAGAAATTAATGCTTCATCTGAACTTCATGTTTTTGTTGATGCGAGTAAAGGGGCATATGCAGCATGTGTCTTCGCTAGATCAATAATTGATTCCGATGTCAAGGTTACGCTTGTTAGAGCGAAGTCTAGGGTTGCTCCTCTCAAAACTTTGAGCATGCCGCGTTTAGAGTTAATGGCTTGTTGTATAGGTACTCGACTTGCGAGTTCTATCATCAAGGCAATAAATATGCCAGGTCTGAAAATCACATTCTGGTCAGATTCTACTACCGCAATTTGGTGGATAAAGGAACATGGGAATTGGTCGGTTTTCGTGAGCAACAGAGTCAAAGAAATTCGACAGATGTCCAATATAGAGTCATGGAAGCACGTTCCAGGAAATTTGAATATAGCTGATATACTTTCACGTGGATGTTCTCCGCAGAAAATGCTTGATTCGCGATGGTGGGAAGGTCCTAAGTGGTTAAAAGAAAATCCTGAATGTTGGCCAATTGGCGCGATTGACTGTCAGCCAAAAGATGTTGATTTAGAAAGAAAAAAGATCGAAATTACGAATATTGATCTAGCTAAAGACACACCCCTTTGGCTCTTAGATAATATATCTAATTATGATAAGATGATAAGAATATTTGCTTGGATTCTGAGATTTGTAAATAATTGCCGAAATGTTTCTAATAAGTGTAAATATTCTAATCTTACTCAAAATGAAATTGAAAATTCTGAAAAATATCTAATCCGTTTAGTTCAGAGCTGTTATTTCTATAATAAAAGGTCATTAAATGATATTGTAACATTCACAGATGATAATGGAATTTTAAGAGTTAAAACTAAAATAACTGAAAGAAATGACCGAGAATCATTTTTGTATCCAATATTGTTACCAGGCAAATGTGAATTTACTAAATTATTGATTAGATCAGTACACCAAAAGAATTGTCATGCAGGTATAAGAACAATGCAATCTTTAATAAGAGAAAGATTTTGGATAATTAGAGCTAGAAGAACTATTAAAAATGTATTGTACGACTGTATTGCATGTAAACGTTTTAAGGTAAAGTCTTTGTCAAGCGAACCAACACCTTTGCCACCAGATCGCGTTACAGATTGTGCTGTCTTTGAAATTATTGGAGTAGACTTAGCCGGGCCGTTATTTCTAAAAAATGGCGAGAAAGTTTGGATAGCATTGTTTACTTGTGCCGTTTATCGCGCGATTCACCTTGAACTAGTCAATTCGCTATCTTCTGATGCTTTCCTGCTAGCACTTAGACGTTTTATAGCTAGACGCGGTAGGCCCAGCACTATTTATTGTGATAATGGAACAAACTTTAGGGGGGCTTCCAATGAACTTTCAAAATTAAATTGGGATAAAATTTTAAAAGAAACCATGACGCATAAAATTGTTTGGAAATTTATACCTCCCACCGCAGCTTGGTGGGGAGGCTGGTGGGAAAGGTTAGTTCGCATTGTAAAAGAATTGTTAGTACGTACTTTAGGTAGATCTGTATTGACTTATGAAGAATTGAATACACTTATATGTGATTGTGAATCTGTGATTAACTGCAGACCTCTAACCTATATCTCAGAGGACCCACTGGAGCTAGTACCTCTCACACCCGCTATGTTTCTTACTGAAAACCGAAGTTTCAGCAATTCGGATATTATCGAATTAGATTCTCAAAATTTAAGGAGAAGGTTGAATTACAGAGCTAAACTTCTTACCGATTTTAGGCAACGTTTTAGAAAAGAATACCTCAGCGAATTAGTTCAAAAACATACTGAAAAATATACACGTGAACCGCGAGTGGGAGAAATAGTCTTAGTTGGGGATGATAACAAAAAACGTTTATTTTGGCCTTTAGCAAAGGTGATTCATTTAATTCCAGGACGGGATGGTAAAGTTCGTGGTGTTAAGTTGAAAACTTAGCACGGCACGGTTTTACGTCCGGTGCAGCGCATCTTTCCTTTGGAAATATATTCGAATGAAATAATTGAAATTGCATCCAAACCGTCGGGTGAAGAGAAAACTAGTTCCAGTGAGCATGATGATCATGAAAATGTGTCTTCTCCTGATAGTGTCATACTTAAGAAATATACCTCTTCTGGAAGATGTGTAAAAGCTCCAAAGAGGTTGGATCTTTTTAATAATAATTGTTATGTATTTGAAACTCTCCCCAAGTTTCAAAGGGGGGAGGATGTTGTAAAATGAAATGAAGTGAAACTAATTGAACGCGTAAATTAAGAAAATGAAAATATCGTCTGATTTTATTTATTATCTTTCGAAGAACTTTGACAAGTGTAAGAGAACGATTGAGTTCTCTGAATGTAATGAAGGAATGTGCCTTTTTTAGATGGAATTAAACTACATTTTTTATAATATATGGACTTTTAGATGAATTTGAACTTAGAATAAGTTTATCTCAACAGATGATTTTCGATTTTAATTCAAAGCTCCGCGCATCGCATAGATGCAACCCGCAAATGAAGACTTGCATGGTTAGTAAGTAATTTTTAAACTAACCCTATTTTCGAATTCTAACACCTGTAATTTTTAAATGAATTTAGTTTTGCAGTCACTGCAATAATTGACAAATGGATCCAATTTAGCTATGTATCTATATTATAAAGGCCAAACGTATCTGTGCGTAACGCATACGTCATTTTGCGCATGGCAACACTTTCAAATTTTAAATTAATTTTGGTATTGCAATTTTTGCTACTAAAAGTTTTTAAACTTCTTAATGTCACACATTTTCAATTTTTACACCATCGTATAGAAAAAAAATTGTACTTTTAAATGAAATTTGTTTGAAAGCTGTATTTTATTTTATTTTTGAAACATTATTTTTTTTTTTTTTTTTTTTTTTTTTTTTGTAGCTTTAAATACCTCTTTTCTAATCGTGGCAACAGGAGTACTCCATTTCTATTTAAAGCAAAGGAAAAAAGGGAAAAAATTGAGTGCTATATCTTTATGTTGCCATTTTCTCATTAAAAGGGAAAAAATAGAAATTTAAATATCTTCTATTATAAAACCCGGTGAATTTTTACTTCATTTACAAAATTTGATTTACACGTAAAAGAATATCAACAGTTAATATCTATTTCAGCAAATAGCCCGTTGAAACTTCAAGTTTTGAATCAAAATTATCAAATTAAAATGCCAATTTTTTTAAACGTGAATACAGATGTGAAATGTACATTTGTAAATTTTGATATGGTGAAAATGATGCCGGGTTTAGATTTCATGGGAAAAAAAATTCTATGATTGAGTCAAAGTTGAATAAATTTTGCTTTTTATCATTTTGGAGTATCTAGCATAAGAACCTTAATTGATAACTTTATCATAATAACACATCTTTATTATTTTTTACTGCTTACATATACGATTAAAGTTTAATTTTAACGATTTCTACAACTGCGTTTTATAGAAACAGTATTTTGTTAATTTGACGATAAATATCGTTTGTTTAAGAGTTGACGTACCAATATAAAACGCATTTTTTACTATAACTAATTTTGTAGGTTTAGTATAAGTTAATGAAACAGTTCTTTCTTAAAAATTTTCTTTCGTCAAAATTTGACGGGTTCTACCTTGTATTTGTAAAAATAAAAAACAATTATATGAACCAGATAGAAAGCATTTTTCATAGATTGATCAACAGCAAAGCATCTTATTAATGCATTATTAAGACATAATTTTATGTAACTTGAGAAATTATAACCAAAATGTTGCTTTAATAATAAGCAGAGATCAAAGCATATAAGACAAATTTTATTTTCATTGCACTATATTTTATCAATAATCTTCAAGAAACATTTTTATGAAATATGCAATAGGATTATATTATGAAGGTCATTAATAAACAGCTAAAAACCTGATCTTAATGGTTGACTCGTAGGTTTATCATTGTGCTTTCCTACAACCAAAAATATGAAAATATGCAAGGATTGGAAGCAGGAAAACATAACAATAAACCTTATGTGTCAACCATTAAAATCAGGTTTTTAGGTGTTTTCCAACAACATATGACTTGACAGATTGATTGCGTTTAATATGCGAATCGAGATTTAACTAATCCTAGATTTTCATCCAGCCAGCAGAGATTTTTACTTTTGCGTTTTAACCCCTTAAGAACGAGCAACCGGTATCAGGGGCATGCGAAGACAAAACTGTGACCAGGCAAAAAGTTACAATTTGGGGACCCCTCCACCACCCTTTTTCTTGTAACAGACCAAAAATGACGTTGGTAGTATAAATTTGGCGCCCCTAAAATTCCGCGCCCGGGGCGGCCGCCCCTTTCGCCCCCCCCCCCCTCGCACGGTGCTGACTGGTATACCTGCCACTTTAGGGGCTAAAAAAACCTTCATTATTCTCACCAGTTATTTTGTATTATAAAATTTACCTTATTTAATCAAAACATTTTCGTGATTCAGGTACCGAAATTTTAATGTTTTGAAAATCCGATGGCGATTAAAAATTAAGCAAAGTGCTTCCGTCGCGAAGGGCTTAATATAGCTGAAATTATACACCTTTCTTTGAATAATAAAATTCTAGAATAAAAAGTATAAGTAATTTTTGACTTAGTCTCATACCTATGATTTATGATATCCAACCTTTTCTGACAAACAGATGCATGCAATTGTCTGGAGAGAACCTAAATAGAATTTAGGTATCAGAATCGCAGGGAACTCTCAGACACTACCCTGTTAAAAATGAATAGTTCCGGTAAAAAAAAAAAAAAAAAAAAAAAAAGGGGGGGGGATTGAAAGCAGTAAAAAGGCTCTAAAAAGGGAGACGCTAGACGGAGTATATCAAGCACATTACCTTTTATCGAGCAGATGATAAAACAAGAGGTAAAATTCTTTTTCAGTTTCCTAAAGTAGGGTGTAAATCTTTTTGTACAACATACTTCAAGAGATTAGAAAGATTTTCTTCTGGTGTAGTATAAATAAGAGTATGCTTTAGTAGTGGACAAAGGGAAAGGCTTCAGTTATTTGTTTAAGGAGGCTAGATATCCTTCATTCGGCGAAAAATGACGAAAATATAGATTTTCTGATATTTTATTTAAATTATACTTTATTATCTCCCAGTACGTTCTGATGAAGTTTTATAAAGATCCGAATATTATAAATACAGTTTAAAGTGATTTTATTACATCGCTGCCCCCTTAAAAGCTACAATCCACTGCACTTAAAAGGGATTTTTCTCAGTTTGTGTTTTTTTAACGAATAGGCATTTTCTAAGTGATAAAAATTTTGCGTATACTGTTCAGTTGACTTTTTTTTAAGCTATTGCATAGCTTTTATCGCGGGCTTTGCCCACGGCGACCGAATCTAGAAATTCCGTAACGAGAAAAAAACCTAACGCCCCGGCTAACGTCGTTTCAGTTCGGCAGACTTCGACACTTCGGCAGACTTTTCATTTATTTAAATATCAGTAAATAAAAGTGAGGAATTGTGGGTATTATCATTGAGTTAATGATTTGACTAAAAAAAACTAAACTACTAGAGTGCTTATGTTATTAGATAATAAATGTAAATGAAAGGATTCTAGGGGTATTGTAACACATCTTTAATAAGTCTTGGTTAGGTAATGATATTCAATGACATTTACAATGGATAGATAAGTACAATTTAGAGATTAGGGACATCTTCGGCAAATTCTGCCGCTAGAACTCGGAGGGCACGTCTTTACATCTCTCGATCCGGCCTCGTTCTGATGCTTTTTGCTGTTACCAGGGTCCTTTCGTGGGAGAGTGCTGACTGTGCACTATTCCTTTGCACGTGGCTTGTTACTAAGGGCTACATGCTTCCACGTGTTATACTTACTGCTTCGTTGGGTTTCTGACGACACAGGCTAAATGCTGAGTCGGTAAATGGATCCCGAAGCAAGCCTGTTGCCAGGCGCTTGCTATATTCATATAAATATTATAGACTAGTCGCCCTGGCGACCAGTTTGGTCTCTATGTCTTAGGATTTGGTAATTGACTTTTTCTGTAAAAGGTCTTTAATGACGTCTACTCATACATTAAACCAAAATATTGTTCATTATAATGGCAGTCACTTAATTGTATATTAAATATTGTGTGAGGTGGCTTATTTACATTTCACTTTTTCAAGAAAACGTTTTGAAAGTTGAGTCCAGGGGCGTGCCAGCAGTATCAGGCGCCTGTGTGCAGAACTGCATTTGGCTCCCTACCCCCCCCCCCCAAAAAAAAAAAAAAACTATGAATATTTAAAAATGTGTAGTTGCCATTCTTTTGGAGTTTTTTGAACTAGAAAATTTATTTAATAAAATATGTCTTGTTTCTTTACAATTCGGATTTTATTTCATTAAATAAATAAATTTATGTTTCCAAACATGCTTAAATTACTTGAAAAATAAAGAAGGATGGCAGCTATGTAAATAAAATTTGTAACACAGTAAAACCTGTGTAAATGGAAGCACTCTCTATCAGAATCCTGCGTTACAGTAAAATCTCATTATCCCGAAGAAAATAATTTAATGCAATAACAATAGATTGCATCTAAAAGAAAGAAAGTATTGGCAATGCCTACGAAAATCTACTACACATAGAGATCTGAAAATTTGGATAAGGATAGATGATGGTAGATGCACCGTGCACCTGACACTCAATTTTTTTATTTTTTGTTAATCACCCGAATTATTAATTAAAAACCCTTAATGATAATCGCAAAATGGCGAACTTTTATTCTTCAACGAGATTATGCTTGTGTGCTTCCCCAAGCAGTCCTTCCCACTGACGAAAAGAGTAACGTTTGATTTCTTCTGCATTTTCAAATTGGGATATAGTGAGATCCCGGTAGAATTACAAATTATATATATAAAACCCCTCCGTGTACGACGATTCCGGGGACAACCCATCCACGAGAAAAGGAAACTTATTGCAATTGCGTCCACGTTAGGCTTAACTATTCCGAGCCGTTCACAAATATTCTAATTGTTCATCTTTTGAAAATATACATGTGAAAGATTTATTCATTACTCATTTTCTTTAAAACCTACGAAAACCATTTAATTATAATGTTTAAGTTCTAAATAAAACAACCAGCAATTACGGAAAAAATCAAACCAAACCATAAATGTATACAAATCAATACTGTTGCCATTCAAGAATGACAAATTCCGTGATTGAATCTTTAGAATGACTCCTTTGTAACATCACGACTCAAGAATGATCAGGTGCGTTCGGGATCTATGCGCGCTGAGCGCGCGCGCTCAGGAGACAGAATACGTGGAGTGGATCTTACAGCAGAATAGCACTCGGTAAAAACTCCTGAGTTCGCGCGCGAAGCGCCTGTATCTCCCAAACACGTTCATTGTTTACTCTTTATTGTTGACATTGTTTTCGATCTTATTAAAGTGTTTTCTTTTAAGTATTAGCTAAAAAATGGGCCAAAATAGGAATTTTTTTTATCCATTTTAGATATTTTTATTATTTTCTTTCAGTATTTTTCGATATATTTTGGCTGTAGTTTCACAATATATTCTTTTACAATTGATTTTTTTGCCTTACTTTATTCTTTTAAAATTTATGTATTTACGATTTGTTCACTACAATCCCCCCATCCACCAGACAGTTTTGTTATAGTTTTAAATGCAAATTTTTGTTAAAATTTTCTTTTTTTATAGATTTTTCCCCCCATGTTTAACTGCTGTATTTTTAAAAATTGTTTAAGCCAGTGGCTGATTGACCACAGTTGTATTTTTTATCATCACTTTAAAAATGCAAACACGTCATTTTGACGGGCTGTCTTCTAGTAAATAAATAATAAAGAAAGAAAGAAATGGTATTTTTCAATGGTATTTTTAATTACTATTTCAAAAAATCTTTTTATTTGGCAGCGATTCGCATCAGTTTTCAAGTTTTCCATTTCTCTGAAGTTTCAAACGTAAAAAAACAAACAAACAACAAAAATAAAAACTGTTGATACATTCACGGATACAAATTCAAGATTATACACTGCTAACAATATAATGTTCGTTCGAAAATATTTTTATTCAAAGTTATAAAGTCAAATCAACATGCTGCTGAAGACATTGCCCTCCCCACACCCCATCTCTACATTCGCTTGGAAAAAAATAACATTCAATATTTGACTTAAGGTTATTGTAATTGGCCTAGGTGATCCAAGGTGGTTGGTTAGTAGGACATAAAGTGCACGGGATTTTAAAACACCTTTTACATAAATCTATATTTTTCCATTCATATTAACAGCCATCATTGTAGTTTCTAATTTATTTGTCTAATTTTTTTTTTTTTTTTTTTTTTTTTTGTCATTTTAGTCTCTGTAACGTCTACGGTTATGTGTAATGCTAATAAGTGCTCTTATTTCAAAAATTCAATTTTATGTTCGGAAATGAAATGTACAAATCTTACAATCATTACAATAATTTATGCAGTATTTGAATAGACATGAGTGTACGAAGGGGGTGCAGGGAAAGGCTCCCCCTTCAACCTTTGAAAAAATTAGAAAATTTGAACATCTATGGCCAAATTTAGTCTATCTTCATCAACGCTCCCCCTTTTTCCCTATCATGATAATTCCGATAGGTAAAAGATAGATAAAAGGTATTTATTTTGCTCAGAAATCTATGATGTGGAGAAAAAAAACACTTTTGTTCAATACATAATAGTTTCCATCAGAAATGATCATTAGTAGAAGTGCTGAACAAAATTATTGCTTTGGCCGCTTAAAGTAAGCTTTACTCTTTAAGTGCGAAAACCAGTGTTAAACCTACGGCACAGAATGCCAACAACTTCACAAATGGCTGATGCTCCATTTTTACCAGTTAAAATTTGTTACATAGCTGACACCAGTATCTCCAATCAAAAATCTGTATACTGAACAGAACAGAGAACACTAACATACAAAAGGCTATACAAATGTAATGAACGTTATCAACTTTTTGGCAATTTCTGGACCTCTGCTACCCTTTACGATATCATACGTTATCATTCCTCAATAACATTATCTTTTCTTTATTGGTAAACACAAGTATTATTTCAAACATACTTTACACCTGTTTTCTTAAACGCAGATTATATATATGCATACACATAAGATGGAAGAGTAGGAATACCAAACATTGAGATATTCAATATTTTGAAAATAAATAATTTTATAGTGATTTAATTATTTTAATTTTCATAAAAATAATTAACAAACTAACATATATATATATATATATATTGCAGACTATTTTGATATAACGAACAAGTTATAAATAAAATAAAAAACATTTTATATAAAAAAAAAAAAATGGAAACAGAAAGAGAAAATTTTGGTTGCACCATTCAAAAATGATAAATATACCAAGATCCACTAGAGATATCAACCATATCTTCCGTTATCATATGCTAGATTCTCTCCTTCCTTCCCCCTAAAGTAATAACGTTATGTATGCATAGCCAGTGCCGTAGCTAGAAGTGAATAATGGGAAAGGAGGGGGGAGGGTCATATTTTCTCTCTATGACGCAGAAAGATAAATTAGTACATGTTCACTCTGTAGTTACTATGTTTCTCATTAAACTGTTGTAATAGTTTCATTTTATGCTAAGCATGGGATGATGAAAAATTCGAGTGTAAAACGAGTGAAATCTTAAACAACTTGTTAGTTTCATGTGTAAATAGGATGAGCAAGTGTTGAAACACTTATTTTTGTTACAATTTAGTATTTTTGCAAAAGCTGTGAAAGGTCCTCAAAACTTAATTAGATTTTTAAACAGAATTTCATTTGAATTTTTGGAATAGAAATCAATTTAGCGATTTTGGAATCTTTTCCAGAGAGGCTCAAAATGTTTGAGGGGAAGCCGAGCCGCCCATAGCACCCCCTTAGCTACGGCCCTATGCATAGCCCCCAAGTTCTGGTTTTACATTGTTTCTCTATTCAGGATTCTCCAAAACGTCCCCCGCGGACGCCGCGATTGCGGCCTTAGGTTTCCTTGGCACCCATTCGAATGTATCCTCTTATACTAGCTATTTTTAAGATTAAAAATCCATTTTAAGGGATGCATTTTTAAAAGTAAAAAATATTTAAATAGTTTTCTTGTAATACTTATCGATGACCTTAAATAAGTTTTAATTATTTAATGCTATTAAGTTGTTATTCAGTGATTAAGGTTTCTATAGCTTCTTTATCTACAAAACTTTTGAAGATAGACTGTCCTCTTAAAATCTAATTTTAAATTTAATTTATTCTGAATTAAATTATTGTTGCAAATTATTTTAAAATAGTTTCTGAATCACAGGGGACTTATAGCTATCAGCATGAGATGTACGCGCATCATATAAGTCTACCTCTATTCATTGACTGATATTGTAGGAGAAACTTTTACCAGTATTTCAGAATAGCAATTTTCTCCTTATTTATGATAAATTCTGAAGTAAAGTGACTATTGTTTCTTATAAATAATAATAATAATAAAAACAAGTGAAATTTAGCTCCTACTGTAATAAAACTGTATATTATGCTTTTCCACCGCAGTCAGATAATAGTGTTGCATATTTTCAGCTATGTGGCGCCTTTTATTATTTATAACTATATGAAGTGCTCCTCTGTTTATAAAGGTTGGGCAGGTCTTGTCTAAATGATTTATTAGAGGACTCATAAGTAGAATCAAATAAAATTTTAAAGAAAGAAATGAATATTTATAAATAATTTATATAAGGTAAATCTACAAAAGATAATTCAGATGCCAAGAAAATATAAATTTAATTTATTTAATATAAATAAATTAAAGATTTTTTTTTTTTTTTTTTCTTTTTTAAATATTTGCTTTTCAACTGAAATCTTTTGGCGCCTTTACTGCTTCGGCGCCTGTGTGAGCCGCACACTTTGCACACTGGGTCGGAACGCCCCTGGTTGAGTTGTATAGTATTTCACCTAGCAGAATGAAACTGAAGTTTGATTGGATTACATGCTCGAATTATATTTGCGTGGAAAGATTGATGGTTGGAGAACTTGCTACATGAATTATTACCTCCATAAATTATTATTTTTTCAATAATTGGAGAATGATTTTTTTTTTTTTTTTTTTTTTTTTTTTTTGTTTACTTTGGTGGAAACAGATTTTAGGAAGTTAATTTAAATTTCACTGAAGTAATCTCAAAATATGCATGTACTTTAAAGCAATTCATTTCTCAAATATATTTTTTTTCAAGCGATCTCTATAAAAGTATAACTTTTATACAGCTTTATCCGGAAAAGTAATTTTGATTAAAACTGGCCGCTTGGCCTATGAAAAGCGAAGTGGTCATCACGACTAACTGTTGATGACAACCAAATGCGCTTATAATAGCAGTAATATGTACAATAATAATTTGGCGACTTACCACCTGCGCTGGCTAATATGAAATTGGCTGCATACCATATAAAGAGTGAAGTGGGTAAGCCCGGAAGTGTTGATGACAGTCACATGACTTAGGCTTTTATTATATAGATGATTGCAATTAATGTTTTGTTCTCCATTGTGGTAGCACTTTTATTAACCCCTTTTGGTGTCACATTTGTCAGAGCAAGCATGCTCATTTGTAGTTTATTTTATCTTAGGAGTATTCTCTGTTGTACTTACTCATCATTAATACAAAATACTTGTGTTAATTAACATTGCCATGAAGAATAAAAATAGGTAACTCTACTCACAAAATCTTTTAAAATCTTTAAATCAATTTTTTAGGGGTTATTAATGCTTTAAATGGCCCGGAATTTTCTGGACCCAGCTGGGGTCCGAACCGATATTTTCCGCTCTTTAAAATGGCTATCTCCTTTTTTGATATCTACAGGGGGAGCAAAGATATGGGGGCATCCTGGGGCAACTCTATTATAATCACTAATTACTTTAAAACTAAAACAATAAACAACTTTAAAAGTGTATTTTATTAAAACAGTTTAACTTTCAAACATGTTTTCAAATTTTGGTTGCCACCGATTTAAAACGAAATTTATAACTTTTTCGACTTCTTTAATAACTATTTAAAAATCATAGTGTAAGGTATCCTTAAACTCGTCTCTTTATCTAGAGTCTGTCCCAATTCATAAATCTAGGATTACAGCGTCCTCTAGCGATCTTTGGAAAAACTAAGTTTTTTGTCATTCTTAAATCTTAATAAAAGACTTTAGTGTCAAATATGTCAGAGCCAGCATGCTCATTTGCAGTTTATTTTATCTTAGGAGTATTCGCTGTTGTATTTACTCATCATTAATACAAAATACTGGTGTTAATTAACATTGCCATGAAGAATAAAAATAGATAACTCTACTCACAAAATCTTTTAAAATCTTTAAATCAATTTTTTAGGTGGGTCGGGCCCGAACTGATTTTTTCCGCTCTTTAAAATGGCTATCTCCATTTTTTGATATCTACAGGGGAGCAAAGATATGGAGGCACCCTGTGGCAGCCCGATTGAAATCACCAATTACTTTAAAACTAAAATAATAAACAACTTTTAAAGCCTAGTTTATTAAAACAGTTTAACTTTCAATCATTTTTTCAAAATTTGGTTGCCACCGATTTAAAACGTAAATTATAACTTTTTCGACTTCATTAATAACTAATTAAACATCATAGTGTAAGATATCTTTAAACTTGTCTCTTTATCGAGAGTTTGTCCCAACTCATAAATCTAGGATTAGAGCGCCCCCTAGCGATCTTTGGCAAAACTAAGTTTTTTGCCATTCTAAAATCTTAATAAAAGAACTAATTCATTATAAATCAGAAACTTAGAGTTGTTTAAAAGAGTCTTTTAATACTTCACTTTTTCCACTAGTTTTGGTTGTCATCGCCAAATTGTGAAATCTATAACAATAACGACTTTTTTAATAAGTTAATAAATAGCATAGTGTAAGATATCAATAAACTTGTCATATTCTCCAGATTCTATCTCATTAAAAATCTTTTGGTTAACAACGCCCCCTAGCGACGATTTCCTATACTGATACAAGAGTTCTCACAAAACTTAGCTAAAAATTCTAAAAAATTAAAGCATCAACAAATAAGAAGTTGATAATGAATTATTACAATTTATACCTTATTACTAATACTATTACCAAAATTAATTTACTTGTTACTTAATCTTATAACAATCTCACTACTATTAATTCCTAAACAAACTTTATTATGTAAGGTATCGATCAACTAGTCTCACTCTTAAGAAATAATTCCTATACATTAATAAAATATTAAATCGCTTCCCAAGCCTACTAGGGAATTAAGTAGACTTCATTAATTTACATTTTAAAGATGCTTTTTTTTAATAAAAGAAAAAAACTTTTTTTCTTATCGGTCATCACGCTCAAAAAGTGTAACTTGAGTTAATATCAAAGAAAAAGAAAAAACTTGAATTAATATCAAAGACAAAAAAAAAAAAAAAAAAAAAAAAAAAAAAACTGTATAAATAAAAAAAAATAAATAAATAATTATAATTGCATAAGTTGATAAAAAATGCTATGCAATAGCTTTACCGCGGCAGTCCCCGAGTGCCACACATATTTTTATTTTTATTTATTTATTTATTTTTTTTTTTTTGGGGGGGGGGGGTGTTTTTTATGGCCTATTTAATAAAATTAAGTATCAGATTTGCAAAAAAATAAAAATAAAATAGTAGTAATAATAAAATTAGTAATCTTATCTTAGGCCGAGCCAGCAGAGATTTTTACTTTTGCGTTTCAGCCCCTTAACTTCCTCAGTCCAGATGTCGCCTGGAGGCGACACTAAAAATTATCCTTTAAATCAATTTAATTTCTTCGAGAATTGTTAAAATTACATCTAGACTTTTTTAATAGATGTGTGCAGTTTAGAACCATTGATATACAAACTAATGCATGTTTGGAGATGTTTTATAATAATTTAAAACTGGTTTTCATAGTGCCACGTAAAATGTGTCACAGGACTGAGAAGGTTAATAACGAGCAACTGGTATCAAGGGCGTGCAAAAGGCTTTTTTTTTTTTTTTTTTTTTTTTTTTTGACAAACAAAAATGTAAAATAAATTCAGTTTTTACTGAAATTTTACACGTATTTGCATATTTTTTTTTTCTTTTCCGGATTTGTTAACTTAATCGGAAATTTAAAATTATTAATTATACGGAAATTATAATTTTTTTAATAGATTAAAAAATTAGCTCAAAATTTTCAAAAGTGTAAGAGGAAATACATTTTAAGATTTATATAATTTTTTTTTTTTTTTTTAAATTTTATCGGAGAAAATAAACATTTTCCTTCATTACTCTGTCAAAATGTATCTTAAAATTCTTAAATAATAATTTTAAAAAGTTCGCAGGGCACCGAGTCCCCGTTCAGCTGACAGTCAGATCTCACTTTCCTTCTATCATGTTAAACATTTAATCCCGGGATAGATTAAAAACACATGCAGAATATAATCAGGACTGTAGCTAAGTGGGTGCTAGGGGCGGCTCAACTCCCGCTAAAACATTTTGAGCCTCCCCTGGAAAAGATTCGCAGGTCACTAAATGAATTTATGTTCCGAAAATCCAAACGAAATAATGTTCAAAAATCTAATATTGTTTTGAGGCCCTTTCACAATTTTGCGGAAATGTTAAATTGTAACTAAAATAAATGTTTCAACACTCGCTCATCCTATTTGCACACATAAAGCTAATATGATGTTTAATATTGCACTAGTTATACACTCGAATTTTTATTCATCCTATTCTTTTCTTAGCATAAAATAAAGTTATCACAATAGTTTAATGAAAAACATGGTACTTACAACGTGAATTATCTACTAATTTATCTTTCTGCGTCAGAGAGAGAGAGAGAGAGAGAGAGAGAGAGAGAGAGAGAAAATATGATCAGCCCCCCCCCCAATACATTTTCTTCCCTCAACCTGTTATTCACTTCTAGCTAAGGCTCTGAATAAAATAGGTCATTCATTCGTCTTGCTTATAGTCTTTTATTTTTACAAGGTAGAACCCGTCGAATTTCGACGAAAGAAAATGTTAAAAAAGTAATTGTTTTATTGATATATAAAAACCTATAAAATTAGTTACAATAAAAAATGCACTGTGTATTGGTAAGCCTAATTCTTAAACAAATTATATTTAACCTAAAGTTAACAAAATACTATTTCTATAAAAGTTAGTTATAGAAATTATCAATATTAAACTTTAATCATATCTAAGCAGTATGATATTATTACAGTGTTGCCAGATTGGGGATTTTGTCCCCATTTTGGGGAATTTTGAGCCTCTAGGGGAATTTTTTGGGGACAAGTAATTCTTGGGGACATGTTTGGGGACTATGAACATTTCTGGGGAAAAACTTGGGGAATTGTTTTCACAATTTCATTTTTTATTTTCAGACATTTGCCAATACTTGATCTGTCTCGAATTAGATTTTGATTTGGAAAACGAATATAAAATACAGAAATAATGGATATAAATCATTATTCTCGTTGTCGTGCTTACCGTTTACATGTACTACTGATTCATCACCATCTGCCTTGGACTTTCCCCTACCTAAATTTTCAGATAAGTAAGTGAGGCAGATTTTCCTGTCATCGTGGTCGGACACACAAGCATAGAAATGTATTTCATTTATTAGTATAGATTTGTACAACAAAAATAAAACCAATTTTATAATTTTTTTTGTTGTTGGTTAATGTTTGATAATTTGTATTTCATGAAATGCCAGTAGAGATATTTGCGATTGCAAGACTTCCCATTGCATACTACAATCACATTTCTACATGTATAATTAACAATTGCGCAATGAATGCAGAAGCTCTAAGTTCTTTTTATGAGAAACTTGAATGAAAACTCCGCGGTCTTAAACGATTTAGATCGTTACGTTACTAAATCTTCAGAACGTGTCCGAAACGTTCATTTGCTGTGCTTTTTAAAAGATGTTAAAAGCAGCTATATTTGATTTATTATTGACGAAATCACAGTGATTGGCACAATATAGATGCTTTACATTAGATAGGTGATTCAGTAGAGGTAACAAAAATTTAAAATCATGTCAGATAAAACAGATGATGCCAACATCATCTCAGATTCATTCAAACCCTACTATTACAGATTGTCTAAACATTGAAAAAGTTATTGTTATATAAAGCGTAAAATGGGTAAATGTAATGATAGGCCAGCATCATCGAGTAGCAACAATTATAACAAGTGTAAACGAGTTCGTCATTGTAAAATGTATTTTTTATTATTTTCCTTTAATTGTGAATATACATGCACAATTTTTTTTTTTTTTTTTTTTTTTTTTTTTTTTGCAAATGGGGAATTTTTTTTTTTTAAAAATGCTTGATTTAGGGGAAAAATTGAGTTTAAATTTGTTAAAAAAATTTATAACGAAAAATTGAAAATTGAAAACTTGCCTTTTTGAGCAGAAATTGCGTTGGGGACTTTTTCTGAAAAAAGTCCTAATTTGGGGACATTTTCTGAAATTTTGGGGAAAATGGCTTTCGACAATCTGGCAACACTGTATTATTATGATATGGTTATTATGATAAAGTTATCAAATAATGAAAAAAAAAAAAAAAAATTCTAGTTTGACTAAATTATAGAAATTTTTCCTCGTAGAATCTATATCCGACATCATTTCCACCATATCAAAATTTATATACTCACCTTTCATATCTGTATTCACTTTTTTTTTTAATGGTATTTTAATTTGATCATTTTGAAATCATTTTAATTCAAAACTTTAAGTCGCAATGATATTAGCTGAAACAGATGCAAAGCTATTTACGTATATTCTTTCAAGTAAAAATGAAACAAAATTCACCGGATTTTATAACAAATGACACAGCAAGTATTTTAATTTCAAATTTTTTCACTTTTAATGAGAAAATGGCACCATAAAGATACTGTAATCTGCTTTTTTTCGACTTTTATCTTTTTTTCTTTCTTTGCTTTTAACCATGGAGGAATGAGATAGGTGGAGGTGAAGTAAGACTCAAAAAAGGTTTGCAATATGAATCCATTTATCGCTCAAATTTTAATGTTCCAAACAAAAGGACGTGGAAGGAATTTTATATTATAATACGAATTGAAAGAAATGAATAACAACTGAAGCATATTTTAAGAAGAAATAGCAAATTTTTAAAATGGTCTTTGTTCTATTATTATTTATTAAAATAAAAGAAATTGGAAAATTAGCAATACAGTAAAACTCCGATAATTCGGATTAATTGGGACCAAACCCAATCCGGATTATCGAAAATCCGGATTATCCGGAGAATAAAAAAAATGAAATAGAACAAAACATACTTACAGAAAATCACCTTTATGTTAAACTTATTGAATATTTTCAGATAGTAAAAATGTCACTTTGCTTAATTCTTCCGAAAAGATTTCAGAAGAAAAGCTTCTTTTATTCAGAATACGACGATGAAACAAGTTAATGTTATGAAAAAATTATCCAATCGCTTCTCAAACTTAAAAAAAAATTGACCAAGCCGATCCGAATTATCCGGAGATCCGGATTAACGGGTTCCGAATTAGACTGTAATTAAATGTCAAATTGAAATTAAATAAGGTATTGAAAACATTTGATGCGAACTAAAAATTGTATTACTAAAAGTTTCCTAATTTAATGTAATTTTAAATACTTTATAACGTAGATGAAAAATATTTATGACTTAATAATTGCATGTAAATAAATACTTAAAATATAATGATGAAAACATTCTTTTAAAATCTGGATGAAAACTTAAGTAATAAATATTAATCTAAAATATAGATTTCTGACTGCAGACGATTTTAAGATATTAACAAAAGAATGTTATATTTTCAAGCAAAACGTTAAAATAATTTTCTATATTGATATTTAAAACACATATGATAAAATAATTAATAAATTCTTACCGGTGAAGTGATAGATCAGTTCTTTTTAAAAAACAATAGCAAAAAAATACGAGTTTAAACCTGTTTCAATTGATAGGCGTGTCAAAGCACGTGGTTTTGTTTGTACTTAATGTGACTTAATGTAGGATTACATTTTTAGCATCACCCCCAGAGATAATTCTTCCCCTCCACCTATCTCATTCCTCCATGACTTTTAACAATGGAGTACTTCTGTTGCCACAGTTAGAAAAATGGTATTAAAATCTACAAAAAAATTAATATCTCAAAAATAAATTAAGACAAAGTTTTCAAACAAGTTGCATTTAAAAGTGCATTTTTTTCCCTATACGATGGTGTATAAATTGAAAATGTGGGATGTTTATAAGTTTAAAAATTTGTAGTAGCAAAATTGCAAAACTGAAATTTCATTTCAAATTTTAAAATGTTGCCATTCGCAAAATGACGTATGCGTTACGCATAGATACGTTTGGCCTTTATAATATAGATAGATAGATAATACTATTAAAAAAAAAAATACTGAATTAATTTTTTATGTATAGATTTTAATGAAAGCTTCTGTATATTTTTGTAATGATTACGACTTTTTCTTTTCCTTCTTTCTTACTCCCTTGTAGGATTCGAATTCAACTTCTCGAAATATGCCATTTTGAAAAGGAGGAGATTCTTTTTTCAATTTTTACCCCCTCCCCCTTTCCACAAAATTCGACTTAAATATTTAATAACTGCGTAATGTTTGATAATAAAGGCATTTCAAATTTCTAGTCATTTTGATTCATCATTTTTCGATCTACTAAATTTTAGTTTTAGTTGCCATGATTATATAAAACTATCTTTTAATAAAAACAAAACAAAACAAAAAAATAATAAAATAAAATAAAATAAACAAAAAAGAAAGAAAGGAAAATAGAGAAAGAATGTCGTACGACTGTGAAAAGGTTCAGATGCGGATATAAAATACCGTGGTAAAAATCAGTTGATAAAAAATAATAGTAAATTGAGGATTGACAGCAAATTGAGAATTGGTTGTAAATTATTAGTGAATTGAGGATTGGTAATAAATCAGGAATCGATGAAGGTTAATTAATTAATTTATTTATCTATTTATTTTGTGCGTGTGTGAGAAAAGCGACTTTTTACAGTGAAAGATGAAATCAAGTTACTCTTATTCAAGTCAAATATTTATTATGAACAACTTTTTTTAAGACCTTTTTATAAAGTTTTCCTTTCTGGTGAACTTGTTTTTGTATGCAAATCACACATTTTAAAGTCTAATCCTTACATATAAAAAAGTAACGATTTGGAAAAGGACCAATGAAAATCTGCATAGATAATCGATGAACGAATGAAAATCTGCGTTGATACCACAGGCGGCAAAGCCCGGTTCTGTGGCCAAATGTCGCAAACTTGGCAATATATCGCCAAATTCGGCGATCAAAATTAGTTGCCAAAAGTGACACCAATTTGGCGATATGTCTAATATTTCGCCAAGTTCTCATAGACATCCAATATCCAATGGAATAGGTTTGCTTGCTTTCAGAAAATAAACAAATTGAGACATTTTAATACAGCAAAAACTAATATTAGCTTACGAATAGAGCTTAATAGGGTTATTTACATTATTTTTTAGTACAAATACTAACTATTTGCGAAATTCGTAACAATATATTTATATGAACTTCTCAGACAAATAAACAACTGCTAAAAATTATAGAATGTTGCAAGAATTAACTAGAATTGATCGACAAAAATGTTTTAAATTTTATAATGTGCATTTCACAACATGCAGATCCCATAATATTTCCAATTTTATTTTCTCATGGCGATCTAGGATGGACATACCATATATTAAAAAAGAAAGAAAGAAAGAAAGAAAGGAAAAAAAGAAAAAGAAAAGAAAAAGAGAAAAAAAAGAAAAGAAAAGAAAGAAAAGAAAGAAAGAAGATCACACTTTTACAGTACTTTGGACATCGTTTAGCACTGCGGGAAAGTTATTTTAATCCTTTAACTCTGTTTATTTAATTCATTTTACATTTGCTTATTAAAAAAAAAAATAACTTTAAAAAATCAAAATGAAAACAGACATTGTAACAGCAGCGGCTAATTTGGCTTTAAAAATTTCCAATCAAAGTAAAATTAATGGAAACCCGTTTACAGGGTTTACACCGTACACCACTTTTCTTTTGGATTATAATCCAATCTTTTTAAAGCCGATGAAATTAACATGCTTTTAGAATCTGGGGTGTTTGAACGGGGGTCGGCAGAGTCCCCTAGTGAAATAAACAAAAATAGTAGATGAAGAGTATGTTTCATGAAATGGAATTTTGTGAATAGCCTATTTTATTAAGAGAAATTTTGTGAAGTAACCTGTTTTATTAAGAGAAATTTTGTGAGGATGCATATTTTACTGAGAGGAATTTTGTGAAGGGGTTTGTTTTCTTAAATTTTTGTAAAGGGGTTTGTTTTCTTAAATTTTTGTAAAGGGTCCCAAAATAGTCTCGAAATTTTGCTTGAATTCCCCCCTGAGTAAATTGATAGTAAATTTCAACATTACATTCCGCAGACATATTTTTTTAAGATTAATATTAATTAATTTTACTTTATTATCATAGCAAACGCGGTAGCATTTCGTATAATATGCTTAAGATATGGAAAATGCAAACGTCTTTTTGAAATTTCTGGCGAACCAGTTAACGTACGACGTACGACAGTATTTTTTTTTTTTTTTTTCAAAAGATAGAACTCGACGAGACGAATAAAATGATAGCATTCAAAAAATTATCGTAGTTTACTACAATTTTTAGTTTTTTATTTAACTTTTAACGAAAAAATGCCGACTTAAAATTCAACAAGCGATGGCTAACGATCCTATGGATGGATTAACTTCATTTTTGGTTTATTTTAATCCTTTTGGTAAAACTTAAAATATATATATATATATATTTTTTTTATCCTTATATGTTTGACGATAGCTGAGAAAATCGAATTTGTGTCTTAAAGGTCCAGATGATCTTTTTGTGTGTGTGTGTGTGTGTTGCTGTTGTAGTCTTTTTTTCTTTGTCACCAAGTTTAAATAAGTATAAATTTTTTATGTATGTAACATAATTCATTCAAATTAAATACATCACGTGAAAAACATAATAATTTGTTTTTATTGCGAAGCATTTAGTTTCAGTTCTTTGAATAAAGTAATGAGCGCACTGTAATTATTTTCGTTCGGTTTATTTTTCGGTCATCATGCATTTTATATGACAATGCAATAACTTTCTTAATTATTCTAATGCAACAATAAAATTTTGGCAGCAAATATTTTGCTTTTCAAGATATGAAAATCATCAGTTTTTATCAAAAAATTTGAATGACAAGTATTAAAAAATACTCTGGTAAGCAACAAAAAAGATTAATATCTTTTTAAGTATGAAAAAGCGTTTGACAAGTGCTTCTAATTGAGCATGAGAGAGAACAAGAGGTCCCTTCTTAGCTGCAGCTCACTGTCAATGCCAAATTTGAAACCATCATATTTGCACTTTTTCTACATATAAATAAATTTTGCGTAAAACTTTCCTTCTTTATTTTTAGTAAAACTTTCAGTCCTGCTTTACATGTGATCTGCGCTGTTGATTCTGCACTGTAGACTCTGCATTGCAACTGCATTACAAATCAATTTTCTATGCAGTTCTACACTGTTAAAAATCTGCTGCATTTTGCTGCAACGCACTCCCCTGCTTGTATAGAAAACGGTTACTTGGCCGTGAAATGGCGCTTTCTCATTGGCTGGAATAGAGATATTATAATCAAGTGGTGGAGGGCGTTGCAGCAAAATGCAGCAGATTTTTAACAGTGTATGCTGCGGGCATGCTTGGTGGCACTGGATGAGTTTGATACGTTACAGGAACTAAGGTTCCTGGTATTATTTCGCCTTTCATTCATGTTTAATTACCCTGCGTTTTTTCTGGCTCTGTCTTTGCGCTACACATTTTTATCGTAATTGTGACTGATTTCTTTTACATGGAAAAAGCGCAAATATGATTTTTTTTCAAATTTGGCATTGACAGTGGGCTGCAGCCAAGAAGAGACCTCTTGTCCTCTCTCATGCTCAATTAGAAGCACTTGTCAAACGCTTTTTCATACTTAAAAACATATTAACCTTTTTTGTTGCTTACCAGCGCATTTTTTAGCTCTCAGGCTATCATAGCACGAGAGCTTATGTTCCCGTCCATTCTGTATGTATGTGCGTACGTTCGTACGTAACGCGATAACTTATGATAAAAATATCCCATCCACTTGAAATTTTGTATATAGGTATATCCTGATAAGGCGCTTCCCTGATTAGTTTTTGGAGTTCATTCGATATGTATAAGAAGGGGAACGGGGGGCTCATGCCCCTCCCCTTAATTGATATGAATGGGTTTTTCATGCAGAAATATTAGTTTTTGTTCAAAATTTACACATAGGATCATTCTGATGAAGCGCTTCCGTGATTGGTATTAGGTGTTCATTGGATAAATATAAACAGGGGAAATGGGGGTTCTAATGCCCCTCCCCTTAATTTATATAAATGGGTTTTTCACGCAGAATTGTCAGATTTCGTTCAAATCTCTTAAAAGTTTTGGAAGTTTAATGATTAAATATATAAAAGAGAAGAATAACTCTTCTTAAATTATATAAATGGGTTTTTATTAAGAATTTTCCGATTTGCTCTAAATTTTGGATATGGATTTTTTATATGATAAAGCATGTCCCTGATCAGTTTAGAGGGTTCAATGATTAAGTATAAAAAGGGGAAAGGGGGGAGCTGATCCCCGCTCCTTAATATTTTTTTCGAACGGAATTAACCCTTGAAAATATAAGGCTGTAATGTAAAATTAGTATGCGTAGCCTGTGAGCTCAGTGCCATCAATTTAACTGGGCAATATTCTTTTTATTAATACTTGTTGTTATATTTTTGTCTTTGATAGAGAATTTGGTTTGCATTAATAAGAAAATTAAAAATGCTTTACATTCTATCAACATATTTCTTCAAAAAACATTATTTGAGTGTGCCGCACGGAAGTTTATCGAAGTTCATCGATGAGTTAAACTTCCGTGTGCTTCGAGATCAGAAAAAGAGTTGAGAAAGTCTGCTCTAGATCATATGGGCTGTTTCAGTAATGCACATTTCAAAATCATTTATTTTCCGCAAATTTAGAAATTTTTGTCTTCCTAAAATTGGCAGTCATATACTGATGATCTAATGTAATCTTAACATATTTCACCACTATTCAACTACGTTAGATAACATTAAGGAAATTATGGCCTAACAATCTAACGAATTAAAAACAGCAGTGTTTCTTAACAATAAAAAAAACTGTGATGATAATAATAATAATAATAATAATTATTATTATTATTATTATTATTATTATTATTATTATTATTAATTTCACTGCATGATTGAATATGTGGTTGAGTTTCATATTTGAATTATTATGGAATACATTGGAATGAACTATAGTATTTTTATTCTTTATTCATGAGGAAGAAAATGTTGCAATCGTGAAAATGCTCTATTTTCGTTTTTACACGTTTTGGGATAGCTTAAATGTGACTTGATCATTAAAAAAAAATATTTGTTTGTATGTTATACAATTTTTATGGCCACCCTTAACTCAAGAACTAGGCACAGTATTTCATTAAGTTTAACATAAAGCTAAAACTTGACATAATTTGGAATTGATTAAATTTTTGTGTATAGTATAGTTTTTCAGTGGGAAAAACAGTTACTTTCTGTTAATTGGTTCCATCATTACACCACCAGCTTGGTAACTGGTTACAACAACCTATTAATTTTTTAATGGTTCCTTTGCATCAAATTATCCATTTCCATGCGTTTTACTTAGTTTAGATTATTTAACGCAAAGGAACCATTGTCATAAATATTACTTACAATTTTGAATGACATGACACAAAAGATAAATCAATTTATTGAAATGAATGCATTTCAATGCATATTATAGATTCACTTAAAATTATAAATTTAACAACGAATTGGAAAATTAAAAGTATTTTTTATATGTGTAAATATGCTTTATCAAATAAAAAAATAAATAATTTGAATTTTAAAACAAACCTTTTAAAGCCGCATAAAGGCGTCATTTAATTTTTATATCATACATTTTAAAACTCATGTTTTGAATTTATAAGAGATGCATGTGAAAAAGCATCAGGGAATAAAGTTTTATGCGTCTCTTATGTTGAAGGTAACTTTTACACATGCTATTCTAAATAGAACAGAAATAAAATGATGAAATAAATAATACAAAAATGCATTTTTGAATTAATAGCATGGCGTCACTTAAAATTTGATATCATTATTTTTAAAATTCACATTTGAAATTCTTAGAGCCATAAAATAAACAGCTGAGTCAAAACTTTTAACCCGTTAAAGTTTTTTTTTCACTATTATTATTCATATACATACAGAACGGGTGGGCACATAAGCTCTCAGGCTTTGACAGCCTGCGAGCTAAAAAAGGGCCGGAGCTGAGAGGGGCCGCTTCACTCAAATGAAAAGACCCGTTCTCTAATGCTAATCCTATTGAAGAAATTTATAAAGATATCTCGGTTGCATTTTAATATTTTTAAATGATTCTTTTTGCATTAGATAGCTGAGATTGATCTGAATGCGGGCCGTTTTTTATTTTTTCGATTTTGTTTACAGATATTTTTTAGAAGGGTGATTTCGCTTTCCAAACCGGTTTTGAAAATGAAAGCGTTCTCGTAAAAAATATCTGTAAACAAAAGCAAAAAAGCAAAAAACGGCATGCATTCAGATCAATCTCAGCTATCCAATGCAAAAAGAATCATTTAAAAATAGTAAAATGCAACCGAGATATCTTTATAAATTTCTTCCATGGGATTAGCATTAGCGAACGGGTCTTTTCATTTGAGTGAAGCAGCCCCTTAAGCACTGCGCTGATTAATCCCATACATTCCTCATAATATATTGTACGCCTCTCATGTTAATCCATCACCGTGTGAATCGTTTAGTTATGCCATTGAATTTGACTAAATATTCTGCGGCACTCGTTTTGATCCTCTCATGACACTTGTTGAAAACGACTGAATTCTATCAAATCCTGAGAGGAAGAGATAAGGCAGTGTTTACATTTCTTTTGATAAACTAAACATTACAGGAAAGTCAAGAAAAGATGCCAAGAATTTCAGTGTCATAAAGTCGCGAGCTATATTCCTTTACATTAAAGAAGAAAGAAGAAGCATGCATCGAGCAAAGCTTATGAAACACTTTATAACACTTCCAGAATTTTTTAATGAAACTTCGCTGTTTAACCCTTCCAAAAGCGGTGGTTGCACGGTCTAGCTATCTAATTTTAATTCCAAAACTGACAAATGGTACCAAGAATATTTTGATAAAATTTTGCTTTTAAAATGAAAGGTGTGGGGTTTTTATTTTCTAAGAAATTCGTTTGGAAATGCTGGTGTCAATCAATTATTTCCTCATTTTACTAACAGAATTCTCCTGCCCCTGATAGAATTAATAAGGTATTAAAAAATGTAATTTAACAAATTACAACAGCTATATGGAAAAGGATTTTTTCAAAGACTTATAAATAAATTCTGTATTAGAAAAAATATATATATATATTCCTCACTTTTTCCAAAGAATATATGTTTATTTTGCAGTTAAAGTTAAATAAAGGTGAAACATTCCGAATTCATCATTGCTAATATGCAGTACTTCGGATAGAATATACTATCTGAAATTTTTTGTGTGTCCCTGTAAATGTTATGCACTTCGTAGCATGTATAAAATAACCCATAGTAAGCCTCAGAGACGTATACCAATTTCATTATATATGAAATAGTTTAACATAGTTAAAGTATGCCGCAAACGATCACACCCCCACCCCCTTCCGCATACCATTATGTAACAAAAATTTGCCTGTAAATGAATAATAACTATTCTTTGCATTGCATATTCTGCACAATGCATATTTAAATGCACTTCGCAAATACATATCAATTTTATTGTGTTTGAAAGGGTGTGAGATCTTTAAAATTCATTTAAAACGATTTTTTTCCATTGGTCGTAATGTAAGGGTATACTATAGATTGTGCCTTTAAATAAACTAAACATGCTACAAACTTCATTTGAAATAGGGATTGTGCTAAGGTAAGCATCAATAACAGCCAAAAATTTTGGGACAATCTGAGTACATTGACGAGAGTTAGAGCACGGACAGATTTACAGACAAACCGAAATCACACAAAAGAATTACGTTACATAATGGTATAGAGTCTGGGGAAAACATTATTTTCGGCATATTTTAATTATGTTAAATTATTTCACACATAAAGAAATTTATATACGTTGCTGAGGTTTACTACGAATTATTTCCTGAATATAGAAAGTGCATAGTATATTTACAGGGACACACTAAAATTTCGGATACTATACTGCATCCGAAATACTGTATATTAGAGATGATACAACATAGTTGAAAGTGTTAAGATTTTGGTTTTGTCTGTCCGCAATGGCGGATGTAGGGGGGGGGGGGCGATGGGGCGATCGCCCCCCCCTGAGCCCTATAAAGATCTGCAAAATGACATTGGATGCCCGCACGGAAAAGAGGTTGGAACTAAATTTGAGAACGGCGCGATCCGGGCCGGGTCGCGCCAATTTCAATTTATTAGAGAGGAACTGGGTCAGGTCTTCACATATTTACAACCGGGGCGTGTCGTGTTTTACATTTTTCTTCTGAGCTGACCGAGCCACACTGGTTTTTTTAGGTCAGGTCGTGGACATCATTCTTCCTAGAGGTATACACGGACCAAAATTTCCAAGCCCAGGCTCAGTCCGGTATAAAAGCTAAACGGTCTGGGATTGACCCAGCCGGACCGATCTAAGGATGCAACCTTTTGATCTAAGAACGGGGGTGGGAAAGGGACAGTTCCTACGACCCTGGGGCCTATAAAGGGCATACAAAATGACATTATGCATTTTCAAGGGCGAACATGGGGCGAAGTTCGAGCCCATCATAGCCTGACCCGGGTTGCGTCAGTTTAAATCCATGAGACTCGGGCTTGGTCAGGTCTTCTTTCTTTTAGAGGCGGGCTGTGTCCTGATCTTACTTTTTTGCAGAATTCGGGGGTCGGGACAGATTTTTTTTCTTCCTTATCGAGCCTGGTCTGAATTTTATTTTTCCTAGAGGTCTGTATTGGTCAACATTTCCATATCGGTCAATGGCGGATCTAAGAAGGAGAGGGCGAAGAGGCAATCGCCCTCCCCCTTGGACTAATAAAATTTTTTTCCACAAAGACATGCATCCTCGCAGGAAATGAGTTGAAGCCTAACTCGAGTCATGTGCGGCGACCCCCCTCCCCCCGAGCCACGCCTTTTTAAATTCGCGAGGCTTGGGATGTGCTGGGAACATAAGCATCCAGCAATCTTCCGAGATTTATAGATATATATATAAATGGTATATTATACATATTGTATCCTTTGATGTTTTTGTATAGTGATTGTAAATACTAGTGTATGTTTAACGCTATTCATGTCAGGAGCAAGGCAGACCCCTATCTCAGCTGGCATCTAGAAGGCACCAGTTTTGGGCTCTCGCATAACAATCGCTTGACATTTACGTCAAGAATGGTTTATTGGTAGATTTACAAGCCAATTAAGCGAGACCGCACACGTTTTTCTAGTTGAGGCTCCCGGTCATTTTCCGGCTAGGAGCGAGTTGCAGACAAGAGGGGCCAGCCCCCCATGCTCGAACAAGAAGCCAACGAATCTGCTTCAGGAATAGGCCGGGGGAGAGACTGAATGGTCATTTTCGGGCAGATTGAATCGAAGGGGAGTATTAGCCACGCCCGCCATGAAAAAAAAAGAATATAGACTGTTTTCTTGAGGAGTGGAGATGAAAAGTTCGCTCCGAGATGCGAAGATGTATTTATAAGAGAAGCGTTAATAATTCCAAGGAGGACCTACCAACATAAGCCTGTGATCCGAAAATGATGACCGCCGATGAGGATGTGTGATCGCCTGTGATCCGAAAGTGATGACCGCCGATGAGGATGTGTGATCGCCTATGATCCGAATGTGATGTACGAAAGTGATGATGTGTGACCGCCTGTGATTTCTCCGAATGAGAGCCTTAACTGAGTGCTGGGCACGAAATAATATGAAGGTACGGTTTTTCTTATAATTTATATTGTTTCCCAAAATGTTTAGGGCAAAATGCCAAGTAGGGGGTTCTGCACGCTCCAATTGGTATTCAAGATTAGAGTATTAAAACCAATAATTATACAAGTAGAATTAATAGTGTTTTTTTTTTTGTTTTTTTTATTTTATCTATATTGAGAATAATGTGTCTTGTGACGCACCGACAATTTGTAAAATACTTGTAAATAATTTTATATGTTAGTTGTTAAAAAATTGTTGGTATCTTTTCGACCATGAGTCTTATTTTATTTAATTCTATTATGATCTGATTTAAAGTTATGTTTTATTTACGATCCATAAGTTAATTCCATCTTCAAAAACAATCACAACGCAATTTGGTAATGAAGGCAGTTGCCTCACTTATATCGAAGGGATTAACCAGGATTGAAACGAACGATCACTGTTATTTTTGTATTAGATATTAAAAAATTGCATGAGTTTGCACTATGAATACTTTAAATTAAAATGATAAGGAGTGACTAGCATAGTTCATTCAAAGATTTGGGTTATGCTGACATGTCGAAATAAAGATTTCCGTTACAGGAGCCCAGTTCTGTCCAGCAGGATGGGTCAGGTCTTCACGCTTTCAGAGCCGGGCTGTATCGTAATCATTATTTTTCTGCAGATTTGGGACGGGCCCAATGGCGAGTCTAAGGGAGGAGGGGCAATTGTCCTCCCTTCTTGGGCTAATAAAAGTGACCCAAAATGTCTTGCATCCTCGCAGAAAATGAGTTAAATCCTAACTCGAATTCGGCGCGGCCCAACTCAGGCCGCGCCTTTTAAAGTTCGCGAGGTTCGGGCTATGTCTGGTCTTGCCGCTTTCAGAGCTGGGCCATCATTTATTTTATACTATCATGATCATTATTTTTCTGCAGATTTCGGTTGGGCCTGGCTTATTTTTCTTCCAGATCGAATCTGGAGTCATTCTTTTTAGATGTCTGCATTAGAAATGAGACAGGTTCAGGCTGAGCCCGTGTTCGATACGAGATCGGGCTCTATTTTTATGCTGGTCTACAGGCTCGGACTCATTTTTTCTGAAACCTGAATTTTTTATTTATCGATGAATAGAAAAAGTGAAAGAAATTTTTCCCCCTTAAAAATTACTTATTCCTTTTCAAATCAATGTCTTGCTATTTTCATCAAAATGAAAGTGAAGCACAATTTTTTTTCGATTTTAGTATTTGAATGCCATTAAAAAAATAATAACAATTAGTCATATCTACATCTATAAATTTATGTTCAAGCACTGCCGACGACCGACGTTCCGGCGCCTACGAAAAAAGGCGGGAATAATGAATTTCTTTTTAGTTCGATTTTTGTTTGTGGCACAGATTATTTTGCAGTTGAATCGTTTATTATTATTAGTATTTAGACAAAGGATATTTTCTTCTCATTTTAGTTTGCGGTTACCGAATGATTTAAATTTCTAGTGTATACAACGTATACAAGTCGTAATCGCTTTTCATATGGAAATAACTGTAGTAATTATCATTTATTTTGGGATATCTGCTGATGCCGTAGCTGTAAGTAAATGTATTTAGCATATTCTTCCCATCGAGCAGTGTTCCCTCTATTCCTATAAAAGTTTTGAACTTTAAAATTTTTTATTTTCTGGTTTTCAAATGATTGACAATTTTTCTACCTGCTCATGCTGTCACTTCCAGAAATTCTATTCGCTAACTTTAACAGTATTTTCTTAAATTGCTTATATCAAAAATTGAATAACGAAATAGTTTCTGAATAAAAACACCTGCTAATCCTACTTAATGCGATCCATTAGTTAACCAGACCACCAGCAAAAAAAAAAAAAAAAAAAAAAAAAAAAAAAAAAAAAAAAAAGGAAATCAACCGGACTCAAACCCGACCCACAGCAAAAAATACATGACAACTGGACCCAGACCTGACCCGCAGCAAAAAATAGAAGCAACATCAGCTACAGTGAAAAAATTAGCCCAACCTACGCATTGAAGTCGAGTCTCCAAATTTTTAAAATAGCCCCCGTCTCCCTTGAGGACTCTCCAGATCCGCCCTTGTTAGCATGTCCATAATATTTTCTTATTAAAACAAAGATAAAATATGAGAATTCTCTTATGTGTAAAGTACATTTCTATTTTATACCAAACTGTTCTTTTGATAATATTAAATTTAAATTTTCGTTTAACAGCCATTTTTATATAAAAAATAGCTTTAAAATGATAATTACTTTTGGAGCATTTTTTATAAGTATTATGCAATCTTTTCCTACTGTATAATTTCATTATCGGGCTTTTGCTCTTGATACCGCAAAATGTTGCTGGTTCGGAACCGGACTGCACTGTTAAAAAAAAAAAAAAAAAAAAAAAAAAAAAAAAAAAAAAAAAAAACGCACGATTTTACGGAAATGCTAGTGGTAATCTGGACGCCAGTACAATTTCATGTTTTTTAACTGAAAAATACCCGTAAATTACAGTAAAATACGGAAAATTTTCTGGAATTTACGGATATTTTTCCGTTAAAAACAGCAGAAAATACTGGCTTTCCAGATTACCAGTAGTATTTCCGTAAAATCGTCCGTTTTTTTAGTGTGTGGAATAACAGCTCGAATTTATCTCTAGTCCTCACTGACCAAAATTTCCCTGGTCGGGGTTCGGCTCGGAATAAAAACTAAATTTCGATCCGTGTCCGACCCAGTCTAGAAGTATGCTCGGGCCCGGGCCTGGCCGAGCCGGCGAAATCGTTCCGAATTTTCTAACGGGCAGCAAAATTAGAATAATTTTTCCAACGGGCCGGGTCAACAAACAAAATAAACGGGACGAGTTGGCAAGAAAATAAAACGGGCCATATGGGACGGGCGGATAAAAAAATATTTAGCGGGCCTACTGGCCTTTTATAAAGATTTAAGCAGGAACCTTAAAATATGAGCTATTTTCAATGATTATGGGTTTAACGAGAATAAGTATAAATTTGCGTCACCAGCCGATACTAGTTTGGTAACATCAATACAGAAATGCAACTTTTCCAATGTAGAGATCGGCATAGGACAGTTACATTGTGTGTAACCCGGGTTTAATATTTTTTTAGCAAGCTCGTGTAGGCCCGAGATCGGGTTTGCATTGTTTTTTTACATATAGACGAGCCGGGCTTGACCTAGACTTAATTGTTCTCAAGATGTGTGGGACAGACAATATGATTTGTAAAATTATTAATAGCGATAGATAACTTATGTTAACGCAATCTTTGGATATATAATTCTTGATCGTTCTTAAATTCACTTCTCAACGAAAGTTTGGCACATTTTCTAACTAATATTTAACTGTAAAAGTCTGAAATTTACAAGTCTGACTAATGAAGGGATTTGAAATCGAATAGCGATTTTAATTTTTGGTAAATAAGATACTTGCACAACCTTCATGAGATATAAGAGACTCTTCTCAAATTGTTGCAGATTTTTCCTAATCCTATCATACGTAATCAATTCAATGACATCCCATAATAAATAATAATTCTAGATTTGCTATACTGATTACGTACTATTTAAGATGAAGTCTTATTATTTTCATATTACTGAATTTAAAATATATAATCATGTCATATTTTATATTCATGCATTTTTGCATAAGAGTTTAACAACAATTGCATAAAAATCTGAATGTTTATAAAAATAGTTATGCTACGAATGCACCTCATTTTCCACTTTTAGCGTGCAATTTCGAATTTTTTTGGTTGTTAAGATTGGCTAAACCTAACAAGGAAGGTCTCCATACGGGCATACCCCAAAAAATCTGGAAAAATTACAGAATGTTCTTCTTGTGTAGATATATACGTTTGTAAAAAAAATTTCGGCGGAATCTCCATTCCGTAACCGTAAAAAAATAATGAAAATTTCGTTATTTGGCGATTTATCGCCGGTTGGCAATGGAATGTAATTTCAAAAAAAATACTTTGTGTCAAATACACTTCAGGAAAAAAAGTTTCATGTTGAACTTGTTTTGATAAGTTTGATTTAAATAGCTTTAGTTTTGTAAGTTTTAGTTTGTTTTAAGTATAATTTTGTTATATCGAAATTTATATGCATTTATGTTCAAATTTAATCATCAAAATTTGAGATTTAAAACGAAATTCATAATTTTAATTTAATTAAATTTGTTCCAAGCTCAAAGTCCAATTGAGAATTGTCGATTAGATTTTGTTGCTATGGAAACATATGACGTTTATTTTTCAATACGCTTAAATGTATGAAGATAATTTTTCTCAATATGATTTTTTTAGCTATGAAAACATTTTTTCCAGCGATTAATTCAATAACTACTTCAACGAGTAATATATATATATCTAATACAATATGTATATAGATGTATATAATATATTCAAGTCTCTCATTGTTTATGTTTAAATTCATTAAATACTATTTACACGCAAACTAAATATCCAACAGTTTTGAGTTTCATTATAATCGTTTGCTTTTGGCGAGGAAAAGGGCTGCTCGCCAAATCGAGTGACTCTTTAGTCTTTTCACGCCAAATATTCGAAAATATTTTATTTTTTTACACAATATCTAATGTGATTCCGCCGCTAATTTTGACTGATCCTTTATTACATACATAAGTACTTTAATTAGTATTTTTTTCATAAAATTCTGGGTATGCCCAGTATGGAGACCTTCCTTGTGAGATAAAATTTCCTTACTTTATAATTTTTATATGAAATAAGAGGTTACCTTTACGAAGAAAATTTCATTGAATAATTCAACAAAAATATTTTTCATCTTTATTACGCATATTTAATTATACATTATTAATTATTTATTTGAATTTTAATTTTAATAATTTAATCATTTTTAAAATTATTTTGCCTTTTTATCATTTTAGTTTATTACTTTACTTAATTATTTTAATATTTTATTACATTGTAAGCATTTATTATAATTTTGAGTGCATTATTACATTCAGGCTGACTATTTAAAAAATGCAATGACTAGAAATCCACAAAATTCGTATTATTACGTATGACCCGTACAACCTCCGGTCCCAAGCTGAGCAGATTTGAAGGAGTCTGTTGTATCTTATTTGCTTCGATAATAACTTTGACGAAACCAAAACATGTAAACAGTCTAATAAAAAACTTTTTACATTATTTTTATTTTACTCCTCGTAGCAATTAAAAGAAGTATGCAGTATTATAAGGTATTATAATTTGTTATACATTTATAATTTTTCAATTAAAAAAATAAATAATTCCCTTTTTTTTTTTTTTTTTTTTTTTTAGTTTTTTTTTTTTTAGTTTTTAATAAATTGGAATTTTTTACAAATGTTTATTGAATTCATTGTACCACATTTTTGGAAAAATTACTTTCTGTACTAACCTGTATAATGAAAAATACTTTTTAATATCCACTTTCCTCTTAAATTTTGAAATGGCTTTTTTTCTCTCTCTCTCTCTCTCTTTTTCTCTCAGGTATTCAGCATATAAAGTTATTATTAGTAAATATATATATATATATTTTTTTTTTCCTACCTTTAAAGTGCAAACGCCTTTTCTCAGAACTGCTTTTTGAATACATGTTTTCATTACAGCGATAAATGTGAAAAATGCGATAAGACTATTTCCTTTTGTTTATTTACAAAGCGTTGTTGACAAAATGATAAAATCATCACTCTTATCGTAATAGAAAAATTTCACACAAGAGCTTTTAGAAAAGGCAGATAAAATAATAAATAGACACAATGTCGCATCATGTATTTAAAATTTCAATTTCAGAATTGAGTTCAGTGGTTCCCAACCTTTTCGCACATGAGAAATTGCTTTTTAGAATCCATTTCTGTGACATATTTTTCATCAGTGATAGTGATGCCAACTTATATGGGTCCATGGGACGCGAGCCCAACCAATATTTCATCGCCAGTACATCATCAACCAATATTTCATCCATTCAATTTCACAATTTTAATTGATTGAATTGATAATATATATTTTTTAATTATTTAATCGCTGAAGTGAAATTTGGTTTTATTAACGTTTTCAAAATAATTTTGTTTGAAAAATAGTAAGGACACCAATTAGACTTACAAGAGCACTGAAAATCCCTTCAGTGAATATATTAATTAAATTTTTCAGAGAAACAAATTTTCTGCCTATTTCACCATCTGTTTTAGATGTCTTGAAGTGATAAAACAATTAGATGACTAAAATGTATGCTTTTTTGACATTTAGTTTTTTGCATTTTCAATAGTTAGCAATTCCAATGTTATTTGAAATACAGTCGAGTCTCTCTATAGCGAAACTCCATACATCGAATTTCTCTATATAACGAATTTTTAGTTATAATGGTCCCCTTTTCGCATGATTACATTAAAAACAGTCTCTATATAGCGAAATATCTATCTCCATATAACGAATTTTTTCATAAATTGGCCATAAAAACAATTTTAAAAAGTTTCGAAATCATATGGAATCAATTTTCTATCACTTATTTTTGATTTATCGTCAGTGCTGAGATTTTTTTTTTTTTTTTTTTAATATTACTTCTCTCCTTGTTCTTTAAATCCAACGAATTCATAGTACCTCCCCCACATCTTTCCACATCCTTCTCAAAACAGTTTCGATTGGATTGATACACATGTAAGAGAGGAATCAATGAGAGGCGCATAAGAAAGGCCTTCAAATGGAGGAAAATGTTTACAATTTTTCATTCCTTGGTAAAATTTGAGCATTTTTTTGAGAGCGTAACAATTTTAAAATCAAAACAACAAAAAATTACAGATTTCTTCGTCTGAAATTAATGCAAGTCTTCCTTATTTGATTTATCACTAAGCTTTCAAATAAATGTCTGTCCTCTTTTTTTAAACAGCTTAAATAATTAAGAAATAAAATGTTAGGTTAATATTTACTTTTAAACATTTCAACTTCTTAATTCAAAAGATCAAAAATAATATTTGTTCAAATTTCACACATTAAATACAATTTTTAACATCATTCTCTATACATCGAATTTCTCTATATAACGAATTTTTTACTGGAACGATGGATTTCGTTATATAGAGACCCGACTGTATATAACATTGAAATAATGTAAAATAATGTATTTATCTATGTATTATTGCTCTAAGTCATTTTTTAGCTTCTACCCCCCCTCCTCTCTCTCCACACACATATAAAAGAACGTAAAAGATAAATTATATGTATTATTTTACTCAAAAAATTTTGAGCCCACTCAAAAATTTTGAAAAGTTGGCGCTACTGCTGTTCATCAGACTACTTTAATCCTGAGAAAAAGGAGTTAAGTAGCAGGGCACCAGTAAATCGAGTGATGTCGGCAGATAGTTTTCTTTCCGCAACTAAAACTTTTTATTTTAGAGCAGCGGTTCCCAAACTTTTGGGCTCGCGGAGCCCTTTATTGGGAAAAATTTTAAGGCGGAGCCCCTGAACCCAACTATACTCTGTGATTTACAAATTAATGTGTTTATGGGGCAGAGAAAAATCTATTGAATAAAAATCTGCGCCAGTAATATTTAACATTGGACCAAGGTTCTCAGTTTTTACCTTTGTTGATACAGAAATTCTGAATTCATACTAGAAATTTTAAAAATCAAATTTTCTGTTGTATAACCTTTTAACAGTTTCATTTAATATTATTATTGTTGGATACAATAAAATAAAAATAAGGATTAAAACCCTCTTTTTTTTGTATTAAAATATCTACCTTGTATAATCGAGATATTTTTTCAAACGCAGCAAAAATTATAGTTAAAAATTTGTGATTTCTGAAAGCGCTTAGTAACGAGGAAAACAAACTCTTTTTTTATCCGAGTGATGTTCAAGCAATATTCTTAAGGGGTTAACGACACCCAATTTTAAAATAAAAATATTCTTTAGGAATTTCCAGTATGAACTCGGAATTAAAGATCAAAATGGTAACCATGTTTGGATTATGCATTGCACATAAATTATTATTATTTATGGCGAAAACCACAGAGACACACAAAAAAAGTAAGTTGTACAGTTTTCGTTAGCAGAGAGGTACTTCTGTATAATTCCAATAGGCTGCTCCCGAAAAAAAAAGGAAATGCCTAGTTCCAGTTATCCATGGGTAATTATGTAACAAGTTTTCGCTAGTTCCGCCTACCCGTAATAAAATCAAGCGATTATGGAATTTTTTTTTCGTTTTTCCATAAGTTTCTAGTACTTCTAAACATGCAACAAAAATTAATCGTCTCTCAGCTTTTTTTTGAGCCAATTAAAAAAAAAATACATTTAGAATTAGGTCATCGTTTTAGTGGGTGGGCAAAATATATAAGCTGTATTGTTTGGTGCAGCATTGTTCACTTTTTGGGGTATTTTATTTGAAGCATTTGGTTATTAATTACAGTTTTGAAAGAAACTTTCTTTCGTCATTATTTTTTCCTCAAAACAGACATGCAGTTAAAAACTACACATGTTAACCCCTTGAGGGGCAAGCAATAATGTCTCTATAATATTGAATTCTCACCAAAAAAATCGAAATTTTTTTTTCGCAAAAGTTAAAAATATAAAATTTCGCTAAAAGTTTCTGGTGAGAATCTCGTTTAAATTAGGTGGGATAAAGTAGGTCCCACCATCCTTCAAGGGATTAAAGGAACTGCAACTAGAAGAAAAACTTTTCTAACAAAATTAGATACATGGATGGGATTAAATTTTTATCAGGGTGGTGACTCATTCACAAACGTCTAAGTAATGGTTGGAGCTGAGCAAAATTTTAAATTCTTAATGTGATGACAAATGTAAAAAACCAATACATAATTTTTAAATTACTACAGACTTATTTCTGATTGGAAAATATGACAGAGACCAATTAAAAGAAAATTTTAAAGAGGGGTTGTAAAAAGATACAAGATGCTAAAAAATACATTTTCAGCAGTATACATTGCTTATAAAATTAAGTACAATTATGTAAAACAGCATAGAAAATTTAAATAACTAAGAAATTATAAAAGTATAATAAACAGATTAAAGAAATTAAAGTTACGAAAAAATATATATATACACAATATACATAAATATTAAATAAATCTGATGAGGGGTTGCTTAAATAATACAAAATATTACATAAAATGGGCGTTTTAATGGACAAAGATTGTTGTATAGAGAAAAACAGTTTAGAAAATTTAAATATACAAACAACATAAACAGATTAAAGAATTTAAATTTATATATAAAATAAGAAATATATATGCACAATATATACAAATGTAATATGGATCTAATAAAGGTCTTTAAATATAGAAGATGCAATAAAAATATGTTTCCAGCGACAAACATTATTTGATTATAAAAAAATAGTATAAAAAATTTAAATAACTAAAATTTAATGTAAGTAAAATAAACAGATTAAAAGGAATCAAACATATAAAAATAAAAAGAATTATATGCACACAAATGAATCCAGTGAGGGATTTTAAATGTTGCAATATCTTTTTTAAAAAAGACTATTTCAGGAACAGATATTCTTTTAAAAATTAAAAACAATTTTGAAAACTATTATAGAAGATTTAAATAAGTAAAATTTAATTAAAAAAATAAAAATAATACAATATGCAACATGTACAAGTATTAAATACCTGTAGTTTTTTGTTTATTACTATTACAAGGTAGAAGCCGTCAAATCTTGACGAAAGAAAATGTTTAAGAAGGAACTGTTTCATTAACTTATAATAAACCTACAAAATTTGTTATAGTAAAAAGTGCATTTTATATTGGTACGTCTAACTCTTAAACAAATGATATTTATCGTCAAATTAACAAAATACTATTTCTATAAAACCCAGTGGTAGAAATTGTTAAAATTAAACTTTAATCGTATATGTAAGCAGTAAAAAATAATAAAGGTGTGTTATTATGATAAAGTTATCAATAAAGGTTCATATGCTAGTATTCCAAAATGATAAAAAGCAAAATTTATTCAACTTTGACTCAATCATAGGATTTTTTTTTCTCGTGAAATCTAAACTCGGCATCATTTTCACCATATCAAAATTTACAAATGTACATTTCACATCTGTATTCATGTTTCAATAAAACTGATATTTTAATTTGATAATTTTGATTCAAAACTTGAAGTCTGAATGCTATTAGCTGAAATAGATATTAAACTGTTGTTATTCTTTTACGTGTAAATCAAATTTTGTAAATGAAGTCAAAATTCACCGGGTTTTATAACAGAAGATATTTAAATTTCTATTTTTTCCTTTTAATGAGAAAATGGCAACGTAAAGATACAGCACTCAATTTTTTCCCTTTTTTCATTTGCTTTAAATAAAAATGGAGTACTCCTGTTGCCACGATTAGAAAAGAGGTATTAAAAGCTACAAAAAAATTAATATTTAAAAAACAAATTAAGATACAGCTTTCAAACAAATTTCATTTAAAAGCCCATTTTTTTTCCTACACGATGGTGTAAAAATTAAAAATTTGCGACATTAAGAAGTTTAAAAACTTTTAGTAGCAAAAATTGCAATACCGAAATTTCATTTAAAATTTGAAAGTGTTGCCATTCGCAAAATGACGTATGCGTTACGCACAGATACGTTTTTCCTTTATAATATAGATTATTCTGCATAAGCTTGACGAACAATAATACATAAAAGTTTAATTTGAAAAATGTGCTTGAATTATTTTGGACAGTTATTTTATTATCTGTTGCAATTTTTGACAATAGCAAGCGAATGTCTGGTTTTGCATTTAACCAGTTTCTGTATTTTGTTTTGATACTTGTATAAATGAAGAATCCAGCTTCACACATATATGTCTTTGAAAAGGGGAATAAACTTACTTTTGCTCTGTATGACAAGATTTTATATTTATCTGTCAAATGACAGCAAATTTCAGTGATACGCTTGAAAAAAGATTCCTAGACCGCTTTGCGGTTTTAAATCAATGAGAGTTTCGTATTCTTCACAGCTTAACCCCTTCGCGACGAGTCTTTTACGAAATTTTTAATGTTTTGTCACTTGTTTTTAAAAACAGAAATTTGTGGCTTATAGAATAGAGGAAATGCTCCGATTAAATAAGGCAAATTTTACTGTAAAATTTTACTGGTGGGGATAAACAAGGATTCTTAAGCCTTTTGCGGCACGTATACATGTCGCTCGTCCCCAATGGGTTAAGCTGTGTGGTTTTGTTTTTGCACTGAATGATTTAGTATTCATTAAAAATCGTCCACACCTTATTTTGAGCAGCTGGCAAGTAATGCTCGAATGAATTTATCAGAGCTTCGAGATGATCTTGAATACTTTCGGACACTTTTTTTTAACTTAATGTTATGGTCATTAAAAAATATTTTAGTGAGAGTTAGATATTTGGTAAGAATTAAGTATAAACGTATAAATAGGCGGAGCGCTAAAGAACTAAACTGTTTTCCCTTTTGTTCGGCAATCAGAGTTAACAGCACTGGTGGGCCTTTTCTATTTCGATTCATGTTGAGCATTCGATTCAGAATACTATTTCTTGTAGCTTATTTTAAATCGAATTTTAAAACACATTTAGGGTAGAAGTATAAAATAAAGCAATTCAAACCAAAAATATTATACAGAAAGCAGATACATGTATAATGCCAGCTTTTAATTGACATTGAAGTGTATCATTGTATTTTTCAACAAAGTTATTGATAAATTTATTTTCATACACACACACGCGCGCAAAAATTCCTATATATTTTTGAAAATCTTTTACTTACAATATACTAATTTCTCTCATGTTTTGTTAATTTTCCTGTAATGTCGCGGAGCCCCTGGAAAGTTCAGGCGGAGCCCCAAGGGCTCCGCGGAGCACACTTTGGGAACCTCTGTTTTAGAGCAATGTCAATTTTTCAGAAATTTACCATTTTTTATTTTTCTTAACTTATTAAAGTTTTTAAAATTGACTGGTACCTATATATGATCTTATATTTATGCTCCATTAAAAAAATTGCTCGAGTACTTTATGAGGTGATGAGGATTTTTGGATTTTTACCTGAAAAGTACAATTTTTAGGAGAAACAAAAAAAAAAAAAAAAAAAAAAAAAAAAAAAAAAAAAAAAAAAAACTTAGACATTTCTAACTTGTGTGAAGTTTTTGCATTGCACAATTTTATCAAACTTATGAATTAAAGTAAATATGTGTACACTTGATAAAATTTAGTGCCGACCGCACAGAACCCTATGTTATCTATCGAGCACAAGAAAAAACCCTTTATTTTATGGGAGAGTAGTGATAGGGGAACTAATGATCCATGTCTGTCGGAAGCGAAATGGTGCTAAGCGAAAAATGAATTACCACTATTGGCTGTCTTATAGGTTTCGCATTGTGTTTTCTGCACCCAGTATTCCATGTTATCATACTTTTGATTGTACGGCAAACACAATGCTAAACCTTCGAGACAACCATTAATGGTATTCATTTTTGGCTTATGCACCACTTCGCTTCCGGCAGACATGGACCATTAGATTCTTCTATTACTTCTCTTCCATAATGTAAAATAAAGGATTTTTTCTTGTGCTCGATGACTCAGGGTTTTGTGCGGTCGGCTATATATATAACAGATTTTTACTCGCACATACCACAAAATTTTTGACTTTTAAATGGGAACCATGTTTGTCTCAAATCCAAACTTTGATTTTAGGTAGATTTCGTATGAAATACTACCTAATGCATTCTCTCCCATGTTGGAATTTCTGAAAAATTTTTGCAGATCTACACCGATCATGATTCCTAGACCCCAAAACTACCATCAGTAAAAAAGTTTATATATATATACCGGGTGTTCCAAAAATGACTGATGAGTAGTATGGTAATGACAGTTCCAGCTCACCCGGTGCACGGTGCTGACCTCTAAGAGGGGTTGAAGGTCATCCGGTGTTCGAGCTGTAAGAGGGGGGGGGTGAAGGTCATCGGGCGTCACGCAAGGTTAAGATGACGTCATCTTATAGGATGAGTGTGTTTTAGATTAAAAAAAATTTTTTTTTTAAATTTTAAGCGGGAATTTTAGGGAGTTAGAATTTTTTTCGGCGTACTATAGTATGAGAGTGTTATTTTAATTTTAATGCGGGGACTTTAAAATTTTCGGTGCACTTTAGTTTTAGATAAGAATTTTTTTCAATTTTAAGCGGGAATTTTAGGGAGTTAGAATTTTTTTTGTTGTGTTACAGTATGAGGGTGTTATTTTAATTTTAATGTGGGGACTTTAAAATTTTCGGTGCACTTTAGTTTTAGGATTTATTTTTATTTTTATTTTTTTTTTTTTAATTTTAATGCGGGGACTTTAATATGATTTTAAACGGGAATTTTAGGGAGACTGATTTTTTTTTTTTTTTTTTTTTCTTTTTTTTTTTTCACCGTGTTTTTTGATGAGGGGTTAAGCGGGTATTTAGGGACACAGAATGTTTTTTTTTTTTTTTTTTTTTTTTTTTGTACTATTATACGAGTGGTTTTTAATTTTAATGTGGCGACTTAAAAATTTTCAGTGAGCTTTAGTTTAAGAGTTTATTTTTAGATTTTAAGCAGATATTTTGGGGAGATTGATTTTTTTTTTTCACTCTGTTTTATATGAGGAGTTAAGCGGGTATTTGGGAACACAGAATGTTTTTTTTTTCTGTACTATTGTACGAGTGGTTTTTAATTTTAATGTGGCGACTTAAAAATTTTCAGTTTGGTGTAATTTAAGAGTTTATTTTTTGATTTTAAGCAGAAAGTTTGGGGAGATTGATTTTCTTTTTTCCACTGTGCTCTTACATGATGAGTTAAGCGGGTATTTTGGGGGAAATTATTATTTTAGACTAATCATACGCAAAGGATATATATATTTTTTCGAGGGTTGATATTTTTATAAAGAACTAATTAAGAAGAGTTCATTCATGGTGAATTAATGAATTATTTTTTTAGGAGTAATTTTGTTAAGATTGAATTATTTTTTCATTTATAGGAGTTTTACGCGGATATTAATGTTTAATAGGGGGACTTTAATTTTTTTGCAATGAAATTGACGTGTGCTCGTCGATCTAACCATTCGGAGTTTATAGTTTTCTTCAAATCATGTATGAATATTGGTATAGAATTTCTTAGAATGACTTCCACCACTTTTATATCTATCCATTATCATAAATAACACATGCTGGTAATGGGAATTTGGGAAGAACAATTTTGAATATTTATTTAATGAAGGAACTTTAAAATTATTTCGAGTACTATTTTTAGTCAACTATGTTATACACTTGATATTTTAGAATAGTTAAAAAATAACTTTAAAATTTGAATGAAAAAATATGTTTCAAAATGGGATTTTACGTGCTAGCATTGAATCGCACTCGTCGCCCTAACGGTTTGGAATATGTGGTTTCCTTCGAACCTTGGTGAAAATTTAATTGAATTGATTATTATTATTATTTTGTATGTGTTGTATGTATGTGTGTGTATGTATGTTTGTGTGTTGTATGCATGTATGTGTGTGAATATATGTTTGTGTGTTGTATGCATGTGCGTGTGTTGTATGTATGTATGTATGTATGTGTGTTGTATGCATGTATTTGTTGTATGTATGTGCGTGTTTTGTATGCATGTATGTATGTGTGTTGTATGCATGCATGTGTGTGTGCATGTATATGCGTGTGTTGTATGTATGTATGTATGTATGTATGTATGTATGTATATATGTATGTATGTGCATGTTAAATGTATGTGTGTGTAATTTTTTTTGCCGATAGGCGTGATCTTTAGCTGAAAGTGACCTAGGGTCAAAACTTTTACCCAGGAATCGCCAGGGGGAGGCAGATCACATGGTTCCCGTATTGCACACATTCACATACATTATTTCGAGCGATATTTTTAGTGAAACATAATATGCAAATGAATTTGGAAAATAATTAAAAAATAACTTTAAAATTTAAATGAAAGAATGTTTTAAAAAGGAATTTTACGTACTAACATTTAATCGCGCTCGTTGGTTTTTACTGTTTGGAGTCTGTCATTTTCCTTTAACCTTGGAAAACCTTGCGTCAATAAGGATATTTCAGAAAGACCCCCACTTTGGGTACTCTTTTAAACTAATATTTGTAATGAGATGTGTTCGCGCGCGTCGGCCTAACTGTTTGGAGTATCAACATAAAATCATCAAATTAATACAAAATATTTACCCATGCAAAGAAAAATCAAAGTACAATGATTCACCATTTGTTTGATAAATCTTAAAACATAATATCTGTCATACAAACATCATGTTATGTAAAAAATATAAGAAAATATTATTAGTTTTAAAATCATTTATATTCGAATGGGTAGTTCGATGAATTAAGAACATTAGAATTTTATGGATTAAGAAGTAACAATTGAGAAAATAATCATTTCAAAATATTTTTTTTAAACCAACTTTCATGCAATTCAAAAACTTTTAGTATGAAAATTGAATTTTTTTTTTCTTAAGAGAAATATTTTATGCGAGTGAAAAAAGTGAGAGTCAGTTAATTTATGAATCATTTTAAAATATTACCTCGCAATAACTTGCTTTAAAAGTATGTTCTTAAACATATTAATATTTAAAAGTTTAGTCATTTTATATATTTTATATACAAATTTTACTTACCAACATATGAATTCGCCTTCATTCCGCACTTTCTTGAAGAATAATTCCTGATAAACTCTTATCAACACTGCATGTTGGTTTGAATCACTAGCAAGTTAAGACAGGTATGATATGACTAATCATCAGGATTTTCCCAAAGAGGTGAAGTCATTCTTATCAAATCCTATTTTGAAAGAAGAATATTTCAGTTGCAATTAACTTCAGATTTTCTTATTTAATAATTATTTTTTAAATCTGACAATTTTAATTAATGTTTTAGTGAAATTACCTTTATTTATAAGATTTTTATTTTTTTTTTAATTGCTTATACTATTTCAAACATGTACATTCTTATTTGTAAATACAAAATCGTAAAAAAAAAAAACATTTTTGAATGATTTTATTATTATTATTGCTAGACATTATATTAGAAAATCGTTTAAACCTTTAGCTTTTATTATTATTATTATTTAGATATTAAGAAGTGACGAAGACCTGTTGAATTATTCTCATCTTGAAATTGATTAATATTCGAAGAAAAATTTATTCTGTTATCTTTTAATTTAGCAAACATATATTTTAATATTCATTAACACACTTCTAATTTAATGAATAATATATTTGATGAATAATATAATTTAATAATATATATGAGATTTTAATCTTTTCTTAAAAAATTGGGTTATGTTATTTCAAACACATGCGTTCTTATTCGAAAATACAAGACCATAAAACAAAAAACATCGTTGGATGATTTTTTTAAATTAGACATTGTATTGTAAAAGCATTAAAACCTTTCATTTTTATCCCATTTAGACATCAAAAAGGGACGAAGATCTGACTGCTTTGCAAAGACTTAAAACTAGTGATTTGATGAGTCATACTTTCTGTGGGTTGTTTTCAATTTTGGAATTATCTTAATTAATTACCAAACTTCTCATTTTTTTTTTTAACATCACACTAATCATTGCCCCCATTACTTAATCACGTAAATATAATTTATAAAGTTTATAATTATCAGTTTTATACTAACATTTGAGACCTATACGTATGTGTTGTATTAATTCTTTTAGTTTAATTCATACAAATTTTAACTAAAGCATCCTGTTCTAGTTTTCATACATTTATTATCACATCACGTGATAGAATTTCTTGCGATGTTTTAGAAATAATAGATATTTAATTTTTTTTTAAAATTAGTTAATAACATGAAAAAAAATTAATTGCTTTTTAACATGAATCTTTTAAGAAAAACATATTTTATTCTGAAACATTAAATTTAAAAACTAACTCTTAAGAATATGACTTGATGCAATTTACTCATTTTAAACAAGTTAACTTTACTAATTATCGTTAAAATTATTCATTTACCTATGATTTAAACTTCACATTTTAAAGTTATTTATATAATATACTAACATTTAATTATAATAGGTTTAATTTTATTAAAAATTCTGAATAAAATAAAATTTATACTTTAAAAAAAATTATAACACCATTTAGAAATATTAAACAACAACAACAACAAACTTATAATTAAGAGATGAATAAATATAAATATATGAATCACACAATAATAAAAAGAAATACTTAATCATTCATAAAAATTCTTCCCTTGAACATTCACATGTATGTTAGTAAAAATATAACACTAAAGTTTTCAAAAAGATTATAAGCGTTTCCAAATCAACAAAGAAAATTGAGTATTAAATATCGAATAATGGATATGCACTTTTTACACTCACATCTTACAATGTAATTAGTAACCAAATGTAATGATTTTAAGCATGTCTTCTTAAATTTTTTACAATGAAAGACTATCACAGTTGAATATTAAGCTTTCTCTTCATAACTTTATCGAGAAATATGTAATACACGGCACTTAACTTCATTAAATGAATCAATCACAACCCAATTGAAACTTCACATTTGTAATGTTTTATATGGACTAGTATTTATCAATAAGTTGTTTATTTTGAACAATCATTACTTAGTATATCCCAGTCAAGATTGTGTTGAATGCTTTTTAAGTCAAATGGTGTGAGAGAAGGATATATTAGGACAAAAGTTATTAAATATAGAGTCTTTAAAGTTTATACCCGTGCAAGAATTGGCATTTCAAGAAACAAAGTTGTGTCATATTTGAAAGCATTCTTTATATTCGAAACGCACACGTGATCACGATCACATCGCTGAAGAGTATAGAGAAGCTGTTTATGTTGTATATAATTTGAATTTTCATTAACACAATATTATAAACGAAGTTTTTCGACAGTTTGAAAAGTTATGATGCACAACGTCTGCACACGTTAACACAGAATAAGATTAGCCTATGCCCTTTCGATGATAAGCGTTATTTGCAGGAAAGATGTATTAACATAACATTTTTTTGGTAATTTTACTCGTAGGTTTCGAACTCACAAACATCTGATCATACTTCTCATTTTTAACACGCGACGCTAACCATTGGGCCATTAAAGCCCGTAATTTAGTAACTAAAAAGTAAGAAAGATCATCGAAAGTGATTACTTCACACATGCAAAAATAATTTTTATTGTGACTTATCAGTTAAAAATCACGAAGAAAAGAAAAAAATCACATATGTTTTGGAATACTTTGAGATTTTATGAGTCACTTCATCAGTTAAATAGACATATCCACTTCTTATGAATCACTACTTATGCGTAAATTTTCAAAGACTTGCTCATATGAAATGTATTATATTTTAGTTTATCAGTGATAGTGTGATTACTTGTTAATAATTTTAACGTTATTAAAAAAATTTAAAAAAATCAAATGTTAATAATTAATTTAAAAAAAATACAAGTCACTATTAAAGGTTTGAACAAATTATTAAAATAATTTTACAAAACTTTTCAATTTATTTAAGAATGTTTCACTAATATTTAGTAATCGTAATAAGATTAATTAATTAAATTAATTAATAAGATTGATTAATCTTATTAATTAGTTTAATTAGTTAGTTAATTAATAATAATAAGAATGATTAAATTACTTCATAAATGAATTTTTATAAGAACCAATCTAGAATACAAAGCGCTAGTCACGTGGTATACATCACGTGATCAGTTGACACATGTTCTGTGACGTCACATATCTTAAGATAAGATTATCTGATAACATTTTCTGATAAGAACTTTGAATTTTTTTCATTTCTTCCTAAACCCTGGAGTGTGTTGGACGTGGTTTTGCGATGGTGATGGATTAGGTGAGTACAGAATGTTAAATGTGTCTTTATTATTAAACTATTTTAATTTAATTATGCATGAAAATTAAATATTTTTGTTTCAAATTTTAGTACACCTTGAAAACAATAATTTGAAATACTAAAATGTGAAAGTTATAATTAAAAGTTTTGCATGCATATTTCATAACACTGAGAAAAATTGGCAACTGTAATAATTTTATTTAAAAATGATTTTAAATAAAAGAAGTGAAAATATTTATCTTTAAAAGACTAACTGCATATTTTTAAACATTAATATTAAAGGTCTTTTTCGATACATTTTATAAAACCATGCTGGGACATAACCAAACAAGTTGATTTTGATATAAAACTTATGAATATTACTAAGTTGAAACAGTGAAAACCTGCTTTGCCAAGTTAATTTTTCAAGTAAGTTTAGTAATACCACTTACAAAAGAAAATTTTTATTAAAATGATTATTTAAAATTCTGTTGTTTTCTAAAGATATTTGGTAAAGTGTTAGTAAAATACTAAAAGATGTGTGAAGACCTTGCCTGTTAACTTTAAATTTGTGCATTAAATGAAATTTTCCAAGTTTTACCATACACATGCGAAGGTTTCATTTAAGTAAGGAAAAAATTTATTACACAAGTCATTGGTTTTTCGATTAAAAATGACAAGTCTTTCATCTTAAAAATTTTGTTCATGTGACGATAAAAGCTTTTTGGTTGCTAGGATAAATAAATAGTTGGTTGTTAGGGTAAATAAATAGTTGATTACGAAAAAAAAGTTGGGTGGTTGGTTGTTGAAAACATATCAATGAGATGTACTTGAAGGGGGAATCTAATAACTTAACAGTTAAAACAGAAAACCTAAGTCACATAAATGATTATCGACATTAAAATTTGACGATTACTAAATATTAGTGAAACATTCTTAAATAAATTGAAAAGTTTTGTAAAATTATTTTAATAATTTGTTCAAACCTTTAATAGTGACTTGTATTTTTTTTAAAATTAATTATTAACATTTGATTTTTTTAAATTTTTTTAATAACGTTAAAATTATTAACAAGTAATCACACTATCACTGATAAACTAAAATATAATACATTTCATATGAGCAAGTCTTTGAAAATTTACGCATAAGTAGTGATTCATAAGAAGTGGATATGTCTATTTAACTGATGAAGTGACTCATAAAATCTCAAAGTATTCCAAAACATATGTGATTTTTTTTCTTTTCTTCGTGATTTTTAACTGATAAGTCACAATAAAAATTATTTTTGCATGTGTGAAGTAATCACTTTCGATGATCTTTCTTACTTTTTAGTTACTAAATTACGGGCTTTAATGGCCCAATGGTTAGCGTCGCGTGTTAAAAATGAGAAGTATGATCAGATGTTTGTGAGTTCGAAACCTGCGAGTAAAATTACCAAAAAAATGTTATGTTAATACATCTTTCCTGCAAATAACGTTTATCATCGAAAGGGCATAGGCTAATCTTATTCTGTGTTAACGTGTGCAGACGTTGTGCATCATAACTTTTCAAACTGTCGAAAAACTTCGTTTATAATATTGTGTTAATGAAAATTCAAATTATATACAACATAAACAGCTTCTCTATACTCTTCAGTGATGTGATCGTGATCACGTGTGCGTTTCGAATATAAAGAATGCTTTCAAATATGACACAACTTTGTTTCTTGAAATGCCAATTCTTGCACGGGTATAAACTTTAAAGACTCTATATTTAATAACTTTTGTCCTAATATATCCTTCTATCACACCATTTGACTTAAAAAGCATTCAACACAATTTTGACTGGGATATACTAAGTAATGATTGTTCAGAATAAACAACTTATTGATAAATACTAGTCCATATAAAACATTACAAATGTGAAGTTTCAATTGGGTTGTGATTGATTCATTTAATGAAGTTAAGTGACGTGTATTACATATTTCTCGATAAAGTTATGAAGAGAAAGCTTAATATTCAACTGTGATAGTCTTTCATTGTAAAAAATTTAAGAAGACATGCTTAAAAATCATTACATTTGGTTACTAATTACATTGTAAGATGTGAGTGTAAAAAGTGCACATCCATTATTCGATATTTAATACTCAATTTTCTTTGTTGATTTGGAAACGCTTATAATCTTTTTGAAAACTTTAGTGTTATATTTTTACTAACATACATGTGAATGTTCAAGGGAAGAATTTTTATGAATGATTAAGTATTTCTTTTTATTATTGTGTGATTCATATATTTATATTTATTCATCTCTTAATTATAAGTTTGTTGTTGTTGTTGTTTAATATTTTTAAATGGTGTTATAATTTTTTTTAAAGTATAAATTTTATTTTATTCAGAATTTTTAATAAAATTAAACCTATTATAATTAAATGTTAGTATATTATATAAATAACTTTAAAATGTGAAGTTTAAATCATTGGTAAATGAATAATTTTAACGATAATTAGTAAAGTTAACTTGTTTAAAATGAGTAAATTGCATCAAGTCATATTCTTAAGAGTTAGTTTTTAAATTTAATGTTTCAGAATAAAATATGTTTTTCTTAAAAGATTCATGTTAAAAAGCAATTAATTTTTTTTCATGTTATTAACTAATTTAAAAAAAAAATTAAATATCTATTATTTCTAAAACATCGCAAGAAATTCTATCACGTGATGTGATAATAAATGTATGAAAACTAGCACAGGATGCTTTAGTTAAAATTTGTATGAATTAAACTAAAAGAATTAATACAACACATACATATAGGTCTCAAATGTTAGTATAAAACTGATAATTATAAACTTTATAAATTATATTTACGTGATTAAGTAATGGGGGCAATGATTAGTGTGATGTTAAAAAAAATGAGAAGTTTGGTAATTAATTAAGATAATTCCAAAATTGAAAACAACCCACAGAAAGTATGACTCATCAAATCACTAGTTTTAAGTCTTTGCGAAGCAGTCAGATCTTTGTCCCTTTTTGATGTCTAAATGGGATAAAAATGAAAGGTTTTAATGCTTTTACAATACAATGTCTAATTTAAAAAAATCATCCAACGATGTTTTTTTTATGGTCTTGTATTTTCGAATAAGAACGTATGTGTTTGAAATAACATAACCCAATTTTTTAAGAAAAGATTAAAATCTCATATATATTATTAAATTATATTATTCATCAAATATATTATTCATTAAATTAGAAGTGTGTTAATGAATATTAAAATATATGTTTGCTAAAATAAAAGATAACAGAATAAATTTTTCTTCGAATATTAATCAATTTTAAGATGAGAATAATTCAACAGGTCTTCGTCACTTCTTAATATCTAAATAATAATAATAATAAAAGCTAAATGTTTAAATGATTTTCTAATATAATGTCTAGCAATAATAATAATAAAATCATTCAAAGATTTTTTTTTTTACGATTTTGTATTTACAAATAAGAATGTACATGTTTGAAATAGTATAAGCAATTAAAAAAAAAATAAAAATCTTATAAATAAAGGTAATTTCACTAAAACATTAATTAAAATTGTCAGATTTAAAAAATAATTATTAAATAAGAAAATCTGAAGTTAATTGCAATTGAAATATTCTTCTTTCAAAATAGGATTTGATAAGAATGACTTCACCTCTTTGGGGAAATCCTGATGATTAGTCATATCATACCTGTCTTAACTTGCTAGTGATTCAAACCAACATGCAGTGTTGATAAGAGTTTATCAGGAATTATTCTTCAAGAAAGTGCGGAATGAAGGCGAATTCATATGTTGGTAAGTAAAATTTGTATATAAAATATATAAAATGACTAAACTTTTAAATATTAATATGTTTAAGAACATACTTTCAAAGCAAGTTATTGCGAGGTAATATTTTAAAATGATTCATAAATTAACTGACTCTCACTTTTTTCACTCGCATAAAATATTTCTCTTAAGAAAAAAAAAATTCAATTTTCATACTAAAAGTTTTTGAATTGCATGAAAGTTGGTTTAAAAAAAATATTTTGAAATGATTATTTTCTCAATTGTTACTTCTTAATCCATAAAATTCTAATGTTCTTAATTCATCGAACCACCCATTCGAATATAAATGATTTTAAAACTAATAATATTTACTTATATTTTTTACATAACATGATGTTTGTATGACAGATATTATGCTTTAAGATTTATCAAACAAATGGTGAATCATTGTGCTTTGATTTTTCTTTACATGGGTAAATATTTTGTATTAATTTGATGATTTTATGTTGATACTCCAAACAGTTAGGCCGACGCGCGCGAACACATCTCATTACAAATATTAGTTTAAAAGAGTACCCAAAGTGGGGGTCTTTCTGAAATATCCTTATTGACGCAAGGTTTTCCAAGGTTAAAAGAAAATGACAGACTCCAAACAGTAAAAACCAACGAGCGCGATTAAATGTTAGTACGTAAAATTCCATTTTAAAACATTCTTTCATTTAAATTTTAAAGTTATTTTTTAATTATTTTCCAAATTCATTTGCATATTATGTTTCACTAAAAATATCGCTCGAAATAATGTATGTGAATGTGTGCAATACGGGAATCATGTGATCTGCCTCCCCCTGGCGATTCCTGGGTAAAAGTTTTGACCCTAGGTCACTTTCAGCTAAAGATCACGCCTATCGGCAAAAAAAATTACACACACATACATTTAACATGCACATACATACATACATACATACAACACACGCATATACATATACACACACACATGCATGCATACAACACACATACATACATGCATACAAAACACGCACATACATACAACAAATACATGCATACAACACACATACATACGTACATACATACAACACACGCACATGCATACAACACACAAACATATATTCACACACATACATGCATACAACACACAAACATACATACACACACATACATACAACACATACAAAATAATAATAATAATCAATTCAATTAAATTTTCACCAAGGTTCGAAGGAAACCACATATTCCAAACCGTTAGGGCGACGAGTGCGATTCAATGCTAGCACGTAAAATCCCATTTTGAAACATATTTTTTCATTCAAATTTTAAAGTTATTTTTTAACTATTCTAAAATATCAAGTTTATAACATAGTTGACTAAAAATAGTACTCGAAATAATTTTAAAGTTCCTTCATTAAATAAATATTCAAAATTGTTCTTCCCAAATTCCCATTACCAGCATGTGTTATTTATGATAATGGATAGATATAAAAGTGGTTGAAGTCATTCTAAGAAATTCTAAACCAATATTCATACATGATTCGAAGAAAACTATAAACTCCGAATGGTTAGATCGACGAGCACACGTCAATTTCATTGCAAAAAAATTAAAGTCCCCCTATTAAACATTAATATCCGCGTAAAACTCCAAAAAATGAAAAAATAATTCAATCTTAACAAAATTACTCCTAAAAAAATAATTCATTAATTCACCATGAATGAACCCTTCTTAATTAGTTCTTTATAAAAATATCAACCCCCGAAAAAAAATATATATCCTTTGCGTATGTATTAGTCTAAAATAATAATTTCCCCCAAAATACCCGCTTAACTCATCATGTAAGAGCACAGTGGAAAAAAAAAATCAATCTCCCCAAACTTTCTGCTTAAAATCAAAAAATAAACTCTTAAATTACACCAAACTGAAAATTTTTAAGTCGCCACATTAAAATTAAAAACCACTCGTACAATAGTACAGAAAAAAAAAAACATTCTGTGTTCCCAAATACCCGCTTAACTCCTCATATAAAACAGAGTGAAAAAAAAAATCAATCTCCCCAAAATATCTGCTTAAAATCTAAAAATAAACTCTTAAACTAAAGTTCACTGAAAATTTTTAAGTCGCCACATTAAAATTAAAAACCACTCGTATAATAGTACAAAAAAAAAAAAAAAAAAAAAACATTCTGTGTCCCTAAATACCCGCTTAACCCCTCATCAAAGAGCACGGTGAAAAAAAAAAAAAAAAAAAAAAAAAAAAAAAAAAAAAAATCAATCTCCCTAAAATTTCCGTTTAAAATAAAAAAAAAATAAATCCTTAAACTAAAGTGCACCGAAAATTTTAAAGTCCCCACATTAAAATTAAAATAACACCCTCATACTATAACACAACAAAAAAAATTCTAACTCCCTAAAATTCCCGCTTAAAATTGAAAAAAATTCTTATCTAAAACTAAAGTGCAACGAAAATTTTAAAGTCCCCGCATTAAAATTAAAATAACACCCTCATACTATAGTACGCCGAAAAAAATTCTAACTCCCTAAAATTCCCGCTTAAAATTAAAAAAAAAAAATTCTTATCTAAAACACACTCATCCTATAAGATGACGTCGTCTTAACCTTGCGTGACGCCCGATGACCTTCACCCCCCCCCCCTCTTACAGCTCGAACACCGGATGACCTTCAACCCCTCTTAGAGGTCAGCACCGTGCACCGGGTGAGCTGGAACTGTCATTACTATACTACTCTGATGCATTTTAAAATTCAATAACTTGCAAACGGTGAAAGCTAATTAAAAAAATTTTGCAGGAGGGTTATGTATAATGTCAGGAGTTTTTTTACCGTAACTTTTGATTTTAGTTCGAATTTCAAACAATAGATGGCGCTGATGGCAATCGAAGGCCAGATAGACGCCGAAACCGACATCACTCAGCACTGATCACCTGGCTTTCAATCGCCGTCAGCGCCATCTTTTGTTTGAAATTCGAACTAAAATCAAAAGTTACGGTAAAAAAACTCCTGACATTATACATAACCCTCTTGCAAAATTTCTTTAAATAGCTGTCACCGTTTTATAAGTTATCGAATTTTAAAATCCATCAGTCATTTTTGGGACACCTGGTGATCATCTATCTATCTATCTATCGGTGTATATCACTTTCTTCTAGACACGATAACTTCCATAATTATGCTCAGATCTTCTTCAAACTTTTACATAAAAGCAAGGGGCATAAAATCTCGGTCGAGTTCGTTAATGGGCAAAATCGGACCAAGGGGGTGGAAATAGGGAGGGTTTTTGTTAAAACCGAAAAAACGCGATAACTTCTTAATTAAAATAGATATCGAATCAGTTTAAAGTTAATATTACTTCTCAAAAACGGGCTAAAAGTTTGTGCATGACAGAATTTTGGAAAAGTTAAAAATGGGCTCAAGGGGCGAAAAAAACAGGGTTTTTGGAGGAAAAAATTCATAACTTCGTCGATTCTCAAGATATCAAATCCAACTAAATTTTTTATAAATGTACTCAGCATTATCTAAAACTTTTATATTTAGAAGTTTTTGATAGGACTAACTTTTACCGATGAAAAAACTTAAAAGAGAAAAGAAAAAGGGGGGAGGAAAAGAAAAAAATCCATAACTTACTCAATTCTTAAGCAATCAAATATAGTTAAATTTATTTTGCATCTTCTCAATAATATCTACAACTTTTATACTAACAAGTTTTTCATAGGACCAATTCTTATAGCAAAAATAAATTAGACAAAAATAGGAGTTAGAGAAAAAACCTCAAATCTAAACTGCTTATATTCTGACTCATTTTTAAATTCATTTTTGATTTTAAATGCATCCAAATGGCAGATTCTCTTATTTAGGAACTATATAACGTGACGTATGGGCCAGTGTTTTGATAAAGGCAGAATATATTTCAAAAAAGTCTGCCAAAAAGGTATTTTGAACAGAATTTCCCGAAGTAATAGTGATTGAAAAATTGAGGAAGTATAACAAATTGCGTTTTTTCTGAGTCATTTTTAAATCCATTTTTGTTCTCAAACGCATCCAATTTACAGGTCCTCTTATTTAGGAACTATATATTGGAACGGATTAGCCAGTTTTTTGATAAAGGCAGAATATATTTCAAAAAAGGCTGCCAAAATGGGCACTTCGCACAAAATTTCCCAAAGCGATCATGATTAAAGAATTGAGGATGTACTCAAATAACAAATTGGTTATCTTATGACTCATTTTTAAGTCCAGTTTTGCTCTCAAGTGCATTCAATTGACAGTTTTTTGTTATTTAGAAATTATATAATGTGCGTATTCATCAATTTTTTTGATAAAGGCTAAATATATTTTTTTAAAAAGCTGTCAAAATAGGCACTTCGCAAAAAAAAAAAAAAAAAAAAAAAAAAAAAAAAAATCCCAAAGCGATTATGATTAAAGAATTGAGGATGTATTCAAATAACAAATTGGTTATTTTATGACTCATTTTTAAATTCAATTTTGCTCTCAAACGCATTCAAGTGACAATTATTTATTATTTAGGAACTGTGTAATGGGCCGTATTGCTCAGGTTTTTTTTGATAAAGGCTAAATATATGTTTAAAAAAACCTGTCAAAGTGGGCACTTCGCACAAAATTTCCCAAAGCGATCTTGATTAAAGAATTGTGGATGTATTCAAATAACAAATTGGTTATTTTATGACTCATTTTTAAATTCAATGCTCTCAAACTCATTCAATTGACAGCTTTTTTGTTATTTAGGAATTATATAATGTGCGTATTGGTCGATTTTTTTTAATAAAGTCAGAATATATTTCAAAATATGTTTTCAAATCGGGCATTTGAGTCTAATTTCGTTTAAGATGATTTTGATAAAATCATTTCTTACAGAAAAATGAAATAATTTTTTTTTCAAAAGCGGCCAAATAAACTAGTTAAACTGGGTTTATCGCTAATAATATTTTATTTTTTGTTGTTGAAATGAAAGCTCTTCGAAATCTACCTCCGCCTATAGACCAAGCCGACAGGGATTTTTTAACATGTTGTAATTTCTAATAAATAATCACAATTTTCATTGATTTGGGTAAATTTTATTTTGAAAACAGTATAAATTCAGAGTACTTATAGCAAAATCTGTCTGAAAATTAAATTTAAGGTAGAATAATTAAAGAAATAAGATTGTCTTACATGTTTTGTGTTATTAGTCTAACAACTAATATTTTTTAATTTTAAAAATTACCCTGGTGATAAAAATTGAGATAATTTGCTTTTTTATGTTAGCAGTACTGTTTGTAAACAGAATGGTGGAAAAACTAGCTGCCTCCATGTGGTCTATTGCTTTAAAAGATAAAAAAATATTTCTTAATCAGCTGATTTCATTTATAATGCGCCACTGGTCTAACAAATATTCTATTAAACTGATAAAGGTTATATCAATTTAATAAAAGTATTCTAGTAATAATACAACAAAAATAATTTTGTTTAACACTATTAATCATAACAGTATTATTTTTTTTAAAATAAAGAATAAAAATGTATTTTTTAGGAAGTCACTGCCTAGCTATATAATTGTTACACTAGTGACAAATACACTTATTCCAGTGACACAATGTTAATCAATAAAATAATTTCATGTAGAAAAGTGCATTTTAAAAATTAAAATAGTAATATTATGATTATTGACAACTTTAACATAGAGTGTCTTTGGGTTAATGAAAAAATGCCGCCAGTATAGCAAAATGTCACTGGCCTAACGCAACATAAGTACTTACTACTATACACCAAACTAATACTTACTTTTAAGTAATTAATGTATTTGTGTTTATGAATGAGCCAATTAAGCTCAGCCACTGCATCATTTGAGTTACAATTATCGTTTTATTATTCGTGGAATAAGTTAAACTTTGTATTTTATTTTGAAAATGACTCATTAATCATAATAATTTGTTAGAATGCTTAAATTATTTTGTTGAATATTTTATTCAAAGTTATTATTGCATACTTGTTAACTATTGATAATCCTGATAATTGTTAACTTTATTTAAAAATGAATTTTCCATATTTTTTCATTAATTGGTCATGGCGCGAATTATCACGCCACTCTGTCACAGATTATATTTCCTGTACCAACTTTAAAGACCAGAAGTATCAGAGAGAAATTCGATAACCTACATACTCATTCGCCCCTACCAGTGAAACATAGTTACAGTCCGAACTATCAAGATAATGTATTTCGATTCTTTTTTAACAAAAATCAGCAGTTCGAAAGACCTTGAGAGCTAATCTGGCAATTAGTCTCATCTTAATGGCACCTACATAAATTGAGAAAATCAATACTTGAACTATTTCTCACATTAATAAATTTCTCCAACAAAGGGTAGCGTGACATCGCTGCAGCAAAAAATCTTTTTCTTCTTTTTTTCTTTTGTAATAGTTGCCGTTTCTACAAAAGAAATGGAACTGAATTTTAATATCTTAAAACATATAGCAATTTTTTAGCTTTAAATAGCAACTCTTTAATTTCACTGAATAATCCAGAATCAGCCTTCAACTGTCGAATTTTATTCCATCATACTTTGTGCATTCCGAACACAACAGTGTAACAAAACTGTTATTATCATGATGCATGCAGTGTTGAATTCAGACATTTTTGTCCGGAGGGGGTGGGGGGGGGGCTGTAACTCCGAACGGAAACATCATAGAGTTCCGGGGTGAGAGGAGGACTGAATTTTTTGACCATTGAAAACGCAAAATCTCAAATCTTCCGAGAGGAAACTCTGATTACTCCGCCGGGGGGAGGGATTCAACACTGGATGCATGTGTGTTTCTTGGGGCAGTTTACCTCAAAATTGGTCATAACATCGATTTATTTATTTCTTTATTCATTTTTTAAAAATTTTTGAAGGCCAGTTTAGTTGTGAATATTTTGCCATTTTATTTTTACCCATATCGCAATTATATCGCGAGATACTGTAAAATTTGTTAATACACACAGTGCAATTACCCACACAAATTAAAACTTCAAATGGCTTTTTCTCCATGTTTATATTCTCTTCACTTTTATATTTTTAAATGTTAATGCTTTTTTTATGTGTGAGATAGAGATTTAAGCTTTTTTGTACATCTTCTGTATTATAGCGACATGCAAAACAAATTTGCGCATGTATTTAGGCTCCAGATTTTTTGTTATTTTTTTTTTAAATAAAAGTATATGAAGATATGTTAAATTCGTTTTACACTTACATTCATCAACAAAAAAATTATGTTAAGTGTAGTATTAGATGTATCTAAAATTCCACGCGTAGTCCTGTATAATACACATTTGAAAATCTCAAAATAAAAATACCGCAAAAATATCAATGTTTAAAAAAATAGTAAGGATTTTTCAAAATTCAATTTTTTGACTCTTTAAAAATTTAATTAAATATGCAGTTTTTTTTTTAAACTATTTGGAAAATTTCCAACTTGTTTATATTCCTCTTGATCTTCCTATATCCACATCTGGTATTTGACTCATAGTACTTCCTATTTATTAAATTGACTATAACTCCTTTTTTTAGTAATCGTAGAAATAAAATTAAAACATATTTGGAATCGTAAACTATTATTCTTTCAAATAAAGCAAGATAAAGAAGAAAATAAAATCGAAAAATTTGACGAAAACGACCACTTTAATGCAGATACTTTAACTTTTAAATTAGTGCATTATTTGGTATATATAATTCGTTTTTATTTGCAAGACAAGAAAAAATGAAATTTCGTAATAATATTGCCTTAATTTTGCAAGTGTTTCATCATGCATAAATTATGCTTTTTCCGTCCTGGATTTGAAGCGTTGATGTGTGTTTTGCGAGTCAGAGTTTGCCATTTCAAGTAAGCTTAGTAAAAATCGAAGAAAAATAAATCGATCCATTGCTTCCTTAAATAGATACTTGATACTTTGCTTGAAATCATTTTTCCCCAGATCAGAAATTTTGAAAAATAAATAAAGAAACGAAAGAAGTAAAAGTTTGTCTACAGATATATTTTTAGTATAGCATTATTCAGAGATTCGACGGCTTATTGGAGCTTAAAATAAATTTACAGTGTTCAAAAGTTTTGCGTGTCAATCCATATGTTTAAGACAGCTTAGAAGGATTATATATGTCAACATAGTTGAACAAGCATACATACACACAGGTATACAGGGTGTCCATTCTCAACGATGTCCAATGTCTAATTCCTAAACCGTTAGGAAATAGAAATATAGTTCCAGTTGTAAAGAAGGTTTTAAGTGAACTAAAGATGTACTGTAAAAAACGATATGGGTCAATATAAATACTTCTTAGAAAGTAACGAAATTTAATTTTTTATACGTTACCCCGGTCTTTTAAATTATATTTAGTAAAATAATATCCTACACTAAAAAGTAAGACAAAAAAAGTCTCATTTTTCTACAATTAAAATTGAACTAGTAACAGTATTATTTTTGCTGCGGAATAGGGGTCATTTACAAATATATTAGAAATATAAATTCTATTTTCACTCTGACATAGTAAAGAGAAATATACAATGTGTATTAAAAATATCAATTAAGATATTAAAAAAAAACTTTCGTTGCGTGAAATGATGAAAAGCGTCGAAATTATTTGCAAAATGATATACATTTTTAAATGCTATTAGATTTTTTAATCGAAAACTTAATTAATACAGATTAAAATTATCTTAAAACTTCCTTTAAGTTGTTCACTTCGGCTGCATTGCAGAAATGTAAATGTACATGCGAAATAAAACCTTTTAATACTTTAAGCATTTTGTGAACGACCCCTCGAAGCATGAAGCAACTAACTCATCTGTGTTCGATGCAGAAAATTGGCATAAATTATGCAATTCAAATTGAAAGTTTCATATTTTATTGCTAGATGAATAGGACTTTTTTCCCTTACTGATTAGTGTAACAGGTAATTTTTTACTAAATATCACTTGTAATACCGGGAGAATCGAGTAAAAATTTAAATTTCGTAACTTTTTAAGAAATGTTTTTATTGGTCCAAACACTTTTAAAGTAAATTTTTACTTCATTTAAAACATTTTTATATCTGGTATAAATACATTTAGCTAACACAATATGCAAATGAAATTTTTATAGAGTTGACGCATGCACAGTGAAAATGTATTTAGTAAACCCGCTTATTTTTCATACAATTATTAATATTTTTTAATTTTGAATACAGGGTGTTATGTATAATATTTACTATCATATTTTCTGAAAAGAACATTGTTTTTTATTAAGAACTTTGCAAATTATAAGCAAAAAACTTATAAAAATCTTAATTTAATCTTAATCTTAATTTAATCTTAATCTTAATATAAAAATAAAGAAATATTAAAGAAATATAAAGAAATACAATATAAAGAAATATAAAGAAATATAAAGAAATAAAATATAAGTGAAAATATTAAATAATTAAATTATTAAATAAGCAATTAATTTATTAAATAAGCAATATAAAGAAATATAAAGAAATATAAAGAAATATTAAAGAAATATAAAGAAGATTATATCTTAATCTTAATACGTTTTTATAAAAATCTTAATTTCTCTATGAGTATACATGCTATAATCATAAAAATGAACATATTTTATTATAATAAATCACTTAATGATAATCTGTAGTTTGAACGCTTTTGCTACATTATATTCGACATGGTTTTCTAAAAGATCTTCGTTCTTTTTCAATTTGTTGACGGTCCCCTATAGGATTTCGGGGAAAAATCTTCGCTAAAATATATGACCTGTACTATTTAGTTTACATACCTGGAGTTTCATAATAATTCCTTATCTATATTTCTAGAAATTCAACAAAACGTCTAAAATCGCAAGTGTCAAGATTTTTTTTGCTGAGACTATATATATTTACAGGATAGCCTTCAGATTCAGGGATCAGGATATCCTTAAAATCACTGACTGTTTTTAAAATCCAGTAATTTGCAAATGGTGACAGCTATTAAGAAATTTCTTGCAGAAGGTTTAAATAAGATGTCAGAAGTTTTTTTTTAACTGCGATTCCTCGTTTTTGTTTCAAATATCATTAACAGTTAGTGCTATAAGTAATTGGCGTTCATTCAACGTTCAAAATCGAAATCATTCAGTATTGTTGTGAACCTGTGAACGAAGTAGGTTAAACGTATTGAGTTTCCAATAGGTATAATAAGATTGTGTAGGCTAATGAGATTCACTCAATAAGCTTAATCTCCATCATTCGCATAAATGCTGAATTTCTTGTTTGGCCGTAGGGCTCCTATTGATTGCAGTGCCATCTATCGCCTCTATCTCAAGGAGAAACTCGTAAACCTTCATAATTGTTAAAATTGGTCACTATCCGCATTTAAACGGCACTGAACTGGACGCTCCATATTACAAAATATACTTGACATTATATACAGTGTCACTGATCGAACTACGGTACACTCCTAGAACTTTTCGAAACGTTATCGTATGTTATGCTAATCAAAGTGCACTCTGTTGTAATTTTTGTTAACATAGCTTCGTTATTGTTAAAGTTAAAAAGAAAATTTGGGTTCGAACTGGAGTGAGATGTCCCGTATCTGCATAAACGATTTTCTATGGACAAATTGTTTGTTACGGCGTGCTCTACCGTCCCTTAAATTCCTTAATATTGATATTGAAACAGTCTGCATATGCATATTCAGTATATAAGCCTTCTGGAGCCACGTAATAAATTTAAAACCAATTGCAGCGATAGAGAAATTTTAATATACTAAGGTCATCTTGTTATTTCTTGTTTGAATGCAGGCGCTATTCTTTTGCATATCTTTAGAACTTAAAAAAAAAAAAATCTGAAGTTTTGTTTTATTATGCCATGAAAAGACACCTTTCAAATACTACATAAAAAAGATATTAGCGCAACGCGTTTCGAAAGAAATAATCTCTTTTCCTCGAGGGCAAAAAGATGCTATGCCACTATGGAGCAGAAGCACATAGAAACATGTGCTAGTGTGCACAAAAGAACTAGTAATACTAATTAGCTCTTTAAAAAGCAATGGCAAGAAATCTGTATTATAAAGGCCAAACGTATCTGTGCGTAATGCATACGTCATTTTGCGCATGGCAAATTAAATGAATTTTGGTTTTGCAATTTTTGCTACCAAATGTTTTTAAACTTCTTAATGTTGCAAATTTTCAATTTTTACACCATCGTGTAGGGAAAAAAATGTACTTTTAAATGAAATTTGTTTGAAAATTTTATCTTAATTTGTTTTTGATTTTTTTTTTTTTTTTTTTTTTTTTTTTTTGTAGCTTTTAATACCTTTTTCCTAATCGTGGCAACAGGAGTACTCCATTTCTATTTAAAGCAAAGGAAAAAAAGGAAAAAATTGAGTGCTGTATCTTTATGTTGCCATTTTCTCATTGAAAGGGATAAAATAAAAATTTAAATATATTCTGTTATAAAACCCGGTGAATTTTGACTTCATTTATAAAATTTGATTTACACGTAAAAGAATATCAAAAGTTTAATATCTATTTCAGCTAATAGCCATTGAGACTTCAAGTTTTGAATCAAAATTATCAAATTAAAATACCAATTTTTATAAAAAGGTGAATACAGATGTGAAATGTACATTTGTAAATTTTGATATGGTAAAATGATGCCGGGTTTAGATTTCAAGGGAAAAAAATTCTATGATTGAGTCAAAGTTGAATAAATTTTGCTTTTTATCATTTTGGAATAGTAGCATAAGAACCTTAATTGATAACTTCATCATAATAACATATCTTTATTATTTTTTTACTGTTTACATATTCGATTAAAGTTTAATTTTAATAATTTCTACAACTCCGTTTTATATAAATAGTATTTTGTTAATTTGACGTTAAATATCGTTAGTCTAAGAGTTAGACGTACCAATATAAAATGCATTTTTTACTATAACTAATTTTGTACGTTTATTATAAGTTAATGAAACAGCTCCTTCTTAAACATTTTCTTTCGTCAAAATTTGACGGGTTCTACCTTGTTTAATTAATCGCGAACTATTTTTCCAAAAAATTATAAAAGGCTTAAGAAAGGCAGAAGCTCTAGGTCTTGAAAATTTCCCACCATAAAACAATGTATGCGGATGTAATTAAAATCCGCATACATACATTTCAATTTTCTTTTTCATCCAAAAGTTTAATGAATGCAAATGATCCTTTTAACAGTATCAACCATTAGAGAAAACTATTTTTAAACCGTCTTATCCCCATTAAATATCAATCGATTTTTCTTTTATGAAAGCTAACTATAGTAATTTTAAAATACATGTAACAAATACATATTCGACATCTCTTTTAAAGTTGAACTTGTACTTCAGTCTCATTGTAGTTTTTATTTTATTTCTGTTTATGACTAAAACAAGCAAATATTTCACTGTATACACATTTAAACTTTTTTCTATCTTCAGAAGAAAAAAGTATTGGATTCATGAAATTTTTCGACTTTCGGTTTTCACCGGATTTGTACATTTTAAGGGTCAGAGATTCCAAAAAGTATATTTTTACAAAATGCCTGTCTGCTTGTTTGTCCGTCTGTCTATATGTGACGCAAATTTTATGGGTGCTCTATCTCAAGAACTAATGCACGGAATTTAACAACCATTTATATTCAGTTAGTCCCTGATATAAATTGCACTTAATTACTTTTTGGTGTAATTTGCATAATAATTGGCGTTGCTGTGCTGAAAGTTTCACGATTTCCGCAGGAGCAGCCGTTTACAAATGATGTCACGCTTGGAGGAATTGGGGAGAGGGATTCATAAAATGGTGATAGTTTGTGACAAGGGGGTGGGAGGAGGTAAAACGAAATGTGACATCACGCATTTTGATTCAAATAAAAACATTAAAAGTCACCAGATTAAATTTTTAAGCTATTTCGATATTAATGAGTTTTGTGTTCATAAAGTAAAGATAAAATTTAAAGCCAAATATATTAAATCCCATTTTAAATTTCAAAATACTACTGTTTTCATTATGTATTTCATATAAATATTTTATTAATATTATATATTAATTATGTTTTTTGTTGTAAATCTTCATTTTTACTTCATACAAAATGAGTACACGAATCATTTTTATTGTTATGCTCACAAATACCATTAAAACGCATAGTTAAAGTTTAAAAATAAAATTTTAAGTATGATCTATAACGTAGTGCCTTGTTTCTGAACAGCAAGTATTTGTATAAGTTATATAGCGTGACATGTGATAAAGGGGGAGAGGTGTCGAAAATATTGAAAAAACGAGGACACTATTTATGGACAGCCCCTTAAATAATAAAGTAATATAAATAAGTAATAAAGTAATACAGTAGAACCCCGGAAATTCGAACCCCGTTAATGCGGATCGGTTTGGTCTTTTTTTTTTTTTTTTTTTTTTTTTTTTTCAAGTTTGAGAAGCGATTGGCTAATTTCCATAACATTAACTTGTTTCATCGTCAAATTCTGAATTAAAAAAAAAAAAAAAAAAATTCTGAAATCTTTTTGGAAGAATTAAGCAAAGTAAACATTTTTACTGTCTGTAAATATTCAATAAGTTTAACATGAAGGTGATTTTCTGTAAGTATGTTTTATTTTATTTCACTTTTTCTAATTCTCCGGATAATCCGGATTTTCAATAACCCGGATTGGGTCTGGTCCCAGTTAATCCGAATTATCGGGGTTTTACTGTAATGAAGTAATTAAGTAAATAAAGTAATAATAAATAATAAAGTAATATGCCCCGTAAGTGATTCTTAGCATTTGTGACCTTCTAAAGTAATATTTGTAATTTTGAATTAAAATTTAAACAGATTGATTATGTGATTCAATAAGTTATTTTTGGTTGTAACAAGTTGTACTAAAAAATAATCTGTGAGAGCGGGTGAGAAAAAGAAAGATAAATAATAAATGAAGTCTACACGCATTTCAAAAATGCTATTGCTATGACGAAATCTGTGAGCAACCAGAATCAAATATGTAAGTTTTGATATTATGATTACTTGTGGTAATTATAAAAATAAATTGGCATACACAGGGCTGATTTTTATAAATTTTGTACCTTTTATTATTATTATTACAATTAATTTTACTATTATTATTATCATTTGCTTTTCTGTTTTAGGTGCACCCTGTATAGGATGGAAGAAGTATTTCTCATCATATATGTTTTACTTTTTGTCGGGAAACAAAATTAACCTGCATAAATCTTTTTTTTCTTATTCTTTATATAAGCATTGTCACAGACAAGAAAGAAAGAAAAAAAAACTTTTATCTATTTTTAACTCAGAAAATGGAAGAGTCGAGTCAGACTGAGCGCTGCATAGCCATAAGCATTTCTCCGATTTGGACGATCAACATATTGCGAAATCAGGGGTGAGATTTCTACACATCCCATATTTTTCTAGGTTCTTAGAATCCATTCCGCTGTTTACGCAGATCAATATTAAGGGGCTGTGCAAATATAACGTTATCATTTTAGGGGAGAGAAGGGGGGTTGTCTTTTGATATCGATATCATTTTTGATCCAATCGAAATTTTCTCTTTTTATTTGTAACATGTTTTTTGGTACAGAACATTATGTTATCTTCTTTTAACCTGTCATCTATTTTTAAGAAAATAAAAAGTTGTTATAAAAGACACTAAATTATCATAATTTTTTTTTAAATCTAAAATATGGTATGTATATATAATCACGGTTCGAGAAATCAGATTCGAAGTATATTTGAAACGAAGCTTATGTTTACTTATAAATAAAAGAGAAAGAGAAGGAATGATGTCCATTTGTTTTGCTGATAAGAATTTATATCTGTCCTGCTCCGTTCGGGGCAAGTGAAACAGGACTTTATCACTGCTGAATGCATTATGTAACAAAAGGCTATTATAAAATATTTTTAAATAGTAATAATTATTTTTTTTTTTTTAAGTTTTATTTGATACAATGTTTTTTCATGTGCAAAATGATATTTTACTGATTTCTCTTCATTTGAATCATAAAAGTATGCGAAAAATAAATGTAATCAATTTTGCATATCATTTCGAATTTAAAAAAAAATTAAATAAATAAAACAAAATCTAGAAAAAGAAAATTACCTTTTGATAACGCTATCATTACCGGGGGATGCGGGGGGGGGGGGGGTCGAAGAATGATAACGCATGATATTGGAAGGGGGGCTGGGAGTCCAAAATTATGAAATAGTTGGTAACATTATTTTTGCACAGCCCCTAATAAGTCAGAGACGGAACAAAAGATATGAACAAATTCATTGCACCAAACACCACGAGAGAGAGAAAAATAGATAATAATGAATTTAAAGAGTACTCTACAAAGGGCTTAATTTGCGCCGGAGTCCATCGGAGATCAGCTCCGGTATTTCTCTGTTTTTAGTAAATATTTGACAGAATTCACCGGAACTCATAAAGTACGCAGCTTCGGAGCAGTGTGGCGTAATCGTTTCGGGGTTGGGGGAGGGGTCCGAAGTTTTACTTTGAGGTTTTATATGTATAGTAAAACCTGTCAAGATAAAATGACAAATGTTAAAATATCGCAAAGAATAAAATTTCCGTTATACACAGGTTTTCGTGTTAGCAGGTGTAATCGTATAGTATTCATTTTGAAAGTATTACGGAACATTTCCATTTAGCACAGAATTCTGTTATTGGCAGTATGGTAGTGGCAGGTTATATTTCCAAATTGTGTGTATTTATTTAAATGTACCTATTTATGTCATATGAATAGTAAAATCTGGCAAAACAGTAATTAACTATAACAGAATCTGCCTTAACTCCTTGAAGGGCGGTGGTATAAAATATATACCACTTAATTTTAATTGAAAAATGCCACATTGACACCAGAATTTTGAAATGAAAATTTTAATTTTATCAAGTACGCGAAGGTAAACATTTTTCTATTTTCAAATAAATTTGCTTTTAAATTCTGCTGTCATTCGATCATTTCGGCATTTAATGAATAGAAGTACTTTACCTCTCAAAGGGTTAAATGGAAGCGTTAGATGGTCTTAACTTCTTCGCGACGAGAGCCTTTTGTTAAATGTTATTCTTTATTTTTAAAAAATAATTAAATAAAGGTTTATTAATTCTTTTATTCTGATTTCAAATTCCGCGGACAGGAAATTTGCAGACCCGGTCCGGCCCGACCCGTACAGAAAACAGGGAAAACAGGCCCGGCCTGTTCTGGTTCGACACAATTTCTACTATTTCGAAAAAAATCAGATTTTTATCACATAATTAAGATTTCTTTAAAGAATAGTACTGCTTACATATCTATGGTGTGATTTTACAGTAAATACACAATAGCAACATTAATGATTACTTAGATTCTCAGACTTTCAACACTCAAATAAAGATTCATGAAAAAATTAATGTGGTTTTAGAATTAAAAAAAAAAAAAAATGTTAAAAACACCATAACTTTTAAAGCTGTATAATAAAAAGGGTGGATTTATAAAAATATTTCTATTTCATTTCATTAAAGATTTTCTAAGATCTACTTTTCTAAAAGCTACTTCTGATACATTTATGAATTCTTTTCTTTTCTGAAACGCATAAGATTAGCAGGTGTTTTTATTCAGAAACTATGTCATCGAAAGGCATTATCCATTTATTTGAAACAAGCAATTTAAGAAAATACTGTCAAAGTTAGAGTTTTAAATCGAACTTCCGGAAGCGACAGTATGGGAAGTGAGAAAAAAAATCTGCAACCACGTGACAAGAATCTCTTATATTTCAACAAGTATATACAAGTATCATTTTTACCAAAAATGGACAACGCTGTTCTATTCTAAATCCCTTCAATAGTCAGCTTGTCAATTTTATACATTCACAGTTAAAAATTAGTCAGAAAATGTGTCAAATTTTTGCGTTGTTGAGAAGTGATTTTAAGTACCACCCAGAAATATATTTCTAAAGATTACCTCACTTTAAGTTCCTTATCGCTCTTAATACTTTTACAAATCATATTGTTTGTCCAACACATCTTGAGAACAATTAATTTTAGTTCCGTCTCGGCTCGACTATATGAAGAAAAAAAAAATTGCAAGCCCGACCTCGGCCCGCACGAGTCTGCTAAATATATATTAAGCCCGGGTTAGACACAAAGTAACTGTCCAATTTCTATCTCTACACTGTAAAAAAAAAGGGTCGATCTACTAAAAAAACTTTAGTAATCCTTGTAATTACTAAAAAATGTTTAGTAATCTTTGTCGGTTACTAGAAAATCTGTAAGAATTACTAGAAAAAGGTTAGCAACGAATAGAGTTAATAGTTTTATATTTTTAATAGCTATTACTGAAACTCACTTGGCGTGGCCTCGATAGCATAGTGGTTATAGTAACGGACTTCAGGCTAAAAGGTCCCGGGTTCAATACTGGACAGCGCCAAGTACGCCCCGAATGTATGTAGTGTAAGTGCTCTATAATAAAGGGGTTATGAATTTCCTGTTGGAGCTGGTCGCAATGTTTGGTGCTGCCATCTATTGCGTTTTTGCAGAAAATCTATCGCTTCAGAAGTCTGGATGCAGCTCGAAGGAAGCTCCTGCCCTTCGGACGCACGTAATTGTTATTAAAAATAATTTTGGAGCTATTACTAAAATTTGCTTGGTGGCTCATACTAAAAAAATTTATGTTAGTTATACAAAATATTCTTTTGCTCAGTTTACAAAAAAAATGCTTGTTTCACTTGCAAAAAAAAAAGTTTGTAATGTTACTAAAAAATTCTGTGGAATACAAATTTACTAAAAAAATTTTAGTAACCTCTTGAATTTTTTTTTTACAGTGTACACTGTACAAGTTACATTACTGTACTGATGTTGTTAAACTAGTATCGGCTCGTGACGCACATTTATACTTATTCTCTTTAAAGCCATATTCATTGAAAAAGTCTCATATTTTATCGTTTTTGCTTAAATTATTATAATGGGCCGACAGGCTGGCTAAATCTTTTTTTCGGCCGGGCCCGTTTATTTTGCTTGTCCGACCTGGCCCGGTCCGCTGAAAAAAAAAATGTAATTCAATTCTGCCGGCCAAGTCCGGGCCCTTTCAGATCTCTACTGTGTGGAGAACCCGACTCACAGAAAGAAAATTAATCACTGCAACCCGAAAAAATAAAATTTGGGACAACTCGACCCGATGCAGGGCTCTGTTCAACGATCCCGTTGTGTCCGATATTCAGAGGTTTTACTATAAATAAATATTAAGGAATGTAAATATGTCTATTTTTCTACATAAAAGATAAAATTTGTGTTTGAGATATAATTGCAGACTGCTTTTCAAGATTGCATTAAAACATGATATGCGAGTTGCGAGTCACCGGAAAATTATTTTGTCAAATTTGTGTCACATTGTGAGTCGATGAAATTTTTTGTAAGTTCGAGTTGGGTTGCGGTTGACTTCAAATCGAATTTTAGGATACGGATTGGGAACAATCCGACCCCCTAGGAATCTACTTATGACAACTTGAGGCTTTATATATGTTGGAGTTTTATATGGTCCGATACAGTTCCCTAGTGTTTATTTAATCATTTTTATTGTGCTCTAAGCTCCCATTATATAGATCACGGTGCTACTTTACAACTTTTCAATTACATTCGAAAGTACTGAACCTGAAAAACTGCCATTCACTGAATTTTATCCATCGCACTTGTAAACTTTTAAGAAGTAAAAAAGCTTTTCTTTAGTTAATTAAGCAAAGAGGTGAAAACCGCTACCGTTTTTTCTTTTCATTCTTTCTTGTTCGGATAATATCTCTAAAAGGAAAAAAGAAAAGAAACTTGTTGCGAGCAAATACCTTGAACAATTGAAGATTCAACTCAGGAATATAAAGAAGATAATTCTCGGGTCAATCGGGTGCAAGTTTGAAGGCATCTATTTCAGGAAAGGCCAAGAATCTTTTCTTTTCATTTCTGAGTTCGAATCGAACTGCTTTTGGCAGTCTGTCAACGCTTCCGGACCAGTTGATGCGTTTGTAGATGCGAGCTCAGCATTTGACAGAAACATTCACCGTAATTACTTTTTAATGCAGCATTAGCGCACGAAGAAAAGAATATCTAAACTTCAGCAACAACTATCGAATTCAGTAAAACAATCAAAGCTCACCGGGTGGGGCTCAAGTAGTTTAACGTGGCCAGGTCCAGAATGGTGGGGAGTTGGAAAAATGCGACGACTGCTTAGCAATCGAGGCATGTATAAAATTAAATTTGCACTAGCTCTATTAAATTTAAGTTAAACAATTTCTAAAGGGTATACAAGGGAAGTGGAGAATTTAAAAAAAAATACTAAGTTGCTAACCGATTTTCAGAAATGAAGGGCTGAGATAATAAAGGTGGTTTGTCACAAAAAAAGATTAATCATATGACTGAAGATAATCAATGGTCCTCTACCCTCTGTTAAATTACTATTTGAGAAATCCCTATAATCACAGAGATTTTAACTGATAAAGAAGGCATTTGATAAATAAACGCAAATAAAGATTTGGAACTCATTTTGTAAAAATTATGATTGCGTCACTTACCATCTTTATCATCTGAGCTTTTCGAACGATATTTTCTCAACGAATTTTTAGAACATATAAAATCAAAACAGGCTAGGTAGCATGCATTGTGTTCACTTTCAAAGACAGCGGGGTATTTAACTTTACGCGCGTTTGAATAGATTTCCATTTAAATATGTAAAATCATTCAAATTCACAATAACTGTAAGCTGCAATGCAGCAAAATATTCAAACTAAAATGTTACAGTTTCTTCTTAATATTGCTTATCAAACTTACAATAAATGAAATTCATTAACCTTGCATAAATTTCAAATGGTACAAATAATTAATTTTAAACTGTTGCGACAGTTTTAAACTTTTTAACGTGCACTTTCGTGAAATGAAAGACTGAATCGTCAGCTTAGCTGACCGCCTAGTCATTGTGTGATATTGAATAGATAGGTTATTTTTATTGTTATGTCTACAAAAGAAAAGATTTGCATTTTAAAATATTCAAACAATAACGAAATTCTTTAACACGCTTAAACTATGTACGTCACTTTGTAATATAGAATACCCACTTGTAAATTGGAACAGTCAAAGATTAAAAGACATTGTCCTTGTTGTTCATTCTGAAAAATCGAGATATTTGAAGGATTCTTTGAATACCTTGCCTTTGTCATTTTTCAGTAAAACAATTTTCTAATAATAAAAAATAATGAAGGATTGTTATATTAATACACAGTCGTGGGCAGAGCCGTCGTTAGGGGTATGCGACAGGTGGGGCCGCACACGGCATCGCGCTTAAAAGGGTCTCACTCCCGAAAAAATGTGCAATGAAAAATTCATTTCGTTTAAAGTTATTTATTTTATAATAAAATTTATCTAAATAAACAAGATTATTTATAGTATATAAAATGTTCGGTGAAATATATTGACACTATAGAAGAGATTAATTGTTTGTAGCTTATATTAAATCTAAATGCACTGCCATATTAGCCTGAGTAGCACCAGGCGCAGAACATATCTGAACTACACACCCTCTTCCCCCTCAAATTTCTTCAAGTCTGAAATAAGTCCTGAGACTGAACACTGAAGATTTTGCCCCAACGTTTACAATATTAGATATAGTTGAAAATATGAAAACGGTATTTTCACTATTCTCAAATAATAAATCAATAAAACATATTAAAATATATTTTGTAGATATTTGCATCTCACACTGTACTTTTGTTGTCCTCCCTTCCCCGTTTTTTCATGCCATGAGTTGTAGGGAAACGACAGTTTAAGCTCAGCCGGCGGCGGGACGGCGGGACCGTCCCGCCGCCGCAGCACGCAGCAACCGTCCCTCCGCCACCGCCACCACCGTCCCGCCACCATCCCTCCTGGTCCCTCCTGCGGTGCCCCCTACGCCCACCGTGCATCCCCCTCCACGAACGCCCCCTAGTGGAAAAAAGGAACATTCTATTATAACAGAGAGGTGAACAACCTTCCCTATTCAAAAATATTATCAATCACATCTCAACACAGAATCATACTATAAGATGAAGATTAAATTTATATTTGAATTTTGAACAACTGTAAGTTTAATGAGTATTATTAATTAAGCGAAACACTGGAAAATCTTAGTTTTTATCTATTTTATTTAGATTTCTTCAACTACAAGATGAGATTATCAATTTAACACAAGAAAGTTAAACATATATTTGAATTTTGCTTGATAGACATCTTAATGAGTAGTATTAATTAAGTAAAAACAATGGAAAAAATCAAGTTTTATAGAAAAAGACTGATTTCTTACAATTTTTATCAACTTAGAAGAGAAAACTTAAACGTACATTTCAGTTTTTCAACAGCTATAACCTTAAGGAGTATCGTTAATTAAGTAAAAAACAATGGAAAATATCAAGTTTTATAGAAAAAGACTGATTTCTTACGATTTTTATCAACTTAAGGAAGAAAACTTAAACGTACATTTCAGTTTTTCAACAGCTATAACCTTAATGAGTATTGATAATTAAGTAAAAAACAATGGAAAATATCGAGTTTTAAAGAAAAAGACCGATTTCTTATGATTTTTGTCAACTACAAGATCAATGTATCGACCTAAAACTTAAAACTTAAACATACATCCTAGTTTTCAACAACTATAACCATAATGAGTATTGATAATTAAGTAAAAAACAATGGAAAATATCAAGTTTTATAGAAAAAGACTGATTTCTTACTATTTTTATCAACTTAAGAGAGAAAACTTAAACGTACATTTCAGTTTTTCAACAGCTATAATCTTAATGAGTATTGATAATTAAGTAAAAAACAATGGAAAATATCTATCAAGTTTTATAGAAAAAGACTGATTTCTTACGATTTTTTCAACTCAAACTTCAGAATATCAATTTGAGAGAAAGTAATTTAAGCATGCATTCCAGTTTCGTACAACCATTTCCTTCATGAACATTATATTAATTAAGCAAAACAACGGAAAATATTAAATTTTTAACCGATTTCTTCATATTTTTTTATTTTTTTTAATATAAAATCAGAATACACAACTTAAAATAGAAATTTAAACATATTTTTTAGTTTTTGAACAGTCGTTACCTCAAAGAATTTCGATAATTGAACAATTAACAAAGGAAACTAATGATTTTTTAACGAAAAAAGACGAATTAAACGAATTTGGTTAACTTTTACTCTAAATGGAAATTTCATCATACTTTTATGTACTAACTAAGTAGAATTTTAATGCATAAACGAACACATTTCAATAAATACTCAACACACACACAAATTTGAAAACAACACCTGCTTCTTGTGACGTCATATTGGAACCAAAACTTATTCCTTCGAATTCCCTCACCATGCCTTTTCACCCCCATCTCCCCCAATTTTTTACCTCAAGTAGGGAAATGGATAAAGCAATGACCCCTCATTCTTGTATATTTAGAAGTCTGGGAGAAAAAAAAAGAGACATTTTAGGCACTCCAATTTCATAACAGTTACCGCAATATCCAAAAATTTGAATTTTGGAAGACATAATCAGTATAATTAAACAAAATAATAAAAATATTATTTTTTAAGGGGAAAAGGTGAATTTAAGCGAATTTGATTAGTTTTACAATAGTCTTTTGAACCGCAACTTGGAAATATAGATTTCTAACAGAAGAATTAAACGTATATTTTAATTTTAACAACAAAAACTTAACAAGTATCATTAATTTAACAAAAATAAATATCAATTTTAAAGAAAAGACGAATTTGAATAATTTTACACTAGTATTTTCAAAAGCAACATGGTAATATCAATACTTATTCACATATTTCACTTATTCACTGTGTTCAATACTATATTTAATAAATTTGGATACACTTTAAGAATTTTCTAATCTATAATTAAATATTAGCTGTATATTTAATGTTACCCATGTTTTCAACATTAGTTCATAATCGTGAATTTTTTATTTTAAATATCATGTATTCAGGTTCAGATTATTTTCACTTGAAATCATACAGAATTTTTTAACAGAGTTTGTTTTTGAAATCATTGAAGCAACTGTATTTAATATTTTTAACACCAATTTTCTAAGATTTTCTAACATTTTCCGATTATACATTCTTCAGAAGTACATTTCTAAATGCTACAATCACTTTACATATCGAAAAGATATCATTGAAGCAAATATATTTAATATTTTTAATACCAATTTTCTAAGATTTTTTAACGTTTTCCGGTTATACATTCCTCAAAAGTTATTATTACGTATTCTAAACAATAGAAAATATTAATTTTAAGAATAAAAAGACGAATTTAAACAAATTTTATTAGTTTTACACTATTTTTTCTCATCTCCAACACAGATATATCAATTTTAACAGAAGAATTAAACGTATATTTTAGTTTCTAACAACAAAAATGTAATAAGTATCATTAATTAAACAAAAATAAATATCAATTTTCAAGAAAAGACAATTTTTTACACAAATTTTCAACTTTGAAATACATTTGTTTATATATATTGCTACAGTATATTACTAAACTTAAACTTTTTAAAAAGTTTGAATGTCTTTACAAAGGGTTCATACTTATATTTTTCACGTCTTGACTGCATTCGAAATCTTACAACAAAAGTATACTTTTATTATTATTATTATTATTATTATTATTATTATTATTATTATTATTATTATTATTATTATTCTAGAAAACCTAAAAAATCGTTTCTTGCTGCTTTAGACACTTGACAAATTAAAACAACTCTACCCATATAATTAATCAAATTAGGACATGATTCATCTTACACTTCAAAATTTCTGAATTTTTACAATACTTATTTTCATCAAACTTTATTCTTGATCCTATATATTTTAATAGCACAGAATTTTAACATCTGTTTTTATCTACTTATCAGAAAATTATTAAAACACCCAACAACATTTTCCAAATATGAATATTATCTTTACAATTTAATAATGCAAAACATACACGAATACAAAGTTTAATTTTTACAAACATTTCATATTTCAAACCAAACTATTCGAAATTTTCACAACATAAGAGCAAACATTAGACGAACTTTTTAACATTAATATTGCTTAGATCTTTTCATCATAACTTTTAACTATGATAATTATCCATTTTTAGGTTGATTGTCGAAAAACTGTCACTGAAATTACATAAACTTAATGTAAAAAACCATGTTCTCACACAATTTCTTGAAATTCAACAAAGAATTGACTATTACTCCAATACTTATCTACTTCAATCTCAACTCTCGATAGTATATAAATATTTCATCATTACATACTTACAACTCTTTTCAAACGTTTATCAGAAAATCAAGTCAATCAAAGTCTAGTAGTTATCACACCTGTTCCTCAGAAATATTACTATCATATGAAACAGTAAAGAAAATTAATAGATATTTAATATTTAATAACCTCATACGTGAAATTACTGCCGAATGAGAATACTAATAATCAATAAAATCAACTGTTGGACAAAAAAATAGTACAGATTACCGAAAATTCAAATCATTTTTTCTACAAAAATTACAAAAATTAACAAACGAATGACAAGTTAGAGAAATAACTAAAAAAATTAATGAACATATTTACAAATTTATTAAAATCACACCTTTTTCTGGATTACAAACCACAATTTCTTGAAAAATTTAACACCGAATTTGTAAGATTTTAATCCTAGTATTACATACACTCAATAAATATTCAAAATTAACAAAAAATAATTTTTTAGTCTCATCAATAAGCAGAAATTCTATATTAAAAGAATATTTTCATAGTAGTACTTATAAAAATGAGAGTTTACAAACTGATTTTCATAATTTTATCACATTTAAACTTAATTTTTATACATAAAACATTATTTAATCAAATTTTATACTTTCTAATTCAGTAAAATTGAATACTTTTTTAGTTTTTAAACCAATACCACAATATTTATTTACATCAAACTTGATTCTTTACCTTTTATATTTCCACATTACACAAGTGAGATAAATACTAACTTGGAACGGGAGTTGAAGTCAATTGATTCTATTCGATTTTCATCGTATACGCATTGCCCCTACACGAAATTTGTTACTTCTATAATCATCTAATCCTAATGTATTAAAACTAATCTACTCATATTTTTAATCAATTCATCAGATGTTTCATCTCGCACTTCTGAATTATCATCCACCAAGTTGCTTAAAATATAAATGCTATCTTTATAGTTTTAATGTAGTATACATGACTAATCTTGAGTTTCCATCTATACTATTAATCAAATTATCATATGTTTCATCTTACAGTTCAACGATTTCTGAATTATCGTCCATCTAGTTGTTTAAAATATTAATAAAATGTTTATAGTTTTTGATTATACATAGTATGTATGAATACAATCTTTAATTTTTAACAGTTCATATTTCAAATAACCTATTTTCGAAACCAAACTATGTGAATTTTACCACAATGCTTATCATCATACAGAGATTTGTGTTTCATACTTTTTCTAAAAATTATCAGATATGTACTCCTCAGAGGAATTTCTATCATATGAATAAATGAAAAAAAAAATTAATTTATATTAAACGTACAACGAAATTTGATTGCAATATATATGTATTTAATAAAAATAAATAAATAAGTGATTATTTATACATTAAACCTTTACTAAATATATATTTCTTGCGTTATACAGATGTTTCAACAAGATGAACCAAAACAGCAGCAAACTTCAGAAATTAATGATCTGAATGATTCATCCCTAGCACATGTAGCGTTAATGAATAATACATATGTAAGTAGGGGGAACTGGGGTACATTGATACATGGGGCACATTGATACACTCTCTCTACCGCTCACAGGGTCATTACAGGAAGTTTCACAACAGCTCCAAAAGATGATGCTAGTGTATTCAACTACATACAGAAAATCTTGGAATGATTCAGTAGTTTGATGAAATGGGACGGGTGATTTATTGTTTTTGTTGTTCAAAAGTAAATATGAGTTGTACAATTTAAATGCTATTATATAACTGTTCCAGTATTTTCAACCAAAATGAATACTCTCCCTGGTAAGTACAGCTACTCTTTATCAGTTCTTCATTATTTATTGTTAGATATATTGTGAAGTGTTGGATTTGAGACTCATTTTATTCAAAATCGCTGTATGGGGCACATTGATACAGTCTATGACGGGGCACATTGATACAGCCTAAATCCTTGAATAGTTCATATTTTCATTATCTTTTATTATTTTTTTTTACCATACACTCCTTAATCCAACCTTTTTTTTCACGAAAAATTTCTAATATTAGTTTTTATTGAAGTGAAATAGCTCTAATTTCTTTATATTAGAACATTTTATAGTATATTTGAAAACAGAAGATGTAGGAACTTACCCAGCATCTAGTGCTAGTAGAACTAATAAAAGAAAAGGACGTCATTCTGGCAAATCTCGAATTTATATCGATTCTCCAGAGAAAAAAGTATTTTCGACATGCGAAATGTTAAGTAAGAGAAACAAACTGCAGAACAGAAAATGATACTTATATTATAAACAGAATTTTTAATATAATTATCCTTTATTTTCGGTTTATGAACCTATTTATAAACAGAAAAACTGGTAATTTTTTCATCTTTCATAAGAAAGAAGATAATGCTGGGGTTGAAGTGCTAGATATGACAAAGTTACCACAGCCAACAATCAGACAAGAAACAGCCAGAACATCAGGTCATAATATATTTAATTTTGATTGCTTTAATATTGCTTAAAAATAAATTGTGGGTGATTTGAATTTTTATAAATAAATATAAAATGGTTTTCTAATTCATTTTCTATGAAAAATATGCATTGGTATTATTTTGTCGTCATTTTTCTCAAACGTATCAATCTGCCCCGGGGATGGGGCACATTGATACAAATGACTTTTTTTTATTTTTTTAAAATTACATGCAAAAATACTATATAAAACAATGATTGTACATTTTTATAACATACTACACAAGTTTTGCTGTCACCTCATGGAAAAAAACTTGAATTTTCTACTTTCTTGACACCAAAAAAAATCTTAGAAAAAAACTGTATCAATGTACCCCAGTTCCCCCTACTTATATGAAAAATACTAGAATTCGTATATGTAACGTAATTAGAGTAATATAAAATGATTTGTCTTACTGCCTACATTTTAACACATACCTTTTTACCTATATTGTTGAAGATAATCCTAATTGTTTGCATTTGTTTCTATTACAGATGTGTTTTATTTGCTACAAACACTTCTTATGTAAATGGAATTTGACAGAACATACAAAAATCCATACAGGTGAAAAACCTTACACTTGGGAAGATTACCAAATGCGGTTTTCAAGAAGACGTGAATCAAAAATGCACACATCATCATATAAAGCATCGTCAGTTATATGTAAACTTAGTGAAGATATTCAAAAATTAGTCAGACGTTTGAAGAATTTAGAAATAAAGGAAGATATTTAGACTATTTATCCATCACATTTTCATAACAGTTACCACAATATCTCAAACTTAAAATTTGGAAGACATACACAGCTGAAAAGAAATTTTGTTACCCGTGATTTTTCTAATCAGCGTGGATGTATAGATATTATTTTGCAATGTATTCTTTAAATGTTCACATAAATATTCTATTATATACATTTATCGTTGTGTTTATTTTTCTAAAACCTATTACATTAATGGAATACATAACATTTTAAGTGAAACAACACTTTCACAACTTAAAAAATGTATAAGAACATACAAAATAAGCAGATGTATGAAAAAATATACAAGTTTACAGAATAATTTCAAAGTTTTCTAGAAATACTAACAAAAAATATTTACAATATAAAATAATTACAAAAGTGAAAAGAAAAAACACAAATGTAAAACAAAAAAATCACAAAGTGAAAAACTCAAAACAAAGTTTTTGAAAAAAGAAAATTTACAACAAAAATTTTTTTTACAAAAACCAAAACTTCAAAAAATATTTTTACAATTTTTTTTTTTTTTTCACAAACATTTTTTACAAAAAAATTTTTTTTCAAAAACATTTTTTACAAAAAAAATTTTTTTTTTAAATTGTTTTGAAAAAAAATTTTGTTTTTGAAAAAAAATTTTTTTTGTAAAAATATTTTTTGAAGTTTTGGTTTTTGTAAAAAAAATTTTTGTTGTAAATTTTCTTTTTTCAAAAACTTTGTTTTGAGTTTTTCACTTTGTGATTTTTTTTGTTTTACATTTGTGTTTTTTCTTTTCACTTTTGTAATTTTTTGTATATTGTAAATATTTTTTGTTAGTATTTCTAGAAAACTTTGAAATTATTCTGTAAACTTGTATATTTTTTCATACATCTGCTTATTTTGTATGTTCTTATACATTTTTTAAGTTGTGAAAGTGTTGTTTCACTTAAAATGTTATGTAATCCATTAATGTAATAGGTTTTAGAAAAATAAACACAACGATAAATGTATATAAAAGAATATTTATGTGAACATTTAAAGAATACATTGCAAAATAATATCTATACATTCACGCTGATTAGAAAAATCACGGGTAACAAAATTTCTTTTCAGCTGTGTGTATGTCTTTCAAATTTTAAGTTTGAGATATTGTGGTAACTGTTATGAAAATGTGATGGATAAATAGTCTAAATATCTTCCTTTAATTCTAAATTCTTCAAACGTCTGACTAATTTTTGAATATCTTCACTAAGTTTACATATAACTGACGATGCTTTATATGATGATGTGTGCATTTTTGATTCACGTCTTCTTGAAAACCGCATTTGGTAATCTTCCCAAGTGTAAGGTTTTTCACCTGTATGGATTTTTGTATGTTCTGTCAAATTCCATTTACATAAGAAGTGTTTGTAGCAAATAAAACACATCTGTAATAGAAACAAATGCAAACAATTAGGATTATCTTCAACAATATAGGTAAAAAGGTATTTGTTAAAGTGTAGGCAGTAAGACAAATCATTTTATATTACTCTAATTACGTTACATATACGAATTCTAGTATTTTTCATATAAGTACTTACATATGTATTATTCATTAACGCTACATGTGCTAGGGATGAATCATTCAGATCATTAATTTCTGAAGTTTGCTGCTGTTTTGGTTCATCTTGTTGAAACATCTGTATAACGCAAGAAATATATATTTAGTAAAGGTTTAATGTATAAATAATCGCTTATTTATTTATTTTTATTAAATACATGTATATTGCAATGAAATTTCGTTGTACGTTTAATATAAATTAATTTTTTTTCATTTATTCATATGATAGAAATTCCTCTGAGGAGTACATATCTGATAATTTTTAGAAAAAGTATGAAACACAAATCTCTGTATGATGATAAGCATTGTGGTAAAATTCACATAGTTTGGTTTCGAAAATAGGTTATTTGAAATATGAACTGTTAAAAATTAAAGATTGTATTCATACATACTATGTATAATCAAAAACTATAAACATTTTATTAATATTTTAAACAACTAGATGGACGATAATTCAGAAATCGTTGAACTGTAAGATGAAACATATGATAATTTGATTAATAGTATAGATGGAAACTCAAGATTAGTCATGTATACTACATTAAAACTATAAAGATAGTATTTATATTTTAAGCAACTTGGTGGATGATAATTCAGAAGTGCGAGATGAAACATCTGATGAATTGATTAAAAATACGAGTAGATTAGTTTTAATACATTAGATGATTATAGAAGTAAGAAATTTCGTGTAGGGGCAATGCGTATACGATGAAAATCGAATAGAATCAATTGACTTCAACTCCCGTTACAAGTTAGTATTTATCTCACTTGTGTAATGCGGAAATATAAAAGGTAAAGAATCAAGTTTGATGTAAATAAATATTGTGGTATTGGTTTAAAAACTAAAAAAGTATTCAATTTTACTGAATTAGAAAGTATAAAATTTGATTAAATAATGTTTTATGTATAAAAATTAAGTTTAAATGTGATAAAATTATGAAAATCAGTTTGTAAACTCTCATTTTTATAAGTACTACTATGAAAATATTCTTTTAATATAGAATTTCTGCTTATTGATGAGACTAAAAAATTATTTTTTGTTAGTTTTGAATATTTATTGAGTGTATGTAATACTAGGATTAAAATCTTACAAATTCGGTGTTAAATTTTTCAAGAAATTGTGGTTTGTAATCCAGAAAAAGGTGTGATTTTAATAAATTTGTAAATATGTTCATTAATTTTTTTCGTTATTTCTCTAACTTGTCATTCATTTGTTAATTTTTGTAATTTTTGTAGAAAGAATGATTTGAATTTTCGGTAATCTGTACTACTTTTTTGTCCAACAGTTGATTTTATTGATTATTAGTACTCTCATTCGGCAGTAATTTCACGTATGAGGTTATTAAATATTAAATATCTATTAATTTTCTTTACTGTTTCATATGATAGTAATATTTCTGAGGAACAGGTGTGATAACTACTAGACTTTGATTGACTTGATTTTCTGATAAACGTTTGAAAAGAGTTGTAAGTATGTAATGATGAAATATCTATATACTATCGAGAGTTGAGATTGAAGTAGATAAGTATTGGAGTAATAGTCAATTCTTTGTTGAATTTCAAGAAATTGTGTGAGAACATGGTTTTTTACATTAAGTCTATGTAATTTCAGTTACAGTTTTTCGACAATCAACCTAAAAATGGATAATTATCATAGTTAAAAGTTATGATGAAAAGATCTAAGCAATATTAATGTTAAAAAGTTCGTCTAATGTTTGCTCTTATGTTGTGAAAATTTCGAATAGTTTGGTTTGAAATATGAAATGTTTGTAAAAATTAAACTTTGTATTCGTGTATGTTTTGCATTATTAAATTGTAAAGATAATATTAATATTTGGAAAATGTTGTTGTGTGTTTTAATAATTTTCTGATAAGTAGATAAAAACAGATGTTAAAATTCTGTGCTATTAAAATATATAGGATCAAGAATAAAGTTTGATGAAAATAAGTATTGTAAAAATTCAGAAATTTTGAAGTGTAAGATGAATCATGTCCTAATTTGATTAATTATATGGGTAGAGTAGTTTTAATATGTCAAGTGTCTAAAGCAGCAAGAAACGATTTTTTAGGTTTTCTAGAATAATAATAATAATAATAATAATAATAATAATAATAATAATAATAATAATAAAAGTATACTTTTGTTGTAAGATTTCGAATGCAGTCAAGACGTGAAAAATATAAGTATGAACCCTTTGTAAAGACATTCAAACTTTTTAAAAAGTTTAAGTTTAGTAATATACTGTAGCAATATATGTAAACAAATGTATTTCAAAGTTGAAAATTTGTGTAAAAAATTGTCTTTTCTTGAAAATTGATATTTATTTTTGTTTAATTAATGATACTTATTACATTTTTGTTGTTAAAAACTAAAATATACGTTTAATTCTTCTGTTAAAATTGATATATCTGTGTTGGAGATGAGAAAAAATAGTGTAAAACTAATAAAATTTGTTTAAATTCGTCTTTTTATTCTTAAAATTAATATTTTCTATTGTTTAGAATACGTAATAATAACTTTTGAGGAATGTATAACCGGAAAACGTTAAAAAATCTTAGAAAATTGGTATTAAAAATATTAAATACAGTTGCTTCAATGATATCTTTTCGATATGTAAAGTGATTGTAGCATTTAGAAATGTACTTCTGAAGAATGTATAATCGGAAAATGTTAGAAAATCTTAGAAAATTGGTGTTAAAAATATTAAATACAGTTGCTTCAATGATTTCAAAAACAAACTCTGTTAAAAAATTCTGTATGATTTCAAGTGAAAATAATCTGAACCTGAATGCATGGTATTTAAAATACAAAATTCACGATTATGAACTAATGTTGAAAACATGGGTAACATTAAATATACAGCTAATATTTAATTATAGATTAGAAAATTCTTAAAGTGTATCCAAATTTATTAAATATTGTATTAAGTACAGTGAATAAGTGAAATATGTGAATAAATATTGATATTTCCATGTTGCTTTTGAAAATACAAGTGTAAAATTATTCAAATTCGTCTTTTCTTTAAAATTGATATTTATTTTTGTTAAATTAATGATACTTATTAAGTTTTTGTTGTTAAAATTAAAATATACGTTTAATTCTTCTGTTAGAAATCTATATTTCCAAGTTGCGGTTCAAAAGACTATTGTAAAACTAATCAAATTCGCTTAAATTCACCTTTTCCCCTTAAAAAAATAATATTTTTATTATTTTGTTTAATTATACTGATTATGTCTTCCAAAATTCAAATTTTTGGATATTGCGGTAACTGTTATGAAATTGGAGTGCCTAAAATGTCTCTTTTTTTTCTCCCAGACTTCTAAATATACAAGAATGAGGGGTCATTGCTTTGTCCATTTCCCTGCTTGAGGTAAAAAATTGGGGGAGATGGGGGTGAAAAGGCATGGTGAGGGACTTCGAAGGAATAAGTTTTGGTTTCAATATGACGTCACAAGAAGCAGGTGTTGTTTTCAAATTTGTGTGTGTGTTGAGTATTTATTGAAATGTGTTCGTTTATGCATTAAAATTCTACTTAGTTAGTACATAAAAGTATGATGAAATTTCCATTTAGAGTAAAAGTTAACCAAATTCGTTTAATTCGTCTTTTTTCGTTAAAAAATCATTAGTTTCCTTTGTTAATTGTTCAATTATCGAAATTCTTTGAGGTAACGACTGTTCAAAAACTAAAAAATATGTTTAAATTTCTATTTTAAGTTGTGTATTCTGATTTTATATTAAAAAAAATATATATGAAGAAATCGGTTAAAAATTTAATATTTTCCGTTGTTTTGCTTAATTATAATTATATGCCTTTCTCTCAAATTGATATTCTGAAGTTTGAGTTGAAAAAATCGTAAGAAATCAGTCTTTTTCTATAAAACTTGATATTTTCCATTGTTTTTTACTTAATTATCAATACTCATTAAGATTATAGCTGTTGAAAAACTGAAATGTACGTTTAAGTTTTCTCTCTTAAGTTGATAAAAATAGTAAGGAATCAGTCTTTTTCTATAAAACTTGATATTTTCCATTGTTTTTTACTTAATTATCAATACTCATTACGGTTATAGTTGTTGAAAACTAGGATGTATGTTTAAGTTTTAAGTTTTAGGTCGATACATTGATCTTGTAGCTGACAAAAATCGTAAGAAATCGGTCTTTTTCTTTAAAACTCGATATTTTCCATTGTTTTTACTTAATTATCAATACTCATTAAGGTTATAGCTGTTGAAAAACTGAAATGTACTTTTAAGTTTTCTTCCTTAAGTTGATAAAAATCGTAAGAAATCAGTCTTTTTCTATAAAACTTGATATTTTCCATTGTTTTTTACTTAATTAACGATACTCATTAAGGTTATAGCTGTTGAAAAACTGAAATGTACGTTTAAGTTTTCTCTTTTAAGTTGATAAAAATCGTAAGAAATCAGTCTTTTTCTATATAACTTGATATTTTCCATTGTTTTTACTTAATTAATACTACTCATTAAGATGTCTATCAAGCAAAATTCAAATATATGTTTAACTTTCTTGTGTTAAATTGATAATCTCATCTTGTAGTTGAAGAAATCTAAATAAAATAGATAAAAACTAAGATTTTCCAGTGTTTCGCTTAATTAATAATACTCATTAAACTTACAGTTGTTCAAAATTCAAATATTAATTTAATCTTCATCTTATAGTATGATTCTGTGTTGAGATGTGATTGATAATATTTTTGAATAGGGAAGGTTGTTCACCTCTCTGTTATAATAGAATGTTCCTTTTTCCACTAGGGGGTGTTCGTGGAGGGGGATGCACGGTGGACGCAGGGGGCACCGCAGGAGGGACCAGGAGGGATGGTGGTGGGACGGTTGCTGCGTGCTGCGGCGGCGGGACGGTCCCACCGTCCCGCCGTCGGCTGAGCTTAAACTGTCGTTTTCCTACTACTGCCCTGCCCAATAACATATTTTAATTGCTTTTTCTACTGTACATTCACTAATACTTATATACTACCTCTGACAATAAAGTTCGGTGAATGAATTCAGAATGACCGATCTGGCAACACTGGGGAAACAAAACGCTGCACCTGCATAGAGGCAAGTGTTGACCATCTTCCCCCACCGTTGTTCAGTTGAGCGTCGTTTATGTTCTATGTAAGACGTGCTTTACTAAGTGCTTGTTCAGTGTGTTGGTTCTTAAATGAGAACAGGAAAACGAACGAATAAAAGATCAGTTTAAAGTTTGGTTTTAAGCTTTGCAAGACACCGAAAGAAATTCATGAGAGATGGTGCAAATTGAACACCTACCATACTCGCCAGATCTCAATCCTGCAGACTTTTTCCTATTTTCACGACTCAAACTCTCTTTGAAAGATATTTGACCATATTGCTGACATCCAACGAAACGTGACGAAGCTTTTGAACTTCATCCCAAAAAAAGATTTCTTGCGGATTTCCCTGGACATGTATAGCAGATCTCGGTGGTGCATAGTTATGGGAGATGACTATTTGGAAGGATGGTATGTGCTGGACAGAACTGGGCTCCTGTAACGGAAATCTTTATTTCGACATGTCAGTATAACCCAATTCCTAGAATGAACTATGTTAGTCACTCCTAATCATTTTAATTCAAAGTATTCATAGTGCAAACTCATGCAATTTTTTTATATCTAATACAAGAAATAACAGTGATCGTTCGTTTCAATCCTGGTTAATCCCTTCGATATAAGTGAGGCAACTGCCTTCATTACCAAATTGCGTTGTGATTATTTTTGAAGATGGAATTAACTTATGGATCGTAAATAAAACATAACTTTGAATCAGATCATAATGGAATTAAATAAAATAAGACTCATGGTCGAAAAGATACCAACAATTTTTTAACAACTAACATATAAATTTATTTACAACTATTTTACAAATTGTTGGTGCGTCATAAGACATATTATTCTCAATATAGATAACATAAAAAACAAAAAAAAAACACTATTAATTCTACTTGTATAATTATTGTTTTTAATACTATGATCTTGAATACCAATTGGAGCGTGCAGAACCCCCTACTTGGCATTTTGCCCTAAACATTTTGGGAAACAATATAAATTATAAGAAAAACCGTACCTTCATATTATTTCGTGCCCAGCACTCAGTTAAGGCTCGCATTCGGAGACATCACAGGCGGTCACCCATCATCACTGGTGGACATCACATTCGGATCATAGGCTATCACACATCATCGCTGGCGGGCATAACATTCGGATCATCGGCGATCATACATCATCAGTGGCGGACATCATTTTCGGATCATCGGCGATGTTGGTAGGTCCTCCTTGGAATTAATAACACTTCTCTTCTAATACATCTTCGCATCTCGGAGCGAACGTTTCATCTCCACTCTTCAAGAAAAAAGTCTATATTCTTTTTTTTTATGGCGGGCGTGGCTAATACTCCCCTTCGATTCAATCTGCCCGAAAAGTGACCATTCAGTCTCTCCCCCGGCCTATTCCTGCAGCAGATTCGTTGGCTTCTTCTTCGAGCGTGGGGGGGGGGCTGGCCCCTCTTGTCTGCAACGCGCTCCTAGCCGGAAAAATGACCGGTAGCCTCAACTAGAGAAACGTGTGCTTTCTCGCTTAATTGGCTTGTAAATCTACCAATAAACCATTCTTGACGTAAATGTCAAGCGATTGTTATGCGAGAGCCCAAAACTGGTGCCTTCTAGATGCCAGCTGAGATAGGGGTCTGCCTTGCTCCTGACATGAATAGCGTTAGACATACACTAGTATTTACAATCCCTATACAAAAACATCAAAGGATACAATATGTATAATATACCATTTATATATATATATCTATAAATCACGGAAGATTGCTGGATGCTTATGTTCCCAGCATCTCCCCCCCAACTAAATGAAAAAAAAGAAGAAACAAACAGACAAAAGAGTATTTTTTCTTTTTTTTTTATAAGTGTTCGGCGATCCTGAAAGATCAATCGCTGTTTCAAAGTCTGTTTGTGATTGCACACTTGCAACGCCATCAATTGTCTAATTCTGTACATCACAATCTAAAGTGATCATCATAGAATGCCTAGATTTTTTTTTTTTGTCCATGTCTGTAAAGAAAGTTCAGGTTACGTAACACAATGATTCGCAGTCTCTGATTGTATTGCTACTGGCTTATCTCCCCTGCTGGGAGGTTGCTGATGTGTGAGGATTCTTCTTCTGCGTTATGCATCAATACTTATATTGTTCCCATAATTTTGCCTAAAATCGCGAATTTCCGAAATAATAAAGCAATGATAATATATATACATATATATGTGTGTATTTTATTTATTCATTTATTTTTTTATTTTGAAGCTGTTATTATGTCCAAAACTAGTTTCTGAGATAGTTTAAGAACACATTTCTGACTCATTTTTCCATTTACAAGTATGGCTGTTATCATAACGTACAAACAATGCATCACCATATTTATATGCTACACTATAATATTTTTATATATGATACACATTTTATACCATTCACATTATCTCAATATGAAATCAATAGACACAATTGTTTATATTTACAATTTTGTTGTGCAGGATGATTTTCACCCTTAGCACTATTCCCAAAACTTATAGTAAGTGTAAGCTGTTGTTTCTGTTTCATTCCTTATACATATTGAAAAATTAACCCATTTTCGGCCAAAGGTTCGTATACGAAACATTTCGATAAATATTTTTTTTTTAACACTCTGACACATCTTTTTCAAGAATTTTATTTTTCTTCTATTTTTTAAGGCTTTTGAAGACATCCATAAAATATTAGTAATTCAATTGGAGTAAACACTTTCTCTTAAAAAATTTTCAAAATACGCTAGAGTTTTAATTTGAAACGCCTTTGACAAATTCGACTTTTTAAAAATATATTATTATTCCAATTGAAATGAATTATATGTTTTTAAAATAGATTAAAGTTGCAAATTCTGTATATGAAATAAGAATAAAACAAAAGTCATAAAAATATTATTCATATTCATATTATTCATTATAAGAAATAATATTTTATATTATTATATAAAATATTATTTCTTATATAAAATATTATTTTTCATGCACGAATCTTTTTTTGTGTCTTAATGTATGTAATTTAAGCATATTTCAATAAAAATAATGCTACATTTTATAAAATTTCTGTGCTTGGCCTAAAATGGGTTAATCTTACAAGACCAATTTTACCCTTTTTCTTTATATAACATTTATACATATAATATAACCTGTCCACTCAAAAAAAAAGTCCCAATTTCTAAAATTTTTTTGTCATTCTGATGACCGCGGAAACCATATACTTAAATAAAATTTTGTTAGTAGTCAAACTCTACAAGTAATCCATTGTGTAAGCCTTATAAGCATTTTGTTATGTGCTGATATAAAGAAATTTTATTTATTTATTTATTTATTTATTTATTTATTTTATTTTATTTTATTTTTTATTTATTTATTTTTTTTTAACTAATTTGAAACCCAAACAGGGAGGGAAAAACAAAACGCTACCACATTTATTGATTTATTTATTTATTTTATCCTACCAATGCTACCTTATGTCTCCTTATTACTTATATAATCCTTATTATTATACCCCTTTTATTATATATCCGTTTTATTTTTTTTGTATTACTATTATTAATGTATTTACTTCCAAACCCTTTTACCCAATTTCGAAATCTATCCTTCTCGGAGCAAATAAAAACAATGATAGTTTACGACTCTGCATGCCTTGGCCAAGTAAATCAAAATCTTCTGTCCGCAAAAGAATTTTTTACATGCAAAGTCCCAAAACCCCCAATGTTGGTTGCCCTGCCAAAGATAAAGTTATGCAAAAGTTTTTTTTTTTTTTTTTTTTTTTTTTTTTGTATGGCTCTAAAAAGGGCCTTTTTTTTTTTTTTTTTTTTTTTTTTTTTTTTTTTTTTTAACTGAGTTCTCTTTTCGTCTTTAAATATAAAGAGGTATTATCTCCCTGTGTCGCCCAAACAAAACCACTTTTGAAAGGAGTAATTATTAATATTATTGTTATAATTTTATTTCAAAATGTTCAATGAATCTGACTATCTAAGCTATCTTTACATTCATTCAATAATTAATCTTAAGAGGAAATGCGTTCATCCACCTTATCTTATATAAATTTGCCTATCAGCCGTAATACTTATTTATTTTATTTTATCTTCTTTTCTTTTTTTTTTCTTTCTTTTTTTTTTTCATGTATGGCTCTGAAAGGAGCCTTTATTTATTTATTTATTTATTTATTTTTTTAATTAAGTCTTTGTGACAGTCTTGTACAAGCTAATTCTCCGTAACCTATATATCTAAGTAAGAGTACCCTTACCTAATCCTAAATATTCTGTTCCGAGTCTGATTCATTTAACTCGCCCTTAGTTTTTCTGGCATTCCTCGTCGTAGCCTTGGGTGCAAAAAGAAATTGTATGTGTCGACGTATTGTTGGCCCATTTATTTTGTCTTTCAGACGGAGCACATAATTATTGTGTCGAACAACTTTTACTACCACAAAAGGCCCTTCAAAACGAGGGTGTAAAGCCCTAGGCTTGCCAATTACTTTTGCGTACACCTCTTGACCCACGTCTAACTTTTTAACTTCCTGAAGATCATTTTCTTTGATATATTCCGCCATAATTTTTTGTTGGTTAGCTATGGCTTGCCGGTGAACTGCCCTCATTATGTTCTATCCTATTTTTAACGAACGCTTGAGTGCACGTTAAATCCGGAGCACTTAATACCGTAAATTGATTTTTAATTTCTCTACCAAAGAATAATTTTGAAGGCGAATAACCTAGTGCTCGATGGATCGTGGCATTATAATTAAGTTTAAAATATTCGAGTCTGGTGTCCCACTCAAGAGTGGAATTGGACATTGCCACCAAGGATGCCTTAATCGATTTATTAATGATTTCAGCCAGACCATTCCCACAAGGTTTGTAAACGCTTGTCGGGTGTAGATCTATATTTAGTGTCTTCAAATATTCTTTAAAAAGCGCACTGCGAAAATATTGTGCGTTGTCTGTAACTATTTCGGAACACAAGCCGTAGGCTCCGAAGTACCTATTTAAAACGTTCAAGATAGTTTGGGACTCCACATTTCGTAAAGGGACTGCTTCTAAAAATCTAGAGCCTGCGTCTATGATAGTTAGAATGAAGCAATTTTTCCTGAGGGTCATGGGTAATTTACCTACTATATCCATTTGTAGACTAGCTCCGATTTGTAAATTTCTTTCCATTTTTTCAAGTGGTACTTTGATCGTCTGATGCTGCTTACTGCAATTACATCTTACGCAATTCGTGCAATAATTTTTTATATCTTGGTACATTCCGTACCAGAATAAACGAGTTTTGACAGTTTCGTATGTTTTTCTAAAACCAAAATGGGGTCCATGTGCCTCCGCCATAATCGTAAACTTAAGCTCGTCCGGTACGATTATTAATTCTGGATATTTCCCGTTTTGTTTTAATACCAGCGTTTTATTCTCGTTTAAATTATACTTTTTTGTTATTCTGTTGTTTTTCTTTGACTCAACCTTTTTTATAATTGTGATTAATTTTTCATCCTCATATTGCTTGGCTCTAATGTTCTCTTCACTCAAGTTAAGATTTACTTTGAATAAGTTATTCTGTAACTCGTTGCTACAAGTAATATTATTTACTAAGTTTCTAGACAAAAAATCCGAAGGATTAATTTTCCCTTCGATGTATTCGATATTGTACCCAGGTCAAAATTTATGCTTGTACCAGCAACAAAAATGTGCTAGTTATTGCTAGGTATTGCTATGTCTGCTAGATTTCCAGCAAAGTGGGCCAATACACACCATGAATTGCTGGAAATTCTATGCTCTTATATGCTAGCTAGCATCACATGCTATATCGCTAGCTTTCACAACAAAAGCATGACAAGCTATATGCAAGCATCTCATGCTTATTTCCAGCAAAGTGGGCCAATACACACCATGAATTGCTGGAAATTCTGCTGGAACCAGCAATGTGTAATGCTAGTTTATGCTATTTTACTTGTTGGGTTATAGCACTTGGTGCTTGTCTAGCAAACAAATACCAGCATGAATTTCGACCTGGGTAGTCATAGTCGCTGAGATTTAAAATCCATCTAGCCACTATATCCGACTGCATTTCAATTTTCAGAGGATATGTGAGAGCTTTGTTATCCGTTAAAATAGTAAATTTTCGCCCTAACAGCATGTGTTTAAAATGCATAACTGCGTCATGAATAGCCAATAATTCGAACTTCATGCTTGGGTAAGCCGTTTCTGACTGCTTAAGTTTTCTACCGTAAAATTCAATAGGGACTAAGTGTCCATTATCTTCCTGCGCAAGGACACCTGATATTGCTTTCTTTGAACCATCAGTTATTAAAAAGAACTCCCTATCAAATTTTGGCGGTTTAAGGGTAGGGTTGCTCACGATTGCCTCTTGTATATTTAAAAATGCTTGTTCCGTCTCCTCAGTCCATTTAAATTTTACATTTTGTTTAGTCAATTCGACTAGAGGATTGACAATATCGGCATAATTTTGAATAAGAGTTCTGAAATAATTTGCCAAACCTAAAAGTGACTTTACCCCCTTTTTATTTTTAGGTTTAGTTAATCGTTGTACCTTCCCCACGTTTTTTTCTGATGGGGCATATCCGTTTTTATTAACTTTGAAACCCAAAAATTCAATTTCCGGTTTACATATTTGCACCTTAGAGGGTTCAACTGTTAAATTGTGATCAATTAGAGTTTCCAAAACTTCCTTTAACAACTGTGCCATTCCCTCCGGGCTGTCTTCGGCCAAAACCACATCATCTATAAAATATCCTACTTTGTCCTTAGGAAAGTGTCCCAGGACCTTATCCATAAGTTCGGCGAATTTTGTACTACTTATTTTAAGCCCAAAATTTAGGCGGCACGGGGCGTACTTCCCACACTCCGTCACAAATGCTAATTTGTGCCGATCCTCCGGGCGTAAATTAATTTGGAAAAAAGCCGAATGCAAATCTAATGTTGTATAAAATTTTTTTCCACTAATTGCCTGTAAAACATCTTTTACGTCCGGTACCGGATATGGAAACCCCTCTAAAATCTCGTTTAACGTCCTGTAATCCACCGCCATTCTATAGCGAACCAAGTTTTTTTCCGTACCTTTTTTTTTTTACAAATAATACCGGAAATGCATAATCTGAATCTGATTTTTCGATTATTTTCGCGTCTAACAGTTTTCGTAGTTCCTCCTGCGCATACTGCTTGACTGCCTGGGGCGTCTTATATGGTTTATGCTGAATGGGAAAATTGTGGTTTAATTGTATTTTGGGCAATACCAATGAAGATTGTCCCAAAGATTTGTAAGACTTCGAAAAAGCATGTGCATGACTCATCAATAAGTCTTCTATCATTTGCTTAAAGTCCCCTGTTAAATGATCTAAATTAAAATCCGATCTATCAAGCTCCGCTTCTCTCAAAGCCCTAACTTCTTGCAAATCCAGGGTATTAATTTGATAGATTTCTCCATCTTCAATCTCATTAGGCTTTAAATTATTCTTACTAACAAAATCCGAACTGATAAGTGCGATCCTAGTATCCGTTCTAATTATAATCTTATCTTCTGTATTGTTTGTTAAAATTAAATTAATTTTATTAGTGACTGGTACCTCATGAATTGAACATTCCTTAATTAAATTTTTAAATTCCTCTGTTGGTTCAATTAAAATCAGCTGATTAGGCTGGACTGCCTCAGGACATCTCAACGATATTATTTTCGTTTGTCCTGGGTGTAAATGTGTTTCTTTCTCTATACACGCAAATATTTCATTTCCTTTAAAATGACATTTAATTTTATTTGTGCGCACTGCCTTGGTGATATTTTTCATTTCCGACCCCCTTTTATTTACACTATTTACACTAACTATTTCCTTATTCATAACCTGCGGTTCCAGGGCAATTTCCGTATTTTTTAATTTTAGTGTTTTCTTATCAAAATTTAAAATCATTCTATTTTTTTTCAAGAAATCAAAACCTAGCAACATTTTATAGTTCCCTTGAAAATTATGAGATGTAACATAAAATGTTCCTGTCACAAACTCATTGTTAATTTTAAATGTAATTTTTATACATTGCCGAAAAGGTATGACTGAGTTATCGAATGTGTGGATTGTTACCCTATTCGCCAAGTATTTAATTTTTGCATCCGTTTGTTTGAGCGCCTCTAAAACCTCCGGTGATAAAAGCGAAACTGCGGCCCCGCTATCCAGCAACGTGTCAACTTTTAACCCAAAAATCTGTAATGCAATGATGGGAAGTTTATCCGTTCCCGCTGAATTCACACTAGTAATCACGAACTTATTCCCCCTTATCGGGAATCTACCGGGGTCTTTCTTATGACTATTATTTACAACTGCAGATTCCCTTACAAGTTTCCCGAATTCGACTTTCTTTTCCCTTTGTGTCTGTCCGAAACATCTCTCTTATTTTCTTTTTCCTGAATTGAATTTCTATTTCTGTCATGCTGCGGTTCATCCCTGGAATAGTCATTTCGCCCTCTCCTATGTTCATCCGATTGTTTACGATTTCCATAATATGCATCGTAGCGTGCAACCCCTGATCTGTCATCTCTGTTATTATAGCTTCTATCTGAAGAATCCCTATTCCATGGAGGACTATGATTGAAATTTTCATAAAAATTTTCAAATCTATTATAATCCTGATAATTTCTATCCCTGTGAAACCTTTCATAATTAAAATCACTATACATTTGTGCACTGGGAAAATAATTTTGTGATACTGGCGCTGCAAATCCATAGCCTTCCATCGTCCTGTAATTATTCGCACCAAAATTCTTATTTGCAAAATTTCTCTGTCCCTGGTTCCGAAATTTAGTATTTGAATTTTTCAAATTGTACCAACATTCGGAAATGTCATGCCGATTCGTATTACAGATTTCACATCGTTTTTCTTTCAAATTATCTTCCCTAACTTGGGTTTTCGTTTGTAATTGCAACTCGTTGACCTGAGCAGTTAATTCTGCTATGGCCGTAGCCTGCTCTTTATTTAATTGTAATAAATTCGTACAAAAATCCTCATTTTCTTTACTTGTATTGGCTGTTACCGCATTAATCTGATCTAAAACAGTCGATTTATACGCGGCTTCGATCGTCTGAGCTTTATCGCATAATTTCCCAAAATCTTTAATGTCTTATTTTCGCAATTCCAACGCAATATTTGGCGATATTGCTTCCAAAAATTTATTGGCTTTTATTAAATCGAATAGTTTATTAGCTCCCACCTCCGTTGCCTGGCCAGAAGCACCTAAATACATTGATGCGGCCTTGTTAAAAACTTCTATAAAATCTTTCATGTTTTGATTTGGGAGTTGCTTAATTGAGTTAAAATTTATCTGTGCTTCAATAAAAGAATCTTTTTTCTGAAACCAGGCCCGTAGCCAGGATTTTTTTTCGGGAGGGGCTCAATTTTGAATTTTTTTCTGACCTTACGAAAGTAATTTGTATTATTTGCAGCAAAAAATTTAAAAATAATTAAAGCTTAGCCTAAAGTGTGCTCCTGCATAGTATACTTGATAACCAATCTTGTTATTTCATAATTTATTTTGATTTCTGTTGCAATTCGAATTTCAAGAGCATTCCCAGTTTCCAAAAATGTTGGGAAACCGAGAGTTTATAGGAAAAATCTTCCACGTAACTTAAACACAAACTAACAGTGAATAAGATGAGCTTAAAGCATCTCATGAGAAAACATAAAATATTGAAATGCAAACAAGTAATATGAGTTAATTTAAAAACACAGGAGAGTCTAGCATTACGAGTGCGAGATCTTTAAACTATTGATTTATAAATGAAATTAATTGCACGCATTATTTTTCCAAAAGATAAATTGCTATGCAATTATAAAAATTGCATTTGTATTTCACATTCTGATTATAATTATAAATGCAATACTCTTGGTACAATAAATTTACTAGTGCAACAGAAACAATGATCGTGATTTCTTCTTAGCCGTGATGCTGATTAACTTAAAATCTACTGTAACGTCCCAATGAATGGAAATCATTGCAAAGCTACTCAGATTCTCATAGGCCATAACATTTCGAGAGAAACATTTAATTATTTTCATTTTCGAAAAAGATCTTTCAGGACGAATGTTGCTACTGGGCTTTCAACAAGACTGTCAGTAAGTGTTTGATAATATTGTAATGCGTCACATTGCAGCAGAAGCGGATCACAGCAGAAGCGGATTAACTACGACCCGGTCCCCTAGGCTCGACTTTCTGAGGGCTCCCTTTCACTCCTTCAAAGAGGTACATACTGGAAACATTAAAACACATGCTTGCTTCATTAACTCATAAATCATTGATGATAAAAACATACGACAAAGAATTTCGCTCATCTTTTGTCTTTTGTATTAAATATTAATATCCGACCAGTGTAAAAGAATATTTACTTGTTCTTTATATTAGGAAAATTTTAGCTCCCGGCCCCCATTTTCTTCTGGGCCCCTAGGCTTCAGCCTACTCAGCCTAATGGGTAATCCGCCTCTGCATTACAGTACTAAAACTTTTAGAATCTCTGTGCTGATGTCAACATAAGCAATTTGTTTGCACCCTAATTCATATTCAGCTTTCGTTTGCTACATTGTCACTTTATCCTGAAAATATTGAGACATTCTATAATTTGCTTGCTTTTTAAAGTGAAGCAAATCCTCGAAGTAGTAAAGGAAAATCTTTTTGAATGTCTTTATTCGAAATGAATCCATTATTTAAATTTTGAATAAGACTTTCTACATGGTGAATAAAGACCGTGATATTGTAAAACTCTTCAGCAGATGTAATTTGAATGTTTGCACATGTTGTCCATCTAAATGTTAGTCTTGGGATCTTTTAGTTTGGAAGATGTCTTCCCGAAATTTTGATGCGCAATAAAATATTTCACAAAAGATTTTTAATGCATTTTACTATACGTTTATGTAAAACAATTAGGACTCCTTAGCATGCGTTACAACCAATATCATGTCACGAGTTTTCTTGAAGAACTCACTGACTTTGTCAGGCAGAAAACTTTTCTCACAAACAGAAAGGTTTGAGAAAATCATTCTTCTCTTTGACTGCCAAAAAAGCTGAAGTAGTTGAAAATTTTTTCCATGTGTTTATCGAAATATTTCCTGCGCTAATGCAAATGTATTTAAGTAGCTCAATAAAAGTTAATGCGATTTTATTCCTCTGATAAATATTGTGTCAAATGCAAAAAAGTCATTTTTTAGGGGTATATGATGCAATTTCTTCTTAGTACTTCGGCAACTGTATCAGAGGATATTTGAATGAATTCATTCTAAATGTCTGAGGGTGAAGTAAACAGCATTTCTATTTATAATAAGGTACCCTGGGGTAATAACGCCAGGCGGGGTAATAACGCCAAGTGCTTATATTTTGCATAATTATGAAATAATCAGGTAAATGACACCCATGTGCTCTGCGCAGAAGGGTTTTGAGTCATATAAATCGCAAAAAACAGCTTCAAGTTAATTTGTTTCATTTTTAGGTCTTGTTGTTTTTACAAACAACTAAAATTAAGGCTTGATCTAAAATTTGCGAGATACGTTTTGTGATGTGAAGACTATCTTTTTATCCGGAAATACTTCGGTAATTACATAAATTTGTAGTGCATTTCATGTAATTTTAAAATGTTGTTGAAGATTTTGGATATCTTCTTGAGATAATTTGTAATTTAAAATGTACTGCGCAATAACTATACTGGGGTAATAACGCCAATCCTTGACTTTAGTACCCCGGTTGATTCCCTACAGTGGCCGAGCTACATCCTAAATACTGATTCAAATAAACACAGTTAAAACTGTCCAATGTTTCTCATATTTCTATTTAAGCGGTCCTTTTTAAGCAAAAAAGAAGCTCACGGTCTGATATTCTTTTGCCTCATCCCCTCCTCCCACAGCACACCTTTATTTTTCTTACACTTTCACAAAAATTGAACATTTTCAATAGCTTAGAATGCAATTTGTCAATTTCTAAGTTTGTAGAGTTTGTATTTTTAGAATTGGGCTATCTACATGCAATTATTCCATGTTATTTCATAGTTTTGTTTGCATGGCGTTATTACCCATATAGGTGGGTAATAAAGCCAAATAGCATTGGTCAAGAAAAAACGCCATTACATTTTATGAATACATATCTGTTAAATTATTTTATTTTATATAGATAGTCAATGAGTTGCTGTATAAGATCCTATATTTGTTTGAAAAATACAATCTAAAACTAAGCCGTGAAAATTGGTAGAACCTTAACGTGGCGTTATTACCCCAGGGTACTTTACCTCTATATTCCTGGAGTTTTGTGACGTTTCTTTACCAATTCTTTCGTGGAAAAACAAAAAAAAAGGTTTACAATAAATCCGTTTTGGAATATATAAAGGGAAATACTATTTTCTGGATCTTTCATCCATTTCTCTTATTTTTGTTTGTTCCTACAATTATTGGAAAATTCTATGGCTGTTTGGAAAGTAAAATCGAATAAAAAGAATTTCTCTTTGTGGCATAATCCAAGTCATCTCTAGCTACATAGCAACATCGAATTGCTTTCCATACTGTAGGCTCATATCGAGTACTTCACGAATCCCCTCCAGAGTCAAGTTGTTCCGAACGCTAACATCAAAACAATTCTCAATTTTAATTTCTATATATGGCTTGGTGCCAGGAAAAGTTGATACTATTGAAACTGACTTTACATAAGATAATTCAAGGACGCATGGTGCTGTTTTGTAATTTTGCAATTTAAAAAAATAGTATGCGTCTGAAAAATTATTTTTGCCATTTCATACCATATTTTTTAGTTACTTAAAAAATTCCATTAACAATCATTAACATTTTTGCTTCCATCTCATCCAGCCAATTGACAAAATAGTGTATTTTCGTCATTTAGTCCGCTGCTCAAAAAGTTTATTTTACACTCAAATTCCATTTGGTAAAATTTGTTTTTTGAACTCTGAATACATTTTACTTCAATTAGTAAATTGAATTTTTGGAGTGAACTGGGCCAGTGTTTAAATTTTTACTATATCCCTAAACACAACTCAAAATGTCGCTATACTGACTATAAAAATAGAACCCCCTAGTCCGTCAGTACATCCACCTACATCTGTAGATTGTCTTCGCAATGTAATTGGGGGTAAATGTTATCAAATACGCGTGTTGACGGGCTAGAAAGCTCTCTCGATGGCGCTATGAAAAATACATAGGAATATCCATCCCTAAAGTTGATAGTTCTAAAAATATAAAGAAGATTTTCCTGACAAATCAGCTACTTTAAGCACATTTTCATTGTATTCAAGATTCTTATGCAAACAATTAGCAGAAAAGTTCTTCAGTGAAGAGAAAGGGGATGGCATCTTTAGGTTTCTCGATTCCGTATCGTTTTCCTTCGTACCATATTTTTTCAAAAATGCATTCTAATAGTTTCTTTTTAATGAAAAGTTTTTCACAGTTATAACATTACCAAAAGGTACTTTAAAATTATATATTTTTTCCACATGATTTTACATTATAGGCGACAAGTTTTTGGCTCCTTTCTCTGCAAAAAATTGCACATTGACCGCGCTAAATTTCCTTTATATGCGCGAAGATAAAGAAAATTAAGGAAGATCATAGCATGCAAATAAATGTTTAATATTTGTCTCCTAAAGTTTGTCATATGTATCTTATACTTAAATTTTTTTAGTCAAATTAATGACACGGAATTTAACTTTATCGAATTTTACTGCGCATACCGATATTTAAAATTGCTTTTTAAAAATAATTTATATTTCTAATATCCATTATAAAAAATTATGTCTAAATACCCGATATAATGAAGGATTATTGTAAATGTAATTCAATAAATGGATGTTTTTAAGGCTAAAAATGCAATCTAATGTAATGAAAGATGAAAACAAACAAAACTTGCTTTATTACCATAGAGATAATTTTGTAGAGCTTTCAAACTTTCGGGAGGGGCTTCAGCCCCCTTAGCCCCCTCCCTGGCTACGTGCCTGTCTGAAACAATTCCACGATTTTTCTTTTAAACTCTGTATAATTCTTTTCCTCATTTAGCGTCTGGTCAGATACTAATTTCTCACGGGCCGTACCCACAAATTTAGCTTTTAATATCTGTAATTTAAAATCCTCTTCTACGTGGACCCGATCCAATAATTCATCGAATTCTTTCAAATAAAATAACACATTGCTAATCTTTTTTACGTCAAAGGGAACAATCAATGATAACATTTGCGACAAATTCGGTTTTAACGGGTCGTCCATTTTAATCTCTAACGTTTTAGATTTCAATTTTGATTTATTTCTTGTTACCACCCCTGGCTTAGATTGATTTTGTAAACTTTTCCTTCCTCTTTTCCTCGGCATATATTGTCCTACTTGACATTCATTACCCTTATATTATATATTTTTACACAAATAACTTTGCAATACAACTTAACTCCTGAATAAAATTTTCTATAACACACAAGAAAATATATGAATATATATATACACTGTCCCTCAAAATCCAAATACAATCAAATTCAAAATAAATGTATAAAATACACATAGAAAATCAGTACCAAAATTATTAATTTTCTAAACCGCCCTTTCTTCTTCTTATTATTATTATTTTATTTCATTTGTACTCCCGCTTTTTTCCTTTGCGGCATCAAATTGGTCTTATAAATTCACATAAAACACTTCTTTTTTTTTTTGTTCAATAACATAGTAAATGCCATGTACCCCCAAAATATAATCATTACAATAAAATACCATAAATAAATTCAATGTGATGCAAAATCTATTTTAAAATTCTTTCAAATTTTTCAATATATCATATAATTTGAAACCTTATTTCATAATATTACTCTTAAAACCTTTCCACACACAATTATAAGATTGTTTGTTTTCAATTTAAAACACAATATCATCAGTATAATCATACTTAAACATATATATTTATTTTTAGTATAACACATCAAAAAATAGCCATTTTGGACGAATGAGTCAGAAACGTTGTAGCACACTCCATTGGCACCAAGTTTTACTTTTAAAATTTAATTTAACATTAAAACCATGAATAGCGCGTAGAATTTTGAGTAAAACTAACATTATGAATTACTATTAACTTTTTATAACAAAAACAATATTATTAATCTCCGGAACTCATCCGAAAAGGTCACGGTACCAGATAGGTTTATAGGGCATATGCTGGACAGAACTGGGCTCCTGTAACGGAAATCTTTATTTCGACATGTCAGTATAACCCAATTCCTAGAATGAACTATGTTAGTCACTCCTAATCATTTTAATTCAAAGTATTCATAGTGCAAACTCATGCAATTTTTTTATATCTAATACAAGAAATAACAGTGATCGTTCGTTTCAATCCTGGTTAATTCCTTCGATATAAGTGAGGCAACTGCCTTCATTACCAAATTGCGTTGTGATTATTTTTGAAGATGGAATTAACTTATGGATCGTAAATAAAACATAACTTTGAATCAGATCATAATGGAATTAAATAAAATAAGACTCATGGTCGAAAAGATACCAACAATTTTTTAACAACTAACATATAAATTTATTTACAACTATTTTACAAATTGTCGGTGCGTCATAAGACACATTATTCTCAATATAGATAACATAAAAAACAAAAAAAAAAACACTATTAATTCTACTTGTATAATTATTGTTTTTAATACTATGATCTTGAATACCAATTGGAGCGTGCAGAACCCCCTACTTGGCATTTTGCCCTAAACATTTTGGGAAACAATATAAATTATAAGAAAAACCGTACCTTCATATTATTTCGTGCCCAGCACTCAGTTAAGGCTCGCATTCGGAGACATCACAGGCGGTCACCCATCATCACTGGTGGACATCACATTCGGATCATAGGCTATCACACATCATCGCTGGCGGGCATAACATTCGGATCATCGGCGATCATACATCATCAGTGGCGGACATCATTTTCGGATCATCGGCGATGTTGGTAGGTCCTCCTTGGAATTAATAACACTTCTCTTCTAATACATCTTCGCATCTCGGAGCGAACTTTTCATCTCCACTCTTCAAGAAAAAAGTCTATGGGTCAATCCATTTCAAGTGGTCCAGAAAATATAAAAATGGTCGCTCGACCATTTTTAAAAAATCTGAAATTTTTTGTACAACAACCCTAACATGAGGAAAGTTCAAAATGACCGTTCTTTTGATTTTACTATTTTTTCTTTGTGCGTGGCGGCCATCTTTGTTTCATAGTGTGCAGCGATTTTCTCAGATACTAGGATACACAAAATTGTAAATATCTCGTCTTCTATTTTCCTAATTGAAATGGGGTTTGCAGCATTTTGTTCAGAATAAAATTGGCTAAATATATAGTGATAGAAAAATTTTGAAAAATAAATTTTTACAGGTAAAATTTTAGCACAAAATGTTCGATTTTTTCCAAAATCTATCCGTTTGCAAGAGGAAAATTTTCATGCAAGAGAAACTGTCAACCTTACACAATTTTTTCTACAAATAGGTCAAACGTATGTGTACTCATACACCAAATCCCTGATCTGGGAGTTAATTTCTCTTTGCGAAAAAAATTCCGAAATTCGTCAAAAATTTCAAAAATCGCCCTTTTTAGGCTTTGATATCTCTGGTGGGGCACGAGATAAAAATCTAAAATTTTGGCCTATGATAGTATTGTGTAGTAGCGTTATGTACAAAAAATTTTAAGAAGGAGATTTGACTACAATCTGAGATATGACATGCAAAATATGCGAAAACAATACTGTCAAACTATTGTAAACCTACTATGTAATTGTTCAACAAGACTGTCAACATTGCACAATTTTTTCTACAAATAGTTCAGAAGTGTGTGTACTCATATACCAAGTCCCATATCTGGGAAATGATTTCTCTTTCCGAAAAAAATTCCGAAATTCGTCGAAAATTTCAAAAATCGCATTTTTTAGGCTTTGATATCTCTGGTGGAGCATGAGATAAAAATCTGAAATTCTGGCCTTTGATAGTATTGTGTAGTAGTATTATGTACAAAAAATTTCAAGAAGGAGATTTGACTACAAGCTGAGATACAGTGATTAAAAAAATGTTAAAAAATGCTATTACGAGTACATTAGGAGAAATGAGATTAGTCTCTTTTATTACAATATTTACACAGAAAATATCGTTTGTTGAAAACAGTTAAATAATAAACATTTAATTTACAAAATACTATATATGCTCAACAAAGAGCTTAACAATATTTACGAGAGATGTTATGAGTTCGACCAGTTACTGTTGTCAGTCCATCAGGCTGTTCTTTCTAAAAATTTTATTTGAAGCCCCCCAAGTCTTATCATCCCTTGTTAACTTGAATGAAATTCTCTAGGTTTAATAATTGAAGCCATGTCAACTCGATCAATTGTAATCCATTGTCTGTAATTTACTTTTCCTGAAATGGGTTCCGAGTAAAATTGTTGCAATAGCATTTCTAGTAGATTTGTTCATCTGTACAAATAGTGTATTAGCTTAGCATACATTCTGAATTGTTTAAATCACACAGAAGCATTTGAAAAAGATATTTGTAATTAACATTTAACTTTATACCATAAATAATTAATTTAAAATTTTGGAGGTATGAACAATTACATAGTAAGTTACAATAATTTGGCAGTATTGTTTTCACATATTGTCAATGTCATATCTCAGCTTGTAGTCAAATCTCCTTCTTGAAATTTTTTGTACATAACACTACTACACAATACTATCAAAGGCCAGAATTTCAGATTTTTATCTGGTGCTCCACCAGAGATATCAAAGAATAAAAAGTGCGATTTTTGAAATTTTCGACGAATTTCGGAATCTTTTCCGCAAAGAGAAATCATTTCCCAGATCTGGGACTTGGTGTATGAGTACACGCACTTTTGACCTATTTGTAGAAAAAATTGTGCAAGGTTGAGAGTCTTGTTGAACAATTACATAGTAGGTTTACAATAGTTTGACAGTATTGTTTTGGAATATTTTGCATGTCATATCTCAGCTTATAGTCAAATCTCCTTCTTGAAATTTTTTGTACATAAAGCTACTACACAATACTATCATAGGCCAAAATTTCAGATTTTTATCTCGTGCCCCACCAGAGATATCAAAGCCTAAAAAGTGCGATTTTTGAAATTTTTGACGAATTTCGGAATTTTTTTCGCAAAGAGAAATTAACTCCCAGATCTGGGATTTGGTGTATGAGTACACATACTTTTGACCTATTTGTAGAAAAAATTGTGTAAGGTTGACAGTTTCCCTTGCATGAAAATTTTCCTCTTGCAAACGGATAGATTTTGGAAAAAATCGTACATTTTGTGCTAAAATTTCACCTGTAAATATTTATTTTTTTAAATTTTTCTTCCACTGTATATTTAGCCTATTTTATTCTGAACAAAATGCTGCAAACCCCATTTCAATTGGGAAAATAGAAGACGAGATATTTACAATTTTGTGTATCCTAGTTTCTGAGAAAATCGCTGCACACGATGAAACAAAGATGGCCGCCATGCACAAACAAAAAATAGTAGAATTAAAATAATGGTCATTTTGAACTTCCATCATGTTAGGGTTGTTGTACAAAAAATTTCAGATTTTTTAAAAATAGTCGAGCGACCAGTGCTGGACCACTTGAAATGGATTGACCCCTATATTCTTTTTTTTTTATGGCGGGCGTGGCTAATACTCCCCTTCGATTCAATCTGCCCGAAAAATGACCATTCAGTCTCTCCCCCGGCCTATTCCTGCAGCAGATTCGTTGGTTTCTTCTTCGAGCGTGGGGGGGGCTGGCCCCTCTTGTCTGCAACGCGCTCCTAGCCGGAAAAATGACCGGTAGCCTCAACTAGAGAAACGTGTGCGGTCTCGCTTAATTGGCTTGTAAATCTACCAATAAACCATTCTTGACGTAAATGTCAAGCGATTGTTATGCGAGAGCCCAAAACTGGTGCCTTCTAGATGCCAGCTGAGATAGGGGTCTGCCTTGCTCCTGACATGAATAGCGTTAGACATACACTAGTATTTACAATCCCTATACAAAAACATCAAAGGATACAATATGTATAATATACCATTTATATATATATATCTATAAATCACGAAAGATTGCTGGATGCTTATGTTCCCAGCATCGGGGAGATGCTGGGAACATAAGCATTTAACTTAAACGTAATAAATATTTACAACAAAAATTTTTTTTACAAAAACCAAAACTTCAAAAAATATTTTTACAATTTTTTTTTTCAAAAACATTTTTTACAAAAAAAAATTTTTTTTTCAAAAACATTTTTTACAAAAAAAAATTTTTTTCAAAAACATTTTTTACAAAAAAATTTTTTTTTTTTTTAAATTGTTTTGAAAAAAAATTTTGTTTTTGAAAAAAAAATTTTTTTGTAAAAATATTTTTTGAAGTTTTGGTTTTTGTAAAAAAAATTTTTGTTGTAAATTTTCTTTTTTCAAAAACTTTGTTTTGAGTTTTTCACTTTGTGATTTTTTTTGTTTTACATTTGTGTTTTTTCTTTTCACTTTTGTAATTTTTTGTATATTGTAAATATTTTTTGTTAGTATTTCTAGAAAACTTTGAAATTATTCTGTAAACTTGTATATTTTTTCATACATCTGCTTATTTTGTATGTTCTTATACATTTTTTAAGTTGTGAAAGTGTTGTTTCACTTAAAATGTTATGTAATCCATTAATGTAATAGGTTTTAGAAAAATAAACACAACGATAAATGTATATAAAAGAATATTTATGTGAACATTTAAAGAATACATTGCAAAATAATATCTATACATTCACGCTGATTAGAAAAATCACGGGTAACAAAATTTCTTTTCAGCTGTGTGTATGTCTTTCAAATTTTAAGTTTGAGATATTGTGGTAACTGTTATGAAAATGTGATGGATAAATAGTCTAAATATCTTCCTTTATTTCTAAATTCTTCAAACGTCTGACTAATTTTTGAATATCTTCACTAAGTTTACATATAACTGACGATGCTTTATATGATGATGTGTGCATTTTTGATTCACGTCTTCTTGAAAACCGCATTTGGTAATCTTCCCAAGTGTAAGGTTTTTCACCTGTATGGATTTTTGTATGTTCTGTCAAATTCCATTTACATAAGAAGTGTTTGTAGCAAATAAAACACATCTGTAATAGAAACAAATGCAAACAATTAGGATTATCTTCAACAATGTAGGTAAAAAGGTATTTGTTAAAGTGTAGGCAGTAAGACAAATCATTTTATATTACTCTAATTACGTTACATATACGAATTCTAGTATTTTTCATATAAGTACTTACATATGTATTATTCATTAACGCTACATGTGCTAGGGATGAATCTTTCAGATCATTAATTTCTGAAGTTTGCTGCTGTTTTGGTTCATCTTGTTGAAACATCTGTATAACGCAAGAAATATATATTTAGTAAAGGTTTAATGTATAAATAATCGCTTATTTAATTATTTTTATTAAATACATGTATATTGCAATGAAATTTCGTTGTACGTTTAATATAAATTAATTTTTTTTCATTTATTCATTTGATAGAAATTCCTCTGAGGAGTACATATCTGATAATTTTTAGAAAAAGTATGAAACACAAATCTCTGTATGATGATAAGCATTGTGGTAAAATTCACATAGTTTGGTTTCGAAAATAGGTTATTTGAAATATGAACTGTTAAAAATTAAAGATTGTATTCATACATACTATGTATAATCAAAAACTATAAACATTTTATTAATATTTTAAACAACTAGATGGACGATAATTCAGAAATCGTTGAACTGTAAGATGAAACATATGATAATTTGATTAATAGTATAGATGGAAACTCAAGATTAGTCATGTATACTACATTAAAACTATAAAGATAGTATTTATATTTTAAGCAACTTGGTGGATGATAATTCAGAAGTGCGAGATGAAACATCTGATGAATTGATTAAAAATACGAGTAGATTAGTTTTAATACATTAGATGATTATAGAAGTAAGAAATTTCGTGTAGGGGCAATGCGTATACGATGAAAATCGAATAGAATCAATTGACTTCAACTCCCGTTACAAGTTAGTATTTATCTCACTTGTGTAATGCGGAAATATAAAAGGTAAAGAATCAAGTTTGATGTAAATAAATATTGTGGTATTGGTTTAAAAACTAAAAAAGTATTCAATTTTACTGAATTAGAAAGTATAAAATTTGATTAAATAATGTTTTATGTATAAAAATTAAGTTTAAATGTGATAAAATTATGAAAATCAGTTTGTAAACTCTCATTTTTATAAGTACTACTATGAAAATATTCTTTTAATATAGAATTTCTGCTTATTGATGAGACTAAAAAATTATTTTTTGTTAGTTTTGAATATTTATTGAGTGTATGTAATACTAGGATTAAAATCTTACAAATTCGGTGTTAAATTTTTCAAGAAATTGTGGTTTGTAATCCAGAAAAAGGTGTGATTTTAATAAATTTGTAAATATGTTCATTAATTTTTTTAGTTATTTCTCTAACTTGTCATTCATTTGTTAATTTTTGTAATTTTTGTAGAAAGAATGATTTGAATTTTCGGTAATCTGTACTACTTTTTTGTCCAACAGTTGATTTTATTGATTATTAGTACTCTCATTCGGCAGTAATTTCACGTATGAGGTTATTAAATATTAAATATTTATTAATTTTCTTTACTGTTTCATATGATAGTAATATTTCTGAGGAACAGGTGTGATAACTACTAGACTTTGATTGACTTGATTTTCTGATAAACGTTTGAAAAGAGTTGTAAGTATGTAATGATGAAATATTTATATACTATCGAGAGTTGAGATTGAAGTAGATAAGTATTGGAGTAATAGTCAATTCTTTGTTGAATTTCAAGAAATTGTGTGAGAACATGGTTTTTTACATTAAGTTTATGTAATAAAGTTTGATGAAAATAAGTATTGTAAAAATTCAGAAATTTTGAAGTGTAAGATGAATCATGTCCTAATTTGATTAATTATATGGGTAGAGTAGTTTTAATATGTCAAGTGTCTAAAGCAGCAAGAAACGATTTTTTAGGTTTTCTAGAATAATAATAATAATAATAATAATAATAATAATAATAATAAAAGTATACTTTTGTTGTAAGATTTCGAATGAAGTCAAGACGTGAAAAATATAAGTATGAACCCTTTGTAAAGACATTCAAACTTTTTAAAAAGTTTAAGTTTAGTAATATACTGTAGCAATATATGTAAACAAATGTATTTCAAAGTTGAAAATTTGTGTAAAAAATTGTCTTTTCTTGAAAATTGATATTTATTTTTGTTTAATTAATGATACTTATTACATTTTTGTTGTTAGAAACTAAAATATACGTTTAATTCTTCTGTTAAAATTGATATATCTGTGTTGGAGATGAGAAAAAATAGTGTAAAACTAATAAAATTTGTTTAAATTCGTCTTTTTATTCTTAAAATTAATATTTTCTATTGTTTAGAATACGTAATAATAACTTTTGAGGAATGTATAACAGGAAAATGTTAAAAAATCTTAGAAAATTCGTATTAAAAATATTAAATACAGCTGCTTCAATGATATCTTTTCGGTATGTAAAGTGATTGTAGCATTTAGAAATGTACTTCTGAAGAATGTATAATCGGAAAATCTTAGAAAATCTTAGAAAATTGGTGTTAAAAATATTAAATACAGTTGCTTCAATGATTTCAAAAACAAACTCTGTTAAAAAATTCTGTATGATTTCAAGTGAAAATAATCTGAACCTGAATACATGGTATTTAAAATACAAAATTCACGATTATGAACTAATGTTGAAAACATGGGTAACATTAAATATACAGCTAATATTTAATTATAGATTAGAAAATTCTTAAAGTGTATCCAAATTTATTAAATATAGTATTAAATACAGTGAATAAGTGAAATATGTGAATAAATATTGATATTTCCATGTTGCTTTTGAAAATACAAGTGTAAAATTATTCAAATTCGTCTTTTCTTTAAAATTGATATTTATTTTTGTTAAATTAATGATACTTATTAAGTTTTTGTTGTTAAAATTAAAATATACGTTTAATTCTTCTGTTAGAAATCTATATTTCCAAGTTGCGGTTCAAAAGACTATTGTAAAACTAATCAAATTCGCTTAAATTCACCTTTTCCCCTTAAAAAAATAATATTTTTATTATTTTGTTTAATTATACTGATTATGTCTTCCAAAATTCAAATTTTTGGATATTGCGGTAACTGTTATGAAATTGGAGTGCCTAAAATGTCTCTTTTTTTTCTCCCAGACTTCTAAATATACAAGAATGAGGGGTCATTGCTTTGTCCATTTCCCTGCTTGAGGTAAAAAATTGGGGGAGATGGGGGTGAAAAGGCATGGTGAGGGACTTCGAAGGAATAAGTTTTGGTTTCAATATGACGTCACAAGAAGCAGGTGTTGTTTTCAAATTTGTATGTGTGTTGAGTATTTATTGAAATGTGTTCGTTTATGCATTAAAATTCTACTTAGTTAGTACATAAAAGTATGATGAAATTTCCATTTAGAGTAAAAGTTAACCAAATTCGTTTAATTCGTCTTTTTTCGTTAAAAAATCATTAGTTTCCTTTGTTAATTGTTCAATTATCGAAACTCTTTGAGGTAACGACTGTTCAAAAACTAAAAAATATGTTTAAATTTCTATTTTAAGTTGTGTATTCTGATTTTATATTAAAAAAAATATATATGAAGAAATCAGTTAAAAATTTAATATTTTCCGTTGTTTTGCTTAATTATAATTATATGCTTAAATTTCTTTCTCTCAAATTGATATTCTGAAGTTTGAGTTGAAAAAATCGTAAGAAATCAGTCTTTTTCTATAAAATTTGATATTTTCCATTGTTTTTTACTTAATTATCAATACTCATTAAGATTATAGCTGTTGAAAAACTGAAATGTACGTTTAAGTTTTCTCTCTTAAGTTGATAAAAATAGTAAGAAATCAGTCTTTTTCTATAAAACTTGATATTTTCCATTGTTTTTTACTTAATTATCAATACTCATTATGGTTATAGTTGTTGAAAACTAGGATGTATGTTTAAGTTTTAAGTTTTAGGTCGATACATTGATCTTGTAGCTGACAAAAATCGTAAGAAATCGGTCTTTTTCTTTAAAACTCGATATTTTCCAGTGTTTCGCTTAATTAATAATACTCATTAAACTTACAGTTGTTCAAAATTCAAATATAAATTTAATCTTCATCTTATAGTATGATTCTGTGTTGAGATGTGATTGATAATATTTTTGAATAGGGAAGGTTGTTCACCTCTCTGTTATAATAGAATGTTCCTTTTTCCACTAGGGGGTGTTCGTGGAGGGGGATGCACGGTGGGCGCAGGGGGCACCGCAGGAGGGACCAGGAGGGATGGTGGTGGGACGGTTGCTGCGTGCTGCGGCGGCGGGACGGTCCCACCGTCCCGCCGTCGGCTGAGCTTAAACTGTCGTTTTCCTACTACTGCCATGCAATACCCAATAACATATTTTAATTGCTTTTTCTACTGTACATTCACTAATACTTATATACTACCTCTGACAATAAAGTTCGGTGAATGAATTCAGAATGACCGATCTGGCAACACTGGGGAAACAAAACGCTGCACCTGCATAGAGGCAAGTGTTGACCATCTTCCCCCACCGTTGTTCAGTTGAGCGTCGTTTATGTTCTATGTAAGACGTGCTTTACTAAGTGCTTGTTCAGTGTGTTGGTTCTTAAATGAGAACAGGAAAACGAACGAATAAAAGATCAGTTTAAAGTTTGGTTTTAAGCTTTGCAAGACACCGAAAGAAATTCATGAGAGATGGTGCAAATTGAACACCTACCATACTCGCCAGATCTCAATCCTGCAGACTTTTTCCTATTTTCACGACTCAAACTCTCTTTGAAAGATATTTGACCATATTGCTGACATCCAACGAAACGTGACGAAGCTTTTCAACTTCATCCCAAAAAAAGATTTCTTGCGGATTTCCCTGGACATGTATAGCAGATCTCGGTGGTGCATAGTTATGGGAGATGACTATTTGGAAGGATGGTATGTGCTGGACAGAACTGGGCTCCTGTAACGGAAATCTTTATTTCGACATGTCAGTATAACCCAATTCCTAGAATGAACTATGTTAGTCACTCCTAATCATTTTAATTCAAAGTATTCATAGTGCAAACTCATGCAATTTTTTTATATCTAATACAAGAAATAACAGTGATCGTTCGTTTCAATCCTGGTTAATTCCTTCGATATAAGTGAGGCAACTGCCTTCATTACCAAATTGCGTTGTGATTATTTTTGAAGATGGAATTAACTTATGGATCGTAAATAAAACATAACTTTGAATCAGATCATAATGGAATTAAATAAAATAAGACTCATGGTCGAAAAGATACCAACAATTTTTTAACAACTAACATATAAATTTATTTACAACTATTTTACAAATTGTCGGTGCGTCATAAGACACATTATTCTCAATATAGATAACATAAAAAACAAAAAAAAACACTATTAATTCTACTTGTATAATTATTGTTTTTAATACTATGATCTTGAATACCAATTGGAGCGTGCAGAACCCCCTACTTGGCATTTTGCCCTAAACATTTTGGGAAACAATATAAATTATAAGAAAAACCGTACCTTCATATTATTTCGTGCCCAGCACTCAGTTAAGGCTCGCATTCGGAGACATCACAGGCGGTCACCCATCATCACTGGTGGACATCACATTCGGATCATAGGCTATCACACATCATCGCTGGCGGGCATAACATTCGGATCATCGGCGATCATACATCATCAGTGGCGGACATCATTTTCGGATCATCGGCGATGTTGGTAGGTCCTCCTTGGAATTAATAACACTTCTCTTCTAATACATCTTCGCATCTCGGAGCGAACTTTTCATCTCCACTCTTCAAGAAAAAAGTCTATATTCTTTTTTTTTTATGGCGGGCGTGGCTAATACTCCCCTTCGATTCAATCTGCCCGAAAAATGACCATTCAGTCTCTCCCCCGGCCTATTCCTGCAGCAGATTCGTTAGCTTCTTCTTCGAGCGTGGGGGGGCTGGCCCCTCTTGTCTGCAACGCGCTCCTAGCCGGAAAAATGACCGGTAGCCTCAACTAGAGAAACGTGTGCGGTCTCGCTTAATTGGCTTGTAAATCTACCAATAAACCATTCTTGACGTAAATGTCAAGCGATTGTTATGCGAGAGCCCAAAACTGGTGCCTTCTAGATGCCAGCTGAGATAGGGGTCTGCCTTGCTCCTGACATGAATAGCGTTAGACATACACTAGTATTTACAATCCCTATACAAAAACATCAAAGGATACAATATGTATAATATACCATTTATATATATATATCTATAAATCACGGAAGATTGCTGGATGCTTATGTTCCCAGCATCTCCCCCCCCCAACTAAATGAAAAAAAAAGAAACAAACAGACAAAAGAGTATTTTTTCTTTTTTTTTTTTAATAAGTGTTCGGCGATCCTGAAAGATCAATCACTGTTTCAAAGTCTGTTTGTGATTGCACACTTGCAACGCCATCAGTTGTCTAATTCTGTACATCACAATCTAAAATGATCATCATAGAATGCCTAGATTTTTTTTTTTTTTTTTTTTGTCCTTGTCTGTAAAGAAAGTTCAGGTTACGTAACACAATGATTCGCAGTCTCTGATTGTATTGCTACTGGCTTATCTCCCCTGCTGGGAGGTTGTTGATGTGTGAGGATTCTTCTTCTGCGTTATGCATCAATACTTATATTGTTCCCATAATTTTGCCTAAAATCGCGAATTTCCGAAATAATAAAGCAATGATAATATATATACATATATATATATATGTATTTTATTTATTCATTTATTTATTTATTTTGAAGCTGTTATTATGTCCAAAACTAGTTACTGAGATAGTTTAAGAACACATTTCTGACTCATTTTTCCATTTACAAGTATGGCTGTTATCATAACGTACAAACAATGCATCACCATATTTATATGCTACACTATAATTTTTTTATATATGATACACATTTTATACCATTCACATTATCTCAATATGAAATCAATAGACACAATTGTTTATATTTACAATTTTGTTGTGCAGGATGATTTTCACCCTTAGCACTATTCCCAAAACTTATAGTAAGTGCTGTTGTTTCTGTTTCATTCCTTATACATATTGAAAAATTAATCTTACAAGACCAATTTTACCCTTTTTCTTTATATAACATTTATACATATAATATAACCTGTCCACTCAAAAAAAAAGTCCCAATTTCTAAAATTTTTTTGTCATTCTGATGACCGCGGAAACCATATACTTAAATAAAATTTTGTTAGTAGTCAAACTCTACAAGTAATCCATTGTGTAAGCCTTATAAGCATTTTGTTATGTGCTGATATAAAGAAATTTTATTTATTTATTTATTTATTTATTTATTTTATTTTATTTTATTTTATTTTTTATTTATTTATTTTTTTTAAACTAATTTGAAACCCAAACAGGGAGGGAAAAACAAAACGCTACCACATTTATTGATTTATTTATTTATTTTATCCTACCAACGCTACATTATGTCTCCTTATTACTTATATAATCCTTATTATTATACCCCTTTTATTATGTATCCGTTTTATTTTTTTGTATCACTATTATTAATGTATTTACTTCCAAACCCTTTTACCCAATTTCGAAATCTATCCTTCTCGGAGCAAATAAAAACAATGATCCCAGCAAAGAGAAAATTGCTGGCCAGCAGCAAGATAGGTGCTGGCAATGGTGGAGAAGTGCAGGCTAATGGTCTACCACTGCATGACCACTGCTGGACAGCTTCAGTCAACTTTGCTGCTGGAAATCGTAAGGCAAAATTCTGATCGGCCTCCGTTTTATTTAATGCGCTGGCCCACTACACGATCGAAGTGCACGAACTTTTGCAGTATTATTGCTGGGAACCTTTACACTAGGTGGCTTTGTGAATATCGAAGACAAAAAAAATAATCTTAAATCTGATTTTCTAAGTTACAAATGACTTCGGTTTTCATAATTCACGCATTTGAGAATCAGCGTATAACATGTATATGATTTCTATTTGGCTTTAAAGATCAGGAAAGTAAATCGCAAAAGAAACAAACTTAAAAAATCTAATAAGAACAGGGGAGGTGTGAAAAGCCATAGCATACGCTGATGGCATCAGTGCTCGTCCGATCACAAAATCCAAACAGCATCGAACGCGGTTAGTACTTGGGAGGGTCAACCGTTTTCACTTGGCGAAATCTGAATATATTCGAATGATTCTATATAGTTATTTGCACATACTGCTTTCGATTAAACTAGCTTATAGAAAAATGGTCTAGAATTCTATAATACTTTTTATATGGATTTTTTTATAAGAATTTTTTGTAATGGTGCCAATTGGGTATCTGCTCATAGTAAAAAAAATGTCTGATGGTTTGCCATTGTATAAACACTGCAGGATAAGTGAAGATGCTGGATTAAAACTGCTGGTCCAGCAAAGGAATTGCTGTAGGATAGGTGCTAGCACTGAAGGAAGACTGATGGATTGAAGTAATGTGATGGCATATCATTGCTGGCCTACTGTTGGCCATCACTGATGGGCCAGCTGCATTTCGCACGGACACTTTAGTACTGGTTTAAGTAATGGCACCATTGCACTTTACCGCTGATGGCACAGGTGGCTGCCATCATTTTTCCAGCTGATGGCCCACTGTTTCTTTCTTTGCTGGGATAGTTCACGACTCTGCATGCCTTGGCCAAGTAAATCAAAATCTTCTGTCCGCAAAAGAATTTTTTACATGCAAAGTCCCAAAACCCCCAATGTTGGTTGCCCCGCCAAAGATAAAGTTATGCAAAAGTTTTTTTTTTTTTTTTTTTTTTTTTTTTTTTTTTTTTGTATGGCTCTGAAAAGGGCCTTTTTTTTTTTTTTTTTTTTTTTTTTTAACTGAGTTCCTTTTTTGTCTTTAAATATAAAGAGGTATTATCTCCCTGTGTCGCCCAAACAAAACCACTTTTGAAAGGAGTAATTATTAATATTATTGTTATAATTTTATTTCAAAATGTTCAATGAATCTGACTATCTAAGCTATCTTTACATTCATTCAATAATTAATCTTAAGAGGAAATGCGTTCATCCACCTTATCTTATATAAATTTGCCTATCAGCCGTAATACTTATTTATTTTATTTTATCTTCTTTTCTTTTTTTTTCTTTCTTTTTCTTTTTTTTCATGTATGGCTCTGAAAGGAGCCTTTATTTATTTATTTTTTTTTTTTTAATTAAGTCTTTGTGACAGTCTTGTACAAGCTAATCCTCCGTAACCTATATATCTAAGTAAGAGTGCCCTTACCTAATCCTAAATATTCTGTTCCGAGTCTGATTCATTTAACTCGCCCTTAGTTTTTCTGGCATTCCTCGTCGTAGCCTTGGGTGCAAAAAGAAATTGTATGTGTCGACGTATTGTTGGCCCATTTATTTTGTCTTTCAGACGGAGCACATAATTATTGTGTCGAACAACTTTTACTACCACAAAAGGCCCTTCAAAACGAGGGTGTAAAGCCCTAGGCTTGCCAATTACTTTTGCGTACACCTCTTGACCCACGTCTAACTTTTTAACTTCCTGAAGATCATTTTCTTTGATATATTCCGCCATAATTTTTTGTTGGTTAGCTATGGCTTGCCGGTGAACTGCCCTCATATGTTCTATCCTATTTTTAACGAACGCTTGAGTGCACGTTAAATCCGGAGCACTTAATACCATAAATTGATTTTTAATTTCTCTACCAAAGAATAATTTTGAAGGCGAATAACCTAGTGCTCGATGGATCGTGGTATTATAATTAAGTTTAAAATATTCGAGTCTGGTGTCCCACTCAAGAGTGGAATTGGACATTGCCACCAAGGATGCCTTAATCGATTTATTAATGATTTCAGCCAGACCATTCCCACAAGGTTTGTAAACGCTTGTCGGGTGTAGATCTATATTTAGTGTCTTCAAATATTCTTTAAAAAGCGCACTGCGAAAATATTGTGCGTTGTCTGTAACTATTTCGGAACACAAGCCGTAGGCTCCGAAGTACCTATTTAAAACGTTCAAGATAGTTTGGGACTCCACATTTCGTAAAGGGACTGCTTCTAAAAATCTAGAGCCTGCGTCTATGATAGTTAGAATGAAGCAATTTTTCCTGAGGGTCATGGGTAATTTACCTACTATATCCATTTGTAGACTAGCTCCGATTTGTAAATTTCTTTCCATTTTTTCAAGTGGTACTTTGATCGTCTGATGCTGCTTACTGCAATTACATCTTACGCAATTCGTGCAATAATTTTTTATATCTTGGTACATTCCGTACCAGAATAAACGAGTTTTGACAGTTTCGTATGTTTTTCTAAAACCAAAATGGGGTCCATGTGCCTCCGCCATAACCGTAAACTTAAGCTCGTCCGGTACGATTATTAATTCTGGATATTTCCCGTTTTGTTTTAATACCAGCGTTTTATTCTCGTTTAAGTTATACTTTTTTGTTATTCTGTTGTTTTTCTTTGACTCAACCTTTTTTATAATTGTGATTAATTTTTCATCCTCATATTGCTTGGCTCTAATGTTCTCTTCACTCAAGTTAAGATTTACTTTGAATAAGTTATTCTGTAACTCGTTGCTACTAGTAATATTATTTACTAAGTTTCTAGACAAAAAATCCGAAGGATTAATTTTCCCTTCGATGTATTCGATATTGTAGTCATAGTCGCTGAGATTTAAAATCCATCTAGCCACTATATCCGACTGCATTTCAATTTTCAGAGGATATGTGAGAGCTTTGTTATCCGTTAAAATAGTAAATTTTCGCCCTAACAGCATGTGTTTAAAATGCATAACTGCGTCATGAATAACCAATAATTCGAACTTCATGCTTTGGTAAGCCGTTTCTGACTGCTTAAGTTTTCTACCGTAAAATTCAATAGGGACTAAGTGTCCATTATCTTCCTGCGCAAGGACACCTGATATTGCTTTCTTTGAACCATCAGTTATTAAAAAGAACTCCCTATCAAATTTTGGCGGTTTAAGGGTAGGGTTGCTGACGATCGCCTCTTGTATATTTAAAAATGCTTGTTCCGTCTCCTCAGTCCATTTAAATTTTACATTTTGTTTAGTCAATTCGACTAGAGGATTGACAATATCGGCATAATTTTGAATAAGAGTTCTGAAATAATTTGCCAAACCTAAAAGTGACTTTACCCCCTTTTTATTTTTAGGTCTAGTTAATCGTTGTACCTTCCCCACGTTTTTTTCTGATGGGGCATATCCGTTTTTATTAACTTTGAAACCCAAAAATTCAATTTCCGGTTTACATATTTGCACCTTAGAGGGTTCAACTGTTAAATTGTGATCAATTAGAGTTTCCAAAACTTCCTTTAACAACTGTGCCATTCCCTCCGGGCTGTCTTCGGCCAAAACCACATCATCTATAAAATATCCTACTTTGTCCTTAGGAAAGTGTCGCAGGACCTTATCCATAAGTTCGGCGAATTTTGTACTACTTATTTTAAGCCCAAAATTTAGGCGGCACGGGGCGTACTTACCACACTCCGTCACAAATGCTAATTTGTGCCGATCCTCCGGGCGTAAATTAATTTGGAAAAAAGCCGATTGCTGGATGCTTATGTTCTAAGCATCCAGCAATCTTCCGTGATTTATAGATATATATATATAAATGGTATATTATACATATTGTATCCTTTGATGTTTTTGTATAGGGATTGTAAATACTAGTGTATGTCTAACGCTATTCATGTCAGGAGCAAGGCAGACCCCTATCTCAGCTGGCATCTAGAAGGCACCAGTTTTGGGCTCTCGCATAACAATCGCTTGACATTCACCGAACTTTATTGTCAGAGGTAGTACATTTACATATAGATTATTTACATTTTGACGTATGCATTTTTTTTCTTTTACGCAATATCCATTAATGTTTCAGCAAGACATTAATTACCTTAAAGATATTCTACACGACCTAAATGTAGACGGTACAATTCTATTGGTATATAGTGGAACTTCTCTTTAACGAAGTTTTCTACTTCGCGAAAGTAGCCCATTTCTATTTTAGCTGTTTAATTCTTTAAATGATGTCAAAAACTTTTGTCTGATTTTTTTTTTTTTTTTTTTTTTTTTTTAATCCAGGTTATCTTCTTTCTGTTTCTTCTAGTTATGCCTAGCATGCATCTTTCCATACTTCTCTGTATTGTTTGTAGCCTTTGTACCATCCGTTTCGTTAGTGTCCATGTTTCTGCTTCGTAAAAGATTTTCTGCTGAACCTTATATTTTGGACATCATTTACATGTGAGTTTATCTCGATATTACGAAAACATATTCTATATAATGAAGTTTATTCCACTTTCGTACTTGTACAGCATTCAAACGGAGAGGTTGCTGTTGCGATAGATGTGGGAATTTATTTCAACGGATTGTTTGAAAGAGAAATTATTTATTTATTTGATCATTTCTATTCTTCTCTGTGCTAAACAAAATTTTCCTTCATACTAAGACATACACTTGCTATCGCTAAACTCTAGCAGAAATATTCTGGCATTGACAGTGGGGGAGGGGAAGCCTTTGATACAATAAGAAAAGTTTTACAAAAAAGTTACAGATTTATTGTGTATCTGCTTAAATTTTAATAAACAGCCTATTATTATAATAATTATTATTATTTTGACAAGAGACCTGTACATAGTAATATTGCAGACTTTTTTTAAAAGTTAAGGATTTACAATACTGAGAAACAAGTCGGAAATTTCACAGCAAATGAGGAGCGTTTGTACTATAACGAAGTCTTAAAAATATATAGATCTTGGTGTAATAATATGCCGTGTTGCAGTACTTCTGTAGCAGTATAGAAGCCAAAATCTTATGCGCGTCCCTGTAAATATTATCTGATTTCTGTTATACAGAAAGTAACTTGTAGTAAAACACAGCAACGTATATCAATTTCGTAAAATGCGAAATAGTTTAATATAGTTAAAACGCGCCCCAAACAGTTCCACCCCCCCCCCCTATACGATTATGCAATGGAATACATTTGTGCGGTCCTGCAAATTAATAACAAATGTTTTTTCTACCACGCTGTATATTTTAAATTTTAGCACATACTTCACAGATGCAAATCAATTTTATTATGTTCGAAAGCGCGCAACATCATTAAAATGCACTAGGAACTGTTTTTTCCGATTGCTCGTAATGTACATGAATATTTTGATTGCCCCTGTCATTCAACTATACATCCGATTTTCATAAAATTTGAAATGACTAAACAAAATTATGAAACAAATATATATTTTATATTTCAAACTATTGGGTTGCGTAGTTTTTCCTCTGTTATATACGGACAGACTGACGGACGACTGAACGATGCTTCGTATTTATTTGCATAATTACGAACCGCCTCAAAAAAAAAGAGAAAAGGCATGTTACACGTCAGTTTTTGCAAATCTCTCTTGATTATGCTTCTCTTTTCTTTCTTTTTTCTTTTCTTTTCTTTCCTTTTTTTTTTTTTTTTTTTTTTTATTAAACTTGTCTTATGTGGATCCAGTGCACTGTCTGAATTAAAATGCATTTTCCCCATAATTCCATTTTATGTGTATTTTATTAAATAAACTTCATGGATTTCAGTTGATTTCTATTCAACGAATTTTCTTCATAACGAAGTGTTTAGGTGTAACTATGAGACTTCATTAAAGGGAAGTTTCACTGTACTTTGATTTGGTGAGCTGAAATGCATAAGAATCAGTTACAATAGACTCCCACAAATCCGCAACCATAAAATCCGCACATTATTTACGTATGTAAACAATATGAAACATTCAGTTCAGATATAAAGACAAAATTTGACTTTCTTAGTTTTATATCTATGCATATTTTAATTTGTAAATTTTGTTAATATATTACTGAATTCATGTTTTTTCATGAAGGAAAAATAAATTTATTTCTGAAAAAAAAATCATGATATTGCTGGTAATCACAATCTCCTTACGGGGAGACCTGTGAACCTAGGGCCATCATGTACCTAGGTCCACCCCACTTTAATTGAATAATATTTAGTTCTAAGTTTTGTTACTCAGTTAGGCAAGTGGCAACACCAATTGCTATTTCGACAGCCATTTTTAAATCTTGGAGGAGAAAGCTGTGGCAAGTTATAAGTGGAAAAAGCTTTTTTATGGTCTGAAGTAAAATTTTACAGCTCATCTCTTTATTGTTTTACAAAGGTAAGGCAAATACTTTTCTTTCAATTCTAGTTCATACTTTTGTTTCTAATATTAAGCACTAAATGACATATTACATAAGTCCTTTCTCCATGTGAGTTTTTCAGTAGAAGACATTTTGTATGAAATTACCTAGTCTTGTACCTAGGGCCATGGCCCTAGGTACAGCTGCAATCATATTCTTTATGCTGCTATTTCACTGAAAAAGTTTTCATAGTTAATGGAGGAATATGGCCTTAATTACCTGAACCATTTTGATTTAGTCCTTTTATATTATTAGATGTTATTTGAATGGGAGGGGTGTATACTTTGCTCTGGAATTTTCAATGTGCTTTACTTATAAAAAATAAGTTCACTATTATTATTAATTTGTTTATATAAACATGATAATTTATTAAAAAGAAACTAATTTTCAGATTTGTAAAAACAAAAGTAACCTAGAATTCTAAATAAGATTTGAACGATTTTTTAATTAAATTTTCAATCTTTATCATCCCACTTTCTTACTGCAAATTCCTAATTTATCAGTATTCCTCTTTATGAGAAACTGCAAATTCATAATTAATTTTTCAGATGCCTAGAAATCCTGATGGAATAAAGAGGTCAAAACCCAATGCAGATAATGTAACTGCGGCAGCAGAAGCAGTTTTGAAAGTTCCAGTCGGACTGCAGCACGACAGTTTGGAGTAAGCAGAACAACACTGCAAAGACACATTGAATTTTGTAGGAAGACTAGTTCTGAAACTACGGAATTGAATTGTGCATATTTTAACAGATGTGCTGTTTGAACCGTGTTCTCTAAAGACGAAGAGCATGCCCTCGTTCAGTACCTTGTCGATGCATGCAATATGCATTACGGGTTATCAAAACAACAGGTTAAAAAGCTTGCTTTTCAGTATGCAAAGGCCAATGAAAAAAAATATCCTAAGTCCTGGAATGTAAATGGTGAAGCTGGTGACCAATGGTATTTTGATTTTATGAAAAGAAATAATAAGGTTCTTTCACTAAGAAAGCCACAACCCACAAGTTTATCAAGAGCTACCAGTTTCAATAAAACAAATGTTTCTTATTTTTTTGCGAAATATCAAGAGTTGTTTTCAAAATACAAGTTTTTGCCTGAATTCATTTATAATGCGGACGAAACAGGCATTATGACAGTGCATACACCAGGCAAGGTTATAGCCCCAAAAGGCAAGAAACAGATTGGCAGCATGACTTCTGGTGAACGAGGAACTAATATAACTACACTATATTGCCATTGATTATGGGACACTTGCGATTTTAGACATTTTACTAAATATCTAGAAAAATACATGAGGAATCATCTCGAAACTCTTAGTGTATAAATATAATAGTATACGTCATACATCACCGTGAAGATTTTTTACCGAAACGCCATAGGGGACCGTCAACAAATTAAAAAAGAATGAATATCTTTTGAATAACCCTGTCAAAACTAATGTAGCAAAAGCGCTCAAACTCTAGATTATGATTGAATGCCTTATTGTAATACAATGTGTTCATTTTTATGCAAATAGCATGCACACTCGCAGAGTAATTAAGGTTTTTATAAAAATGGTCCCAAATTTTTCCAAGTTTTTCCATTAAAATTTTCAGAGTTCTTAATATAAAATAATATTTTTTTCAGAAAATATGACAAACAACATTGCATACAGTACCCTGTAATCAGAATTAAAAAATAATAAAAATTGTATGAAAAATGAGTAGGTTTACTATATAATTTTTTACTGCGCATGCGTCGAAGATATCAAAATTTCATTTGCATATTATGTTAGCTAAATGTATAGAGCAACTTCTGTAAAAGTCTCAAAATCATAGCTTGAAAATTCTGAAAGTAATCGTCTATAGAAAAAGGACAAAATCCGTTGTTTCCAAAATGAAGCAAAAAAATGAGGGATTTTATCCAAATGCAGTAGTATATCCCATATTGTGTATTCTATATTGACACTAATCAATGAATATATGGATACAACCCCTCTTGTTTTTGCTTCATTTTGAGAATAACGGATTTTCGACTTATTCAATTGACGATTATTGTCAGAATTTTCAAGTTATGATTTTGTGACTTTCACAAAAGTTGCTCTATACATTTAGCTAACATAATATGCAAATGAAATTTTGATATCGTTGACGCATGCGCAGTAAAAAATTATTTAGTAAACCAACTCATTTTTTATACAATTTTCATTATTTTTTAATTCTGATTACAGGGTACTGTGTGCAATGTTGTTTGTCATATTTTATGAAAAAAATAATATTTTATATTAAGAACTCTGAAAATTATAAGGAAAAAACTTGGAAAAATTTGGGATCATTTTTATAAAAACCTTAATTACTCTGCGAGTTTGCATGCTATTTGCATAAAAATGAACAAAGCTTATTACAATAAGGCATTCAATTACAATCTAGAGTTTGAGCTCTTTTGCTACATTAGTTTTGACAGGGTTATTCAAAAGATATTCATTCTTTTTTAATTTGTTGACGGCCCCCTTTGGAGTTTCGGGAAAAAATCTTCACGGAGATGTATGACTTATACTATTATATTTATACACTAAGAGTTTCGAGATGATTCCTCATGTATTTTTCTAGATATTTAGTAAAATGTCTAAAATCGCAAGTGTCCCATAATCAATGGCAATATAGTGTATTATTTGCTGTGTAAATGCAATAGGAAATTCCGTTCCACCTATGATGATTTTCCCAAGAGTAAATTTTAAAAGCCACATGCTGAAGGGTGCACCTCCAGGAACTGTGGGAGCAGCACACATTAGTGGGTGGTCAAATGCTGAAAAATTTGTTGAATTTTTGAAGCATTTTATTCACCATGTCAAATGTTCAGCAGGTAATCAAATATTGTTACTCTTGGATAACCATGAAAGCCATGTCAGTATTGAAGCAATAACTTTGGCAAAAAAATGGCATAGTTATGTTTACGTTTCCACCACATACCAGCCATAAGCTTCAACCGTTGGACAGAGGTGTGTTTGGGCCTTTCAAAAAATACTACAGTACAGCATGTAGTAATTGGATGCTGATGAACCCTGGAAAGCCAATCAGCATATATGACATTGCGGAGAACGTTGGCAAATCCTATCCTTTGGCCTTTACTCCTGTAAACATTCTAGCGGGCTTTCGTGTGTCTGGTGTATGGCCAATTAATCAAAACATATTCACTGATGATGAATATTTGAGTTCAAGTGTGACCGACAGACCAGATCCATTCATAACTTGCCAAAATAATGATTTTCCCGAGGAAGAAAGGGAATCAAGAATGATGGAACTGAATGTTTCTGTATTAAACTCAGTTTCATGTCCTGCAGAATTATCAGAGCCTTCAACATCAAACTCCAGTTCCTGTACTACTAAATTTTGTGAGCTTCCTCTATCTAGCTCTATTTCATGCATAACGCCTGAACAGGTCCGACCGTTTCCAAAAGCGAAACCTCGTATATCCAAACGAGGCGGCCGAAAACCAGGGAGATGTAGAATTCTGACAGACACTCCAGAAAAGAAAGAAATTGAAGAACAACATGCGAATAGAATGGCCAAAAGAAAAAGAAAAATCATGAAAAAATCTTTCCAAATCGAGGCAACTTCATCTGAAGAATTATCAGACACTGTAGATTCTTCTGATTCCACTGATGATGCAAGTTCTACAGTACCTGATATAAGTGATGCTATTGAAAAGGGGGATTTTTGTTTAACACGATTACAAGGCAAAAAAACTGAACATTTTTATGTGGCAGAAATAATAGATGTTAAAGAAAAACGATACAGTGTTAAATACCTAAAAAAAAATTGCACAATCAAATAAATTTCTCTATGATAAAGATGTTGTTTATGAAATTGAGAGCAACAATATCTGTTCAAATTGCCCAAACCAAAATCTGTTGGTGCTTCAGAGCGACAGTGTATGCAGCTCACTTTTCGAATCAGTTTTTCACATTATAATGTTGAATAATTTATTAAATTACTTGTAATAAAATACTTGTCTAATAATTTGGCATATTGCAGTTTGAATGGTTACTATATAAAAAATCAATGTATTACCTATTGTTTCTTTTATGAAATTCATGTGTGCATGTTTGTTTTCCACTCATTACAGGGTGAAATCTAACTTTTAGGGAATGGCCCTAGGTACATTGAGGTCTTGTACCTATGGCCATTTGTGGAGTTTCTTAAAAATCTTTCTATTTCACATAATTTATTATTTTAGGCATTTATACAAATCCCAATAGTAAGTAGGGGAAGATGGGGATACTTGAGCCATTTTTTGAATTTTATTTTTTTTAAATTTTTTATATTTTTTTAGAATAAAATAAAATATTGAAAATGAAAATTTGATATTTTTCCTTCAACTAAAAACCACTTTCAATAAATTTTGAACTATTTTTCTATGCATAATAAATGTTTATTTTTTGTTTTACATCATGGCTCAAGTATCCCCATGGCGGGGATACTTGAGCCATAGTGAAGGGATACTTGAGCCACTACGGAAAAATACCTACAAAAGTAATTTTTTTCGCTTTATTTTTGCACAAATATTTTACAGAATGATAAATTATGAAACGTAAAGTGTTTCAAAACCAATTAAGAAAACAAAGCTAGTAATACGATCATTTTTTGTCGTTAAAACTGGTTGTCGACGGATAATTTGAACCTCAGTTATAACGACGGTAGAAACATCCTCAGTTCAGAGCCATTTAAATTTGGAATCTGCAATTTTTCTTGCAAATTTCATTTTCAAAATATTAAGCACTTATCCAACAAATATTTTTACAGTTTTCTTTCTGGCATATTTTATTAGTAACCAACCATCAATAGAAGGTTTTCTTTCACATCATCACCATCATTGACAGAATTTTCCTCTAATGATATTGTCGAACTCATGCTTTTAGTTTAGTAGCTGTCGGAATTTAAGCCAGATGTATCATTCTACTATTTCAAACACTTTTTTGATTTCACAGGATAAGATTTTGTCTTCCTCTTTGGCTCCATGTAGGTAAGTTTGAACTGGGATTTTTGTTGCTTTTCTTGTTTTTGTGCGCTCTTTTTACCAATTTTTCTTCAATTTTCTTAGTTAAAAAAAAAGTTACAGCAACAGAGGTTACGATTTCAATATAAAATACTAATCTTAATATGTTATATTAAAAAATAAATATTTTATTATGTTGGACCTAACTAATTAAAGTATTAGAGATTATAGCCTGTAAAACCGTTTTAAAAAGTTATTTTCATTTAATGAAAATTAAATTGAAAACTATGTTTACATTTATCTAGACAGACTATTTTGTTCGAATTTTGGTCGTTTGTCAAATCGAACAAATCGAAAAATAAAATAGACATTTTCATTTAAAAAATATGCATTTTTAAACATTTTTAGGTCTTTATTTTTTTAAGAAAAAAAAATAAAATGAAAAATTATTCTCCCTTTTCTCCAGAAAAATATCTATTAGTGAATATAAGGATGGAATTTTATTTTTTGTTTGTTTCACGCATGTTTAATTTCTAGTGAGGATGGTTAAGACATGGCTCAAGTATCCCCACTCTCATTGGCTCAAGTATCCCCACTATCACTATTTTTGTTTCCCAGAGTTTTACTAAATAAAGCATGCAGTAATTAGAACTATTTTAGACTCAAAATACAATTGAAATTATGCTTATTGAATGTATGTATATAGTTGCAACTTTAAACAAAACTTTGATTACAAAAAAACAAAAAAACCATGCACCCAAATATTTTTTTCAGATAGGGAAAAGACAACTATTAATCACTATACTTTCAAAATGGTACCAAGATGTGTGATTTCTTATTTACATGTTCAGAACTATAAATATGTTATCATATTGGCAGTTTTAGAAAGAAAAATTAATCAACTGTAGAGATAATAGGGGTGGCTCAAGTATCCCCTATGCTCAAGTATCCCCACTCTCCCCTATATTTGTATACCTATGTGTGCATATCAGTTTCACAATTTTAAACAGGTCAGTGGCTCTATTTTAGCGCATTGAAAAAAGGTGGCCCTAGGTACACAGGTCTCCCCTATTTATGTATTAAAAAGCTTTTTTGGTTATTAAGTCTGTCTAAACCTGAAATAAAACTTCCTTATTTTATGATTTTGATTTGAATTAGTAGTGTACCTTTAAGACAAGTTTTATTGAATAATTTTGGAAAATGGCATTTCATCTTTATAATGAATATTTAATTATATATTATTGATTATTAACTTGACCTTTGCTTTTAATATTTTAATCATTAAAAAATTACCTGATTTTTTTTATCATTTTAGTTTATTAGCTCTTAATTATTTTAATATTTTACTATATTATAAGCATTCATTATAATTTCAATTGTATCATTAATTACATTCAAATTACTGTTTAAAAATGTCAACAAAACAATGACTAGAAATCCGCAAAATTCTAAAATCCGCACAACTTCTGTTCCCCAGCTGTGCGAATTTGAGGAAGTTTATCTACTGTGGTACTTTGTTTCGTCGCGGCAGTGTAAATACATTTAATGCAGCTTTATTATTTCAGGAAGATACCTCTACACAATTTCAGCAACAACTATCAAATTTTCTATAAAACAATCCACTTGCAAAGAATGGCTCCCCCCCCCCCTCTCTTGCTAAGACCTTCAAATGTTTTGCTAATAGAACAAATCACTGCGCTCAAACACATGAGAACAAAACAACCATTTGAATTCTTTGTCATCACTTAAACAATCAAAGCTTATTCAATCACTTCAGCTGGGCAATCAAAATATGAAAGAATTTTAAGTGCCCAAAGTATAGCAAAAAATCCAAGTGCTTTTTTATTCAGGTATTTTTCCAACAAAGAAAGAAAGAAAAAAAAAACATTTTAAATTTAACACTACAAAAACTTAAAACCGGAAAAGAAAAAAGAAAGTCATTGTTTCTAATACTATATCTACAGAGATTATATATTTCCGGTGAAAATAAAAGATAAATCAGAATATTATAATAATAAAAACTTATTTTTAGAAATTTAAAATAACTTCAACTATTACAGCAAAATAAGCAAAAGAAAGAAAACAAACAAAGGAGTGAAAAAGGGAAGAACTCATGGAGTTCTAGCCCTCTGTATTCAAACGAAAACATTTTTTTTAAGTCATACAAGTCGTTCCAAAACTGTAATTTTACGTGGTCAATGTTTAATCATTTCCCATATAGCACACTTGCCTCCCCAGGATGTCCTAGGGAGGATTCACATCCCAGGACCGTCATCCCCCAGGCATCCCTGAGGATGCAGAAAATTGTCACCAGGAGGTCCTCAGGAACCGAAAATGTCCGCTTTACAGCATCCTGGCGCGCTCTCCAGGACCTCCCTTAGGGTCCTCCACGGGAGGTTCTGGGGAAGATTTGAGAAAGTGATATAGGAGGACTTTGGGAAAATTCAAGGTCTCTAATATGTTCAAAAAAATTTTAATTAAATATGATTTAATTTAAATTTTTTTAGAAGAAAACGCGAATGTTTTTTTTTCTGTTATTCAGGCGGATTTACATATACAGAGATAATTCAATAACAAATTTCTTACCTTCATTTTTCCTCCTGGATTTGAACCAGAGTACCTTGGTATTCTGGACGCGCGCTCTGACCGTTATGCTGTAGGGTCAATGAGGAGTAAAGGTTTCTAAGGTATACATGCATTTTTACTCCGCTTTTGAAACTTAAAACTAGGAAATGTCCTCATATTTTGTGCCTTTTGCATACACTCGACATAAATTTAAGTTAATAACTCTAAATAAATTGTCAATAATTATTTGTTATAACATAAATGCCACCGAATTAAAAATTTTTTAAAATGAAATTGTATTTTTAAATGATAAAAATATCCTTTTAGCTTTTAATACTTAAAATCCATTAAAGTCGTTCTGCAGTTAGAAAATTGATTATGAACTGCATATTTTGACACACAATGAATGATGCAAAACGTTTCCCCTATAACATTTTATTTTAGTTAGTAAAAATATTATTTCCAGACATTAAAATAGCAAGAGATTAAAACACATAGTTTCTTTAAATTTATGATTTTTTTAATGATAGACAAATAAAGACTAAGTGAATCCTTTCAAAAATAAAACTTTTTTGCTCTTTCTCTCTCTTACTTTTTTTAACAGAAATTTTAATCGATTTTTTTCTTTTTTTTTCTTGATGCTCTTATTAAATAAATTTATGAAAATATATATATATAAATTTGCTCAGTCTTTTCATTTCTAATTTTTACTCTTTGAAATATCTCGGAAAAAACAACTATATATTAGAGGTCTGCACGAGCCGGAATTTCCAGGCCCGGTGTGAAAACTAAAAGCTCGGGCTGAGCCGCTGAGGTCGTTTAGATTTTCACAGTTTACGGCCTAATCAAGCCCGTACAAAAATCAGTGAAAACAGGCCCGATCCGTCCCGACTCAATTTCAAGAAAATATTCCGATTTTTCTTAACAAAAAATTAAGAAAAATCGGATTCTTTTAAAGAATACCGTATACATATTTATGGAATAATTTTGCGGGGCATTTTTAAATTGTTGTGTTCGCTAGACAGAAAATACACGATAGCAACATTAATGATTACTTAGATCCTTAGACATTTCAACATTCAAATAACGATCCATTAAAAAATTAATTTAGAACGGAAGAAAAAAAAAAGGATTAAAAGTGTCATAACTTTTGATACTGTAAAGGATTTGGGAAAATATTTCTTTGTCATTTATTAAAGCCAGGGTTCTCGGTGGCGTTTGAGCAACATAGTCGATTTGGCGAATAAGAAATAAAAAACAATCGCCAAATGAAAAGAAATGTTAGCAAAAATAGATTCGGTGTGAAACACTGAAAAACGTATCTTTAATACCTTATTGTGCACCTTTGTCCCAAATGTTCTAAAATAAATAACCTAATTTTTTGTAATTGCTTATGAAGTAGAAATTCGATTATCTGCTACTGAAACTGTTAGAAATGAATACATTCTAAATGTTTCTTAGTCCTAAATGCGCAAATGTTTCAGGCGTACTTTTAGCAACCTTAATAAAAATTAAAAACAGCTATCGTTGATTTACCATTGTGATAACATGCTCTAAAAATTTATATGAGATTTCAACTCCATAGAAAAAATTTGACGGCCGATGATTACTTTGCATTTGCATACAACAAATAATTATAGTAAATGGCTAACTTGTAAATGACACTGCAGCAAAACATTTCTCTATTTGGCGCTTGAATTAGGGGTGGGCATTATTTAACGTGATAAAAAACACTGTTACTATGCTGGAACCTAATATTGCGTTAATATGTTACCGAAAAGTCCCTGTTAATTAAATAGCATATGGTTTTAAATGGAAGCGTCTTAATCAAACATTTGCCTTAATCAAGAAATCAATTTCTCACCTCTAAAATAGAACAATATTCATTAAAAATGCCCTGAACAGTTTCTTTTGAGACGAGCGCACCTAATTGACACTATTTTCACTCTCTAGTCATAGGCAATTCTGTTAGGCGTGTGGTGCTTAAATTTTTTTTGCATTTCATCAATCCTTTACGCAAAAATAAATAACCTACTAAAAAAAAAAAAAAAAAAAAAACAAGTTGAATGTAGATTCTGCCATTGCAGAATTGAGTTTCGCCTCCGATTAAGAAAAAAAATTGTAATTTAAGAAATTACACCAACCATTTGAAAAATGTTTCACTCGAAACATTCATCTATAATTTTAAGCTAAATACCAGTTATTTTATTGTGTATTATCCGTGCCACTGCTATAGATGACTTTATACATGCTGCAATTTGAAGGTACAGTTCGTTTAAGTTACATCACTCCATTGTCGCCAAGCATAAAAGTTGGCAACGAAAGAAACATTTCAAACTATGTAACATTGTTGGTGCGAAAGTAATTATTATTAAAATACAGCTTTGGCATGTACTGCTATACTTGTAAGACTTCGGCATATACTGTTTGATTTTACAGAGCAGGATTTTGGTGATGGGGTTTTTAAACCAAAATCGATCGCAGCACATGCATCTGTGAATGGGTCCATCAGACATTGAATCAAAAAAGTTTTTTTCCAGTTTTTCCCGAGCCGATTGCTTTTTAGTTTTTTTTTTAGGTGGTGGAAAATCAAGAGTAATAGCTATAACATTTTCCGGCTCGTTAGAATCACTATTGGCACTCAAATTTTCCTGTTTAGAACCGACCGATTGTAAAACGCCATGGCTAGTGGATTGATCGCCCTCGAGACATGATGCTTTACAATTAATCGGTTCGGCATTAAATTGCTTCCTTTTTCGTGATCGCCTTTCAACACGTAATTAGTTTTCAGCGGCTCGATAATCTTTTGATTTTCTCGTTTTCTGCATTGAAAGACGTTTTTGCGCCAAACCAAATACAGTACTACTTAGTTATCCCGTCGACCAATTTCGCCGAATGATACGAATCGCCAAACAAATAAGCAACTTATACATGTTGACTAAATTTTTATTTTAAATAACAAAAGAACAAATAAATTAGTAAAACATTAATAAAAAGTCGAAATAAAAATCACTTTATGATCGTTTAAGTACGCGTATTGTGTTTAATGTCACTGAATGCGACATTCACGGTCATCCATTTCTTTGGCTTCGCTTTTTCCGTATCTGTTAATTTCCGTCTACCCATTTTTAAATTTGTTAGTTTTCTCCTTTATTACAATGATTTTAAACAGTTTAATTTCCTATTCAAATAAAAATTCTTCTAAAAGTAAAGAATTTAATTTAAATTCAAATAAAAATTCTTCTAAAAGTAAAGAATTTAATTTAAATTCAAAAGTGACCACGTCATTTTGTCAATCCTCCACCGAAAACAACAACCATTTTTCAATGGTTAAAAAAAAAAAAAAAAAAATCGATAGAGATTTTTTTAGAAGGACGACCACGTTTAGATTGCATTGAACTAACTTCATTTTTATTGTGTTTATCAATATAATAGCAAACAGAACGGCATGAAATACTCAATTGAATAGCAATTTCTCTCTGAGACATTGGAATTGCGGAATAATAAAGAGATACAATTTCACGTGCTACTTCTTCATTGACTAGATTTATCAAAACGAATTTTTTCTTTAGTTTACACGCGTTTTTATAGACTCTGAGTAAAAGGAAATGCAATTTAACAATAAAACGAGTGGAATCCCGTCGAATTCGACGAGTGAAATGTTTAAAAGACCCGATCGATTTGGTTTTTAAAAAAGCAAAAGTAATTACATTATTGAATCAATATATAATAAATATATTTACAAACTAAATGTCAAATTTGCCAGTTACAATTTTGCATGCAAATATTCGCACATCTTCAGTTAAAATTATAATTTGAATGCCGGCGAAATCAAGAAATTTTATTTTATATGCACTCACAGAAAAAGTTTTATTAAAAAAAAAAAAAAAAAAAAAAAAAAAAAAACTAATTTTATTTTTACTGTGACATTATTTTCACTAACTGAAGTCATCTGAAAGTAAAATCTCAATCTCAGTGTCCATAATGAAAAGAAATATTGAAGTGTAATATCGGGTACTACTAGGTTATCCCGTCGACCAAAAAATTATCGCCAAACTATAAGATTAAATGCCAATAATGGATGATCGGGAATATCACATTCAATGACATTAAATACGATTCATGTGTTTAAAATGTCATTAAGTGATTTTTATTTCAACTTTTTATTAATATTTTTATTAATATTCTACTAATTTTTTGTTTTTTCGTTATTTAAAATAAAAATTATGTCAATGTGTATAATTTGGCTATTAGTTTGGCGATTTGAATAATTTGGCGAAATGGGTCGACGGGATAACAGAGTAGTACCTAATATCATTATGCGTAAAAATGCGATGTTTTAAATAGTGACGTCATTTTCTCTTCAAATGTTTTTTAAAAGTTTTTGTTATTAGTAATATGAAAAAGGCATCCGTAATAATATTGTAATTCCCATTTATCTGGTTGCTGAATGACATCATCTTCCTCATTTGAAATTTCTCTTATTTTGCTTTAGGCATTAATTTTTATCATAAATTATTTTCTGTTATTTTATTTACATTATTAATATTATTTCTCAGTAAATATATTTTTTACTTCAATTAGTGCATAATTATACACAATCATTTTGGAAAATAAATTTTTATTATCGAGAGAAAAAGCTAAACTGAGTTGCCACCATTTTGAACAAATATCGTAAAAAGCATTTAAAATTAAAAATAAAATATAAAAATGGAAATAAATTTAAAAATAACTAAAATGGGCACAATTACAAATAAATAGCTTTCATTTAAAAAAATAATTATCAAAATCGGTTGAGTAGAAAATTCAGGGCTGATGACACGACATTTTTTAGCTTGTCTGAAAGAAATAGCATCGGAGGCTAAAAACCTATTTTTAACCAAAGACTATGTTACAAATAAAAAGAGAAAAATTTGGTTGGATCAAAAATTATATCGATAAAAAAAAAAAAAAAAAAAAAAAAAAAACATTTTTTCCCTCTAGAGATATTTTTCTATATCATATGCCGGACCCCCGCTCCCCTAAAATGATAACGTTATATTTGCACAGCCCCAAAGTGAACACGCTAGATTATTAGATCTAAATATTTTACCTTTGTACACTTACATTACAAATGCATTTTAAATTGAGTTTTGCAATATATTTTCCATTTGTGTTACCAATGGGAAAATCATTGATTTCTAATCCCCCCACCTCAACACACACACCAAGAAAAAGCAGTGAAACTCGAGCTCAGAATCATTAAACTTATAAAAAGTACATTTTTACAATATTTAAGTAAAATGCATTTATTTACAGTTCTATGCCTTAAAAATTAATTTTCAATTTTAGAAAAAAAATCTATTTTAAAAAACTGAACATTATTTTACTACATTAAAAAAATGCATTAATTTATCATTTTTTAATTGATTAAATCATCCAAAATGTGTACATCAGGGGCGTGCGAAGAGAAAACTGTGTCCGGGGCAAAGTTTCAGTTAGGCGCCATCGCTACCAATTTTTTCTTGTGAAAAGCCAAAAATGACGTTGATAGTATAAATATTGTGCCCCCTAAATTTCTGCGCCCGGGGCAATCGCCCCTTCGCCCTCCTTTCACACGGCGCTGCATTAGAACTTCAAATTGAGTTCAATTGAAAACCGCAGTTGAAAAACAAGTACAGATAATTCCTTAATATTCCTCGATTCATTCTGATATATTTTCTTATCGCTGCAGTAAATCTAGTTCTTAAAACAGATAATGATCATTTATCATTTGGCTAACAACAGATAATTTAACATGTTTGCAATTATTTATCTGTAAATATTTTCTGCGATCACTGTAACATTTGGTAAAACTCGTTTTAAATTGACAAAATATGTTGATAATAAACATAACAGAATTAACAATTTTGTCTGAGTGAATGACATTTGATTAAAAGTGTCTGTTTATTCTTTATGGTTTTCGGAAGTAATGAAAGAGGTAGTGTTAAATGATTTTCAATCGGGAAAGATTCTTTGTTGATGTTGCAAGGGTGATAGAAGGGTTTACTCGTTTTTGAATACATAAAAGGGTTATTATTACATGCTCATGGAATTATTTTAGGGAAGGGGGGGGGGAGATTTTGGCACTATAAATTTTATTTTTCGGCCAAATACTTTTATTATTTTTATTTTGTATTTGCGTTAAAAGATTTTATTTCGCTGAAAAAAAGAAAGAATGATAGGAAAAAAAGAAAGAAAGAAAATAGTCTCCTATAATTTGTGTAATAACCAAAACTGCATATATTTCAAGCGTTCTAACTCCTATGGAAGAGGTATCCGCAAGATTAAAGGCGGGGCCAAGGTATACGCTACCTAGCGGCAGGGGTGCATAACCAGAGGATTATTAAGTAGATTGCAGTTTCTTTTGTGTGAATGGCAACAAAACTTTTTTGTTTCAATTAAATGTTACTTTAAAATATTACGTAGAATAAGTTTTAGGTTTGAAATATTGTAAATAAATATAGAATAAATAAGTGTAGTACGACTAAATATTAACATAAAATATACTAAGGTGAAATATCCTTTAACTATGCGATACAAATTTCGCTGATTAAAATATGTTCGATTTTAATTATGTTTTTAATGTAATGAAAGATGACTCATATGATATAGTAAGCAGATTATATAAATGCAGAATTTTGAAATAGTGTCACATTTTATTAAATTCTTGATGAGCTAAGTTATACAAAATTGTATACACCTTAGTATTTCCTATGATAATATAATGTTTAGCAATGTTTAGAAATGTATAGAATTTAATACTAAATAAAATATTTAACTTAAGCTCCATTTTTAATTATCAATTGCAGACGATAAAAATCCAATGTTTTCTTCGTCGTATCGACTTTTATTATTTAACTTGCAAACATTTCATTCTTTTAATTTAAAAACCTATTTCATTATACGTATATTCGGAATAACTTTAATTTTAAATGTATGTATTAAATGTTGTTTTGTTAAACAAAGAAATATTGTTAATTTATTTGTTTAAATATTTAACGTTCTAGACAATAATTTTCTTAAAATCGTAGATTACACACTCTCTCTTTCTCTCTTTTTTTTTCTTTTTTTTAACAGTCAAAGCTATTTCGAGACTTCATATTAAAAATTCAATCACAAATTTCGAGCTATTCTCTCAATCATGACGGATTAATCAAGTCTACGAGATATATTGCAAAATATTTTTGTTACAGTTTGTATCGATAAAATCATGTACATTTAAAAAAATAGTCACAATATCATTTTAATTTCGAGAGAAAAAGTACTAATTAGTACTCATAAGTACCATATAATGCTACGAAAAATATTGACTTTTACCCTAAAATTAAAATAACAATGCGACTTTTTTTAAATACATATATTTTTAATTAAAAAAAAAATCTGGGTATTTAAAAAAAAGTCGCATTGTCATTTTAATTTTAGGGTGAAAGTCAACATTTTTCGTAGCATTATATGGTACTTATGAGTACTAATTAATGCTTTTTCTCCCGAAATTAAAATGATATTGTGACTATTTTTTTAAATGTACATGATTTATCGATACAAACTGTAACAAAAATATTTTGCAATATATCGCGTAGACTTGATTAATCTGTCATGATTGAGTGAAAATTCAGAAAATATGCGCAAGCGATGCAGAGATAATAAACATCTGCGGATATATGACGTCAAACCCGCGCATTCATTTGCACCCCTGCCACCAGCTGGCGCAGCTTGTTAACTTACGACAGATACCAGCATTAAGTTGGTACGCTCTAGCAGCTCTGTTAATAACTTAATTTTAATACAGTTGTAATTAATTTGAAGAATTGCATTCAGTTAAAAGTATGTAAAAAAAATAATTGTAATTTAAGAAATTACCCCAACCATTTGAAAAATGTTTCACTCGATACATTCATCTATCATTTTAAGCTAAATACCAGTTGTTTTATTGTGTATTATCCGTGCCACTGCTATAAATGACTTTATACATGCTGCAATTTGAAGGTACGGTTCGTTTAAGTTATATCACTCTATTGTCGCCAAGCATAAAAGTTGGCGACGAAAGAAACATTTCAAACTATTTAACATTGTTGGTGCAAAAGTAATCATTATTAAAATACAGCTTTGGCATATACTGTTATACTTGTAAGACTTTGGCATATATTGTTTGATTTTACAGAGCAGAATTTTGGTGATGGAGGTTTTAAACCAAAATCGATCGCAGCACATGCATCTGTGAATGGGTCCATCAGACATCGAATCAAAAAAGTTTTTTCCCAGTTTTTCCCAAGCCGATTGCTTTTTAGTTTTCTTTTTAGGTGGTGGAAAATCAAGAGTAATAGCTATAACATTTTCCGGCTTGTTAGAATCACTATTGGCACTCAAATTTTCCTGGTTAGAACCGACCGATAGTAAAACGCCATGGCTAGTGGATTGGTCGCCCTGGCGACATGATGTTTTACAATTAATCGGTTCGGCATTAAATTGCTTCCTTTTTCGTGATCGCCTTTCAACACGTAATTGGTTTTCAGCGGCTCAATAATCTTTTGATTTTATCATTTTCTGCATTGAAAGACGTTTTTGCGCCAAACCAAATACAGTATTACTCAGTTATCCCGTCGACCAATTTCGCCAAATGATACGAATCGCCAAACTAATAAGCAACTTATACATGTTGACTGTGTTTAATATCATTGAATGCGATATTCACGTTCATTCATTTCTTTGGCTTCGGCTTTTTCCGTATCTGTTAATTTCCGTCTACCCATTTTTAAATTTGTTAGTTTTCTCCTTTATTACAATGATTTTAACCATTTTAATTTACTATTCAAATAAAAATTCTTCTAAAAGTAAAGAATTTAATTTAAATTCAAATAAAAACTCTTCTAAAAGTAAAGAAATTAATTTAAATTCAAAAGTGACCACATCATTCAAAAGTGGTAACATCATTCAAAAGTGGTAACATCATCGGGTCCATTCTCCCGAAAACAACAACCATTTTTCAAATGGTTAATAACATTTTTGTGTTCTTGTGAAATTAACTTTGAATGTGTGTTGATTGATGCGGCCGCTATTAAGTCGTGGATAAATTTTTCCTTTATAATATTTATACTAGTTGAAAAGTGTTTATGAATTCGGTTTGTCTATCCTTGTTCTAATTTGTGTAGATATAGTCCGATTGCCATGAAATTGATATATATATATATATATATTATGAAAATTTAGTATGGCATGTTTGGCATTGAGAAGGAAGTGTGTAGCTTTTTTAAATTTTTGGTTCATTTGCAGGGCCACTCAGAAAAATTCCATTAGTTTACGGCCTATGTTAAAAAATCACTCGCTATGTATTTTAATGATATTACAGTATTTAAAACAGGGACCGTTCAAGTATTACGTAAGCATACTTTTAGTCATTTTGTACCCCACCCCCCTTGTAAGAAAATATAAGCAAATGCTAGACTCCCCCTACCCTTTGCTGACGTAAGATTTTATGACAGTTTGTACATCAATACTCCTTGACTTATAAAAAGTTACCAATCAATTACATTATTAATCCTGCAAATTTATATAGGCATATAGGGATTGTGATATCAAAATATATAAAATGGTTTTAATATATTGTTGCTTATTGCATTAAACAAACCACAGAATACAAAATGGTTTAAATATATTGTTATTTATCACATTGAACAATAAAACAGGATATACAAGAAGTCTTAACTTACTTAGGTATCATAACTGAAATTTTTGACATGAATCATATAAATGTTGGAGTTAAATTTGGTGTTCATATTTTAATCTGATATCCAGGATCCTTGAACCCATGTTTCAACATTGTCTATTATAAAGTTTTCACTGGAACTGGCCTGGGGTATTGCAGGTTTCCGGTCCTTGTTCTTTGTCAATGTTAGTATCCATAATTAAATCCGACTAAATTCACTATGCAACTAAAAGTGTGGTGTATTTAACTGTAACCGCAACTTAAGTAAAAATGTAAATAGAATGTTTTTATGTAAGCGGCAATTGTGTTCTATGCCGATTGTGTGTATCTGTGATCGTCTGCTGTAAATAATGTGTCCGTATTAAACAAGTTATTTAGTAAGATGAAAGTTTTATTCTTCCAAAGTATATATATCTTGCTAATGATGTTAAATCGATATTTAGTTCACATATTAAAATAATATGTGATATCTGGCGACGATGTATGGGATGAAAAAGTATCGGATCCATGTACATTAGATGCTGAAGACTGCCAAGGTAAAAAATTCTTTTTGTATTTATCTTTAAAGAAGATTAAAATGGAACAGTTGGTTCAAAGTTTAATAGAACAAAATAAAATTTTATTAGAGAAATTAACCACTTTTGCCGATCCGAAAACGCAAGAAGCTAAAGTTTCAGTTCAATTTGAAAAATTTGATGAAACAGATGAAGCTTTTGATTCTTTTTTAGAACGCTTCGAAGCTTTCATGGATATTCAAAATGTTCCGGATGGCAAACGTGGGAAAGTTTTTATTTCTAGTTTGTCAGCAAAATTATATAATTTGTTGAAAAACCTGCTAGCTCCTGACAATCCTTCCGATAAAGATTACCTTATTCTAAAAAATACATTAAAAGCTCATCTCACTCCGACGCCGCTTATAATTCCTAGTAGGCATGTGTTTCTAAATCGTAAGCAACGAGAAGGGGAAAGTGTCAATATAAACATTCGAAAAGCTTGTTTTGCAGCGAAAAAAAAGTTAAAAGGGAATACGGTAAAACAAAAGCAGGTAGATACCCTGTATTCTAGTGAAAATGTTATCCCAATGTATTCCTTTGATTTGAACTCGCTGAAAGAGGAGGAGCAAAGAAAACCTCCAATTATGTTAACAGTAAATATTGAAAATAAACCTGTGAGTATGGAACTTGATACTGGAGGGGCCGTCTCGGTAATGAGCATAAAAAAATTTCGTGAGATTTCGAAAAAAAGAATTCAACCCACAAAAGTAGTTTTTAAAACATATAAAGGTGAAATAATTGTACCTTTGGGTTTTGTCACCGTTGATGTTGAATACAAAAATCAAAAATTTAAATTAAATTTGTATATTGTTAAGGAAAATTTGGATACAATTTTTGGCCGTGAATGGCTATATAGTATAAATTTGGACTGGAATTCTATAAAAGCAGTAAGAACATCTTATGACTATAATTTGAGTAAATTGTTAGAAGAGTATAAAGAGCTTTTTGACGATAAGTTAGGGGAAATTAATAATTATGAAGTAAAGTTGGAACTTAAATCTGATGCAGTGCCAAAATTTTGTAGAGCTAGACCTGTACCCTTTTCTTTAAAAGATAGGATTGAACAAGAAATTGATAGGCTTGAAAAGGAAGGCATCATAGAGAGAGTAGAGACCTCTGATTGGGCAACACCAGTTGTCCCGGTTGTAAAAAGAGATGGGTCTATACGCCTATGTGCAGATTATTCTGTTACCGTAAACCAAAATATTATGGTACAACAACATCCTTTACCAAAATTAGAGGAAATTTTTTCAATTTAAATGGGGGTAAACATTTTTCAAAAATCGATTTTAAACATGCATATTTACAAATGAAAGTACATCCAGATAGTCAAAAGATCTTAACGATAAATACACATAAGGGATTATATGTATGTAAAAGACTTATGTATGGTTTAAATTCTGCTCCAGCAATTTGGCAAAGATATATTGATGGGCTTTTCCAGGGAATGGAAGGAATCAAAGTTTTTATGGATGATGTTAGAGTGACTGGATCAGATGATAAATCACACTTAGAGGCCTTAAGAAATTTTTTTCAGAAATGTAAAGATCATGGGCTGAAATTAAATTTAGATAAGAGTAAATTTTTTCAAAAAGAAATTCAATTTTTAGGGCACAAAATCGATGCAAACGGTATACATAAGACTGATGAGAAAATTTCTGCGATTTCAAAAGCTCCTAGACCCACTAACGTACAGGAAGTACAAAGCTTTTTAGGGCTTGTTAACTTTTATGGAAAATTTTGTCCTAATTTGGCTACAATAGCGAATCCTTTGTATAAACTAACACAGAAAGGTGTGAAATGGGTTTGGTCAAAGGATTGTCAGGAAGCTTTTGAAAAAATTAAAAATGAAATTTGTTCTCCGCGTGTCCTAATGCATTATGATCCATCACTGCCATTAATATTGGCAACTGACGCATCTCCTGTAGGAGTAGGGGCGGTTCTTTCCCACTCTTTACCTGATGGAACGGAAAGACCAATAGCTTTCGCCTCCAGAACCCTCACAAAAACTGAGCAGAAATACGCTCAGATTGATAAAGAAGCACTAGCAATTGTGTGGGGTGTCAAGAAATTTTATCTTTACCTTAAAGGGAGACGATTCACATTATTAACTGACCACCAACCTTTAGTAGCCATCTTCGGATCGAAGAAAGGTCTTCCAGTTCTGGCAGCCACAAGATTGTTACATTATTCTTTAGTATTGCAATCTTTCCAGTTTGACATTAAGTACCGTCATACAAAACAACATGGTAATGCTGACTTTCTGTCTAGGCTGCCGTCCACCTCTGAACAGCTAGACGTTAAAGATGAAATTGATATATTTCAGTTAGCACAAATCGAAACTCTTCCTGTCACAGCTAGAGACTTAGCCAAAGAAACTCTGTTGGATACAGACCTCGCCCCATTGCTTAATATTTTACAAAATGGAGGAATTTTAAGAGGGAGAGAAGCAGAATATAGTCTACAAGATGGTTGTGTCATGTTAGGCCAGCGTGTGTGCGTTCCCAAAAAGTACCAGGCTCAGGTGCTTGAAGAGTTACATCATGGTCATCTGGGTGCTGTTAAGATGAAAGCTATCGCTAGATCGTATGCTTATTGGAAGAACATCGATAAGGATATAGAAAATTGCTCAAAGAATTGTGTAGACTGTGCTCGGTACAAAACCGACCCACAGAGAGTAAAGGTGCATTGCTGGGAGTATCCTAGTGCACCGTGGCAACGTATTCACATAGATTTTGCTGGGCCTATCTTTGAATATATGTTCCTGATTATAGTAGATGCTCATTCCAAGTGGTTGGAAGCTTATCCAATGAAATCCACCACAGTAACCAAAACCATCGAATGCTTAAGAGATTGTTTCGCTCGATTTGGATTGCCACTCATGCTGGTAAGTGACAACGGTCCACAATTTACATCATTTGAATTTGAGATGTTTATGCGTAATAACGGTATCAAACACAAGACCACTGCGCCATTTAAACCATCTAGCAATGGGCAGGCCGAAAGATACGTCTTTACAGTCAAACAATCTCTAAGAGCAATGCAAAATTATAGTGGCACAATACAACAAAAATTAAGTACGTTCCTTATGCAATACAGAAAAGCTCCGAACCTCACGACACTTCATAGTCCAGCCATGCTTATGTTGAAGAGAGAGATTCGGACGAGAATCGATCTGCTGCGTCCTGATCTTAAGAGTAGAGTGGAAGAAAAAGTTCGTAAAGGAACTTATGAATTCTCGGATAGAGGATTCCAAATTGGCGACAATGTCGCTGTACGAAATTACCGGCAAGGCGACAAGAGATGGAGGTTTGGAAAAGTCGTTAGAAAAGATGGACAGCTACATTACACTGTCGATGTAAATGGCCAATTGTGGCGTAGACATGTCGATCAAATACGGGATGGAGGAGACATAGAGGAAAAAGAAAGCGAGCTCCGACGATCCTTTTCAAAACCTGCCATTCCTGTGCAAAATGCTGATGTTCCGACAACTAGTGCTGAGTTACCACAATCACCCACTAGTGTGGAGGCGGAGACGACTGATCCAACGCCAGTCTCAGTTACTACACAAGAGCATGCTCCACTCAGTGTCCACGGTTCAACTCCAACACCACAACCAGTTCGCCGATCTACTAGAATTCGGAAACCTCCTCAGCGATTGGACTTGTAGTGATAGTTTAGGAAGGGAGGAGATGTGGTGTATTTAACTGTAACCGCAACTTAAGTAAAAATGTAAATAGAATGTTTTTATGTAAGCGGCAATTGTGTTCTATGCCGATTGTGTGTATCTGTGATCGTCTGCTGTAAATAATGTGTCCGTATTAAACAAGTTATTTAGTAAGATGAAAGTTTTATTCTTCCAAAGTATATATATCTTGCTAATGATGTTAAATCGATATTTAGTTCACATATTAAAATAATATGTGATAAAAAGCAATACTCTTTCACTAAAAATTCACTATGTAAATTCACTATGCAACTGAACTAAAACAATAAATATCTGTGCAATGTATCCGAGACAAGAAAATCCCCAAGTAGGTTTTCTGCTTTCTAAAGTTCCAAAACCTGTAGAGAAGGAAGTTCGACAATAGGAGCTGAAAGACAAAAATTTCCAGAAATTCTGCAAAAATTCCCGGAATTCCATGACCGATTGAACGGGAGAAAAGAAAATGCCTGACCAGTTACCCTGGCAACAGAACCCAACCACACCGGTTCCTGTGTTTTTCTAGTCTTGCAATGTACTTGTCTTGGCACTCAACTTAACCACGGCCAGACTTCATGCGCTGACGCTTACCGGCCTTGCCAATTTATAGGATTTCACGGAAACACTCCGTAATTCACGATCTAGCTAGAGGGCGCCACGTAACCTCCTCAAAAGCGAGTAGAAAACTCAATTCAGTGCTAGGGTTTTGCTATATTTAATCGTGTTTATAATAAACAATCGGGCTAGCAACAAGAATCGCTAACATAACATGCCTATAGTGTGATACAATTGCAGACTTAATAAGAAATCAATTGAAAACAGTACATTGTATAGCAAAACATCGGCGTAAAATATTTTTTATTTACATATAAATAATGTTCTACAACATAAACAGAGGCTTTTAATGAAAGGTACGATATGTTTACGGAAAAAAGGAATTGTTATTAAATAAATCATTTTAATATTGAATACGTAGAGTTTTATTTATTTTAATTCGGTGGAGAAATATGAATAAATATGTAGATTTAGAACAAATACTATTCAACCACTGTTATTAGAGCTCATAAACATAAACGAAACATACTTGAATTGACACATAGATTTACCTACTAAATACGTAAATAACGTATTAATGCATATAGGCAATAGATATTAAATATTTCTTTTATATATTATGGTTATTAAGAAAAATGCAAAGAATATAAACAGCAGATATGAATCATACCAGTTCATCATACCTACAAGGACAAAACCGAAACAGAAACATAAATTCGGACGAATTTTCGAACGAAAACGAATACGAAAATGGCCCAAATCTTTTTTTCAAATAATTAATGCAAACGTAAATATACATAATTCTTAATTAGACGTGTTTAGAAACACATTTCTAACAAATAAATATTCATTTGTTAAATAAAATAATTTGTTGGGAAGAGTGGGATATTTTTTATATTTTTATCTTATATATATATTTTTTTTTTCTCTGAAATCTTTATTTCAAGTATCTTTATTTACAATTAATGGTTATATATATATACACACACATTAACTTAAAATGTACAAAAGCAAAAATAACTAGTTAAATTTGATGAAGCCGAAACATTAGCATTTAAATAGCATTTTTAGCCTAGAAAATATTAATTGCCACTTAAACGTTCCCAAAGTTATATACATTTAATATGATTGAATACACTAACTAATTTTAAAAATAAATGTAAGGAAAAAAGTATAAAATGAGCATTTCATTATTATTATTATTATTATTATCATTATTATTTAGATGGGGCACAACATGATCAGATTAAATATTTGTTCATTACCCCCCCCCCCTCCAAAAATCTTTGCCAAACTCTCCTTACTTCCAAAGAAAGTTTTGAAATCCCCCCCCCCCCCTCCTGCTTAGAGCCCAAGTTCTGAAGATAAAATTGATTTACTCTGTGGATGTGAACAAAACTTTTTACTTTCATATAAAATAAAATGTAATTAATTCATCAACAACACAAAATGATTTTCTAACTATACAAATTTCATCTAATTAAAAAAAAGTTTTAAATATACATACCTCGACATCTTTTACGATGATTTTTCTAAAAGATGAGCATGTGAAAAGAATCTTCAAAGTTTAGTGATATATTACGCATTGCTTGCTTTATAATTTGAACTCACATCATGTATGCAGCTTTTAATGAGCATGTGGAAAACGTCTTCAAAGTTTAGTGATATATTACGCATTGCTTGCTTTATAATTTGAACTCACATCATGTCTGCAGCTTTTAATGAGCATGTGAAAAGCACCTTTAAAGTTTAGTGATCTATTACACATTGCTTGTTTTATATTAGCCATATTATTAATATACACATACAGTGTTTGAATTTCAGGATGGAATGGCAGGATTCATGCCCTAAAAAATCTTGTGGGCAAGACATTCCTGTTTTTTTTTTTTTTTTTTTTTTTTTTTTTTAATCACTTTTCGAAATCTTTTCCTTGTGAAGTGACGATCAAGTTTCAGGACCGACTGACTATTTTCCTGATATTTTCCTCTATCGATCGACAAATCTCACAGTTTGTTCTTATGACAGTTATACAAATTTCATGTTTGTTTTTCTGCGTTTGACTGAAAAGTTTTGTAGTTTTTCTCACAAAATTTTCTTGCTTGCTCGTTTCACAAAATTTTGCATTTTATTTTCTTTGTCTGGAGATTAACTGGCAAATTTCACTATTTATTTCTCTCAATTGATTAATAAATTTAGCTATTTTACTCTGCGACTGATTGGCAAATTTCCCATTTTGTTTTGTGACATTGTGATGAAATTAACAATTATTTTCCTGTGTCCACCTGAAAAATTTGTGTTTTGTCTTTATTATTGGCTGACTAATTTCATGATATTTCTTTGTGACAGATTAATAAATTTCACGATATTTTACTGTAATTGATTGACGAATTTCGCTATATTTTCCCACTGCCCAAGTTCCCTCAAAGTTCAAATTTTCTTCGCCCTTTTGCCTGCTAGATGATTTACAATACGGTACACAACAATAAACCATAATGAAAAAAAAATAATAAAAGCTCCTGAGAACTTCAACAGCTATAAAAATAACTAATGCAGAAACAATTTCTGCAATATGTATATTCCAGTATTCCTGAAAAGCGCTAAAAAGGGCTGTTTTTTAAAATAAATTGTAAGAGAAGTAATAAAAACAAACGTATATCTGATAGCAAAAATCGCGGGAATCCGGGAATTGAGGAGGTTACGTAGCGCCCTCTCTCGGCAAACGTCCTCCGCAACTGTTTCCTTCGAATGCATTGAGATTTTGCGAATTGGGAAGGCCGCTATGAGATCAGTCCGGTCGTGACTTAACAGACAACAATGAAGAAAAAGGGCGAGTGGGTGATGTGGGTCACGCGACTGCCGATGGAAAAGCAAAGGATAAAATCGAAAATAAACCGCGAATTTCGAACGGACTGTAGAACGCTCTTTCCCCACTTTGTTTGCTTGTTGAATTTGAACTGCAGTTGCTTCGTTGTTTAATGCTTGCGTAAGAATTGTAGTGAACCCCCCTCCCTCTCGTCAGAAAAAATAAGCAGACTCTGGACCCCCCCCCCCCTTTAGTGCTTACGTAATACTTGAACGGTCCCACATACTGAAATTGATATACATCACTGTGATGTACAACAAGTTTCTTACTAAAGAATATAGTGTGCATAGAACTTATCGCTTATTTATGAGAACATACAAAAATAATTTGAGTATAGAAGAAAATTAAAATTAAATGAACTTTTGAACTATAACAGGTTGTTGGAACCTGTTACCTGTAAAAGAGTGGAACGATGTAACCTGTTAACCAAAAATAACTATATTTCCCATCTCTACGCTTGATGCAAGTAATTTTGTTTGTGTTTTTACCTGTTAAGTTGCTGTTACATAGACAGTGATAAACTGGCAATAGATAAATATATATAGAATAATCATTTCTGTGTTTGGCTGTTGCTAAATGGAACTGGCGTTGATTATGTATCTCTATAAATAGAATAAATGACATGGTACGATTGAAGATATAAAGCGACATCTATAATCGTTCAGCAATGTGGATAAGAATATCCACTGTACTAGCACACACATATACGCACACGAAAAAAGAGTAGAAATCGAGCACTCGAAATTTGGCGAGTCTGATTGTTCTTTTACTCGCTAAATGGAGCATTTTGTCACGATTTGACGTAATGGCGAGCGGTAGCGAGAATCCTGATTAAAGCTGTTCTCAAATCCAAAATGAATTTTTGATATCATCATCATCATCATAATAATAATAATCAACCGCTTTCGATCCAGTGCGGAATATAGGTCTCCCCCGGATTTTTCCAATGTTTCCTGTCTAGTGCTTTCGTCATCCAATTTACACCAGCCACTTTTCTGATTTCGTCACTCCACCTTACTTGGGGTCATTTTCTTGGTCGTTTCACATCTCTGGGATACTACTGTAGGATATTTGTGCTCCATCTATTGTCTTATCTTCTTGCAATGGGCCCAGCCCTTTTCTATTTTAGCTGTTTAATTCTTTCAATGATGTCAAAAACTTTTGTCTGATTTTTTTTTATCCAGGTTATCTTCTTTCTGTTTCTTTTAGTTATGCCTAGCATGCATCTTTTCATACTTCTCTGTATTGTTTGTAGCCTTTGTATCATTCGTTTTGTTAGTGTCCATGTTTTTGCTTCGTAAAAGTCAGTGCAGGCAAAACACGTTGATTAAACACATTTCTGAATTTATATCTTTTCAGAAGTGCATAGTTTAGAAAGTGTTCTTATTCAGAAACAATGTAATTAAATGGCGTTACCCATTTTTTGATAAAGACAACATATTTTTGAGAGAATACTGTCAAAGTTAACACTTTGAATTGTATTTATGGAAGAGATAACATAGCAAAAGAGAAAAGCCTGGAGTCACGTGACAAGAACTGCTTACAACTAGATAAGTAATTTATCTATCTAAAAAGGAAAACGATATTCGATAAGTAGCTTCAATAAGACTTATCAATTTTATATCTTTGCTGCTAATAATTATTCAGGAACTGTATCAGAAAGTTTCGCATTAGCAGTGAATTTGATAGCCACCTTAAGGTATATTTCCATAAGTGAAGTTCATTATCGCTATTAATATTTTTACAAAGCATATTGCCTGTCCGACACAGCATCAGAACAGTTAACTCAGTTTCGGTTACATACTCTTTCGGAAGGGGCGACAAGAAAGGGATATTTCATTTACTCATAAGGAAAAATCATAGAAAGACGAAAGAGAAACGGGATGTTTCAATTTCTCTTAGGGATAAAATGTGATGATGGACATTGCTTTTCTCATAAATTTTGCCATTTTTTTACTAAAAAAATAATACGAGGCCCCACTTCTTTTTCTTTACCATGTTTTTGTACACATGTTCAACTATTGCGTGACATATTTTTTTCATCCAACGGTGCGCTTTTTTTGAAATAAACTACTTTAAATATTGCAGGTTTTGGAAATTTTGAATATTTAACAGGTTATAGTTACTAACAGCAACAATATATCCGTGCAGTACTACATTATTTAGCTTGTCCTAGTAGTGCACTTTCATATTCTATAAGAAAAACTTTGGGGTATTAAAGCTTAAATAAGATATTAAGAGCGGAAAATGAACAAAATCGTCATTTTGACTGTATTTTGTGGCAACATAACAATGTAAAATAACAATGCAACATGGAAACAAATAAATTTTAATAAGCAGGTAGTGTTATACTATAAGTTTATGCCAAAAGAATTTTGGGATGTTGTTGCTTGCCAGAGATATACCACTCCAAACATGTTGGGATTTCATTTTTCATAAAAATGGCATTCACACCCTCGAACTTTGATATTTTCTATAGGAAACGTGAAATCTTTTCAGGGCTTCAAAATTCCACACTATTCATGAAATAAGATCTACTACAACATATTAAAAAATCAAGCAAAGCAAAAAATACAACTATCACACTTTGTCTGATTTTCAAAATAAGGGCTCTTATTTTTTTTTTCTTTTTTTTTGTGTGTGTGTGTGACAAATGCATTTAAAGTGGCATAAATTTCTAGAATCTTTACTCAGCGGTACTCAGGTTAAAACCTCAAGTTAAGAGTGTGAATGTTTAAACATAAAGTTGTAGCTGACAAATGTGACTTCAAATTTGAAAAAAAAAAAAAAAAAAATGTTTAGTAATAACCTATTGCACGTAAAAATATTTTTAAAATTATGAATACGGATATGAGAGCTGCACACGCAAATGTTGGGAGCGTGAAAATGATGCAAGATTTAGATTTCATGAAGAATGATGCAAGTTTTAGATTTTATGCAAGGAAAAAAAATATCTTATGATTGTGTCAGGGTGAAATATTTTTTGCTGGTTTTTTATTCCACAAACCGTAGCATAAGAGCCTCCATTGATAATTTCATCACATTTACCTACCTAGAGTACGTTTTACTAATTGCGTATTCGAATAAGGAAGTAGGATTTTGATAACGTTGGATTAAAATAATATTTATTTGAGGTTTCAGACTAAGTAATGTTCGATGCATTAAACTAATTTTGTAGGTTTATTATTAAAAACCCTATCCTTGATAGTTCCAGAGTATAATCATGATTATAGAGTGTTTTCTGATCATTCCATCCTTTACAATCTTGAATATTTTAACAAATGTCTTATGTTCTTAGTGAGCATTTGCGTGTTAAAAGAAACCTCTTTACAAATTTCATGTTTTAATCTTTAACAGATTCAAAGAAATCGTAATTTTTAAAACTTTTTTTGTTCTTGCACCCATTTGAGGACAGTTGCACTAAGATAAAATATTGACAAGATTTTAAGTAGTGAATGTCACTAGTATTATTGTTAAACAATTTTTGATAACTTTAGTAATTCCTAAGTAACTGCAATTACAGTAACCCCCTTTATAGCAAAAAACTATTACTATAATGACAAACCTCAAGGTTGGTAGTTTCTTTATTATTACTAGAGGGCTCTGTCCCCTATGAGCTACGCTCTTCAACCCCCCCCCCCCCTGCCGTTCTGATACCACAAACTCTAAAAAACACGCTAATTTGATTGGCTTTTAAAAGATGTTTTAAATAGTGACATCATTTTCTCTTCAAATGTTTTTTAAAAGTTTCTGTTATTAGTAATATGAAAAAGGCATCCGTAATAATATTGTAATTCCCATTTATCTGGTTGCTGAATGACATCATTTTCCTTTTTTGAAATTTTTCTTATTTTGCTTTAGACATTAATTTTTATCATAAATTATTTTCTGTTATTTTATTTACATTATTAATATTATTTCTCAGTAAATATACTTTTTTTTACCTCAATTAGTGCATAATTATACACAATCATTTTATTGTGGTTAAATTTTACGAAAACAATTAACTTTTTTCTTTTAAATGCGAGGACATGTTCACTGATGAAATAAAGCTTCTGACTGGTGGAAAGTGATAATGGAAAATAAATTTTTATTATCGAGAGAAAAGCTAAACTGAGTTGCCACCATTTTGAAGAAATATCGTAAAAAGCATTTAAAATTAAAAATAAAATATAAAAATGGAAATAAATTAAAAAATAGCTAAAATGGGCACAACTACAAAAAAATAGCTTTCATTTAAAAAAATAATTATCAAAATCGGTTGAGTAGAAAATTCAGGGCTGATGACTAAAAAAACAGCCAGGTCTGTTAAATATATAGATTGTATGAATGTCTCGTTTTAATGGTCAGATTATGAAAAAGTGTGCCACAATTTTTGACACGACACTTTTTAGCTTGTCTGAAAGAAATAGCATCAGAGGCTAAAAAATAAATAAATACAGTCTACACATTGGGAACATCTAATGTATAAAATGCTCTAAAAATGTTTAAACTGTTATGTATAGTTTTTGTTCCTATAAATATTTATTAATGGAAAGATTTTTATGAACTTTAATACTAAATATCTCTTAAAAAATTATTCGATTTAAAAACTGTCTGCATGAGAGTGTTTATCAAACATTTCTCCATAATACCATCAATTTCATATTTTTGTGTACAGTAGTTTTCTTAATATTAGCAAAAAAATGCCCTAGGTCACAAAAAATTCATTGTCAGGGGCAGTAGCAGTGTTAGTTATTATTATTATTACTATTATTATTATTATTTAGAATAGAGAGATTATTCAGCATGCAAGATCTATGCAAAGTCTGCTTGAAAAACAGGCTAGCATAGCGAGATGAGGTATGTTTAATCATAGAACAATTATTTTAGATAGTGCTGTATTTGGAGCTTGGCTTGGCGATTTGACATTTTTCACAGCCCACAGAATGTTGAAAATGCTCCCCCCTCCCCCCCCCCCCCACACACACAGCAGAAAATTTGGTATTTGATATGTATTGATGATCTACAAGAGTGATTTTCATCATGCTTCCTCATGGAGCAGCAAAAAAGCCTCCTAGAGAAAATTTTCCTAAAATTGATACCAATTTTTAGAATACTGGAGAATTTAAAAGTCTATTATTCCCAATGAATAATGTTAAAATTATGAACATATATGTATAAAGACAACATAAAATAAAGTATTCATTAATTGTTTCTTAAAAAATCTTTATTCATTCTTTGGTACTGCAGATTATAGATCAGAAACTATGGTATTGTTATAACAATAAAAAATGGCTTCATATACAAATATTTTAAAAAGTAATGTGGCAATGTTTCTATTATAATTGCATCAGTTAGGAAGCATTCTTCTATACATTGTTATAGCCATCATCAAAATTTGCAGTAAAATCGACCAGCACTTTGGCACATATCAACACAAACTCAGAATACATAAATATTAATATATTTCCTCCACACACATGCTCTCAATGAGTTCAAACGAGAAATAAATACCATGAAACACGATACTACAAAACAACTGAGTATGAGATTCTGCATTTTGAACAATTAAGAAAAAGAGAGAAAATAAAATGTCAACAGGTAAAATTTATTCACACAGTTCAGGATTATATTATTTAAATCTAGTTATAAAATAATTTTCTATCTTTTGTGGTAAAAGAAAAAATATATTAAATATAATAAAAAACAGCAGTAAAAAATGCTTTTGATAAATAGCGAAAGAAAAATTCAATAAAAAATAAAAAGGTAAATTTATTTTCCTTTTCTATTCAGATTTTAAACACAAAAGCATTTTCTTTCTTTTTTTTTTTACATATCATAAGTTAACATATATTACATCAAATTATTATTTTCTGTTAGATTATTAAATATTAACTTAAAATATTAAACATGCAAACTAATTATAAATATGGGCAAAACGCACAAAAATTTAAAATTTTTAGATATGTTATTTTGATAATTTTATGCTTTTTACTTCATGAAGACATTACGTCGATTGTAATATCGAACTTATTTTTACAGATAAACACATAATTTTAAATGTCTAACTGTACTTCTAATTTTATAAACTCTTCTATTAAATGGACAATTCAAAGCGCTCACTGTAAAACAATTAACTGAAGATTTTTGAAATATATATATATATATATATATATATATATTTATATATTTTTTAATTTTGTAAATTTTATTTTCATTTGAAGAATTTCACAGTCTGTTATTAGAAAATTAAAAGAGCAAAATTTAAAATTTTTGTTTTTAAAAGTCCAACATAATGAGAAATAATTCTGCTTATAAACCATTTCAGAATGTCCATAGGCAAAAACGAGCTTATTTATTATTTTTTTTATTTATTTATTTTTTTTATGTATAAATAAAATCAAAAAGTAAGAATAAACCACTAAGGTGGGATGGGAGAATAATTTTTTTATTATTTTGAGAAAGAAAAATCTAAGATTTTAATGATTCAAATAAATATATATATAAGTACAAAAATATTTACAAAAAGTTAAAAGATGGCTTATTATGTTAAAATGTAAATGCATATCTTAAGGAATTCACAATGCATTAAATTGAACATTCTGTACAAATTTGATCTATTATTTTATTACTTTTCATCTTAAAGACCAAATTTTTATGGATTTTTTAATTTTTAACATGCAGTATTTATCATTGCAGTCTATAACAGAAAATACTCTTATTAATGAATTGCAATTTTGTTCAGAAGCAAACTCTTGAAGAATTTTGGAGGTTTCATGTTCTTTAGTCATTATATATAGCACCAGCACCAGCTTAGTCAATTTTTAAGAAGCAGTATGCAAATTAAGCAAAAATTGCCATATCTCACAAATTTTTATTGCAAGAATTTTAGTATAGTAGAAATTAATTTTTTATTGATATATTTTTTGAAAGTAAACAAATCTTTGCCAATCAAAACATTTTGAATAATTTTAAATCTATAAAATACTGCTACATTTTACACCAACTGCAAATTTATTTGATCTTTATCTTTAGATTATAACTTAAAAAAAAAAAAAAAGTATTAAACATCATTAATTTAACTGCATTTTTCATGCCTTGTCATTTTTATACAAATCTGCAAAGATAAAAAAGAAAAGAATTTTCATACAAAATAGTAGTTATTAACAAATAAATGCATGCCAAAATTATTATACAACTGCCATCAATTATAACAATGCATTATTTAAATTTACTTAAATCCATTTATACAATTTTAGATGCTTTTTGGGGAAATTTACAGATGTCTTAAAATTTAATTCATGGCTATATAATTTCATTCTCAGAACAAAAATTAAAGGATTTTGAATATAAACTTAACTTTCAAGCAAAGTTAAATGATATCTTCTATCTATACAAAAAATAGATAATTAAAAGTTTACAGAATTAAAATAACAAAATTCAAACTAAGATGTAAAAAAAGTATAGAGCTTGAACTGACTGAGGTATCAAATAAATAATACTAACAAAATATTTTCAATATAAAAAAAAGGTAGAAAAGAAAAAGAAAATACTGGATTAGGAAGCAATTATCCAACCACAAACATACACATATTTTTAGAAAAGGGTTCTGTAAAAGTTAAAAGAATATTTTGTAAAACAATTTACAAATAATATAATACATATTCACACGCTAAATACTATATATATATTCATTTATGTATATATGTACAAAGGAAATTCTACATAAACTTTTTATTAATTCTTTGAGAGATAATCTGTACTTAAAAAAAAAAAAAAAATCGTGAATATATGTTAAAATATTCACATTAAATTTGTTTTATACTCAACAATAATATGATGATTATGCTCATTGGAGAATGCTACATGGAAATTATTATTATTATTATCATCAAATAATATTTTTATTACTGATTCATTCTGTAAATGTCGTGTAAAAATAATGGGGAGCAGGAATCAAAAAATTCTCAATATTATTAATTCAGATTGAATCACTCTTCTATTTATGTTTAGACAGTAATATATTTATGAAGCAAGGACTCATCTTACTTGAGCTTTTAAAAGCCTATAAGATATACCTCAAGATATAAAAAATTCTATTTAAAATTATAATAATTCTAAATTTGATGCCATTATCACAATGATTAAAGACTGTAAAATAATAACATTTCACAAGTATGGTGACTCATACTTAACAAATATTATGAAATTTACAAGAATCACTAAATGCAGCAACACAGAAACTCTAATCAGCACCTGATTTAAAAGATTTGTTTTTCACAAATCGTCAGTGCATCAATGATGACAGCTTAATTAAAATGGCTATTCAGCGTTTGCATAGTGCTGAGGAAAGACTCTTGCTGAAGTTTCTCAAAGCTCTTACCTACATGATTATAAATTTTTTATACTATTGGATACTATCATAATATCACATACATTACAGTACCTCAGTATCATTCTCATCCAATAATGTCCTCACAAATAAGGTTTGATGGGAAAAAGATACTTAAGAGATCATATAGTGGATTAAATACTGTTGAAGATGTATCACTATTGCAAACATAAAAAAACACTAATGCCGTTGGTTTAATCCTATGACTGTTGTGCAAAAAGACAAAATTGTAATGTTCTTTTCTCTGTACCTTTAAAGGATTTTTTTTTCCCAACAAGATACATTTTTTTAAAATTACATATAGGCATATACTTCTTGAGATTATAATTTACATTAAAATTGAATTATATCTGTAATATAATATTAATTTAAATAATGCTTCACTTGCAGTAAAACCTACAGCTTAGCGAATGGATATACCAGTTTGTGGCGGTGAGTAGGTTAAGACAATGTTATTATTTAATATATTCCTAACAACAAAAGTTTCTTTAAAATGTTTCTATTACACAGTTAAAAAAAATGGCTCAATAAATGAATGGCGGCTGGGTACAAAAATTTCTATTTATCAATAAAAAAACAAATAAAACCATATAAATTAATCTCTTATTCTACTCAATTTATAGGACAATAACATTCTATCACTAGTTGTCTATGCCATTAAGCATGCCAATAGAAACTTCATATTTCACATAAAATCTACTTAGTTTCTGCATATCAAATCTAATTTGCTTTTCTTCAAATCTAGAAAATGACTTGCAATGCAGGATTTTTAGCAACTGCGACCAGCGCAAAACAATAAATCCATCTCAGTTAGAAAATTTAATAATGTGCAGAGAAAATCAGTTTCATAGCTTCATATATAGATAAAAAATATATCTGCAAGAAAAGAAAATATTTTTTCTTATACTTTCGTAAATAAACTAAGCTTACATGCATTCTGCATAATTGACACAGTACACTTACGAAACAAATAATACAACAGTACTAATTTAATATTTGTGTATGTTACAGTTTTAGGCAAAAACCTATCAAGTGCTTCTTTTTTACAGAGATAAAATTTCTAAAACTCTCAACAAATGACTAGATTTTAATATCAAACATCCATAGAATGGTAAATTTTAAATGCAGAATTATTAGAATTAAACAGAGGAGGAAAGGCTTGGAAAATAAAAATTGAAGCTAACTATGTACAGCTATAAATAATAAAAATAAAGCCAGTTACAGCGTATAAATGTCAATGCATTATCAAAGCATTTTACATAAAAGGTGAAAAAAAAATCAACATACTGTTAAAGTTAGGCATTAATTATGGCAATGGCAGATGAAGAATTCAAGAAAAAACACAACTACCTACTTAGTATACTTTAGAAAAAACAAAAGTTGTGCAAACTGTGAATTCTCCACCTTATAATTGACTAGTTAAACATCACATAGATGAAAAAACTATTTTTTAATGAAAAGCTATTGAAAACCTTTTTTCAATTTCAGTCATACAATTTAATTTATTTATTTATAATAGGAATAGTTTAAGATTTCTTATATTTATTCATCAACATAATATATATATATTGTTAGAATAAAATAAACAAGTAGATTTTTTTAAATTTATATATATATATAAAAAATAATATATAAAATTTCACAATAAGCAGAAAGCACTAAGCAGATACTGTGTTAGAAACTGGAGAAGGGGGTTAGAAAAAAAGCATAATATATTTTATTTAATTTTTTCAGGAAATAAATGTAAATAGGCTCAATTAGTTATATCTACAGAGACCTGTTTTTAGAGAGGGTTTTCTATATGGAAAATAATATATTTTTTTTTATATTAAAGAACACCCACAAAAATCTTACATAATTAATCTTGTTAGATAAAAAAAAAAAAAAAAAAAAAAAAAAAAAAAATTGACAAAGTACAATGCTAAAGCTTCCCAAAGTTATAGAAAATAACTATACTGATTAAAAGGCCAAATATATCTTGAAAAAACAAACAATCATTATGATTTAACAAATTTCTTCAACAAGGAAAGGACAGGGAATAGATTATAAAGTACTTCACGACCCCAAGGATTTTATCTTACAAGCAAAAGTCAAAACATAATTACACTAATTTTTCACACAGCCAAAACCATTTATTTTGTATTAGATATAACTTTAGATAAGATCTTAAAAGGTTTATTCATAAGATGGTTACAACTTTAATTTCTACCCACCCCCTCCAGAAACTTAAAAATATGATATTTCAAAAGAAGTTTTTTTTTTTTTTTTTTTTTTTTTTTTTTTTTTAATGTTTGTAAATGTTAATGTAAGACATAACAACAGACGTAGTAGAAGTAATAATAACAGCGTAGTGCTATTAGAAACAAAGAAAGCTTCAAATACAAGAACAGAATCTCTCAAAGAATTAACAAGTAAAATTTCTATCTAGAAATACAAAACATAACAAATAAGAATTAACAAGAACTAAATGCATTATTTGAAGGAAGAAAAATGCAAGCTTCTCATTGCATAGATAGATTCTAAGAACACCAATGATGACAAATACAAGTTTTTCTATTTTTATACTTATGCATGTATAAAAATGTAATTTGATTGCAGAAAAATTAATAAACTATCACATTTAAATTTTCATTAATCAGTCATACTTTTTATAATAATAAAATAGTTATTAGCACACTTCAGTAATTCACAAAAAGTATTGTTCTATCTTCAGATATGCATTATAAGAAACATCTTAATAAATAGGAATATTAAAACTTATATGCACAAATACAATTTTTACCGAAATTCCAATGCTTACAAAAGTGCATTTCAATAAAAACACATAATAAAATAATAAATATTTGATGGTCATCTTTGGAGAGACTTGTTTGACACATTGTTCAGAGTGCAATATTGCATTATTATTTTGTATTATTAACTTATATAATGATTAGATAAATTAACAAAAATGTTTGCATCAACCCATCCAGGACAGGATCAAATTATCGCATGTAATTTCGTACACTGCTCAAAACATAGTAATAAAAAAAATTAGCTTAAAAAGTAATAAGATAATAACTACAATGCTGTTTTAGATCATATAAAAATGAATTCATCAGTAGTAAATCCAATTCATGTTTAGAAGGCAAACATAAGGAAGCTTTCACAATTGTCTTCTAACCACATGTTGGCTTTACATCTGAAGAAAGGACCAATTTATACAATATAAAATAATATTGTAATCTATTCCAGTTTTCTATTTTAAATGCAAAATCTCTTCTTATAAAATTATCTTAACAATAAAAAATAAATAGTATACATATAAGTTGTTCAAGTCTTGATGTTTTTCAATATAACAGAATTTTTTACTCTATCATTTACAGTAAATTCTTATACTGTTGTAAAAGTTAGGAAAAAAAAAAAAAAAGGGGTAAGAATGAGAATGAGAAGTATAAATACATAGAAAATTATAAACATTCATTTTGTTACACACTATAAGAATATTTAGTTTTGAGCACATATAAATGAGATTCTATGGTCTAAAACATAATAAAACCCAAATAGTTTTCCCCATTTTCTATTTATTTATTTATTTTTATTTTATTTATTTATTTATTATTATTATTATTTGTGAACAATTTATACATATACATACCCTTTTGTATATTTACAAAAGATTTTTGATTTCATCAACTTTTAAGAAAGTTACAAGAATTTTCCTGAGTGTTTATAAAATAGACAGGATGGTCTAAGTCAAAATTGGATTAATAATAAATAAATGCTTATTTTTTTAATTTTCAAAATAACACCACATTATAAACTACACTTTTGTAAAATAATAATAATAATAATAATTTGAAGTATTTTTGAGAGACAACATGATACAGTGAAAGTATCATTAATTTCATTATCCTAAAAGCAGGTTTTTTTTTTTTTTTTTTTAAATTCAGAAGCATTAATTAATTTTAATTTTAAACATAGAAAATTTTTATTTGTGGTGTTTATCAATTGAATTAAGTTTTAATTATCTCTTGTTTTGTTTAGTACATTTTAAGTAATCACAAACAAAAATTGCTTAAAAAAATGATAATATTTTTTTTTTCTATCATTAAACTTTTCAAACATTTAATATAAAAATAAATTTTACTCAAAATATTTGCAATAGGTTGAAATTTTGTAAAAAATAATAGTTTATACGCTAATTTGATATATTTTTTTTTTCTATTTTGAATTAGAAATTTTATAGAAATACTAGAGCATTTTGATTATAATAATAATAACAAAAGGGGACAGGGAGTTCCTCCTCCTTTGATTCTTTTCCTACACTAAGTTTCCCTTCAGTCCTGAATGGGTTAAAGTTGTGGTTAATACATCACACTCATACTCCATTAAAAATTCTAATAGTTTCTATACATTACAAAACATTCAATAAGTTTTGTAAGCACATTAAAAACTTGTAAAACATGAAAATATGTATTTTCATCATTTCTTTTACAAAAGAAAATCTAGAAAAAGTATTAAAAAAAAAAAAAAAAAAAAAAAAAAAGATATTATAGATTACTTTTTCAAATTATCTTTAAGAAAAAGGAGTTTTCAGCACAACCCATTAAAAACATTAATAATTCATCAATAAAAAAAACCTTATGAATATCAAACTATTAACTTTTATGATTAAACAAATCCGTTCATCTAAAACTTAATGGTTGTTTTAGTAATTTTGATAAAATCCAATAAAGATAACCTAAGCTCCAAAATATAAAAATTATAAAAATTCCTGCACATTTTTTTTTGTATAAATTAAAAATGAGTACATATAAAATTTTAATTAACTTTATTGCATAAAAATTTATGCTTGGTTGTTAAGGGATATATTTTATGATAAAAAATTATAAATGTAAGGCAAATAACAGCTTTTCATTAGCTTAAAAACTAAATTTCTATTCTGTCAAGTTTTCACATAAATATATTGAAATTAAAAAACACATTTACTTTTTATAAATTTACAGAGCATTTCAAAAGATAAATTTTTATGAAGCTCCATGTTAATCAAATAAAAGTAATTAAAAAGAGGTAAATTGTCAAAGGAAAAAGTAATTTAGATAAAAATTTAATATTCTAATTGACGATATCAGAAGCCAAGGAATGCAAGTTGCAAAAATGTGAAATTGAGTTTAAAGGTAATTGATCTTACATTTCAAAATCAATAATAATGGACTGAATTGAAATAGGACATTGCTGCTGGTTTTATTGTGGTCTTTGAACTCTTATTTCAATAGCTCAGGGCTTGAAATTCAATTTTTTGAAGGAGGGGAGTCTCCCTACCAACATTTATAAATGGTGGGGAGTTTGGCTGTCTGGGAGGGAGAAGAAATGTTTAAAACCCGCCATTATTTTATGTGCTATTTAAAGAATTACCAGAATACAGACATAAAAAAATATCACTGAAGCCATTTTTATCAACAATTCAGAATAATTATGCAAAATGTGTAAAAAAACTTTTATACTGTCTAGTTGTTACTGGTGGTAAATTCCCTCCCGGTGCTAATTATTTTTGTCACAGATCTAATTATTGTTTTAATAATAATTAAAAAAAATTTTAATTAATTTAATAAATTTATATTTATAATTCATAATTATTATAACTAATGTTATTTTTCTGTATATTAAATGTGCAAGATACAAATTTAATCATAAAATAATACTTATGTGAGTGTAGAAAATAAGAAATACCACTATTGTTTGCATTTCTTTAAAAAAGGGGCAAGTCAAATTCATCGAAAAAGACTTTCTTAAAAAATGAATGCTTTGTTGAGTAAAAGGATACTTTTTGTTTAATGAATGGCTGTTTTCAGGAATTGCACTCACTCAGAAAGATTTGGAGCTGTCAGAAGCTGATTTTAGAGCAGCAAAGAAAAAAATATATATTGAAGCAGAAAAATTAGTTTGTTGAACAGAAAAATGAACTCCCTGTAATATTATTTTTGGGGGGAAGAGGTTCACTTTGACGAAAGTTTCATTTTTTTCGCTATCTTTTGATGAAATCTGTCTTTTTTAACGATTTTTTCACGAAATCTGCCATTTTTTCGGGATTTTTTTGACGAAATTTGCCGTTTTTTTTCGTGAATTTTCTAAGAAAATTTGCCGTTTTTGCGCGATTTTTTTTATGAAATCTGATGTTTTATCGCGATTTTTTTACGAAAATTGTCGTTTTCCGCGATATTATTTGTAGTTTACAGTTAATCTTATGTCAAAATTTGTCGTATTTCGCGATGTTTGGACGAAATTTGACGTTTTTTCGTGAATTTTCTGAGGAAATTTGCCGTTTTTTCGCGATCTTTGATGAAAAATGATGTTTTGTCGCGATTTTTTAATGAAAATTGTCGTTTTTCGTATATTTTGGGGAAATTTGTCTTTTATAGTAAATCTTCTGTCGAAATTTGTCGTTTTTCGCGATTTTGGGACGAAATTTGCCGTTTTTTCGTGAATTTTCTGAGGAAATTTGCCGTTTTTTCGCGATTTTTGGACGAAATTTGACTTTTTTAGCAAACTTTTGCGAAATCACGCGTCTTGTGAAACATGTAATAGCTGTTTCTTTTGTGTGTCATCTCCGATCTTTTGCGTAATTTACGCGCAATAGCGCGTCCGCGGCATCAGTTTCATAATTCTTGGAATTGAACGCGTTATTTTTTTTTTTTTGGGGGGGGGGGGGCGGGGGAAAGGAGGGAAAATTCCGAACAGAATCACCTCTATTTCGCCGCGGAAAAAATCGTGATTTTCAATGATTTTTCGCAAAAAAAAACTCGCAAAATGTGTCGAGTACTCGCACGAAAATATCATAAAATTCGCAAAACGGTCGTGGGAGTTGATCATAGTTTCATGCAAAATTGTTTGGGCGGGAGCCTCCCGTCCACGTTATTCTTTTGGGCGGGATTTCAAAATTTTGGGCGCGAATCCCGCCATCCCGCCCTGAAATTCAAGCCCTGATAGCTGTTAAAAAAAAAAGAGTATTTTTTTAATTTATATTTAATCCATACTAATTATTATTCGGAAAAAGTGGAAACACAGCACATAATTAGAAAATCACTTATATTTCTTTATCCTAAAAGAAAAAAAAAAGCATATGTCCAGATTATATGTGCACTTTGTTCACTTTTTTTTTTTTTTTTTTTTTTCCAATTTTGTCATTTATACTCCTTGGCTTCTGGGGTCCTTAATTATATTTTATGTATAAAACAATGACGAAGGACACAAGTTTCAGAAAACAATATTAAGGGCTGATATATTCCTGCTTGAATTTCAACAAATCTTTGCCATTAGTCCAAATATATATTACAAATAAGATAAAAAACATAATCTAGATCAATATTTCTTAAACTGTTGTCCCTGATCTAAAAAAAAAAAAAAAAAAAAAAAAAAAAAAAAAAGAGAAAAAAAAAAAAAATCTGAAATGCATATTTATGGGAATTGCAAAGGTATCACATTTAATGCAAAAATTTCACAAAGAGAAATCCTGCTGGTAAAATGAAAAGTCAGATTAAAAACACAATTAAAAAATACAATATATTTATTTTATATACTATGCTCAAAAATACTTGGACTTCTAGAAATAAAAAAAATATATGCATTAAATATTTTGAAACTATGGATGTTATGAAAATACTTACTGAAGGGGAAAATTATACTTATCATACTAAAGGGATAAGACTATGAATTATTAGTTAGAATGCATAATATTTTTGAGAACACAGGAATTTATAAAGTAATCTTTATTTTTTTTTATTTTATTTATTTATTTTTTTTAACCTTAATTCTAGAATAATTCTTTATAAAAGAACTTAGTAGTTTAAGCACCTGCAGTTAAACCATCACATGAATCGATTACTAACCAGTTATAGTGTCTAGAAAGCATAAGGGTGCTTATTTTTTATGTTTTGAAGTAATTGCTTGAATTTGTGCAAAACTTTTAAAGTATTTCATGCATAATTTTTTCTTATATTAGTAGAAGACCAAATACTTTTGAGCTGTAGTAAAAATCTATACATTCTGTATTCAATACACATAAGAATACCAGCAATTTTAGTCATAAATCCTAGAAGTCTGCAAAAATAGTGAAAAAAAAAAAAAAAAAAAAAAAAAAGGGGGGGGGGGGGCATGTGGTAACTAAGAGTTTAAGAACACTGGTCTAGATCAGTTCAATATCAATTGAGAGTCAAATTTTAAAATGCAATCCATAATATTACAACAGGTTTTGAATAATTTTTACATTAAAAAATTAGTCTTTTTTTGTAATTAGAAAAGTGAAATGAAGTTGCTATAAAATTAAGAGAGAAATACAAAACTTTTTGCATTTTAAATTATTGAATTACATATATATTTCTAAATACAACTGCGCAAGAGGCACATTATATGAGTAGAGTTATTTTCCTCATTATCAGTGGTATGTAGACAGCCAGATGAAATGGATAAAAAAAAAAGTACTAGTATTCTAAATATATCACATTCCTGTTTAATCTAGGCAGTATAATCATTTCTCCCACACATAAAAAAGTATATATTTTAAGATTGGGAGGGTTATTTTTTTCCTTTTTAAGATTAAAAAAAAAAATAACAAAAAAATAACAAAAAATAACAATAATATGATCTTAATTATATAAAGATTAAAATGTCAGCACTGGTTCGATAAAGATTTAATACATCTTTTAAAATATGTTCTAACTGTTAACAGCTCAAAAAAAAAGGGTTCAGCATAACAAAAAAGTTATAAAAATCAACACTGTACAACTGATGATAATATTCAAGAAGAAAATTGAAATTTTATTAAATAAGTTTAAAATAAAAGATTTACTTGAAAATGCTCCTATGCCGAGTGAAAGAAATGCTGCCAAAGAAAATAGCTTGAATAAAACTCTTATTTTGATTGATTTTTTTTATTAAAAAAAAAAATTGATGGAAATAAAAATTATGATCTACACACCACTGACTTTAATTGTTACATGACTAAAACAAAGCCATTGAAACTCTTCACATATGATGTGCTTACAAGATGCAAAAACTGAAAAGGCAGTACTGTACAATGTATAGTTCATCGCTGTACAAGATTCACAACGTCTCGCACAGTATTTTGTAATTCAGATAGAAGTTTTGCACTGTCACTACTGTTATTACTATTGCAGGTCCTTAGTTGTTCTCCTTGACTTTCAAGACGGGACAAAAGTTCCCGAAAGCGAAACCGACCGTGAGGCGGAATATATTCGGCATAACCAGCACAAGATGTGCGAAAAAGTTGCACTTTATCAGTCAGCTGGATGATGCTCATACTACTAATGCTTGTGGCATTTCGAAGTCCAACTATATTGTTCTCGAGTGCACTTGAAATTTCTAAAATTGAAGCTTTGGTATTGGCAAGGTCAGGCGGTGAATCACCTTCATTGTCATTCTTCTCAACAGTCTTTTCCATAGATGACTGAGACGTTGGGCTGTCTAGCCCTTTGAGTTTGCTTCGAGGAAATAGTTGGGGTTTAAGAACAGGTTTTGAGGGTTTGGCAGCAGGCGCTGCAGGAGGTACAGCTGGACGACAACTTTTAACTGGTGGTTTTTGGGGCACCTGAGGTTTTGAAAGGGTACCTAATGGTATTATTGAATCACTAGTATTGTCAGAGGAAGTTTCAAATTTCGATAAAATTTCTTCTTTTTTATTGTCACCATTGAAAGAAGAATCTTTAATTTGATTGGATTTTGTTTGCAAAGGTGGAGAACTTTTCCATGATATCCGGCCGCACTTTTCTACTTCTCCTGTATCAGATTGTGCACCACTAATCTTTTGATCACTATTACTATCTGGCATTTCAAAACTCCTCTTCATTCTGGATTCAAGTTGCTGTGTCATAATTTTAGGACAAGGCTTCTTGATACCATCAGCAGGTTTTTCAAAACTGTGGCCACCAGATTCTTTTTCCCACAGCTTTTTTAAGCTGCTTATGCTACCAGAGCTATGCCTTTTGTTCTCATCATCATTTTCAGCAACATTTAATTTATCTAGATTAGGAGATTCAGTTTCATGTTGAATTTGTCCATCTGATAAAACACTTGTTCTTTGGATTGTGTTTGGATCTTTAAGTTTATCTTCTTCTAGAGAAGCACACATTCGATCCAAGACAGGTTTAGAATATATGTTACGTTTTCTTTCAGCTTCATTATTGTTTTCGGGAACATGATTATAAGTAATACTAACAGAATCTATTTTATCACATGGAGTATTTTCCACTGAAACTTTATCTAATGCTTCTACTTTTGCTGACTGGTCTAAAGGAGAGGTTTTAGCTACATTATCAGAAATATTTTTACTAGTTGCTTCCACTTGAGCAGGAGATGGACCAACTTCCACAGCTCTCTTGCGAGCTTTCATTTTTAGGCTCTCAAAGAGTTCTGATACTAGCTGAGCAGCTGGATTGGCAGGAGGTGCAGCTGGAGAAACAGGAACAGAAGTTTTGTAACGGGAATTAGAAACAGGTTTTAAATTTTGCCTAAAGTCTGTCGTTTGTATGCTTTCATTCTGGTTCTCTTTCATTTCGGATGAAGGGAAAGAATCAGAATTAAAATTATGGTTTTGCCTACATTCTTTTATTTGTTGAGGACTGTTTGCATTTGAACCTAGTGAAGAAGCTGATGGGCTTTGAACATGATCTGATGCACAATTTGACATGGGTGACTTATCATTATTTCTACTCAACTGTTCATCCATTGAGCCACTTTTAACAAGAGTGTTTTTTGGAGGACTAGGAGGACGATCTTTAGGCCGTTTTTTTAATGTACGCCTAACAAGTCCACAACCAAATGGTGGTGGAGACTGATTAGACATAAATCTATCATCATCAACGGAATCCCTATGTTTTAAATTTACACCAAAAAGAGCAGCACTTTCTCCAACTGCATCTTTCACTTCTCTAACATTTTTAAAATTTTCATCCATAGATTTACCAGATTTTAACATATATCGATCATTTTTCTTGTTTCTTGGCAGCCGTGGAGAAGGAACAGGTTTAGGAGCTAAATGATGAGTTTCTGGAATGGAGCCAGTTTCAAAAATTTCACTAGACTTAGTATGAGTTAAATCAGATTTCTGTCTTTGTAAAACACCATGAGAAAAAAACCTAGACATATCTGATCCTTGTTTTATGCTATTGTTAGAAATATTATTTACATTAGATGTTAAAGCAACACAATTTGTATGCCGATTTTTAATTTCAATAGTATCAGAATACATCATGTCACTATTTACTTCTTTAAGAACATCCAATTCTGATTCTAGGACTGCTTCTGGCTGAGCACCAGCATGAAGACCATGCTGTCGAAGAGATTCTAAATATGCACCTATTCTTGCGCCTTTTGGTAGAGTACCATAACGATTGATCGCCCTCTTTACATTTTGAACTTCTAAAGCAGCGATTTGAACTTTTTTTGGTTGTGTTTTATTGCTACCCTGAGAATCCTTCATTCGCTGTTGAATATTGGGAGGATATGTTCTTGTCTTTTTTAATTTCTGTTGAGACTGAATTTGTACAGCATTTGGAACACTCAAAGCAGACATTGCTGTATGGCTTTCAGAATCTTCAGTGTCAGGAGTTCTTTCTTGAACATCACTTTCAGTTTCACCAGCACTACTATTCATATCATGCAGCTCTCTGTTGATGTTTTCAAAAACACGCTCCAAACCATTGATGGCTTCTTTGGAACCTTCAGATCCCTCTTCTGTTTTATCCTGGTATGTACTATCTCTAAAAGAACTTGTACGTTTAGGAGGTACAGGAGCTGTTTTGCTTCGAGGGCCGCTTCTTCTAAGTTGTACAATAGTCGATTTTGCAACTGGAACACCTTGTTTTGTCTGATTATTTGCTCTATTTCCTGTAATAGATTTATAAGCATTTAATGTGGACTAAAGTATATAATTTTATAATAAAATAAAACATGCAGTCAGACTAAAATTAAAATTTTAATAAAATATATAATATTTTTAAATGAAAAAAAATTAGAATGTATTTAAACTATAAATATATACATACACGAAAGCACATGAGAATATACTTCGTTAAGAAACATTTTATAAAAACAATACAAATATTAAATATAACTAAATCCCAATCAGAATAAAAAAATAAAACTTGTTTAGTTATTTTCGACATTGAAAACTACAGGAAAATGTATTTTCTATAAAAACCAAGATTTCTGAATTGAATTAAATTATTAAAGCAATATTATCAAAATGTAGCTAGTGTGTGATGTAACTGGATTAAAACTGTCTCCTTTTCCTGCAAAATATCAGAAAAAATAATTATAAAACTAAATAAATTTACAGTCAAACTCATTTAATATGAGCATAGCTTGTACAAGAACACAACTAAAAGAAGTTATTCGCATATTATGAATGGTTCATCATTAAACTATATTAAGCTTTTAATACTTTTTATGCATTATAAAAGCTATGACTAATACAAGCAAATTATATATTCATTTCAATATGATTTTTGATGAAAATCAGGAAAGAAATTTTTTTCTTATTGAACACTGTTCTCTCTCAGCTATTACGTATTTCTTCATTGTAGTTGTTTGTAATAGGGATGCATCGAATAGTGATTTTGGCCGAATACTGAATGCCGAATATTTAGCTGACAGGTGAACCAAATACCGAATATTTGGCTAGCTGAATAGTAATTGTCGGGCCGAATACCGAATATTCAGCCAGCCGAATAGTAACTATTCTACTGAATACCGAATATTCAGTTGTCTAAAAACTTTTTATATTTCAAATTTTAAGGGTATTAAAATGTTACTTTTTAAAACAATTTAAAACATTTTGATAAACAAGAGTTTTTATAAATACACTTAATATTGAAAAAAAAATCTGCCTTGAGTTATTTAAGGAGGACAATTATGAGACTTTTTTAAATTTCTTGGTCTCTTCTACGAATTGAAACAAACATTTTAAAATCAAAGTGAAATAATGAAAAAATGGGGGAAAAAATTTGACTGTCTCATAATAGTCTTTTTCAAATAACTCAAAACAGATTTTTTTTTTTTTTTTTTTTTTTTTTTTTTAAGTATAAAGTTTACTTATAAAAAGCTCTTGTTTATCAAAATGTAAATTTCTTTTATTACTGTTTGTCATGAAGAAACTAAAGTAAAATCAAATGGTGGTAATTCAATAAAAAAAACTTTTCTACTTCTTTCAACTTAGAGGGGAAGTTATTAAATACATCCTACATCAATGTCTCGATCTGGAATAAGCAATCATTTTCAGAGATTGTAAGCATGCAGGTTTTTCTTAAAATCTTGCAACAAACTTTCAATATATGGTCAAGAAAAATATTATTTTGACAAAAAATAATATCTCAATCCATTTATTCTATCAATATTACAATACATTCAATCAATACATACCGGGTATGAAACAACCCGAAATTTAATAATTATTCATAACTTTATCAATAATGAGAATATTTTAACAAGATTTGTTTCATATTTATTTTGTTTGTATTAAATATGATATTGAAAATGACTGAATTTTAATCAGTGACACAGTACAAATAGTATCAACTTAATTTTGAATAAAGGGATGTACAGCTATAGTTCTTTTCTTATGAATAGTGGCATTTTTCAGACCTTCCCATCATATCATATTATGTTCTCTTGTAATACATTAACCAGTACACCAAGTTGGAGATATTTTACTGGCAGCTAGCTTTACAAATAATGTCTGTACTTCAGAGCTTTTGTTTTGCCTGGTATTTTGCTACATCTGACATTAATGCAAATTCATTAATATGAGGAGTATTTTTTTGCACTCCTCATATTAATGAAGTTGCAATTATGGTTTCAATAGCTGTCATTAAATCAACTTCTGACAAATGTTGTCCACAATATTCTGGATCCAAAAGATTTGCAGCTAAATGCACCAAGTGAAAACAAAAATCACATCTGTTATTTAAAAATGATTTAACAGACTTAAAGTTAGAATTACAGAAGAATTAGTTAGAATTACAGAATTAAAGTTAGAATTATAATTGGTAGTTTTTGTTTAAATGGTAAAAAAATGGAGTAATAAAAGAAAATCTGGAATGTTCAAATATGTCCTATAAAAAAATTTACTAAAAAATTGTCTGTTTGACATTTAAAATTGTCTTTTCCAGAAAAACACAGTGGAAAATTTTTCTCCCCACATCACTATGTGAGATGCAATTAATATATATTACATATAATTTTTCTTTTATATTCTGCATCCAGAAATAACAACATACACCAACATATTTTGGGTAGGAATAAATAGCTTCATTTAGTGTTATAATTTGGATTATTCATTTTCATATTTTACAATTACAAATGGAGTGTCCTTCATTATATATATGTACATCATATGTATAATTTAAAATTAATTTAACATATTAATATTGAAATAAGAAATTATTCCAAAATTCTTTACTTCCATATTTTTTTTTAATAATTCAATTAATTAAGCATTTAAGATAGCTAATTGAAGTTTTTCTAACTTAACAACTGAAACCAAAGTTTAAACAATTTATTTTCTTTGGCTATAACTTAATAAACAAAATAATTGCATAACTTTATTATATATTACAACACATGCACATATCACTATCATTATAGTAATTGTATGTTGTTGATATATTTGAGATCTATATTTTCCAACTTTAAACATTTGATATATTTTGATCCTTGCGATTAACTCCTTGACATCCAGGAAGAGGATGAATGTGTGATGCATATGTCCTGATTTTATCGCAGACATGAAGTGCATACATTTATGCGTATTATACATATTTACACTAAATGCTGGTATAAATGTCTGTACTTGAAAAAAAAGTCTGGGGGTCAAGTGGTTAATGTATCATTATTTACATTTATTAATTTCTTTGTTATTATTTTCCTTTCCAGTTTTGCTTATTTACACTGCATTACAATACTGTAGTAAAAAAAAAAAAAAAAAAAAAAAAAATTAATTTTTATGATTATGATTCATAAATTCAATATTAGAGGACATTTTCTAAAAGTATGAAAAATTAAGTACAAGAGATATATATTTTGCTAAAAGTATGTAATCTAAGATTGTGCAAAAATAAAAAGCAATTTACCTTGATCCCCTTCTTCAGTAGATAGTGCTTGAATATTGCTATTGCTACCACCATGTTTTTTAAAAGTAGAAGAAAGTGGTGTTTGCTGCTCTAGCTGTTTTTCAACCTCTGAAATAAATTTACTTATTTAGAAAAATATCAAAAAATTAGCTTGGAAAGTATTCTTTTGTGAAATATTTGTTGACAACTAAAACATGATTTTGAAAGAAAAGACAGGATTATTAAAATGCATAAAAGAGCAGCTATAAGCCCAGATTCAATAAAATTTTGATAATTATGAAATATCATAATTTCTCACCAAGTAATCTGCAATTTTCTTTATTCATAAAGGCTATAGAAATATTTCTTTGTTAATGGCTCATAATAACAAGATTGCTAATTTTTCATAGAAATTAGCCCTTTGATATTAATCAGCAAACAAACTGTATGTAGCCAAATGAAAAATAAATAAATAAATAAATAAAATAAATTTATCATAAAATATTGATTTTATAATCGTTCTTTAACTAATTATTTAATTCAATGTTATTGTATTCAATGTTATGTATTCAATGTGGTTTGTTATTGATAGGATATATGGAGAAATATTCTGTATTATTATTAAACATTCTTTTTTCTCTTCAAAATTTAACAATTTGAATTTTTTCAGTCAAAAAGTTTACTATGAAATAAAATATTTGAAGCAAAGTGCATGCTACATTCTACTTCACAGGTTGAAACTCAGAAGTTTAAACAAAAGGTGTCACGTAATTAAATTTTACATGTTAAGGTGTAATTCCTTAAATGCTGTCAAAAGTTTGATTCTATGGGAGAAAAAAAATGCATTTTGATGCAATTTAATATTTAATAAGATGAGATTAAGACAATATCTTAATGGAATTGTATTTATTAGCTATTTATTTTGTAACAAAGGCTATATGTACTAACAGCATATGAATAATATTTTAAATCAAAACTTGGTCACATTCAAATATTAAATTATTTTTAATTGAAAATATGAGTATACATTAAAAATACAGAATATTTTAAAGAAACTCAATAGCACAAAATTACCTTCAGTTATACTAGAATTCTGAAACATGGTTTCAAGAGTTAAATGTATATCTTTAAAAGTAGGTCTTTCAGATGGCTCCCAGTGCCAGCCTATTAGAAAATGAAATGAACACATTTAATTCAATAAAGCACAAAAGCTTTGTTCATAATTTTTTTAAAGAAACATAAGATAAAATTGAATAAAATATTCTTAAATAAGACAACACATAATTTATAAAAAGAAACAAATTATAATAAAAATAGTTCATAAAAGAATTAACATTGTATATTTTTTTTATTTTAAACTTTTGAAGATATTGTTTCCTGTTTTGATTGAGTTCCATCAACCTTTCTCGAGGGATTGTTAATGTTAAACTTCTATATTTCACCACAGGCTACCAATACACTAGATTTGCTAATAAAAACAGACCACAGCATATTACAAAAGGTAGCACATACCCCAACTCTAAGTTAATTTGGATATATTCTATTTTTAAATCATAAAATCATACAAATTTGATTTTGTATGCTGCTGAAGGCAGTAAGGCTGTCAACTCTAAGCTTATTTAGATAGATTTTAGTAAAAATATATAAAATCATATAAATTTTAGAATACTGACTGCCAAAGTCAGTGTGGGCCCTTAGATAGGGTGTGTTTGGCAAGATTTGCATTTAAAAATATAAAATCATTCAATACTGATATGAGGTATATTTAAATTACCATATTTTGAGCCCATGTAATGCCGAAAAGGTCAATTAATTTAGATATAAATTCTGTTAGATTATAATAAATCAATTCATCTGTTAGTTGTACTTTTTTACAAAAACACTTTAACTGCCCCACATTTAAAAATAAGTCAGTAATTATCGGTATAAAAAAAGGTAAAGACGTTTTGATAATCATAAAAATTTTGGCTTCATTCATTTTTTTTTTTTTTTGTTCTAATATTTAAAATATATGTTTTATGCTTGCAAATCATTTTTACTTTCTTCCATGTTCATAAAAAGAAAGTGTCAAAATTGTATAAAACAGTTTTAATTTCTTTTTAACTTTGATGAGAAACAAAAAATTTCATCCATTAACAGTAGTTAATTTTAAAAATAAAATAATGTAAGAAATTAGTTCTACAGTCAGTTATAAAATAGTAGCACATCTATTAATATAATAATTAGCTAAGTATCTTAAATGTCTGCCACAATCTTACACAAACCTGAAAAAAATGAAAAATACAATGTAAAATAATATATATTTAGTCTAGGTCAATGAATAGTTGCATTTCTAGTAAAAGGATAATTGATAAATCAATAAAAATGACAATGTTATATAAGACTGCAATAAACAAATTGGAATAACTGAACACATACACTGGCGCATCAAATCATAGACTCTTGGAGGACACCCAGGTGGACATTCCATACGATAACCAGATTCTAACATGTGATACACATCAGTCAGATCAACACCAGGATAAGGAGACATTCCATATGTAGCTATTTCCCACAGAAGAATACCAAATGCTGAAACAATAATGATAATAGTTTAAAATTTATAAGTTATTAGAAAAATATTATTTTACTCTGTAGTCTATACACAGTAATCAAATTTTGAGAGAGATGAAAAACACAAATCATTGCTATGAGGGAGTATTAACACTTATTTTTATGTAAGAAAGTATTTTTAATAACGAAAATGAATTTTGAAATAATTTAAAAATGCTAGTGATTATTTTACCTTCAGTATAAAGCTCTGACATTTATTGGAAAAATTATTTTAAACAGATAATTTGTAACATTTTTAATTAATTTTCTAAATTTCAATTAACTGCTACTCTTCCTCCTTTAACATGCCAAAAAGTAAATATTCGGGACAGAACTATGAATGTGATCAACTTTTTTCCAAATCTAAACATATGACCATGGAATTATTAATGGGAAACGATCACACTATTCTAATAATAATAATGACTAATAATGCTGCACTCATAATAATTGAATTTATTATGACTTTTTCACTTTTTTGCTCATCCTGCAAAAACTATAAGAAAACTAGAATGAAGAAGCAGTTTAAAATCAAATAATTATTTTAGGTATTATTTAATATGTTGGTTCAGTTACATAAGTTTTATAGGATCAAAAACTATGCATAGTAGTTTCATCCTCTTTCGCAGGCATATAATGCACTAGATTGCAGCGTGCACTGTCGAATCACTTTGAGACTTTTTTTTTTCTTTTTTTTTTCAAATGTCATTTTCTGAAGAAAGGTTTAATTTATAATTTGAGAAAGCTGCTTTTACTTATTGACGCCAGAGTTTAAGCCCAAATAATATTTTAAGTACTTTTCAATTAAAAAATATATTTACATGTGAATAATAATAAAAAAAAATGATTGAAAAACTTTAAAAAACAGTAGGACCCCAACTTACATCTTGATTTATACCACCCTGCATAATGTTGTCTGGGCAAAAGATTTTTATTAATTAAGACACAATTTGAGCATTTTTGAAGACTTTTGGTTTTACAAATGGAAAATTTTCCACAATAGTCACTTGATAGTGACAATTAAATAAAAAATGAAATAATAAACCTAAAATTACTAGTTATGTCTCAGCACATAATAATTTTTTTTAAAAATAAACCTGATTTTATGTAAATTATTTGATTTATTCACATGGGTAAGGGATTATAATGACTGGAAAAAGCTTACAAAACTCATTCTGCTGTTATAAAGAACTTCTAAAAAAAAAAGAGAAAGAAAAAAAAAGTTCGGCAATTCAAAATTTAGTCCAAGATTTTTTACATGCTGAAAGACTAATCGAGCAGCTAGAAGAACAATAAGATGTTGATTACATACATCTTAATTATTTATTCCAAATTCTTGTATTACAAATGGATGTTTATGTTACATAATCCCTAAATGAAATAGGTTTATTAGAAATCAATGAATTTTTTTTACATGGCTTTTTATGCTTACCTAACTATACCTTGACTTATGTCGCTAGTCTTGAAACAAATTGCTGATGTAAGTTGGGGTGTTAATGTAATTAAATTATTATAGTTGAAATGCATTTATAATCTTAATGTTGTAAAAATCAGGAGGCAGTAATGTTTAATTACTTAGAAAATTTCTTCAAGTGATTTTAACAATGTACTATGAATAATATGCACTATGAATAATATATGCAAATGTTCATATAAATTTTAGTGCCAGTACAATATAATTGATGTTAAAGACTCTTAATGATTTTTTAAAGTCAAAAAACACAAAAATTAACAAATTCATGAAACACAGTTGAATTCATAATCAAATGAAAATTATACAGTATTCTTTTTATTACAAAATATTGAAAATTAAATTATTCATATTAGTAAACAATTATTTTATAATAATCTTTTTCTAAATTTAGATTCATTTTCTTTTTAAGAATTTATTCACAAAATAAACAACCCATAACTAAAATTTCAGGCCATATAAAGTTCAAACTTATTTACATTAAGCACTCAAATTCAAATATTATTCTACATGACTAAATATTGAAATATTCAACTTAACATTCAAATGCTTTATTTGTAGCATTTAAATAGCATATGTACTTCAGTTTTATACCAAATACAGAAATTAAAGTAAGGAAAAAAAAAAAAAAAAAAAAAAAAAGAAAGAAAGAAAATTAAAAAGTATTGAAGAAAAACAGAATGTTTATCTGATATGAAACAATAAAGATCCCTCAATAAACCCGTCAGATGTGGTAACCCCAAAATTTTCTTTTATCTTATGCGTGATAATACTTCCTGCAGGGTTCCCAGCAAAACATGACTGACAAAATCCTTGATTTTCCCTGAGTAAATCTCAAAAAAGTCTGTGACCAATCCAGCACACAGCGAAATGGCTACTTATTTTTGAAATCTTTTGTCAAAATTAGAAATTTTTTTTCTGCAATCATACTTCAAATTTTTCGATTTTTCCTTTTGCAATTGCTTGATGAATTTTGCTATTTTTTCCCCCCAAGACTTTTCCTGTATATATTGAAATTTCCGTGATTACTTTGAAATTCCCTGACTTTCCATGATGCTGGGAACTCTGTCCTGAAAAATGCAGTATAGCAGCGCCACCCGTTAGGTGGTTTAACCAAAATCTAGTTAGCAACAACTTGTGTCAACTTATAACTGAATCAGAAAATGAAAATTCATGCATTAATTTTTGAGATAGAGCTATTGTAAAATCTTACTAATCAGGATCAATTTTTTATCAGATACCAACTGAATCTGAAGTTTGATGAAAATCCATGCATGAGTTCTTAAGATACATTTATTGCAAAATTGTGAAAAATGCAGCACAGCAGCGCCATCTGTAGGGCAATTTACACCAAAAGCTAAACAACAATAACCTATATCAGGGACTAACTGAATGTGAAATTTTAGAAAATTTTGTGCATTAATTCTTGAAATAGAACTATTGCGATAATCACGAATAATGCACTATGGCAGTGCCATCTGTTGAGCGATTTGTACCAAAACATAATCAGCACCATGTTATGTTGAGTACTAACTAAATCTAAAGTTTTATGAAAATCCATGCAATAGTTCTTGAGATATGGCTGGTTTGGAAACTGTGAATAATGCAGTATTACAGTGCCACCTGTTGAGCGATATGCACCAAAAACTAATCAGATCTAGTTTTTATTAAGGTCTAACAGAATCTAAAGTTTTGTGAAATTTTGTGCATTAATTCTTGAGATAGAGCACCCACAAAATTTTTGTCACATACAGACAGACTGAGAGACTCACAGACAGCCATTTTGTAAAAACATGTTTTTTGGGTTCTTTGATCCCTAAAACATGTAAATCCATCGAAAACCAGATTTTGGAAATTTTTATGAATCAACTACTTTCTTCTTGTAAAGATAGAAGAAAGTAAAAAGAATAATGATAGAAAACAGTTCAAAATACTTTTTGAAATATAATAAATGGATAAAAAGTTATTCTATAAATTTATTATAAAAGTCAAAAAGTTATGTACAATGTAATGTATATACAGAAAATGTTGGTTTATTAACCTCTTGCACTCCCATGCTGTTAGCAGATGTATGTCACTAGCCACAAGGCTTTGCAATAATATGAACTTTTGGACATACACTGTATATGTCATTGTTGGAAATGACCAAAATACCATGACATACATTGCATACATCATAGAGCACAAGAGGATAAAGCATTAATACATATTTTTTTTTTTTTTTTTTTCACATAGTTCAGTTTTTTTAATTACACCATAGAACAATATGAATAACATAAAATAAATAATTTAGAGTTAATAGTTCATATATTAAATATTCAAATGAACTTCTCACTGATTTAAGCATAATAAGCAGAACCTTTAAATCTATAAACATATAGGATTGTATATATTATTACCCCAAACATCAGATTTTGTGGAAAATTTGTTATAAGCTAATCCTTCTGGAGCTGTCCATTTTATAGGAAATTTTGCACCAGCATGAGCAGTGTAAGTGTCGTCTCTCATTAATCTGGCTAATCCGAAGTCAGCAACTTTCACGAGATGGTTTTCACCAACTAAGCAATTCCTAGCCGCAAGATCTCTAAAGAATGAACAGAGATATGTATAGAATATGTCTAATTTAGCACTTATCTCAACATAATTAACATTCTATATCATAAACTAATGAATAAAAGTGCTCTACACAAAAATCTATGACAGCTGACATTCAATTTTTATTATTTTTAAATCAATTTTTATAAAAAGTGCACAATAGTACATTTTCAGATTTATAAATTTTATATACATGATTTACATACTTTTTAAACAAAAATCTTGAAATCTAGCATTTAAGTGAAAACTAATCAAAATCTGGTACACATCCTATGACACCCTTAAGCTTAACAATATTGTACTTATTTCCATAAATCAAATTTATAAAGCTAGTAGACCTGGATCTTTCAAATATTATAACCAAATATAATAGATATTCAATATAAATTTTCAAATAACTTATTATAAAATTTACCCACACAAAATTAATTTAGTGTTTTAATTAGGTAAACTAAATTTATTTACATAATTCTTAAACATTTCTTCCTTCATTAAACTGCTTTTATTAGTAATTATTTTGAAATATATATATACACAACACCATTAACTTTTTACGGCTTGAAATTATACTAAAAGAAAACAAATTATTAACTGATATATAAGACAAACATAATGAATTTAAATTCAAAATTAATACATTTACTAATTTTTAATCATGTCTTTATAATTCTGTATATCATAATATACTCCTTAATCATTTATATCGAATAAGATGTTTATGTTCTTCACATCTTATTAACAAAACATTAAAAAGCTAATTTATGATGCATTAAATAATGATTTTTCTAAAAAATTCATGTATTCTTAAATATATAATTATTAATTACATGACCCTAAAACTAATTAACATGTTGTGTAAAAAATGTATAAAAAATACAAAAACATAAAATAATAATAAATTAAAAAAGCAAAATAAAGAATATTAAGAGGATGGATGGGTAGATGTTAGAGTACAGAGGAGAGCAGCATTCTCTGGATACTATGCAATGGTTAATTTAAAAATTAATTTAAAAGGAGGGGGGGATAAGATAAATTGCAATAATATATTTTATACTGGATGTTGAATTAACACACTGTATGAATAATTATATAGTTATATTTATTAAATCAAATAAATCTATCATATTTATTAATATTATTTAATAATTAATGTTAATAATTAACTTAAATCTAATTTTCAGCCAAATTAGGACAATATCTAAAATATTACATTCCAAGTTTATAAAATGCATAAATGATTTTTTTTTTTTTTTAAATTCTTTGTTTTATCCTCTACTTCAATTATTAAATTTTAAGATAGTATGGGCACATTAAATGAAATTAATTTCAATATTTAAATTCTTTTATCCCCCCCCCCCCTTTTTTTTTCTTTTTAAATATCTAAGCATTATGATATTGATTATTTAACTTCAAGGTAGAGTTCATTTTTGACTGTACTATAAGGGGCACTGTTCTCATATATTGAAGTTTGTACATTACTACACTGGGAATATTCCTTGGTCCATTATTTTAAAAATAACCCCTTTTTTTGCAACAATTGCATATCATGGCAATGTATTTTTTAATACATCATTTAAAGTAGACCTTTAGTAATGGAATGTTTTTTCTTTTTCTATCTAATTTCATCTTGAATTATATTTTAATATTTTTTTTAATTGTCTTCAATGTGGTAATATGTTATACATTTAATGGTTACATGTGTATATATACAAGACTAGTATTAAAAAATGCTCTGACGAGCACAAAAAAGGTTAATATGTTTTTAAGTATAAAAAAGAATTTGACAAGTGCTTCTGTTAACAATTGAGCATGAGGAAGGACTAGGGATCCCTTCTTGGCTACAATTCACTTCAATGCCAACTTTGAAAAAATCATATTTGCACTTTTTCCATATAAAAGAAATCTGTCACAGTTACTATAAAAATGTGCAGTGTAAAGACGTTAAAAGTAAAGATGCGACTTGATTATACATAAATGTAAGGTAAGGCGACATAGGGCCAAAAACCTAGTTATGCAGGTATCAGATTCATGCACTGCCACTAACCACGTCCACAGAGTAGAATTGCACAGCAAATTTATTTATAGTATACTGCAGAGTGAACAGTGCAGTTAACACGTAAAACTCAGTGGGAAGCTCTACTAAAGTATTGCAACATTCTTTTATATGGAAAAAGTGCAAATATGATTTTTTCAAAGTTGGCATTGAAGTGAGTTGTAGCCAAGAAGGGATCCCTAGTCCTTCCTCATGTTCAATTGTTAACAGAAGCACTTGTCAAATCCTTTTTTATACTTAAAAACATATTAACCTTTTTTGTGCTCGTCAGAGCATTTTTTAATACTAGTCATTTAATTTTTTTTATAAAAACTGAAGATTTTCTAATATCTTAAAAATAAAAAAAAATTGCTGCTGTAAAAAATTTATAAAATGATGACAGCAGCAGAAAATTTTGACGTATTGTTATTATTGAACAACATACATCTGACTTGTGTGCTCAACATGAACGCCTGCTTAAAAGTCATCGTCAATATGCAGGGACGAGATAGCACAAGGAAATATTACTACACAAGAGAAGTACAACCGGAAGCTCAACACAAAATGTGTGTGCAATGGAGCCAACGGGATTTGAACCCACAACCCCCTACACTCGCAAGCGATTAGCGGCATGGTGTCTTAACCACTCGGCCACGGAGGCCCCTTTTAATGTATTAGAATAATCAAAAAAGTCATTGCATGTTATTGCATTGCCATATAAAATGCATGATATGAAAAATAAACCATGGAGTCGAGCGAAAAATAAATAATGTGTTTACAATTTTATTCGAAGAATTGAAAACTATAATAATTAAATATATTCAAGGTACTTTCTCGAATGGAACAAAAAATTGTAGAAATTGAATAACAATTAACATAAGAATATTTACAAAGGAATAAGAACTAAACACAAAAGAATTTCTAAGCAGAAACGAATTTACGCAACTTGCATCCAATGGGATGTAAGTACCACTACCCGCTAAATACGTTACCACGAGACTCCCAGTATCCTACCAAAGATGCTGACAATTTTAATATAGTACCTATATAAATACCTATATAAGTTATGTGACTGTCATGAAGAGCTCCTGTCTGACTGTTTCATTTTTTATATGCCAGGTGGCTAGTTTGCTACTTTTATTTTAGCTAGCTCAAATGGTTCAATCGCCAAATAGGTTTCCTTCGCCATTATTTTATTTTAAATATAAAGCTGTCACTGACTTTATTTAAAATACACAACTTTCATTTAAAAACACATAAATTTAAAATATATTTATATCAGATACATTTAAATTATTCGTTTTTCTTTCATCTTATCAAAAATACTATAAGTAAATAAATTAGTTTTTCTTTCATCTTATCAAAAATACTATAAGTAAATAAATTAATGTACTTTTTCAGTAGTTATACATGACGAAAAAGTTCTTGACGGGAAAAGAAATTTGGCAATGTATATTCTAGCAACCTATTTACTGTTTCATATACACAAGCATTTATTTTTCTGATGTCAGTACACTGTATTTATGGTACTACTTGATTATCCTGTCGACAAAGAACTATACAGAAACTGTAAGATAAATGCCAATAATGGATGAACATAGATGTTACACTCACTTGACATTAAACACTCTGTACTTGTTTGTTGAGTCAACAAATGATTTTAAATTTGATTATTTATTTGTATTTTTATTAATGTTTTACTAATTTATTTGTTCTTTTCTTATTTAAAATAAATTTTATGCCAATAAACAAATAGCTCTTGATATTAAGTGAGAAAAATATAATATATTTTATTAATGTTATTTTACGGTTATATCCACCTACATTTTTTGACTAAATAAGAAGCAATTTGACTCCTTACAAACTTCCGCTAACATTGATATGTTTTATGTCCCTTAATAAATTCTATTAATACATTTAAAATACTTTAATGTTATTCACATATGCGATATCTTAAAAATATCTCTTTGTGGTTTGATTTAATAAATTCTGGATTAAATTATGAAAACTTTTGTTAGTATTATTTTATTCAAAATCATCTAAATAAATCAAATTTTATATTTGGTACATCTATTTGCCATAAGTAAACGTCATCATTAAAATAATCCCTTTCGTTAGGGATTTTTTTTAAAGCTAAATTCATTAATTTTCTAAACTTAAAATTTTAGAATGGCAACATTTTTCCTTTTGAGTAAATTGGCGAATAGTTTGGTGATTTCTATAAATTGATGAAATTGGTCGACCTGATAATCAAGTAGAATAGTATGTAATGTAAATAAACCAAGTACGCATTTTTGGCACACATATCATATACGCACCACGTTGGCGTGATTTTTGCTAATGTCATACATGTATCATCAAGGTATTTAAGTGGTGCCAGAGTGTCGTTATTTTTTTTGATATGGTAACGCAGATGTTATTGTTTATTTATTAATAAATTGGGTACTACTTAGTATCCCGTTGACCAATTTTGCCAAATTATACAAATCACTAAATTAATAGCCAAATTTTGCATATTTACATAATTTTTATCTTAAATAACGAAAGAACAAATAAATTAGTAAAACATTAATAAAAATACAAATAAAAAGTCAAAATAAAAATCACTTGATGACGTTTTAAACATGCATTTCGTGACAAATATCATTGAATGTGACATTCACGGTCAACCATTATTGGCATTTAATATTGTCATTTGGCGATAGTTTTTTTGGTCGACGGGATAACCAAGTAGTACCATAAATTGTTTATTTACTTCCATTTCTTTTTTAAATTATAAAAATTGTTTTGTTCTATAGTTATTAAATAAACCTTTTTTTCCCTTCTTTTATTCCCTTTTGTTATTCCCTCTTTAAAAATATATATGTAACTGAAATTCTAAAACAATATTTTTGTTAAACTGGCGGCAGACAAAAAAAAAAAAAAAAAAAAAAAAAAAAGCACTTCAATGCGGTTTTTTTTATGACATTTGTGCCACACTTTTTATTTTATTTTTTAATAGAAACAGAAATAATTTATACGAAAACAAAATAAAAAGTTCATCATGTTTTTTTCAGACATATTTATATATTTTGGCATTATATCCTCCCTTTTTGAAGTCAGAATAGCACCAAGCTTTAGCAAATGGATGAGTATTAATCTGACCCTCATAACATTAGTAATGATTGATCTAGAATCATCTAACGTACCTTAAAAAAAAGCTGACACGTTCTCGCATCCGAATCATCTGGGAGTGCACTGCTCTTGTGTCGTGCCAAACCAGATATTATTACCGGTACGTACTTCCCTTACGTCACAAAGGCTCAAATATATGTTTATAAAAATTTAAAACCATATTTTTACGCTTCTTAAAAGAATCTGCTAAATGGTCTTTTGGCACCAATTTGTATTTATTCGCCAAACGCACCAACAGGAAAGAAATAATGAACTCTTTCTTCCCTTAAATGTTGCCCTGATCGATAATAAAAGAAAATAATTCATTTTTAATAAAATACCGACATAAAGAATAGTGTTAGTGAAAACTGCAAATCAATCGACCATTTTTCTGTTTTTTATAATCATTTGAAATTTAAACCCTCTGAACACAGTTAAGTTTGTGCTACTTAACCGCTTCCAACTATTCAGATTTTGAGCTCAAAATTTAAGTTTAAGTCTAAGCTTATGAAACCATTTAATGAAATGCAAAAAATCACGGCAAAAAATAGTTTTCCATTACTTCAAAGTCTAAAGTGCCCTCTATCGGCATTTTTCAAAATTTATCTTTATAATTTATTTTCGAGAAAATACCAACATAAAGAATAATTTTGGTGAAAACCGCAAATCAATCGACCTATATTTCCATTTTTTATGTGTCTTTGAAATTTTGGAGCCCAAATTTTAATGGCGGCTATCTCCTTTGGAAAACGTTTGGTAGCCTTGGTTTCCTATTTACTATTACTCGTCTTGATGTGTTCTATCACCCCCTAGCGTATATACAGTAAAACCCTGCAAATTCGGACCCCGTTAATCTGGATCTCCGAATAATCCGGACCGGTTTGGGTGATTATTTTTTTCAAGTTTGAGAAGCGATTGGCTAATTTCCATAACATTAACTGATTTCACCGTCATATTCTGAATAGAAAAAAACCTTTTCTGAAATATTTTCGGAAGAATTAAATAAAGTAAACATTTTTACTGTTTGTAAATATTCAATAACTTTAATATAAAGGTGATATTCTGTAAGTATGCTTTATTTTATTTCAGTTTTTTCTAATTCTCCAGATAATCCAGATTTTCGATAATCCGGATTGGGTCTGGTCCTAATTAATCCGAATTATCGGGGTTTTACTGTACCATTTGTTTAGGGACACCCTGTATAATACTGGTGCCTGGCTAACCGACAAATCCTTTAAAACTTACTTAAAATAATAATAAAAAAATGAGTTGGGTCAATACAACGATTCATTTTGAGAATGGGAAAAGTAAAGCAAAGCAAGAATTATTTTTTAACACACAAAAATATACACATTATCGATACAATTCAGAATTACTAAATATATATACACTGGTGTAAGAAATTAAGAGAATTTTCACATTTGATCTACGATCTGCAGAACTACTGGGCAGATTTTAATAAAATTTGGAGTGATCATAGGTTGATATAATAAAAACAAAATAAATATTCAACAGTTATAATAGACACACATGTTAGTGCATAACACTCATGGGAGTATTAAGGTCTGAAACAGCGATTGCAGAATACACAAACGAAATGGGTTAATAGGTAGTATGGTCCCCTCTTACCGCTATACAAGCCTTTCAGCGTGATGTCATACTAGAAAGAAGGCAGTTTATCAGTGCCTATGGCAATTGGCCCCACTTTTTCAGCAACGCTGTTTTCAGACCCTGGATGGCTCTTGGAAGGGGGTTGCCAGTTGAAATTTCCCTCCTCAGAGCGTCCTAGACATGCTCTATAGGGTTGAGGTCTGGAGACCTAGCTGTCCAATCTATCTGGCGAATATCCTCACTCTCAAGAAATTCATCGACCAGAAGTGCTCTGTATGGCCTAGCGTTATCATCCTGTAAGATGAACTTGGGGTCAACTGCATTCCAGAAAAGGCAAACATAGGGCTCCAAGACCACATCCCTATACCTCACACCAGTCACACAGCCTCTGTCAAAGACGTGGAAAGGTGTGCGGCCATCCAACATGATGTCTGCACAAACCATTACGCCGCAAATACTGTTTTTGCGGTCATTGGAGGGCAGGTAGCAGGTCCCTGGCTTTCTCCACATTAAAGTAAGGCAAGAACTGGTGTTTAGGCTAAAACAGAACTCATCGGTGAACAAAACAGTCGCCCATTGCTCCATACTCCAATCACTATGCTGCCTGCACCATGCTAATCAGACTCTCCTGTTCGTGGATGTGATCGGGACGTAAACAACGGTCTTCTGGCAAACAACACTCTCTCATTCAGTCTTTTGGAAACGGTCACTCTCGTTACACGGGCTCTTGTGGCTGTATATATGTCCTGAGCAAGCTGCGAAGTTGTAGCCCCTCTGTTACGCCGCTTAAAAATGGACAAATGGCAGTCTTCTCTGGCCGTCATGGCTGTTGGACGACCTTGCAAAGACTTTCTCTCTATGGATCCAGTATCCTGGAACTGTTTCTATAGGTTACACACAAAGCTGCGCATTAAATTAAACTCTCTGCATACCTGGACTTGTGATTAGTCTGTCTCTAGCCTCCCCACAATTCACCACGTCATTCCTTCCTCTAAACATTGTTGGTTACTCATTTTTACAGTCTCGATGTGATTTTAACTGATTGCTGCAAGATAACACCAAAAAATTCATCAAGGTGTCAAAGCGAACGCAATTCGTCTTACCTTCCACGCGCTTAGAAAGCCTGTTTTTCTGTTGGCTCCGCCTACATACATGTGTACGCTTACGTATTTGCAGTGCAAGATATGCATTTTTATCTAGAAGGAGTGGTTTTGCCTTCAGTTCAATTCTTTTCATGCAATTCTATAAAATATTCAAATTCTCTTAATTTATTTCACCAGTGTATATATATATAAAATCATCAGTGATTTCCACCAGTTTAAAATTGTTTCAAATAAGCAATACATTCTTCAAAGATAGTGTTTTTTTTTATGCAAGTTTTCAGAGATTTTTTTTTTTAAACATTTCTCTTATGCTTAAAAAAAAAAAAAAAAAAAAAAAAAAACATCATTTACATTTAATATCTATCACAAATCTTTTAACAATAAATAATATATTGATTAATCAACCTATGTTTCTCCCTTTCATTTCAAATATTCCCCCTTTCGAATTTCTTCTCCCTTAGTGTTTCCTAGTTAGTGTTTCAATAAGAAATAGTCTGTAAAAGACAACTAAAGATTTTTCTATAGGATCTAAATTTATCCTCATTTGAATAACATTCCAAGGAATACATAAAATTAAACTATTGCCTTAAAAAAAAAAAAAAAAAAAAAAAAAAATATATATATATATATACAGTATTTTCTAAGAAGAGATTTTTCCTAATTTCTACATTTTAAGCATTGCATGATAAAGATTTACTTTTAAAATGCATAAGTTCGAGACAATAAGCACTTGAAGCTTTTTTCACTTTCTTAAGCATAATGAGAGAAAGTAAGACCAACCTATGAATAAAGCTATGCGATTCTAAGTAGGACATTGCTGAAGCAATCTGTGTAGCCATATACATTAAGACAACAGCATTGATTTCTTCTCGATTAGCATTTCTGAGGTAATCTAGAAGGTTCCCACATGGCATAAATTCTGTTATTATGTAAAAAGGAGGTTCTCGAGTACAAACACCTGAAATAGAAAGTTATTACTTATAAGCTAAAATTTATGAGAATGTAATTAAAACAATTTTTTTATCAGAAATACAGATAACAGATTTTTTTCATATATATTTAGTCATATATACTTTACATAATGTCATCTAATTATACTGAATACAGTGAAACTCGTTTAAGATACGATTCAAGGGACTGAGAACATTTCGTATCTTAAGCGGGATCGTATCTTATCTGGATTTCATAGATTCTCAAATAATAATGCATATAAAGACAGTGCACATTGTTATTAATGTATTTTACCCATTTTAACAATTTCTAGATATTCTAGAAAATTTGAGTTTAAGATATTGAAATAAAGAATAATATTATTTTTCTCCAAACTTTTATTGAATATCTGTTTATACACTAAAAAATTTAAAATACCTTTATATAGTACTCTCTAAGAAATTTGAAAAAAAAAAAAAAAAAATTGTTAATTTTTAGAAAGGAGTAACTAAGATACATTACATACTTAAAGGGGAAGAATAATAAATTTTTATAATAATTTTTTGGAAGGCAAACTAAATGTATGCAAGTAACAATAATTATTCGATGCATTATAAAAGTCATGATGTAGTTTTAGTTTCTTGAGAAAAAGTCGTTTACCTTGGTTTGATGCAGTAGGTCGAGATTTTATTAGGAAGTTTTATGTCTTTTCATATGGTAGAAAAAATCTTCAAGGGAGGGACCAGCATTCTTCAAAGAGGCATACAGTCAAAGTAATTCAAACACATTCATTACAGATGCGAATTATGATATGGTTGGTACATCTCTTTCTTCATCTGCGTTGCACATACGGGTATTTGCGTTATCTACGCAGCCAAAATTATTTTACGATATATACCTATTCCAAAGGATATGGTTGAAAGAAAAAATACATTTGCTAAACTTATAAGGTGATTTATTCAGGGCCCGACTTATGTAGGGGCATGCAGGGCAGTTGCCCTGGTCCATACCCCACTTTAAGAAGCTCCCATGAGACTAATCAGGATTTTCGTTACAGGTTGCTTAAAATTAGCCAAAAGTGATTAAAATTCATATATTTTTTCAAACATTTAAGAAGGGAGTACAGTCCCACTTTCCCATATTCCTTTCACACCATGCAGAAAACAGATTATAACATTAGAAAAATAATGATTCAAATTTTAGTACAACAATTTAATATTCTATAGTCTTTAAAAGAAGTTCTTTATTAATATTTCTTCGTAACGCGACAAGTTAAAATCATTAATTATGATAATTTTTGAGTTTTCTTTTTTCTTATATCTTATAATGTATGTAGATAAGCAAAGTAAAAGTTTGCATGGAAATATTCCTGTCAACCAATCTATCATTTTTTTCTTTTAGTATCAAACTAGTACTTTTTCTTAAAGCTATGATCATCTTCTTTTGGGATATCTTACATTTCAAAAGAATGTAACAGTAAAGAATGTACTGCTTGGATATAGATCCGAGCTGTACTGAGTACAAAATTTATGCATATGCACACTATGTATGAAGTTTAGTATTAACTACTTGCATATTATTCACAAAAAAATTCTATAGATAGATACAAGGATGCTCGCAAGAATGATGTGTGACCTGAGGCTTGCCTGTTAGATTTATTAAGATAAAACATATTTTTATTTTTAAAACTAAATGTTCTTTTTAAGTCTGAAAACTCATCACGAATACTGGGCTTCTCAGGCAAAAGAAGAATTGTTTCTAGATAAAACCAATCCATCCTTCTTCTTTTTACTTTTCTCACGCTACTTATAAGAGGGTCTGAAGTTAAAAGTAGTCAATAAAGAATACTTTTGCAGCAATTTTTCTGAGAGAATTTTAGCATGAAGTCTTGTTCCGGATTAATTGTATGTTCGCTTGAAACTGTTTTCAGTATGACTTTTTAGTGGTATATTAGGTCATAATTAATGCCTGTTATGTCAGAAGCGAATTTTGGATTAAAAAATCCACTCCTGTTTGTATTACCATCATTGGTATTGCCAAAATTTACTTTTGGTATGTCTACTAATAAACCAGTTTCTTTGCGAAGTCTTTTCTGGATTTCGAGTTGTTTTTCTGTGCTTCAGTCTTCCTCTCTCTATGTATCTTTACTGGCAACTTAAAAGCCAAATTGAGAATGCTTTCAAAAATTTTAATTCTAGCATGTAAAATTTAAAGGCCAAACTTGATGGCTTCAGAATTGGTTTCTGTTTGAATATCAATTTTGTTGAAATGCTTAGAAGTTGTACCACATATGTAGCATCATCTTGTGGATTTTGTGCAAGTTGCATCGTTGAAGATCTTGCCATCTACCACTGTCATGATGAAGACGTAAATGACTGAGAACCTGCTGTCATTTAAATTAACCTCATTGGCGTTTAGTGAAATCTCAAAATTTTTTATAAAGTTAGTTTATTCCACTGCAACATCAGTATTTTCTTTAACATAACGGAATCTTATTGGACGGCAACATATGACAGGTATCTGAAATGTCTTTTCTAGCCAAAAATAACTGTATTTCAGAAATATGTCTTCCTTCTTATATTCTTTTAATTATCTCTGCTTAATTTGCGATTTAAAGTGTGCGGAATTGTGTTTTAAGCTCTCAATTTGGTTTTCTGTGTAACCTTTATGCGATATTAGTTGATCTTTAAAAAAAATTAATTTATCTTCTAAATTAGACAAATTAAAACTCTGCATTTGATGAAACAAATATTTATGGATTACAATCCTTAATCTCAAGGCACTTTGTGAACCTACAGTAAGAATATTTTCTTTTAGAATGCTTTTTACGTTAATAAATTTTTTTTTCTGAATTTGGAAAAAAAAAAAAAGTTCAAAGCACCAAGGCATACACATCCACGCTTTTCCGTGGCAGTTTTTTGATTTTTCACCACCCAAGTCTTCAAACTTTCGATTTAGTCCGAAATTATAATAGGATCTGACTGGATAATACAACAAATACTAGATTAAATAAAATATTTTAGAAATAATTTTACTGTAATAAGAGTACTGTAATTCAAAGTACAACAACTAAACTTAATAATGATAAAACAACAAAAAATATATTAAAGTTTTGCTTTATTATCTGTTGTATGAGGATCCATTAGAAAAACTTTCAAAATAAACGTAAAATTATAAATACTTTACTAAAAAGATAATGTATTTACACAAACATCAAGAACAGACTTAAGCAACAGGTTAAACAATCAAATTCCGACTCAAGTTGAACAAGACGCGTGCGCTTGAAAAAGTTGGAAGGGACTGAATATGGTTCTCGAAACTGTCCTCTAACTCAGGTTATCTTTCTTTTTGACATTTTTCATACTTTAAAAATTGACTTTTGGCCACGTAGAATGTTTAAATACCTGTACGTGCATCGTTTTCTACTTCTTCTGAAGACTTAGGTTCATCGGAACTTTTGACGTCTGTGATTATATCCATGATAAAACGAACTTCACTTGTCACAACCTAATCATTAATTTCAACAAATAAGTCCCAATCTTTGCATTCTTCTTGATACTGCTCTTATTCTGTGATGCTAACATTTTGTAAAGTACCGCAAAAAAGCAAGTGACAAAAAGGGAAAAAAAAAAAAAAAAAAAAAAAAAAAAAAAAAAGGCACTCTTGAGGGCAATTTATAGTAATAAAAATACTATAATAATAAAAAGCAACTAGATAAGTGATACAAAAAATAAAAAACAGAAAAAGCATAAAAATATAGACGTATTTCACCAACAACTTTCTCATCCAATCAGGGGAGAGAGCAACCAATCAGTTTTCAGAACCATCCAGTGCTCCGTAAGAAGTGTGGTGGTAAAAGAAATAAAAGCGGTAGTTGTTTTTATATTTTGTTAAAAAAATGGGAGTCAATCAGAATTCAGCATGCAAAAGCTGTAGAAAAGAACATATTTTAGAGAGAAAAAAGGTAAAAAGATACTATCTTATGAAAAATAAATAAGATTCTACATATTCTGTCCTAAAGACACATGATAAACGGATTACAAAAGCATCATTTCGTATATTAAAAGTTTTTTTTTTTACATCAAGGGGCCAATTTTCTTTGTATATTAAGCGGATCATATCTTATGCGTACGTATATTAAGCGGGTAATTTTACACATGTTCAATAGACAGTTTTCAAGGGACCGAAGACAATTTGTATATTAAGCGGGTGTATGTTAAATGAGTTTCCCTGTATATTGTTTCTTAAACATTGGGGCTGTACTTTTTGTTAAATGTATAATATATTTAAAAACCAACTAGAAATGTTATTATCAACTTTGATTATTTTATGACTAAAACATCTAGTTTAGCAGCAATTGAAAACTTGCTAAAATTATTAATTTATATACCGTTACTCTAGCAAGCCATTTACCAACGAAAATGAATAGTTCATAGCATACAAGAACAAACAGTTGTTGTTATCTATCATATGGTATAATAAATTATATATGGCTATATTTAATCTTAAAAAGGTAAATACTATTCTAACATCATTTCTAAATTACAAATTCTTACCAAAAACCCCTTACTCTCCTAATCTATTGATATCATTTGACAGGCTTACATGAGGCACAGGGCTTACATGAGATTCAGGAAAAACAAAGAAACAAAATTTACACAAAAAGTTAAAGCTAATTGCCTAAACAATATATTAGAAAACTTCCAATCTATCTGCAAAAAATTGTGTAAAAGTTGTTCTCATTTTTTAAGCAGTAACTCAACAGTTCTTAATATCAGCAGTACTGATCATACAGTAAGGCCATGTATCAATACAAGTTTTTATTCTTGGGGGGGGGGGGGGGTATTAGAAAAGTAATAGCTATTTTTGTGAATTTTATAATATTTTTGTGAAAAATAACATTTTGTAATGAAAGCTGAAATCCAGTTACTCAAATTCTAATCAAGAATTTATAAAATAAAGCTTTTTTAAATTGCTTTGCTAAAGTTTGCTCTTTGTGACTTGGTTTTATTTACAAATTATGCATTTTAAAACAGTTTTCATGAATTTTTTTTTTTTTTTTTTTTTTTTTTTTTTTTTTACAAAAAGGGACCTGTTTTATTAAGTGCATTTTTGTGAAGGGGTTTATTTTATTAAATTTATTTCTGTGAAGGAACCCATTTTATTAAATAGATTTTTGTGAAGGAACGCTTAATATACCCAAATTTTTCCTGGACTGATCTTTGAAGACATTCAAATGATTTTGAACAACCCTGTATATGATCTTGGGTACCCTTGGTTTCACCCTCTGGAAACTGCTGATTCATGACAAGAAGGAGTAAGAATGGATTGCAGAATTCAATATCAGAGCAATGAAGGAAAAGAAGGGCTTTGGAAGAGATTAAGGAACAGAAACTATGCACTATAAATTGATTGTTGTTTGGGTCAACGACAAAAACTATTTCTTCAATACTAGGAATTTGTAAAAGTACAGTGGAGGAAAAAAATCGAGCAGAAATTGAAAAGTGGTGTCTAGCACAAGCCAGGGAAAGAAAAAAAAAAAAACATGCTGAAAGGTAAGCATAACGAAGTCGAGGAAGATTTACCTTTGTTGAATCAACATATAAGTAGATTAGGCTTGTTTGACTGTAAAAAAAAAATTTCAAAGACTATTGAAGATATTTCAAAGAAATTTGATGAGAAAAGCACAGCTAATTCTTGACAACACACCTTCGCCATCCGTCCATAGATAAACTCGCAGATGGAGACATCAAAGCTTATTTTTTACCACCCAGTGTGCCCGCTATTTGTCAGCCGATGGACCAGGGTGTCTTTGAAGTGATAAATAAATAGTAGTTCCAGCGTCTTCTCTGTTCGTTAAGATCAGCGAATGATAATAATGAAGATTACATAATCACTTTGAAAAAGATCGACATGCTAGATGTCATAAGATGGGTGTCAGAAGCATGACAAGAAATTCCGAAAATTTCTTTTGGACCATAAAAGTAAAGTAGACATAGTCTTATGGCAAATCGAAATGGAAGTACAGAACAATAAGTTTCTTATGTTGCTGAAGAATTTATCAGCCTCAGACGATGTCAGTGCAGTTGGCATTGAAGAATATATGTTAAACAGCAAAGTTAATGAATTAACTAAAAATGATATTGTAGAAATGGTGACACAGAAAAAAATAACAGAAGAAAAATAGGAGAAGGAGACAAGAAAAATCCCATCCCACATTCAGATACATTCAAGACGATTGAGGAAGAACTGCAGTACACTGGTTAGCAGGAGGAAGCGATACCAACTGATATCATTTACTTGAGTAAATGAAGGGACATTACATAGGGGAAGAGGACTAACAGGGAGAAGCAATCATTTATCAAGCACTCTTTCAAAAGCTAAAAACTGTAATTTGTTAATAATTTGTTATTTCTAGTATAATGTATTTGTCCAATAAATATTTTGTTATCTGCATTTCTTCCTAGTGTCTAAAACCTACTTTGCTTTTTTGACTTATCTGGCCTATCCTTCTGCCATATTAGGTCAGATAGTCTGAGTTTACTCCATGCTGAAATTTAATAAAGCTTAAAACACATTCTTTAACCAAAAAATGTCTTTTAGCAATTAGTGCTATAGGACAGTATTGTAATTGAATTTGTTTGTAATAAAAGTTAGTAAAATGAAGCTATTTGCTGTTTTTCACAATTTTGGCATTTTGTTCCTTACTAACTAAATAAAATATTCAGTGAATCTATTTTTAAAAATATTCTTCACTCAATCAGTTCTCTACCAAAAAATGTGTATTCAGTACTTTAAACATAAAATAAATAAATATCTGGGGAGATATAACATAATCTGAGTACATTTTCCACTATAAATACGGAAAGCATTTGCATACACACACACACAAAAATAATAATAATAATAATAATAATTATAAATCTCTGGTGCAAAAGGAGTAATTATAAGAAAAAGTTGCAAAAATTTGCTCAAATAATTAAAATTTAGAATGTACCTAAGAGTTGAACTAAATTAGGATGTTTCATTTCTTTCATTATAGCAGCTTCTTCTAGAAAATCTTTTAAAGCCATGGTATCTTCCTATTAAAAATAATAAAACAAATATTATTTTAAAGATAATTGAAACATTGTTAAATAATGGATGGGTAACAGTTTCACATTGGAAAAATACTTAGTTAAAAATGTTTTAAAATCATTGAAATTACTTTGCTATAATAAAACTTCAAATACTTAATGGAATAAGGTTATTATTCAACTGAAGACAATATTTTTCTATGAAACGATTGCTTGAAACAGATTTTTCTGATCAGTCTGAAGAAAAAAACTGGCCAACAGAAATAATTCTCAGCATTCACATAAAAGAAAATGCTTTTAGAAATATGATTTTCAGCTTTCATAAGAATATGTCAAATTTTACTAATTAATCAATCACACTCTTGTCTCTGAGAACAAATCAAATAATAGGGATTTGAAAATTTTCTTTTGAACCAGCTCTAATGATGGCCCATTCATAATAATAAACATTAAATTATTAAGACAGTTCAAATTAACAGACAGCTTAAAATAGTTCTTGATTCAGTTTATTAAATTAAATCTTCTCCCACAAGAAGTAATTGACATAAATAATGCATGTTGATATAATGCATAGCAACTTGTCCAAAATTAGAAATCTGTCATTATATTAGATGCTTGTGTAATTTGGTAGTTTAACTCCATGGTGACCCATAGTCAGGAGGTTTTTGAGCCCTGTATATAAATATTGGTGTAGATGGCTCATAAAAAAAAAAAAAAAAAAAAAAAAAAAAAAAAGTGCTTTTATTTGATTTTTTGAACATTTCATAGACTATCATGGATTCAGACATATTCTGAAGTACAGTAGACTCCCTTAAATTCACACATCCACTCACAAGGAAGGTCTCCATTGGGGGCATACTCAGAATTTTTTGAAAAAAATACGAATTAAACTACTCATGTAGGTAATAACGGATCAGTGAAAATTAGCGGCGGAATTACATTATTAGACATGTAAAAAAATAAAATAGTTTGGAATAATTGGCGTGAAAAGCTGAAAGCGAAGCGGGATTTGGCGAGCAGTGCCAGTGGTGTAACTATGTCTTTTGGCGCCCGGGGCCAGCAAGAAATTTTGCGCCCCAACCCCAATATAGATGTATAACAATTTCTCTCAATTTGGCGCACCTAGGCCTCGGCGCCCGTGGCGGACGCCCCCCTTGCCCCCCCTTAGCTATGCCACTGAGCAGTGCATTTCCTCACCAAAAGCAGACGATTTTAACGAATCTGAAAATTGATTTTAATTGACTTCACTGTTAAAAATCTGCAGCATTTACTGCAACGTCACTCCACTACTTTTATAGAATATCTCTCTTCTGACCAATGACAATGCTCCATAGCACCGTGAATTGACCGTGTCATACACTGTTAAAAATCTGCTGCATTTTGTTGCAATGCACTCCACCGCTTGTATATAATATCTCTATTCCAACCAATGAGAAAGCTCCATTTCACGGCCAAGTAACCGTTTTCGATACAAGCAAGGGAGTGCGTTGCAACAAAATGCAGCAGATTTTTAACAGTGTATTTTTCAATGTGGAACAATTTTAATCAATTTAAATCGATATAGCGAGCCCATAGCAACAGGCTCGCTCAGATGCATTTGGCCGACTCGACATCCGCCCCATAGCAAAGTACAACACGTGTACGACCTTTTTACAGCCACGTGTGAACTAAATGTTGCATAGTTAGCACTTTCACACGAAAGGGCCTCAGCAACAAGCACAGAAGAAGTCAGAATGATGCCGGATCCAGCCATGTAAAGACGTGCTCAGCCGAGCTCGTATTGAAAAGACCGAAGATGCCCCTTAATCTTAATCCTTTAATTATTTCTTCCCTTGTAAATACCTTATGTTAACCAAGACTATTAAAGTTCTATGATATTACCCCTAGACTTCTTCACTTTATATATATAACTATATGAGAAGAACATTCTATAATTTTTTCAGATTTTTCTGAGTATGCCCGTATGGAGACCTTCCTTGTCAGATGTAAACAATGAAACTTATGTTTCAAATGTATGGTCAAAATTATAGATTTTTTTCTAGTTGTTTCATCCTTTATGTATTTTAACATATAATTCTCAATAATATGACTGAACTTGTGGTTTTTCACAAAAAAAATATAAATTTATAAAAAAAAAAAAATCAAGATACTTTTGATATTACTGGCAATCACAATCTTTTTACCAAATATATTTATTTATTAATCAAGCTTTTGGTTATTATTATGATGATTTGATGTGAATTAATTGACAGTACTTTTCATAAAAAACGTTTCATTGAATAATTCAAGGAAAATGTATCATCTTTTTTATGCATATTCAAATACACATTAATAATTATTTACTTGACCTTTACTTTTAATACTTTAATCAGTTTTTAAATTATTTTACTTTTTATCCTTTTAGTTTATTACTTTACTTAAATATTATAATATTTTACAATTTTACAATCATTTATTATAATTTTCATTGCATTATTACATTAAAATTGATGTTTAGAAAGAGTAAACAAAACAATGACCAGATATCTGCAAAATTCTAAAATCTGTCAACTGCTGGTTTCAAGCCGTGCAGATTTGAGGGAGTCTACTATATTGGAACACTCAATATTGTGCCATTTTACAACTGGAAACATTACTTCTGCTTCACTACATAACTCGAATATTTATCACCTATACTCTGTCATATTTACATGGAGATTTTCCCTATTGAATATTACAACACATTCTTTACATTATGGCTCATAAAGTAAATATAACTGATCTGTTAGAATAAGAATAACTACTGGCATTATTTACTTACATTTCAGATTATTATTTTTATTACTAAGGTAATTGTTTTCCTATACCTAAAGACTGAAATATCAGTCATATTCATTGATATGCTTCCAATGCATTGAATATATTAAAATCCAAAATCAAAATCCTTCTGAAAACTTAAAATTGTTGAAGATTAAATTAAAAAACAAAATCAAATAGTATCCCAAAACTTTTATGATTAATGAATGTTGCTGTGAAAATGTCAAGATGAATAGGAATAATGCAATAAGAAAAAGAAACAAGTGAAACTGTTCTTTAAAATTACAATAGTATAGATAGCTATCAATGATGAAATATGTAGTATACACTCATTACTTTCTAAAACTAGCAAATACACTGAAATATAATAGAAGTAAAAATAAGGAGTTAAAGTTTGAACAAAATTCTACAATAAAATTACACTAATATAGTTTGAAACTTATAACTAAACAAAATATTGAATAACTACACACAATTTTTTTTTCACTCATATTTTAAACAAATATTTTATTGATATAAATTGTTTCTCCAATATTTAGTCTAAATGATAATAGAATTATTTATGAGTTTTTGAGGAACGATTACAAAGATATTAGTATTATCTTTTTTACTTATACTACAAAATTGTCTTAATAACAAAATATGATATTTTTTACACTTACTTAAATTAGTATTTAAATTTTAATTGCTAAAATCGCTAAGATGAAAAATGAATTTTTTAAATTAAAATCTATAATTTTTTTTTTCATATTAGACACTTGGAAAGTACACTGTAAAAAAAAAAAAAAAAGAAAAAAAAATCTTTTGAATTGGCCAAAGTGATAGAAACAAAACATCTTATGATTAAATTTGTTAAGGGTTTGGCTTGGAGATAGAAAAGTTTTAAGACAAAGAATTTTTCTAAGAGTAAACATTAAGCTCTTAATTAAAACATTAGATGGAAAGTCATGTGTAAATTCAATTTAGAAATTTATAAAGGTCTTTTTTAAGGAACAAAATTCTCCCTAAAAGATATCCATAAAAGTACAAAACAGACAATATTTCAGCATTAGACTGTACCTTTAATGTTTTGACAGCCACCGTCACATTGTACCTCTTCCAGATAGCTTCATACACATCTCCATATTGCCCACCACCTAATTTATGTTTCATAACAATATCAGTTCGGTCAATTTCCCACTCATCTGGTTCTGGACTTAAAGCAAAAACTGTTGGCTTGTTTCTCTTAGGTGCAGGATATAACAATAAAGTTATGAGCCCATCAGCATGCATGGAATGATGATGTACTAATTCAGCTAGAGTGTTAAAACGGCATTCTGATGTCACAAAAACCTTCATAAAACAAAAAAGTCAAAAATTAGTAAAATATAACACAAAATAATAATATCAGCAAACAAAGAATCACAATAAATTCAAATAAACTATAGATATTTAAAGAGAAATTTTGACACAACATATATCAATAACAAAATTTGAATTAATTTAGCAAAGTATTTTAAATTTTAAAAACATTTTTTTATAATGATTTAAATATATATATTTATTTTAATATAAAGATTAGTGAATGTTACATTCATCTGACACATAAAGACAAAATGAGATGGCTGGCAGCTTAGCGATTTATTCTACTGCAGTAACACTAAATGTAGTTTTTGCTTTCTTTTTGCTAAAAATTAATTTAGCCTTTTATTTATATGAGTTTAAATTCTTACTGGCTACATTAAGAATTTTTTCAGAAATATATTGTAGAGAATGGATGAGGAATTATGAAAAACATAAAAATTAAAATTCTACTGGGGTTTCCGTATAGTCCCTTTAATTTTGGGGGAAAATATGTTTTCAGATAGAAGAAATCCATGCAACTTGAAAAATGTCTTTTGTACATGTTTTAAATTAATTCTATTGAACTCAATAAAAACTAGGTTATGCAACAGCCAGGAGAATGATATTTTTATTGTAATATTAAAATTTTTCATTTTAAATTTATTAATCAGAGATTGATCAAAAGTTTGGTTTAGTTTTATTTTGGCATACATTCAGTTTAGGAGAAACACAGGCAAACATTCGATGTATACTAAAACATAGTCAGATTTCATAAGAATCTGTTTATGGGTGATTCTCAAAATAGGGGACAATTTATGTCTTTCAGGATACAAAAAAAATTGAGAGGTTTTCTGTCATGTTTTTATACTTAGATATGTTTGTCTTAATATTATTCATTATTTGCACTCAAGAATTACTCACTTTTTAGTTAAAAACACCTTAAAATGACAGAATAAATGTTCAAAATGTCATTAGCATGGATGTCCACAGCAGCTGTGCCTTGTATATACTAGCTTTTTCAAGAGTTAATATCATATTTATAAAATAAAACAAATGTTATTCTTTCTTTAAATTAATCAAGGAGAGGATTTATCCAATAAATTTCTTTTTAAAAATAAAATTATAGTATATAAAAAGAGAATTAAAGTTTGTTCTCCATATTCTGTTTTCAAAACAAGGTTATACTATAACAGCTGTTTATTAATCAAAATTTCATTTTCACATATGACAATAGTTTTATAATATAAAGTTTCTCCGTGGCAACAAGTAGCCATTTTATCCCAGCCTGAAAATAGAAACATGTTATATATTTTAAGAATAGAAGTTGAATATTAGGTGAGTACATCAATTGTATGTCATTAGCATGGATAATGATTTTCATGTTTATTTTATAGTTAAAATTTTTATTTTACTTATTTGCATAGAACTTTTGTGTTTTAAAAAGCCCCAGAAAGGACTACTGCATTGTGATTATATTATGGCTCATAATCTTATTTAAATTAAAATTTGTCATTAGCATGGACAAATATCAGTGTCATTAGCATGGTTTTTCTGTCCATGCTAAAGACTCCTATGTGCATAAATGTAACCAGTACTTATATTGTATCCTTTTTAAAGTTTAATTTTACATATAAATTTAGGTATTACATTTATTATCCCTATAATATGCATTAAATCTGTCAGAAAATCACTAAGACAGCTACTTACACTGTTAGTGTCAGAATGTTGTTCATGTAAACAAAGGTTGCTCTTTGGTAATGTTTTTATTCTCCTTATATGTATATATGTAAAAATGGAAACTATTTGTTGGAAAGGAAGGCTAATAAACGTAAAAAAAAAATATTTAAACAGGAAGAAAATAAAAATTTCTTAATATATTTATTCCATGCAATTTGTTTTGTCATTAGCATGGCTCAAAAAATACTAATTATTTTTTTTAAAGTTAATTTTTAAATATTCAGCTCTGCTGACTACATGTAAAGTACACCTAATACTATATTAACAACACATATTTTTTTCAGAAATTTTGCTAACAGTAATTTTTTTAAGATTTCATTTATGAAATTGTCCCCTATTTTGAGAATCACCCTTATAGAAGAACCAGCTTATAGTGCTTTTGATTGTTCTTCATTCATACTATCACTGTTCAGCAATTTAAAAAGTATTGATGACAATAAAGAGCTTAGTAATAACTATTTTTTTTTTTCAATTAAATAAAGGAAGGAATTTAATAGATGACAAAAATTGTAAAACAAATTTGCATTTCAAGGAGATTGAAAATAAAGTCAAATAAGGAGAAATATATTTTTTAAAAAGTTGTAGAGATAATGAAGATAAAATGTTGTTAAAAGTGCTAGTTACTCAGCTTCCCAATTCTCCCCATAATGTTAAGTCTAAGGCAAGTTGCACATGGTGTTTGATGCATTCGTATATTTAAAATATCTCCTTGGAAAATTAATATTTTTAACTCCTTTTCTCTGTGCACTCGTCTTAAAATATGTCTATGTTTACAAGAAGAAAGCAATGGATTTGTAAAAATTTTTGACTTCTGGTTTTTGACAGATTTACACGTTTTAGGGGTCAGACATAAAAACATGTTTTTACAAAATGTCTGTCAGTGTGTCTGTATATGATACAAATTTTGTGGGCATTCTATCACAAGAATGGAATTTTATAAATATTTATATTTTGTTATCCCTGAAATGAATTTGTGCTGATTAGTTTTTGGTGAAAATCACTCAATAGCTGGCACTTCTATACTGCAGTTTTCACGATTTCTGCAATAGCTCTATCTCAAGAACTAATGCATGGATTTTTATCAAACTTTAGATTTGGTTAGTCTATGACATGAATCGACATTTTCTATATTTTGGGTAAATCGCTTAACCAGCACTGCTATGCAGCATTTTTCACAATTTCAGCAACAGCTCCATCTTGAACTAATGCACAGATTTTCATCAAGCTTCAGATTCAGTAAGTCCTTGACATGAATTGACGTTTTCTACCTTTTGGTATAAATTGGTCAATAAATGGCGTTGCTATGCTGCATTTTTTGCGATTTCCGCAATAACTCTATCTTAGAAATAATGCAAATTTCATAAACCTTCAGATTCAGTTATTCCTTAATATGACTTGGTGTTGTTTATATTTTGTTGTAAATTGCCCAATAGGACACGCTGCTATGCTGCATTTTTCATGATTTTCGTCATAGCCCTATCTCAAGAACTAATGCATGGAGTTTCATCAATTTCAAATTCAATTATATGTTGACATAAGTTGCAGCAAATTAGGTTTCGGTGTAAATCACTCAACAAGTGATGTTTCTATAGTGCTTTTTTCATTATTTATGTTATTTTAGTGATAATCAAATCTCAAGAACTAATGCACGGATTTAATCATTAGAATTCCTATGTTGAGCATAGATTGCCATTTAATTTTGGCACTGTGAAAACGAATTTTGAAATGTTAAAATGGATGAGATAGAAGAATGTTTTGGGACTGCCACATCTGATTCGTACTTTAAATTCTCAAAATATTTCTAAAACATATGCTTAATTTAATATTTTATGTTTAAAAACTGTTGAATCGTAAGTAAAATTTTAACCCTTTCGGGTCTGATTTTTTTTCCATTTTCAGAACAAAATTATTATTACTTTAATAAAATTAATCATAGTTATGCAAATAGATTTACTTATGTTTAAAGATTATCCCGTAGTCTGAAATGCAACGTATGTACTTATTTTGTGTACTATTCAATACATATTTATATGATAACAGGCATGAACAGTTTTATATGAACAGTTTTTGGAGACATTTGGAAAATATCATATTATGACAGGGTTTAACAGATATTACAACTTTCTAATATTTTTTGTGTTTCATCTCGCATGATTCATTCAGAAAAGTAGCCTATGCTGTAAATTAAAAGTGTGAAATATATGAGTAAATTTAAGGAATCGTCAATAGTGCAAAAAGAATTGAGTAAAGTTTTATTATTATTACTAAATGTCAAAACATAAATGAAGACATAATAAGGAAGGCATAGTCATATACTATCATTTCTATATGTAGAAAGTAACAAAATAATGCTTGGTGAAAAGACATGTACTATTAATAGTACAACAGACCTGAAAGGGTTAACACTGCACATAAAATTAAGCATATACTTTAGAAATATTTTGAGAACAACGAGAAAAAGATACATACTTTAAGAAGTGTACATAGAAAAAAGAATTTAAAAATATTAATTTCCTGAGGGGATATTTTAAATATATGAATGCATCAAACCCTCATAGATTTAAAATTATGGAGGGGAATTCAGAAGCTGAGTGACCAGCACCCTTAAGCATCAAAATGATCATTGTTGTAATTCTAGCACTAACAGAAATCAAACAGCTAACACAGTTAATTGGTAGATTATTTAATTTGTTATAATTTCCATAAAATGCTGTTGGAAAAAATAAAATTTTGATTAAGACTAGTGCTGTATTATAAAACACAAAATAGGAGCAGGTGATACCTTACTATCTGTATCTTCACTTATCCTATAGTGATAAACTCTGCCTTCATATCTTAAGGAAATTGATCTCTGACCAGGGCTACTCTCACTCTCTCGAACTAGGAAGCTGCCATTTATACCACTGCTCAGCAGGTATTCAGCTGCATTACGGGAGATGGGGCCATGATACCAGGAATGCTTTTCTAGACTGTTCACAGGTGTTATGTAATTACTTGGAACCCAGCCAACCTGGCCATTTCGAGATTGAGCTTCACACCATTCTCCTGTCCGATTATAGGATAGGACACGCACCTGTTCACCTAGAAGGAAAAAAAATAACAAGAATTGAAAAAACAATCACTGGAATATAAACAGATAAACAATCGTACAAAATTGCATCTTAAGACAATATATCAGAAAAGAAAATTCTGCTTTAGAAATGCTTAGCAGGTATAATTTCATAAAATTCCTTTGGTTGAGAACACAATATTTTTAGTAGATAGGATTCTGCACTTACAATTTTACAGTAATTGGGATTTTTCCTTTAGTTTGGGCACAGTTGAAAAGCAACTAAATATTATTTCAAACAGAGAATATTTAAAAAAAAATTTAATGTTATAAAAACTTTTTGGTCCAAATTTTTTATTTTCTTTGAGTATATTACAAATGTTTCTTGCCTTTTATATGATGCTTGGACAAGATTTGTCGTTTTCTCGAGGTCTTTCACTGAAATTTGTCGTTTATTCTCTCGATCTTTCGATGTAATTTGCCATTTTATCGAATTTATCCTTTTTTGTAAATGGAAAAGTATCAAATGAGGGAGATTATAATTCCATGACAGCATGTTTGAATGTAACTCTGACAATTGCGGGTCATTTGCCTGGTAAAATGCAGGTTTTTCTTTTATTTATTGAAATTTTTGCTGAAGATTAGTCGTTAAGTAATCCTTTAATAGCTGGAAAATACCTTTTTTTTTTCTTTGGTGCCGTCAAGTTTTGATGGGTTCCATCTAGTTTTAAGTGAAATGAGTAAAAAATGCTTTTGTTTTAACAAAAAAAAAAAAAAAAAAAAAAAAAAAAAAAAAAAAAGAGGGGGGGGGGGAATACATTGTGTCTTATCTGAAGACTATAATATAATACTTCTCTCGGGGTTTTTTTTTTTTTTTTTTAGAGGAGGGGGTTGTTAGACAACAGGAAACAAGCATTGGGGAAATGACATTAATGAACAATGAAAAAGATTGAAAAACTGCCCAAGAGGTGTGGTAAAAAAATAACATGATTGTGCTAGGAAAAATTCCACTATCATGGACTTTGGAGTAGTGATATAGCCAAGAATCATGGCTATCTAATAAAGTTAAAAATTGTTGCAGAATATCGAGAATTCATGCATAGAGATTAACTGTCAAAGCTGTTTCTTAAAGTGTGAATAAATTTTTGTACAGTAATAACACTCATAAAAAAATGCCCCTCTTAATAATAATAATAATAGCTAGTTTAACAATAATCACCATTCAATCGAATCAAGTATTTTAAATCAAAACCAGATTTTGGTTCTCTTTCAACCTTTGCAAGGATAATTCTTAATAATAATAATAATAAAAAAATCTGAAATTCACAGAAATTTTTCTGAAACGTTAGAGCAGAAGGGGATGGATGGAGGAACCCTTCAAGCACTAGCTATGCGTTTTTCTGTGGCTCTTTGGTAAAAGTAGTGTTTTTTTTCTGCAATCTTTTAATGATATTTACGTTTTTTCTGCGATCTTTTGGCATTTTTTTTCATGATCTTTTGCCAAAATTTATTTTTTTCGGCGATTTTTTAAAGAAAGTTTTTTTTTTATGATTCTTTGACAAAATTTGCAGTATTTTTTTTTTTTTTTTTTTTTTTTTTTGCGCTTTAATGACGAAATTTGTGTTTTTTCGTAACTCTTGGATTTTTTTATTTTTTTTTGTGTGTGTGTGTGGGTGGGGGGGGGGGGGGGGTGGGGGGAGGGATTTTTTGACAAAATTCGCGATCTTTTAACGAAATTGACGATTTTTTTTCTGCAAATAACTGACAAAACTGATTTTCTTCGGCGACCATTTGTCGAAATTTGTAATATTTTTCATGTCCGAATTTTCGAAATAATGATCGATTTTTTTTTTTTTAATTTAAATTTTTTGGAAAATTCGGCACAGAATCACCTTTGCATTCCTTAAAAACAGGCATCTTATTCTGCAGTGTCCATGATGATTTTATCTTTAAATTAATTTTTCTATCTCACTACAGTAAAACCTCTAAATAACAGACACCTCGGGAACCCAAAAATTGTCCGCTATTCGGAGGTGTCCGCTATTGGGAAAACCTTAGAGATACAATAATCTCTAAGATATACTTAATGTTTCATTAATTGGCTTTTATATGTCCTAAAACTTCTATTACATGATTAATCAGAAATTAAAATTATTTTTTAAGCAATAAAACTGAAATAAAATTGTGTACGCCTCCATCAACTGTCTAGTACACTCTTGTGAAAAAAAAACTGTTACAAAAGTTTACTTTTGCTTGCGATTACATGTATTTTGTTTTTTAATTTGACATTATTGGACATTATAGAGTTCCGGGGCGGAAAGAGGAGAGGGGTTGCCCTTTTTGAGCATTATAAACATAAAATCGCAAAATCATCCAGGGGAACGTTTTGAATACTCTGGGAGATGTCCCTCCCGGGAAACTTCCTGAATTCAACATTGGACGTGGGGGAGGGGGACTTTCCCCAAACCATCCACTACATTTATCTGTGATCGCAAAATTTGTGATACATTTCCCCAATAAATTTAGACGCTTTTAACCTTTTTTTCATTTTTTTCCCTCGATAAAAGATACTTTTTCATTCTTTATCGTCGAAAATGGTGTCCACTATTCGGAATGTCCGTTATTTAGAGGTTAAACATAGAAAAATTTAAGTTTTGGGAGTGGGGATTAGAAAATTGTCCGTTAAATAGAGGTGTCCGCTATTCGGGAGTGTCTGTTATGGAGGTTTTACTGTATTTAAAAATTTAGAATGACAGCATCCTTACTTTTTTTTTAATTGGACATTACTGTTTGGCAATATTTTTATAATTATTATTTCTTTTTTTAATGGAAAGTGATCAACAAGATAATTGAGAGAAGTACTGTTAAAAATATTAGAAATTCATTCTAAAAACTAAGAATGCATTGCATACTAACCACTTAGGGAATGGGGACTTTTGGATAAATTTTATTTGATTGGCACCCTTTTTACTTTCTTCTATCTTCAATAGAAGAAAGTATTGTAATCGAATATTTTTTTGACTTCCGGTTTTTGACAGATTTACACGTTTTAGGGGTCAGAGATTACAAAAAACATGTTTTTACAAAATGTCTGTCTGTCCGTCTGTGTGTGTATGTCGCCATTCTACCATCAAAAAGTGTATGAAGTTATGCATAGAAATGAACCAAATTTTTTGTAAATGTTTCTGGCTGTGGCAAGCAGGTCCTCCTTCAGTTTTGAAATATTAAGCCTGAAGGGGGCGCTGCAATCGCGATTTTTGTGCCATTTTCAATATTGTACCGACCAAAAGTATATGAAGTTATGCATCGAATGTAACCAAATTTTTTGTGTAAGTGTATGACTATGGCTAGTTGGTCCTCCCTGAATTTGAAAAAAATCCGTTGGAAGGCGGCGCTGCAATCGCGATTTTTGTGCCATTTTCAATATTGTACCAACCAAAAGTACATGAAGTTATGCACCGAACAGGCCCGTAGCCAGAATTTCCCTTCGGGAGGGGCTTAGTCTTGATTTTTTTCGGATCTGACTGCAGTAGTTTGCATAATTTAAACCTTAAATACCCCCCTTAAGGGGTTAAAGGAGGGGGGTCGAAACTTTTAGAACATTTGCCCATATCTCACCAGTCATTTTAGGTAGAAGCATGAAACTCTAGAAAATAAATTTTCTAAAAAAATAATTGAACACATCTTGCTGAGATTTTAGAGCCCCTCTCTTAAAGGGGTTAAAGGTGGTGTGGAAAATTTTAGAATATCTGGCTACATCTCTGCAATTTCAAACTTTTTCAGAAACCTTCAAGTGATATATCGTGTGATTGTTAAATCCTCGGACCACTCTTTCATATTATGAACCTTTCTCCCTCTTCCCTCTAACCCCAAATCGTTCATCCACCAGGGATTCAATTTTCTTACTCAGTTTCTAATTAAACTACACCTAGAACTCTATTATAGAAGCATTAGCTACAGCAAGATTTGGCGTTATTTGAAGGCTTGAATGAGGGTGAAAAATCTCACAGACCTTCAACTGGTGCGATCTATTTTGACTTTAGTCAGTTAAAGGGCATTCCACCCTTTTGGAAGAGAGGAGGAAATGGGCTTTTTCATGTGTAATATCTTTTAAAAATTTTTGGCCCGGAGATAACTAAGCAGCCTGCCCTTAAGTCCACCCATCCACCACCACTTAACTTATTTTTCCATCACTAAAGGATCTTTTAAATTTTAAATTTGTTGATTTACTCCATACCATTTACAGAATATTATGAAAAAAAAAGTACATAGCAAATCTTAACAATCAGCAGCTTCTACCACGTTTTCCATAGAAATGAGTAGGTATGTATTTCAGACAATATTGAGTTAAAAATATAAAATCATACAAATCTAAGGTTCATTTAAGAATATTATCACGATCCCTCGAAGCGCCAGACGAGCGAGTTAGTGGAAGATAAAATTAAGGAAAACATTGTCATTTTTAGCACTTTCGAACAAAGTAGAAAAGTGTTTATGCATTCCGTTTCTCTGTCCAGCTGTCAACGCTTTAACTCCTGTAAATGTGCTCAAATTTTCATGCAATTGCTAATCCTTATTTAAAATCCTCTAGGCATGTTTGGTATTGTGTATAAAGTACGTCGGATTAATAGTTCATTTACAGCACCCAGAAGAATTCTATTCCTTTATGGTTCATGGGGAAAAATGGTTCACGGTGTATTTTAATGAAATTATGCTATATCAAATGTATTGAATGTGGTATAAATTACTGTATTTCACTACAATAATGTTAGAATGGGACATTCATAGCATTTTTAATTTTTTTACAGGGTTACTCAAAAGAAATCGGTTACAATATTGTTTTTAAGTAATAATTGCTGGAAATGTGTTTTTAATTTTGGCATGCGCTTTTAAATTTAGCTGTTTTATGGGTGAGTTCGCAATTCTATAAATATATAACACCTATAGTCGTCGTCTGATCCGTCCGTCTGTCCATCTGTCTGTTGATATGTCTGCATACAACAGCACAAAAACTACCCAATGGACTCGTTTGAAATTTGAAATATATATTTGTTAAAGAATTTTGTTGAGTCATTTCTAAATTTAGTAAAATCGGATATATTGTTTAAATACAGGGACTGTCAAAAGTATCCCGTCAGATTACGGCTACTAGGATAAAATAGTTTCAAGTGTTTTTTAAAGTTGTTACACCCGTCGAAACATAAAAAAATGATATGCATTTATGAAGGAAACTAAAACATACATTTTGTAGAATGTGCTGCACAAAGAATATTTATTATTCATTTTCAGGATACCGCAAAATAATTCCGTTACATAATGTTATGTGTGTGTGTGTGTGGGGGGGGGGGGGGGGAGATATTTACGGAATGGTTTAATCATGTAAAACTATTTCACATATAATAAAATTGATAAACGTCGATGAGGTTTACTACAAGTTACTTCCTGTGTAGTAGAAAATGCATTTCCATATTGTTGACTTATAATATTTTATCTTATTAAGGGATCTCAAAACTCTTAGAGCTTAAAAATTTTCGAATTTTAATTTTGTTTAGGTGTTAAACTCGTATTTTCACTGAACACTTTAATATAAATTGTTTCCTTGAAATTACCATTAGAACAAAAGTTATGGATTTTAGAACTATGTATGTTCAATAGTTTAAACAGCTCTTTCGAATCTTTGAAGTCTCGTTTTTCAAATGACATTTTAGAGATAATGATTTGGATATGTCAAAAACTACTGAATATCTTTTCATGCATTCTTCAAATTATATGTTTCTTGTTAGTTGGTTTTAAATAAACTTAAAAATTCCTTTTTATTCTTTTTTTTTATTATTTTTATATTGTTGAGTTTTTCAAAATTTCGTATTAGTTAAATACAACTTTGTATTAAGAATATAAAAATGCTGTAAATACAAATATATTTAGGTTCAGCGTATGATTGCAATCTGAAGTGAATGTAGCATCTAAAAATTTCCTTCTAGTTGCAATATTTATTTTGTAAGCGTTCGCGTAAGATGTTATACCAATATTCTGCTCGTTAAATATCCGACAGGTTTCAGCATTCTGTAAATGCTAATTCTGCATCTTGCAATTTTTTAAATACATAAAATGAAAAAACTTATTTATATCTTAAATCTCAATGAAAATTGTGTTTTAAAATCATATAAAGTTTAAGATATTATATGTTGGAAATGACCTCTTTTTGTCATTTATTCCAATTTTAAAAGTCCTGAGACTCCACAAATGGCTCAATTTTGTTACATTATTCTGAATGACTTGGGAAGCGTTTCATAATCTATGCTTGATACATGATTTATTTTTTCTTGTTTATTATCATTATAGATAATTTTTCAAATTATTTCTAAACTTTCGGGAGGGGCTTCAGCCCCCTTAGCCCCCTCCCTAGCTACGTGCCTGGCATCGAATTGAACGAAATTTTTTGTGTAAGTGTATGGCTATGGCTAGTTGGTCCTCCCTGAATCTGAAAAAAATCCGCCAGAAGGGGGCGCTGCAATAGCAAATTTTATGCCATTATGTGGTGCAAACATAAAAGTGTATGCAGTTAGCTCTAGAACTATACTAATTTTTTTGTATATGATTATTTTTTGGTAAGGCAAGTAGATCCTTCCTGAATTTGAAAAAAAAAAAATCTGCCTATCATTCTATTGTCTATCGGCTCGTGCAGAGACGGAAATTCGTTTTTACTCCGATTAATTGATTGAAGCAGAAATGTAAGGTGAAAATCAAAGTTGTTATGGTATTGAATTAAAATTATTAAAGCATTAAAATGAGTAACTATTTTTTTTAATATTAAAATGTATGTATGAGATAGAAGAAAGTTTTGGGATTGGCACATCCAACTAGTTTTTTTAAAAAAAATTAAAAGTTAACTTTAATTACGTAATTCTAAATATTCGATTAAATAAGGAAAATATTACTTTTTTTTACTGGTGTCTAAAGCACATCGAATTAGAGGTCTGCACGGGCCAAAATTTCCAGGCCCGAGCCCGGCTGAAAGTTAAAATTTCGGCCCGGTCCCAACCCGACCCGAACGAAAGAAATATTGGCCCGGCCCGGCCCGAACGAAAAAAATATTGGCCCGACCCGGCCCGGCCCGGCCCGGACCCGGCCCGACTACTAACTCTAACGGAAGAGTTCAGACCAAAAAAACTTATCTTAGTCTTTTTTTTCTTTCATGTTTATAATAATCTCTATTTATGCAGAAGTGCCATAGGCTGCGATTTTTACGCTTTTAATGATCCTTTGTTTGTTATATGTAAATGTTTCAATTATCATTAGTATTATTAATACATTAAAATGAAAAATGGTATATGGTAAAAGTAAAATCTTCTAAGACATTGGAAACAAAAAAATACATTTCCTTCTTAGCAGATGTAAATGTTTAATATATATTTTTTTCGCGTATTGTTGTATTTATTTTGCATGAATGAACAGTTTTAAAAAAATTGTTGTTTTCAGTTTAAGCAAAAATTCCGTCATAATCATGTTTTTCTTTTTTCTTTTTTTTAAATTTTATTTTAAGATGCCTAATAATCTATGATTCTTTAAAAAGGATAAATTCTAATGTTTAATTGTAGAATAATGACGACTTAAAAGTATATGTCTATTTTGCAAAAATTTTTGGACCAAGCCAAACTTTACTGATTTATGAACAGACTTTTCCACGTCGAGAAAAAGATTTTCATACGGGAAGATTCAACAGAAACTGATTATTTTGGTCCATGAAGACTAGGAAGAACGAAATTAGTCTCGGCTTCGTACGGAAAAAATAAGTTAGGCTCGGCTCGGCCCGGCCCGGCCCGATATTCTAGGAAAAAAATTAAGGCCCGACCCGAAGAAATTAGTGACTAGGCATGAGAGATTAGTGACTCCGGCCCGGCCCGAATGCCTTTATTGAAAATCGGCCCGAACCCGTCCCGCGGGCCGGGCTAGGCTCGGGCTTCGGGCCGGCCCGTGCAGACCTCTACACTGAATACGCACCTTTTAAATGTGCATATATGCACCCATGGTTCTGAACGGATTAAGAGTGAAACAATGAAGCATAATAAAAACCTTTTTTCAGAGACAGTTGGTTTTCTCCTCCAGACTGGAAATCGTAGAGTGCTACAAACACCTGTGGATCAGCATCTTCTTGTAACAAAAGATTCTCCTTAGACATCCATCGTGATGCAGTCTCCACACACAAGGGGAGTCCAGAAACTGAAGGATCATCCAGGAGACCAGGTATTTCAGGCAAAGGCCGACTCTGGAGAAGAGCCTCTAAAATAAGAGAAAGATACATTCATTAATGATGATTTTTCAAGAAATCACAACTCATTTATAAAATAAAAACAAGTTGGAAATTGCACGTCAAACATGGAAAGTGAGATGCTTTCGTACTAGAATTAGTTTTATAAATATTTACATTTCGGATAATTGGTAAATTCTTATGCAAAAATGCATGAATAAAAATTTGATACGATTTACATTCAGTAATACGAGAATAATAGAACTCAATCTTAAAAAGGACGTAATCGATCAATTGAACCACGACTATAGGTGCTACGTATTTATATAATGACAAATGCACCTAAAAAACAGTTTGAATAATGGGTGATGTTTGGTGTATCTATAAAGTTCAGATAATCATGAGTAAATAATATTTCGGCCACTATAAAAAAGTCCCCTGTCGGTTCGGCCTACATGCGCAGATAGATTTCGAAGTTAAGTGCTGATTTTGCCAATAAAAAGTAAAATATGATCAGAGATAAACCCATTTTAACAACTTTATTTGGCCATTTTTGAAGAGTTTTTAATTTCATTTTTCTGTAAGAGCTGATTTTATCAGAATCATTTAAAGGAAAACTAGGTTCAAAATGCCCACTTTGATAACATTTTTTTTGAAATATATTCTCCTTTTATGAAAAATTCGACCAATACGGCACATTATATAGTTTGTAAATAAGAGAAACTGCCAATTGCATGCATTCGAGAGCAAAAATAAATTTAAAAATGAAAAAAAAAAAAAAAAAAAAAAAAAAAAAAAAAAAAAAGCAATTTGTTATTTGAATACACCTTGAATTCTACTATCACGATCGTTTCGGGAAATTCTGTTCAAAATAAAGGATTCAAATAGATACCTTTGAAGAATTGTTGCATTGATTGAAAGTGGCCGAATTGATTGAATTCGGATGAAGCCACGTCTGGACCGAAATTCCTGGAACTCCTATAGATATAACACTAGTAAGTATTCTTATATATGATACAAATTCTGGTAACAATTAGATTAAAGATTTTCCAGAACTTTTTGACCCATCCTAATACATACTCTTTTCCTTAATGAACAATCAAGAGAGGTATATTTTCCAAACGCAATGAGAGCTGTAGAGTAGAGGTCTGCAAGGGCCGAAATTTCCAGGCCCGAGCCCGGCCCGAACGAAAAAATATTGGCCCGACCCGGCCCGTTATAAAAATTAAAATTTCTGCCCGAGTCCGGTCCGGAAAAAATGTTTAAATTTCGGCCCGAACCTGGCCTGGTCCGAATGAATTCTGACCAAAAATAATTATTTTAGTCCTTTTTTTTTTAAATTGTTTATAATCTCCATTTATGAAGAAGTGCCGTAGGTTGCAGTATTTATGTTTTTAATGAACCTCTATATGTCGTATGTGAATGTTTCAGTAAACAGAAATATTATTAATCCATATTCCATGTAATGGAGACATAAAAATCTAAAAAAATGGCATGTGATAAAAGTAAAATTTTCTAAGATGGGGATAGCATTGGAGAAAAAAAAAAAAAAAAAAAAAGTTATAGACAAATTTTATTCTTAGAAGTTGTAAATGTATAATATATTTTATTACTCGCATATCATTGTATTCATTTTGCAAGGATGAACAGTTTAAAAAAATATTCCGTTATAGGCAGGTTCTTTTTTCACGCATTTAACTCTATTTTAATAAGCCTACTAACATATGATTATCTAAAATGAAAAAAATTTAATGTTTAACTGTAGAATAATGGCAATTTAAAAGTATAATCCTTTTTGCAAAAGTTGTTTGGATCAAGCCAAATTTTACTGATTTTTGAACAGACTTTTCCACATCGAGAAAATGATTTTCATACGGGATGATTCAACCGGGACTGAATATTTTGGTCCGTGAAGACTAGAAGTAATGAAATCTGTCACAGCTTCGTACGGAAAAAAATAAGTTCCTTCTGGTAAAAAGTAAGGCCCGAGCCCAACCCGGCTTGGCCCGATTGCCTTTAATACAAATCGGTCCGAACCTAGCCCGTGCAGATATCTACTATAGAGTACTCGGACACCGAAGAGGGGTCAAAAAACAGGAGGGGGGGGAGGCGGGAGAGATAGTTTTGGTGGAAGTTACATGTTTCATAAATTTAAATACAAAACTGTTGACAAATTACTTTATGTAGTGACCAATGGTCACATACACAGAGAGCGGTCAAATTTCAAACATTAATGTACTACGCACACCAAGTGAATCTTAAGAAAGAAAGAGACGCACACGTCTCCCCCGCCTCCCCCCCCCCCCCAAAAAAAAAGAGTCAATTTCGAAAACTACGCCAATTAAAATCATTAAGTAGCATTTATTTTGAAGAAAAACCTTTTATACCGCACGTAACTTTTCTTTTAACATAGACAAAACACAACAGTGAAATGCAGCAGCAACCTTCAAAGCACTTCCTAATTAATCAACCAAAATGGCAGCATTTGAAATATATATATAATCGGCTGATCATTTAAACAGAATAATCATGAGCCTGTTATAGCTACATATTGCATTTTTATAGTAAAAACATCTGATTTTACTGAAACCGTTTTTGTGATCTTTTTTTCTTTAAGTAAAATCATGTGAAAACTAGAAAAAATATGTTTGACTTAACATATTTCAAACGATTGATATAGTAAGGATAGAATATATTTGTAAATCAATTTTAAACTAATACAATTATTTAAAACATACTTAAAAAAAAAAAAAATTAAGAACTGTATTTATTTATTTTATATATAAATAATTTATATAGCACAGAAAAAAGGCTTTTTTGGATCTAGGAGTTAGGATCTCAATGTTACCCAGTGTTGAATTGAGACATTTTTCTCCGGGAAGGATTTCTGTGACTCCGGGGGGGGGGGGGGTTGAATTTTTTTTACTATTAAAAGCATAAAATCTCAAATCTTCCGAGGGGATCTTTCAATGTTTCAGAGGTGGGGATCCCTCCCGGGCTATCTCCTAGATTCAACACTGGTGAGAACCTTTGGATGCTAGAGCAATCTTTACTTATTTTAATTGAAATTTAAGATTTTTCAGTATCGTAAATCTTTTAATTACGATATCAATTATAATGAAACTATTTATTAGTTTAGTAACTATTCTAAAGAATACTTAATAATTAGTTATTATTAATTGTGCATTTAATTTGAAAATAGCAACTAGGGCATCTTTCATAACTTTTGAATTGCTTCACCGCGAAATAACGATTGAGATCTTATGAATCTCTTTTCCCCTTTTCTGTAACATTTGATTAGAGAGGAAAAATATAAAATACCCGATTTGAAAGATTAACATTCATTTAACCGATGGCACTTTGTTAAGTCACAATGTGTGTTATAAGAATTAAACAATGTTCGCAAGAAAAAGCTCATTACGAAGTAGTTTACAAGATATTGCTGCTGAAAAACGAGTAGTGCCCGATTCTATAATAGCAAACATCTTTCGAAATGGTACAGTAGGGTAGCAGAAGGGGAAAAGATGGAAGCCGTATAATTTACAAGAAATGGGACAAAAACGGGAAATGAAAAAAATAGTTTCTTAAAAGAGAAAAAAAATCAATAACTGAGTATGTTCAACTTCTCTAATTCTTTCCAAAATACAAACCACAAGATCAAATAAATCTGTATTGTGTTTCTATTTTTTTTTTTTTTTTTTTTTTTTTTTTTCCCCAAATAAGATAAAACACGAGTAGAAGTTGTTTAATTTTATGTCGCATCAATAACATTTTATTAAAAACATCTTATTTTAATTTAGATAAAATTTTAAAGAGGCAAAATATGACACATTTCACAATTAAAAAAAAAAAATCCACTTTATTTTTTGGTAAAACATAAACGAATACCTCTTAAGCGAAATTATTTGTATAAGGAGTACTAAATCACGTAATAATTAAAAACTGTCTTCAATCAAAGAAAAATGATAAAGTAATAGGTGAGTTACACATTTAAAAAGAGTTGTATCCAGCTTTTTATAAATTTAAATTATGTGAGGTTGAAAGTTTCCATTATCAATACAACTTGAGACATCTAACTGCATTTAAAACAATACATTTCTTGTTGTTATTTAAGGAGACAGTTTACCTCAAAATTAATCAAATAACAGTTTTACTTTTTTACAAAAATATATTAAATGAAAGCTTATTTAATTGAGAATATGTTGACACCTCATTTTTACCCATACTCCACTTGTATCGCGAGATATTGTAAATTTGTTAATACATCCAATGCATACAAATTAAAACTTTAAAATGGCTTTTTCTCCGTGTTAGTATTTTCGCCCCTTTCTTGTAATAAAAATGCTACGGTTTTGAGATACAAATTTAAACTTTTTTGTGTATGTTCTAGTTCTTTATTATACATGAATACATGTGATAAATCTGCGCATGGAATAAACAGCCCCTACTTTTTTGTTATCTTTTTAAAAATAAAGGTATACGAAGATATGTGTTAGAATTCATCATTTTTCACTATATATCAGTAACAAAATTATATTAAATGTAATATTAGATGTATCTAAAAATCCAGCAGCCTTGTGTAAAAATACACTGGAAAATCTTAAAAAAAAAGGGCAAAAATATGAATATTTAAAATAGAAGTAAGGTAAGGATTTAAAAAAAGAAATCTTCAAAATTCACTTTTAGTTGAATATTGAAATGCAGTGAGTTCATCGTTTAAACATTATTTAAAAGAATAAACAAAACTGTTGAAAAGGTAAACTGTTCCTGTAATACACACACACACACACATACATATATACATAAAGGAAAGAAAACTTCTTACGCCAAACTAAACAGAAGTGCAATAGGCCGATTCCAAATAGCAACAGTCAGCCAAATCGGAATATGCTTATCGGTCTTGCATTTTAATATCGATCTATTCTCCAACAGGACGACGGTTCGTTTTGTTACTAACGGCCCGCTTTATTTTGAAATATAAAATAAAAAAATTATTACATTTAGAATATAGATATACGAAGACTAGACAAAATTCATCGTACACCCAAACGGGAAAAGATAAAAATCATAAAAATGAAATTCAAATTTTTATAAAAAAGTGTTGTATTAATAGGGAAAACATCCGACGTCGTGTGTATAAAATATCCAAAATAGAAAAAATAGAAATTATGATATATATATATATATATAATTAGAGTGATATCACGAGTAGTAAAATAAATGGGAAAAAAGAAAAGAATTACAAAGTATATAATATTCATAAAGAAAAACCTTTTTAGTTATAATTATTTCTGTTGACAATATACTTTTTTCAATGAATTTACAAAGCGATGAATGAGATATTCGAAAGGTTTTTGAACAGGTTTCTGATATGAGGACACTCGGATGTCGTAATAACATGTTTTTGATTAAAAATTGCAGATAAACTGAAAAATAAATCAGCATTGTTTTCATTAATGAAATGGAAGGATTTTCTCAAATCAATTTTGCCACACAAATAAAAAGCCTCATTATATTATTGTTCATCAATGATTATAAAAAATAAATAATATAACCCCCTCCCCACAGAAAAATACTTTTTATGTACCACGATGCACCCTTTCGGAATAAAAGCCCCCCCCCCTTTCATTTATTTTGCAAATTATATAAATATTGGGAAATTTTTAAATTTCAAATATATCCCTCCCTCCTATTTTTCCTCCATATCTCACAAAAGATACAATTAAAAGCTTCTCTTAAAATCATTAGAATATGCCGTCTGTTAAAAGGGGGGTTTACTTTCCGTACTTTACGGTAGGTCGCGGCTACATGAGTTAAAATCCCCCCCCCCCCCCTTCCTTCTAAGCGTTAAGTACAGGCGAAAATTTTCAACAATATGCAAATATTTTGCTCAGTTATATAAATCCTCGTAAACATAATGAAACTTATTTGACATTAGAGGTCTGTATGGGCCGGAATTTCCAGGTTCGGATCCGGCCCGGCCCGACACAATTTCTACTGTTTCGAAAAAATTGAGATTTTTATTATATAATTAATATTCCTTTAAAGAATATTGCATATAAATTTATGGGATCATTTTACAGTATGTTTTACAGAAAATACACAATAGCAACATTAATGATTACTTAAGGTTCTTAAACTTTCAAAATTCAAATAAAGATTTATTAAAAAATTAATATGGTTTAGAATTAAAGAAAAATATTCAAAATATTATAACTTTTGAAGCTGTATAGTAAAAAAATAGATTTATGAAAATATTTCTGTATCATTTTATCAAAGATTTTCTCAAATCCAAAGGAGCTACTTTCTGATACATTTCTGAATTCATTTCTTTTCGGAAACGCATAATATTGGCAGGCGTTTTAATTTAGAAACTATGTTATAGAATGGCATTATCCATTTTTTTAATATAAGCAATTTAAGAACATACTATCAAAGTTAGCGTTTTGAATCGAATTTCCAAAAGTGAAAGCACGGGAAAGGAGAAAAACATGCAGTTACATAACAAAAATCTCTTATACCTCAACAAGTAATTTATTTATCAAAAATGGAAAATGCTATTCGATTACTTCAATAGTCACGCTTGTCTATTTTATGCCTTTATAGTTAAAAATTAGTCATAGTTTCGCGTTGTTAAGAAGTGAATTTGAGAACCACCTTAACACATATTACCAAAGGTTCCGTTAACATAAGTTCTTTATCACTATTAATACTTTTACAAATCATGTTGTCTGCCCTATGCATCTTGAGATGAATTAAGTCTAGTTCCGGTTCGATTCGACTATATATAGAAAAGCAATGCAAGCTTGATCTCGCTCCAGCACGCGTCTGCTAAAAATACTAAGCCCGGGTTAGACACAAAGTAACTGGCTGATGCCGATTACTACACTGTAAAAGTTACATTTCTGTATTGATGTTATCAAACTAGTATCAGCTCGTGAAGCAAATGTATACCTGTTTCTGTTAAAGCCATATTAATTGAAAATAGATCATATTTTATCGCTTTTGTTTAAATCTTTATAACGGGCCGATAGGCTAAATCTTTATAATAGGCTAAATTTTTCTATCGGCCCAGCCCGTATGGCCCGTTCATTTTTTTTTTTTTTCCCCAGCCTGGCCGGGCCCGTTAGAAAATTCGTAATTATTCCACCGGCCCAAGTCGAATACGGGCCTCGGGGTCTGTGCAGATCTCTATTTGACATAGATGGATTAATACAGCAGTTCCACATTATTTTACGCCAGGGAACAGTTCAATATGATTGAGGAAATAATAATAATAATAATAATAATAAAAGAATTCAGAAGGGATAACGTGCAAAACAAATGTTTTAAATGTCTCCAAAATGATGATTTGTAAGTATAATACACTTAAGAAAATTAATGATAAGGACATATAATGTAATTCGCACATACATAAAAGTAAAGATTAATTCCCCCCCCCCCCCACACACACACACACCTATTCACTACAAAAGAAATACGAGAAAATATAAGGATAGAAAGTAAGCTGAAAAGTATAAATGAAGACATGAGTTTTAAAACTCGTTTTAGAAAAAAAAAAAAAAAAGTGCTTATTTTATTAATCAATTAGTAAACCTTGCATCGGGGAAAAAAAAAAAAAAAAAAAACCCTACAATGTAAAAAGTAAAAAACTGCATTACTAAAAGTTTTTTAGTTACAAAATAAAAGATAAATATAAAGACATTTCACAGAATACTTAATTTATTAGAAGAAAAGTTCACATTCTCCTTTCCAATAATAATTTTTCAAATTTTTGGCATCAATGTTTTCTAATTTATGTTTTAATCTAGATTGCTCGCGAATTTCTCGTTTTAATAACAAAGATAGGTAATTACTAATTATTCGATAGCTGTTAATAGTTTTTGGGGGGAGGGCGGGGTGGAATGATTGAAAAACAACTTGATGACAATCAATACCATTTATTTAATACAATAACTATCTCAATGACTAAATAAAATAAGACTCCATTGCAAGAGCAACAAATTTGCCAGCATTCCTTTTTTCATAAACACATGTCAATAATTTTCAATTTATATTCATTTAAAAATGTGTGCGTAACCACATAAAAAGTCAAGGAACATTGTATTATAATAGACAAACAGCTGCGACCGTCGTGTATCCTCAACAGTCAATAAAATCGAACTACGTGCAAAAGCGTAAAATTAATAGGATGCATTTCCATTCCCCCATTATCGTGAACATTAGCCAAGTAAATAATAATTGCTTCAAATCTATACCCGTACTAGAGCGACGAAGAGGAGCGTGACTTTTTTTTTTCTTCTGCTACACTGGGTGTGAACCTCTTGAGCAACATGACTCATCCTCATTGATAGCAGGGCTTTTCCTTCAGTACAATTGTCAGTCCTCCCCCCAAGTAAGCTTCTCCTTCTCACTCATGCCAGACTACACAACCCTTTATAGAATAGATATTTGCAATGTGCATTGAAGAATTGGCTCTAGATCCCAAGTAAAGAGTTGAAACAATTTAAATACGCATTATATTTAATTTTTAGTAAGAAAAATGGAGGAAACCTATATGTTAGTTATTTATAAAAATACTTATTAAACTATATTTAAATGAATAAAATATGACTACAACCAATAAGTGTATGAAATAAAATTTATAAATAAAACCCTATAAATTATTTACAATAATATAATAGAATTACATTTCAACAGATTATAATAATAAAAACTTGTCCATTCTTAGGGATAACATCCAGAGACACTAAACTGACTTTTGTAAATTTTATATGGCAATTCTATGGTACACATGCCTTAAGAAGCTACATCATTTAACCCTTTAACGATCAAAGCATTTTCGTTGCTAAGATGTCGAAATAAATGAATGACACCGGTAATTAAGAACAAATATATTTCTAAATAAGAAAACGTGATTTTTCACATACACAATAAAAGGGATATTTTTAGATAAAAATACCGGTGTCAGTGTTGCATAGGGGAATTAAATTTTGTGGTTTCGTGGCGAAACCAATGAACGTTAAAGGGTTAAATGAAAAGACCCGTTCACTAATACTATCCTAGGGAAAAAAATTTATAAAGATATCTCGGTTGCATTTTAATATTTTTATTTTATTTATTTATTTATTTTGCATTGGATAGCTGAGATTGATCTGTATGTAGGCCGTTTTTTACTTTTTTGATTTTTTTTTTGTTTACAGATATTTTTTTTATGAGGACGCTTTCATTTTCGTAACCGATTTGGAAAGCGAAAGCACCCTCATAAAAATATCTACAACCAAAATCGAAAAGTAAAAAACAGCCTGCATTCAGATCAATCTCTGTTATCCAATGCAAAAGAAATCATTTAAAAATATTGAAATGCAAACCGCGATATCTTTATAAATTTCTTTCATAGGATTAGCATTAGCGAACGGGTCTTTTTATTTGATTGAAGTATTACATAAGTGTTACCTTAAGGGGGCTCAGAGGTTGAAAACTTTTCAAAAAATCGATTTTTTTTTATAATCTAGTTTGATTATTCAATTAATTCTTAACTCAATGCAAAAAACCGCATAAAAATATTAGCATTTTTAACGGAGTTATAAGCATTTATGTATCAATACTTACATAGCCGCATCCATATAATTTCAACTTTAAGTCGTGTTTTCTCAAAACTTGATTTTTGACGACTAATACCAAGATAAAAAAAAAAAAAAAACTATTTGATAAAATGGCTTTTTTTTTTTTTTTCATGCATATAACATTATCATCTAGATTATGAATTAAGGATATAACTATCACTTAATAAAAACATTATTAAAAAAAACTCTCAAAGTTGAAAATTTAAAAAACCCCTAAAAAATACAACTTTTTTTCCATTAAAAATACTCAAAATATTAAACTATCTAAAATATGTTAATTCATAATCTAGATAATAATGTTATATGCATGAAAAAAAAAAAAAAAAAAAAAAAAAAGCCATTCCATTAAATAATTTTTTTTTAAATCTTGGTGTTAGTCATCAAAAATCAAGTTTTGAGAAAACGCGACTTAAAGTTGAAATTATATGGATGCGGCTATGAAAGTGTTGATACATAAATGCTTATAACTCCGTTAAAAATGCAAATATTTTTATGCGGTTTTTTGCATTGAGTTAAGAATTAAATGAATAATCAAATTAGATCATTTAAAAAAAATCGATTTTTTGAAAAGTTTTCAACCCCTGAGCCCCTTACATGTTACACTGCAGATTATCTTTTTCACGTATACATTCATGTTCTACATCAAAATAACAAAATTTCACAAAATGCATTAATTAAGATGCTGTCTCTGTTTATCTGAATTTCATTAGATCGCTTGGTTGCCATTGTCATACAGGTTGAACTGAAATATAATTTAATTTGTTTCAATATGGCTGAGCATTCGCTCACAAAATATTAAGAACTAGCAGGCGTCGCCCGCTACGCTGGTCCACCTTTCAAGACGAATCATTGATTTTTTACAGTATGTTTTTTTTTTTTTTGTTAACCCAATACAATTTTCGAAAACTACCCTTAAAAATTTATCTAACAATGTCTCCTCAAAACCCGTCGATTACTTGTTTTTATTAAGACTAATCTTTCATAATCGGGTTTACTTGATCATAGAAATTTACTACAAAATAACAGACCAACACTATAATTGAGCACTGTAGAGTAATATGCAATATACTAAAATCATTCCTAAAAGATTATCTGACTTACAATGCGGATTTTATCAAAATGCATCTAGTAGATTTTTTTAAATGAATAATATTCCACAAATGTGTTCACCTGATTATAGAACTTTAACCCGTAATTCAATAAATCAGCGCATAAAACGATGTAAAACATGCTAAATGCTTAAAAGAAAAAAAAAAATCCAAGAAAATGTTTTTAGCAAGTTACATCAACCACCGGAACGAAATGCCGATTTTATGTATAAAGTAGAAGTAGATAGATTTCACGTCTTAACAATATTGATCATAAAAATTAATGAAATAGCATGTTATCTTTCGTTATCTCTGCTGAATAAATGCCACAATTGCGTCACAATGACGTAAATTTCAAGAGGTTTCAGAGCATGAATATTGTGATTTACAATTACGGTTACAACAACTGTATTTAATTTGTAAAAAGTTATCTCGCTAAACTGAAGTAATTGGCTATGTACTCCGATTATAGAGTTTTCCTCATCTTAATTTTTAAATTACTTAAACAAAAGGTATTTTACCGTCTCAGTGCTAGATTCAAGGCACAGGTGTCATATACGCGTGTCACATTGGCGCAATTTTTTTCGGACGCCAATTTGACGAAAAACTCGTTTTCTAATACCAGTTACACATATATTTATAAAAAGGGAATGATAACAATAAAATAAAATTTAATTAATAATTATAGAAGAAAAAAATGTATATAATTAAAAAAATAAAATAAAAGTAAATAAGCAATTTATAAATAACTAAACAACATCGGGTTACCTTATCAAGCAAAATAATAACATTTTGGCGCAAATTAAATACCAAATGCATATATGACATTGGCACCAGAAAAAAAAAAAATCGCGCCAATGTGGTATACGACATCTCAGCCGTTTCAAGCTGTTTACCAATTGCTTTATTGTGCATTATCCGTGTCACGGCTATAAATGATATTATACATGCTGCAGTTTAAAAGCTCTTTATGTTTATATTATACAATCAAATCTTTCCTCTTTATAATATTGGTATAGATGTGACCTAATTATTTACCGATTTTTATTAGTTACATATATCCATGCCTCTTGTTCTTTAACAAATACTTCAAAATTCCTATGTTATTTAAAGTATGACGTCACATTTTTCCAAAACAAATATTTTATTAGTAATTTAATTCTTTCTCGTTCACTTTACTTCTAATTATGTCACTATTTTTCACAGAGAGCATCTTATTAACGTAACCGATATTCGTGCGACATGTATAATAAAATACTTTTTTTTCAAATATGATGTCATAGTTATTTTCATTTCAATTCTTTTAATGTTTCACGTGGATACTACTCAATTGAAAATTAATTGCCGAGGAGAAATTATTATTCCCGATTTTGATTTTCTGGCAACGTGAAAGAAAAATGGTTATTTTTTATCGGAAAAATTTTAATTGATTCTGTATGGAAAATAATGACATTTTGAATTATCAAGGAAAATATTTGAATAAATCAATTAGAAATCAGCCTATGTTCACCAGAAATAGTGTAGCTTTCCAACGGTGAAAGAATTTTTCAAATCCGTCAAGTAGTTTCGGAGCCTATTCAATTGAAACAAACAAACAAATCTTTCCTTTTTATAATATTAGTATAGATAAGAGAGAATTAAGAGAGAATCGCAAATTAAAGATTATAAGGCAGTATAGAGTAAAATTATAACAACTTAGAATTCCAGACACTAAAAACTGTAGATTCTGGCGATGGCTATTTTGACATTTTTTTTCTGTGAGGTATTCATTTCGGAAATAAATAAGAAAAATAGAAGTAAAAACATTTTCTCGAATGAGTCCAATTCATCTTGGATTTTCTTAGATATAAATTATTTAATATTTAAAATGAGACAACAGAAATACTTTTAAAATAAAGTTTTGAAGTAGTACATCATCATATTTCATACATTACTCACATTTTTTAATGCTAAGAAATAATAATAAAAAAAATTAAGCAATTTTCATTTATTATTGTTCGTTCCAGTAAAATTTTTTATTGTTGGCATGGCAAGATCACGTAAAATATATTTTTGGAAAAATTTGGCATGTGGATGTGTGAAGGTTCACTGTTCCTGCCCTAGGAAAATTTCAGCATTTATTTTAAAATCGATAATATAGATATTGTACATATAATATCGTGTTAGTTTCTCCGGATGCTAACCCTGAGGATGGACAAGTTTTTTTAACTGTCCCCTCCTCCTAATCGAGAAAAAACAAAAATTTCGCCAAAAAAATTAACAAAAAGAAAAAAAAACTATAAAATTTGTTAAAAGATTAAGAAAAAACGGTCGATTTTGTTAAAAGATAGCAAAAACAGCGGATTTTGTTAAAAGATCGCAAAAAACTGCAGATTTTGCTAAAAAATTATGAAAAAACGGCAAGTTTTGTTAAAAGATCGGGAAAAAACGGCCGATTTTGTTAAAAGATTGTTAAGGGACAAGCCTGATTTATTGAAAAAAATAATACTTTTGTTGAATAAAAGATTCTTTTTGTTTCATAAACGGGTGTTTGCAGGATTCACATTTAGAAAGTTTTGGACAGTCAAAAGAGGATTGTGAACAGGGGGAGGGGGGGAGGGGGCGAAGGAGGAGGTCGCCACGGAAGCAGAAATTTAGGGGGTGCCAAATTTATACAACAAACGTCATTTTTGGGCTGTCACAAGAAAAAGTTGGGAGGGGGGGGGGAGGCCTCAAATCCTAATTATGCCCCGAGTGCAATTTTCCCCTCACACGCCTTGATTGTGAAGCAGAAAAATTAGTTTTTACAGCAGAAAAATTCACTTCTGGCATTAACTTACTTTGTGTGTGTGTCTCTTTGATGAAATTTGCATTTTTTCGCGATCTTTTGACGAAATCTGCCGTCTTTTCAGGATATGTTGACAAATTTTGCGTTTTTTCGCGAATTTTCGGCAAAATTAGCTTTTTTCGCAATTTTTTTGACAGAATTTTCCGTTTTATTACGATTTTCCGTTTTTCCGCAAATCTTTTGACGAAATCTGCCGTTTATCGTGATTTTTGGACGAAATTTGTCGTTTTTTTACGATCCTTTAAGGAAACCTGCCGTTTTTACGGAATTTTGTGACGAAACTAGCCATTTTTTCGCGATTTTTTTAAGTGAAATTTGACTTTTTTTCGCAATTTTTTGACGAAATTACGCGTCTTGTGGGATGCGTAAGAGTTATTTTTGCGTTCCGTCGCCGATTTTTTACGTAATTTACACGTTATAGCGCGTCCGCATCATCACTGAAGGGCTGTGTTTTTTTAAATGTGAGGCAAGAAGAGCGCTATTTTTTTGAATGAATGACAAGAGGGGCGCTAGTGTTTGGATGAGGGGCAAGAGGGATGGAGCGGCCCCCTGAACCCCCCTGGGGGAAACTCTGTTATATAACATATTATAAAATTTTAATTACCTATATTATTTTATAAATGAAATTTCATTTTTTCCGAATGAAAAGAAAAGAAAAGAAAAAAAGAAAAATCGCAATAGAAAATTTGTGCTAAGCAGAAAAGGTTCTCAAAAGCCATTAAATTTTTACGCTTTCACAAGCAAACAATTTTATGACACTTCGTGGTTCGCGTAAGGTATCTTTTATGGTTCACTTCCTATGTTTATAATCTTGGTTCCTAGAAATTCACACAACAGTTTTTATTGCTGATACAGTAATAAACAAAAACTTCTTTTGACAGATTCTCAATAACAATCAACAGATTTTTGTCGTTATATTAGAAGTTCATCAACATTAGAATAAAAAAGTCATTAACGTGGTTATTTGATCAAATAAAGACAAGCATGATTGATTACTTCATAATAATCTATTTTTTGTGACCGGAAATAAATATTCATTTTGCAGTTCGTGGATTATAAAAAGATGAGAAAAGAAACAATGATTATTTTTCCCTTTATGGAAAGTTTTTCGGGTGTTGTTGGATTACACAATAAAATAGAGAAAAATGTATACATTTTAGCGAAAAGGTATATTAAAGACTATAAGGTGGAGAAAAAGAACACTGTTTCGAATTATGTTTTTGTATATGAATACCAAAATTAAAATTCAGAATTTCTCATGAAAGAGCTGGCAAATCGAGCGATTAAAAAAAAAAAAAAAAAAAAAAAAAAAAAAGCAAGAGTACCCTACCTATGTTTTTTGTACATAAAAGAAACTTTACAGATCAGCGATAAAATTAAATTTTCAAAACTTTAATGCAAAAATTTCAAACTACCGAATAATAACGTACCAAAATTAAGACGACTTACAAAAATATGAAATATTTTACATACAATATGAAAAATTTCGGCTAAAACCTCTCTCAAATTTGGCATATCTTTGCAACGGCAAAGCGCCGCAATCCTCTTAGCTACACCAGTACTTTTTCGTGGACAACATATTCGATTCGGCCCTCTTTTAAAATTGCACCAGCCTAGTTAACTTTTTCTGCTATTTTGGCACTGTATAAAAAATTATTTAATGCCAACATGTCGCCCTGCTTTACGCTGAGTTTTCATTACACTTTTAAAAATGAGTAATGTTTTTGGGGAAAAACAAATTTATGAGTTTGTACCTGAAAAACAGAGTTGTTTTTCTGAAATGCTTAAAGGAAATCTATGCCACAGAGGTAAAAACAATAAAAGCACATTGTTTAAAGTGGAATCAAATTCTTTAAAATTTCTAACAACAAGGAACTAATTTTGATGTACACATTCAAAAATGATATTTAAATCGCAAGACAAGGGCGGATGTTGTTTCATGTGGGTCATTCTCCCTTTCTTAGAAACATATTACCAGTATTGAATGTTTTGAAAAACAAATTTTGCAAATTAAGGAAATAAGAAAAAAAAAATGCTTTTACATTGTTTTAAAATTATTTGGCACTATTCCAATATTTTGTGCGTGAAAAAATATTCTAAAACTATAAAATTCGGAAATACTCACATTCATGATCTCAAGAAATATACTGGCACTAGATGATGTTTCAGGACACATTTACGTGGCTTACTACTAACTGAACTGATATACCAACTATATACCCCCTTCCCATTAAACAAAAGTATTATATAATTTAAATAATAAATAATATACCATTATACACAATATTTTTGTTTTAAAAATACACATGTAAAAAAATGATTTTACTGGTATCTTTTTAATGTTGCTTCCGCCCCTCCCCTCCCCAAAAATGGGATTTTTTTTCCATTACTCATCGATGAAATAAAAATCATGAAAGGTCCCCTTCCCCCCAATGACTGATCTGTAAAAATTAATTTGGCAACAACAAATGAAAATCGAGTTTTTTTTCCCTTGAATGATCGACTGATAGATATGATTTTTTGAATCGAGCAATAAAAATGCACTTTTTTGTGACGACTAAAATAACTATTTTTAATGATAGATAGAAGAAAACCACAACATTCATGATCGTTATGCATCTGTTAAAACAGAAGTTCCCAAAGTATGCTCCGCGGCATCCCTGGGAAATAAATAAAACCTGAAAGAAATTAGCATACTGCAAGGGAAAAATTTTCGAAAATACGGTAGGAATTTTTGTGCGTGTTTCAAAAATAAACATCTATCACTGGGTTGAATAATACTATATCTTTAAAGATCATAATGGAACAATGTTGATGAATCACATTGATGGATTACTTAGACACTTGGCTACTTAACTTCCAGTCTTGCAAAAGCGTTAGAAAACCATTAAGGGAAAAAAAGAAATTGTATAAATGTGGCTGAAATAATCACGATGAAAAAATTAACTTCAAGTTAAAGATAGTTTAAATATGATAAAGACCATACAAAAATTTTCATCGTACATGGATTGATTTTCTATATATTTTTGGTTTGAACTACTTTATTTTATAAACGGCATTTTTTACACTAAACTTTTACACGTTATTGCTCGTCACACTTTAAGCAAAATAATTATAATAATAATAAAATCTATCGGCATTTAATATTGATATATATTAAATACTGTAATATTTTAATTTTTGGAATTTTAATTTCCTTTAATTTCCTTTTATTTCATTTTTATTAAAATTATTATTTGAAAATTCTATCCTTTTTTAAATAATTATATTTAATTTTTAAAACAATATTTGTCGCTTAACCCTTTGGAGACGATCGACTGGTATACATGAAACTTAAGGTACTCAAAATCTTTCATTATTATCACCAGTCATTTTTTATTGTAAAGTTAACCTTAATTAATCAAACCATTTTCGAGATTCAATTACAGAATTTTTTCTGTTTTGAAAAACTGGTGGTAAAAGATTAAAAATTAAGCAAAAGGCTCTCGTAGCAAAAAGATTAAAACTTTTTTTTTTTTTTTTAAATATTTATTTATTTATTTATTTATTTATTTTTAAATAAGATCTTGTTATCATTTAATACTAATTAAAAAAAATGATTTTTAAAATTTATAGTATGAACTCAGAATTTTTGTATCAAGAAAAAGGCCAAACTGAGAACCTTGACCCCATATTTGAAATGACTGGTTCGGACTCTTAGCCGGCAGATCTTTCTCTGATCCATAAGCATTAAAAAAAAAAAAAAATAAATAAAATAAATTGTAAACCGTAGAGTATCGTGGGCTAAAGGGGCTCGGCTTAGTAATTCTTTCCAAAAAGGGATCCCCGGGCCTAAAAGTTTGGGAACCACTATGTTAAAGAGTACATCTACCCCGTATCTCTACGTATGATTGTAAGTTTGGCATTTTGATTTCGAATTCCGATATAGTTACAAAATTCGCCAAGTTTCAGGACAGATTACCACATTAGACCAGTTTAGGACATTCTTTTTATATTTTAGGAGTTTCAGGGTAAGTACGACCCCTTTTATGTTCAAGGAAATAATGTCCACTGATCAGAATTTCAAAAAAGTCCTCTAAAATTGAAAAAAACACACCGGTAGCTTATTGATTTTAACCGGGTTTTTTTTTGCCAAAATTGGTTTTTTCACAGAAAGCATTTTAATTGCAAACCCCACAATTTTAAAAGTATTTTAAACTTATTTTAAAGACAGAGTTAAAATTTAAAAAACATAATCTCTCAATAATGAAGACATTAATACTGGACTAACACATAGATAGGACTGCAAACATCTAGTGGAGGAGCCAGAATTTGACTGTAGGGTGAAGGGGCTAGGATTGTCGACAATGGTGGTCGCTAATTATTTTATTCACCGGTTAACAGAATTAGTCTTTTTAATGAATGAAGTCATAATAGTATTTCCTTGAATATTAAAACCAGTACATTAAAAACAGTAGTTATGTTGGTTATGATTCATTTAAACATCATTTACAGTATATTAGAGTTGCAAAACTAAAATAAGAATGCACCAATAAAAGAACACACACAAAAAAAATTATATAAAGTGCTAAAAAATAAGCTGAACTTTAGAAGATGGAGCAAGTAATTTGTGTATAGTATGTTTGTATAAATCTGTATTGTTTCTACCTACCACTATCAGCTCATAAAATTATTTTTTAAATAACAATTTAATGGATAAATACTTCGGGTAAAAATTATGCAATTACAGTAAAACCCCGATAATTCGGATTAACTGGGACCAGACCCAATCCGAATTATCGAAAATCCGGAGAATTAGAAAAAAGTGAAATAAAATAAAACACAGTTACAGAAAATCACGGTTATGTTAAACTTATTGAATATTTACAAACTGTTAAAATGTTTACTTTGTAATAAAAAAGTTTGTAATTTTCTGTTGTGCCAGTTTTTTATACCTTTTGCGAACCGTACAGTGATGCTTTACACATATAAATAATTTTCTGCAAGTGATATTGTGGAAGCGTTTTGTCACAATAATAAGGAAGCAGACCTATGGGCTGACAAAGATCGGAATGTGATCCTTATCAGACAATGGGTCTTATAGGGACTATTTTACCTTGCTTTCTTGCAATGTTCTAAGTATAAATTTGTACAGTGATTTCTTATAACATTTCTAAATGGTTTAAATAGAAAATTGGGAAAATTGGAATTGCCAAACTTAGTGATATATAGTTGTTTCTTTGAAAGATAACATTAAAAAGTTTAAATAAGAAAGCTTAAGGTATTCTTCCGAAAAGATTTCAGAAAAAAGTTTTTTTAAATTCAGAATACGACGATGAAACATGTTAATGTTATGGAAATTAGCCAATTGCTTCTTAAACTTGAAAAGAAAAAATTGACGAAATCGATCCGGATTAATGGGGTCCGACTTAGTGGGGTTCTACTGTATTCAGACGTATATTTTATCAACACACGGTAACAAACTAGAAAGTATCTTTAGAAACGATATAGCCCATTAAAATTAACATGTATTTTTTTGAGTTATTAAAAATTTTAAAATGATAAAACTACAGAGAAAATATGTTTTTTTCCAAAACAAAAGCCGGTAAAAACAGTCCTTAGTAATTAATAACCAACATGCAGTAATTTCTGGAAACTCAGCAGTTTTTCAATTTAAAGAAATAATAATAATAATAATAATAATAATAATATGATACTACTCGTCTTCACATAAAAGCATTATATTTACTAAGATAATGTAAGCAAATTTTGTTTTCGAAGGTGGTTGAGGTGGATCCAATATAGTAAAAAAATAATTTTTAAAAATTTACGCTATTAAGACATAAGTACAGTAGCCTGTGTATGTATGTGCGCCCGTGCGTGTGTGTGTGTGGGGGGGGGGGGGGGCAAAGGGGAAAAACTCTTTAAAATATTTCTAGCACCCAGTTTCCCTTACTTATCACCTGCTCACATTTACACTATTTTCAAACCTTTAAAATGGCAGCATTTGCATTTTAGACGGACATACATTAAACAAATCATTTTATTATTATTATTTTTTTAATAAATTGTACGCAATGAAAACAATGATATTAATAATTAAGAAGTGTTTTATTGAACTATTGTATTGATAAATTTTGTAAAAAGGGATTGCGCTAACAATTTCTCAAATCCAAATTTCTGCACTGTCCGTTAAATTCACAGAAAAACTATTCAACTTTTAGGCACTTGGATGAAATTTTCAGGTTAATAGGAATAAAAATCAGATTGTGAATGCGCCAGAACGATTTGTATTATAAAACGGGGGAAAATGAAATATTGAGAACTTAAGGACTATCCTTACAAAAAGATTTTTACATCATCCGACAGAGTCATAAAAACTCACCTTCTGAGCCCAGTTTAATTTTCATTTTCTTCTTCAAAACATTCCTGCAAAAGAACCACAACATCCTCGCACATATTCAACAAACCGTAGGAGCTCGAATAGTCGCTAATATGTGAAAAGCTATCTCTATTTCTCTCCCACTTTGGATGAACGACCGCCAACCAGTGGAGATTATAAAGGGCATCATTTCTATGTCCTCCGAGCAACAAGACCAGTCTAGGCCGTGACATTGCATTCCGCCGAAAAGTATTCATGTTTCGGCCAAAACTATATCATCGCTCCTCACTTAGCAATTGGTCAGAAATATGATAAAAACGCACGGCGCCTCCTTGACCTCACGTAGCGAAAGACGGTGAAATGAATGAAAAATACAAATAATAATGCACTCACAGAACGAAATCAAGTGAAGGGCAAGATTTTTCAACAGAAGTGTCTGTGGTCCGCAGTCTTAGTAGCGTTTTTAATATGAAGAATATAAAAACGAAGTTAGCTAAATTAACAACCAAACATCCCAAGTAATACAATTTTAAAACCAGTTCAACAAGAAAAGAAAAAAAAAAAAGACAATACAGATATATTTAACAGTTAAGAAATATTAAACAATAAAATTAAACACTAACTGCAATCGGATGATGGGGAGATTGGTTCCTCTGGACCCAGGTTAAAAAAAAAAGTTAAGAGTTAATGGTAAAAAGAAAAACGGAACTTGTTACGGGGGCGGGGGGAGAATCCCTGACGAAAAATTCTTAGTTTCTCTTCTTTTAGTATTTAATTATTTTTAAGTCAGTCGTGAAGAATACATTTTACAATTTTTTATCATCAGATGTGAAAAAAAAAAAAAAAAAAAAAAAAGCTAATTACATTTTAAAATTTAGGGAAGAGCAATAGCCGACACAATAATAAGCAATAAGTTAAATAAATAAAAAAGAATACTGCCCAGTTAAACTGAAGGCATTGAGCTCACAGGCTACAAATACTAATTGCACATTAAAGCTTTATATTTTCAAGGGTTAATTCCGTTCGAAAAAAAAATTAAGAAGGGGAAACAGCTCTCCCCTTTTCTCTTTTTTTATACTTAATCATTGAACCTCCTATACTATCAAAGACATGCTTTATCATATAAAAAATCTATATCCAAAATTCAGAGCAAATTAGATAATTCTTAATAAAAACCCATTTAGCATTTATATAATTTAAAAAGAGTTATCCCCCTCTTTTATACTTAACCATTAAACTTCCAAAACTATTCAGAGATTTGAACGAAATCTGAAAATTCTGCTTGAAAAACCCATTTATATAAATTAAGGGGGGGGGCATTAGAACTCCTGTTCCCCTTATTTATATTTATTCAATGAACACCTAATAAGAGTCATGGAATCGCCTCATCAGAATGATCCTAATCTAAATTTTGAACGAAAATTAATTCTGCATGAAAATCCCGTTTATATCAACTAACGGGGGGGGCATTAGAGCCCCTGTTCCCCCTATTTATACTTATTCAATGAACACCTAATAACAGTCACGGAATCGCCTCATCAGAATGATCCTAATCTAAATTTTGAACGAAAACTTAATTCTGCATGAAAATCCCATTTATATCAACTAACGGGGGGGGGGCATTGGAACCCCTGTTCCCCCTATTTATACTTATTCAATGAACACCTAATAACAGTCACGGAATCGCCTCATCAGAATGATCCTAATCTAAATTTTGAACGAAAACTTAATTCTGCATTAAAATCCCATTTATATCAACTAACGGGGGGGGGGGCATTAGAACCCCTGTTCCCCCTATTTATACTTATTCAATGAACAACTAATAACAGTCACTGAATCGCCTCATCAGAATGATCCTAATCTAAATTTTGAACGAAAACTTGATTCTGCATGAAAATCCCATTTATATCAACTAACGGGGGGGGGGGGCATTAGAACCCCTGTTCCCCCTATTTATACTTATTCAATGAACACCTAATAACAGTCACGGAATCGCCTCATCAGAATGATCCTAATCTAAATTTTGAAAACTTAATTCTGCATGAAAATCCCATTTATATCAACTAACGGGGGGGGGGGGCATTAGAACCCCTGTTCCCCCTATTTATACTTAATCAATGAACACCTAATAACAGTCACGGAATCGCCTCATCAGAATGATCCTATTCTAAATTTTGAAAACTTAATTCTGCATGAAAATCCCATCTATATCAACTAACGGGGGGCATGAGCCCCCCGTTCCCCCTCTTATACATATCGAATGAACTCCAAAAACTAATCAGGGAAGTGCCTTGTCAGGATATACCTACATACAAAATTTCAAGTGGATCGGATATTTTTATCATGAGTTATCGCGTTACGTACATACATACAGAACGGACGGGCACATAAGCTCACAGGCTATCTATGATAGCCTGTGAGCTAAAAAGTAATACAACTTTTTCAAGGCCACACAAATCAAATTATATATAATCGATCATCAAATTAAAGTTTAATTCATATTACTTTCAGTTTTCAGATTAAATCAAAAGCTTCAAATAGCAAAAAATAATTAGAACAGAGTTTGCAGAAGATAAATTAATGTTTAACTTAAATTAGCTTTCAATATTACAACTATTCCCCCTATGCTTTAAAAAATGGAAAAGAAATTAAAAATTAAAGAAAAAATCATGCGTCAAGCATAAATTAAGATATCCTTTCTAACACTTCTATAATATTTTAACGACACTACACCGTTTAATAAAGTAAAGAAGATATATAAGTAAACAATATTAAAATATTAAAACGCATAATGCATTTGAAAAACAGACTTCAGCAATTATCGTCCAAAGGAAAGTGATACCCCAATCCTTTTATGCCGCCCTGTATATAACCTACCGCCTACAGATTTCTATATATTCTACATAATATGCAGCAATTTAGTTTAGCTTGAAAACGTATAACCCAATTGAAAACTGACCACCCTGCCAATAGATGAAAATGTACTCGAATTCTTTTGCACAGTCCTGGTGTCAGGGGGAATGTCCCCCCCCCCCAGGGCAACCCCCTGAATTCAACACTGATTTTTTAATGAATCCTAGTAATGAATAATCAATTTCATTATTTTTTAATCGCTGCAATTAGTTTTAATTCTTTTATGTGATCGTTTAATCGTCATTCTTCTTTTTCGTTCTTTTGTGTCTAAAAGAAAGATAAATGCTTTGCATTTTTTATTCTACTAAAAGCATGTTTTCAGTGTACTTTAGAAATTCATATCAATTTCATTATATGTGTAATAGTATAACAGCTCTAAAATACGCCATAAACAATATGTCCCTATACAGGGTTCCCAGCAAAACATGACTGGTAAATTCCTTGACTTTGCATGACTCAAAAAATTCCCTGATTTTCTTTGATCAAACTGGCATACAGCGAAATTTTCTACTTATTTTCGCAATCTTTTGTCAAAATTAGCAATTTTTTTTCTGCAATCATACTTCAATTTCTTCGATTTTTTTTTTTTTTTTTTTAAGAATTGTTTGAAGAATTTTGTGTTATTTTTCATTTTTTCTCCAAGACTTTTTAGAAAATGTTTGTAAATTCCCCGACTTTTCCTATATATTTTGAAATTTCCCTGACTTCCCATGACTACTTTGAAATTCTCTGACTTTCCATGACTACTTTGAAATTTCCTGACTTTCCATGATACTGGGAACCCCGCCATAGATCACAGTATAACAGTCCTTTTGAGTGGTTATGTAAACGAACTATAAATGCAACATAATTTATTTTCAATAGCATATATCAATTATATGTCCGCCTAAGTATCCGGGTGGTGAGTGGTCAGGGAAAAACACAAAAAAGTTGATACACATATTTTGTTAAAGAGAAATTCACCTTCTTTAATCCCTTTACATTAATGGAAATATTTTCTATAGGAAAACACTGGTAGTTTCCTCTTTCTTTCTTTCTTTTTCTTTTTTTTTTCTTTTTTTTCTTTTTTTTTTTTTTTTTTACTGTGTTTTTTCCTGACCATTCGCTACCCTGAGTATATTTATGAAAGTTAGAGAGCGGACAAATTGAAGTCAGAAGCATTTTTCAACTATGTTGGAAAAATTGCAAGGTATTCAATTTTAGAAATCATTAAACAAGTTCTATTCCAATATCCTTTTCCGCAAAACAAATCTGAATATTTTGTTTTTTAGATGTTACCATTATATATTCGCAATATTCCTTTCTATTACCCGATTGAGAGTAAAGTTCATTTATCCTCGATGAAATAATTAATTACAAAATTAGGGGAAAAAATATATCTTGTTAAAACGCTCTTTTTTCTTTGGCCTGTCACCGAACATTTAAAATATTTTTTTTTTTTTTTTTTTTGTTTAAAAAGTTAGTGCACGCCCATTAAAAGAAATAAAAATTTTTGCCTCTCCCCTAACTTTCATGTTTAAGCATGTTTTCAAATTGCACGCAATCTCGAGAAAATGCCGTTATAAAAGAAATAATATCCAGTATTTTTTTTCTCCACGTTGGCAGGCATATTAGTCATTTGGTATTTCGTCTGTGTAGGTGAATATAATAGAGTATTTTTCTGCTATTTTTAAATATTACGATTCTTCTGGCTGCTGTGCATAAATTGTCGCGAGCGCAGTATTTATTTTCATTAATGAAAAAGACAGGTTCATTCACCCTGAGATATATCTCACCTTCACCTTGAAAGTTAATCGCCTTAGTTCTGTTTTTCATCCCCATGCATGTGCGGAAGAGGTTTCCTGGAGCAAACGGATTTCTCCGCCATTCAATTTTCGCTTGTCACACTGCTAATGAGGGCAACTCCTTTAACCCCCTTTTTCATCTGTGTCATCGGCATCTTTTCTAAATCCCTTTGTGCTTCCTCGAAACGAGTGTGTAGAAATTTCAATTCAAAAATTATGCGGAAGAACCAAGTAGTCAGTTATTTTTTGCAACAAATTAACCAATTAAAATTGTTAATAACTAATAAAAAATATGTATTTGTGAGAATTAACCATTTAAAATAATGATTAATGTCATTATACAGGGTGAGTCATAAATATCAAAACAATAGGCTATCTCCTTAAATATTGCTCTTAGACCCATACTTCCAATTGCAAAAATTCATAAAAAAAGGTGAAATTTTTGATAAGATAAATTGCGACTCCATGGGGGGGGGGGGGGGTAGTTGAAAAAAATGCAAAAATTCATTTTTTATATGGCCCCCTTAGCATAAAAATTCCAATTATGAAAACTTTCCTTAATTAGTCCTAAATAAAACACAAAAAGTTGCATCTTCATATCTTAAAAACTCACAAAGTTATAGCCGTTTAAAAAATTCATCAGGATTTAAGGGATTAGACACAAACTGAAATGCGCGGAATTAAAAAAAAAAAAAAAAAAAAAAAAAAAAGAATGTTACTTTCACAGTTCTAGGAAAAGCGTAAAAAATATTTTTTGAGTTAGAATTTTGATTTTTTTTTCCTTTTTTGTGATGGTTAGCCTTATAATTTGCTAAGAAAATCACATCCTAAAATTTCTCATACAATTTATAAAAGTTTCATCTGGTTGCTACTGGTTTAAATGGGATAATTAAAAATCGTTATAACTCGTAACATTATTTATCGGATTTCAATTTACTTCCATTTAATTAAAGATGAAAATCTGATTTTATTTTTGTTCCAGGATTTTTGTTTTTTAATAATTTTAGAATTTAAAAATATTTATTGAAAAAATAACATAACTTTAAAAAAATTTCAAAAGTAACTTTTCAAAAGTAAATATTTTTTCAAATTTGCCGAAATAAAACTAATGTAAAATAAAAATAAAAAATGAAGTGTTTCAAGTGCTTTTTTCCCTTACAAATTCTTAACATTTAATAATTTAAAGACAAGAAATAGTGGAGAAAAAATTCATTATGTAGAAAAACGAAGTGTACTGTTTAAATGTCCGTCAGTTATTTAAAAGAATGCTTTTTCTAAGATGCAGATTAAGTCTCTTTTTAAAAATTTAGATCTGACAACTTCAGGCTTTTTATCGTCCTGGAGATTATGTTAAAAATTCTGTATTCTGGGCCCAGGTCGGGCAAGAACAGAGACGTTGCCTTTTTTTTTCAAGGTTCGCCAGACCGGGCCTAAAGTACTTTTCATAAAGAAGGCGAGTGCTTCTTTCTTCCTATGTGTACACAGGACGAAATTTTCATTCTCAGTCTCGACAAAACCCGTATTAAAATCACTGTCTCCGGCTGACTTAATACATACAGAAAATAAATAAAATTCGGCTCAATCAAAATTCTTATCAAAAACACATAGATTATGAAATCTCCTTTATTTTAGAAAAAAACTTTAAAATTCATTTTTTAAATGAATAATATTTTCAAAGACTAAAAAATTGAATACAATAAAACCAGTGAAAAAAAATCTGCCTATGACGGAATTCTGTCTTAAACGGAAAATATGTTGATCCATGCAAAATAAATACAATATTACCTGAGAAAAAAAAATAACCTCCAATTACACCTCCTAGGAAGGGCATCTGTCTATAATGTATTTTTTCTTTCCTGTGTGATTCCGTCTTAAAAGGTTTTACTGCATAACATTTTTCAAAGTCTGAGTCTCCAAACGCATAGGGTATGGATTAACGATATATACGTAAGTGAAACATTTAAGTTTAGAGCTTCATTGATAATACAGATTCATTGATAAAATAAATATCTTACAGCCTTTGGCGCTTCTTTAATAATAAAAAATATAAATATAAAAAACGAAAAGCTATAAAAGGAATTTTTGGTCCGAACTCCCCCATACGAAACAATTTTTTCCCACACCGAAGTAAAAAAACTATCTAGAAATTTGCGGCTGGACCGGGCTATGATTTAAACTTTTTTCCAGACCGGTCCGGGTTATGATTTTAACAGTTTTTCAGGCCCGCCCGAACTTTTTCCCCTATGGGTCGGTTTGGAACTGACATAGATATTTCGATGCTTCCAGACCTCCAGTGCAGGCTACCAACATATTTTGAAAACAAGTTTAGATTTAATTCAATACGCTGCTTTGTTATGTCCAAATGAGAGGCGCTGTCTTAAATCGACATTTAATAATAGATAATTTATGGGCAATCCCTCACTTGCTTTGAAAATTAGCAGAAAAATCTTCGTTTACGAAAAGAAATAAATTTCGTCATAAATCGCAAAAAAAAAAAAAAAAAAAAAAAAAAAAAAAAAAAAAAAACGGAAAATTTCACGTATAAAAACATTTCATATTTATTTACTTAGAAGGTGTCACAAATAAAAATTAAATTAAAGAGTTGACATGTTTCGGTTCATTAATAAGAACCGTATATTGTATGTGAACCGTATATTATTTGTGACACCTTCTAAGTAAATAAATATGAAATGTTTTTATACGTGAATGAAAAAAGGTGAAGTGATTTTGTTTTAGTTTTTGAAAAAACGAAAGCTAACAACAGTTTTAACGGAAAATTTCGTTAAAAAAATCTCGAAAAAAAAAAGGGGGCAAATTTCTTCAAAAGATCGCGAAAAACCGGAAAGATTATTCAAAACATCGCTAAAAAACGACAAATCTCTTCAAAAGATCACGAAAAAACGGCAATTTTTCTCAATAAATTACAAAAATACGGCAAATATTGTTAAAAAAAAAATCACAAAAAAGGCAAATTTCTTCAAAAGATCGGGAAAAAGGGCGTTTCTTGAAAACATCGCAAAAAAAACGGCAAATTTCTTCAATAGATCGCGAGAAAACGGCAGTTTTCGTAAAAAGATCACAAAACAACGGCGAATTTCTTCAAAAAATCGCGAAAAAACGGCAAATTTCATCAAAAAAATTCTGAAAAAACGGTACATTTCTTCAAAAGATCGTGAAATAACGGCAATTTTCGTCAAAAATTCACGAAAAAACGGCAAATTTCTTAATAAAGATCATGAAAAAACGGCAAATTTCTACAATAGATCGCGAAAAAGCGGTAGTTCTCGTGAAAAGATCGCTAGAAAACAGCAGTTTTCCTAAAAAGATCACAAAACAACGGGGAATTTCTTCAAAAGATCACGAAAAAACGGCACATTTCATCAAAAAATCCTAAAAAAAAGGGTACATTTCTTCAAAAGATCGCGAAGCAAGGGCAAATTTCTTCAAAAGATCGTGTAAAAACGACAGTTTTCGTTAAAAAAATCACGAAAAAACGGCAAATTTCTTGAAAAGATCGCAAAAAAAAGGCAGCTTTCGTTAAAAGATCTGAAAAACGTCAAATTTTGTCAAAAATCGCGAATAAAATGCAAATTTCGTCAAAAGATCGCGAAAGATGACATCTCGGCAAAAGATCGTGAAAACCCCGCAAGCTTTGTTAAAGGGGAGCCCTCCCCCCCCCTCTTTCGGTGAAAATGAGGGTTCCTATGAGATGTTAAAAATTCTGAGAACAAAGCTTCTTTTTTAAAGTATACTTTTCTTTTATGTCACAAAGACTTGGGAGATTTGCGTGCATATAATGTAATGAGAGGGATTGGTCTGCAGACTGTTTTTTTAAGTTTTTACTTGTGTTGCAGACTTCAGAAAAAAATTATGCTGCTGGGTGGGTGGTCAATTAATTACCCCGGAAACACGTTGATTGGGAATTACCCCGGTTCATCTTAAGTATTAATTGGATCAAATAAAATGGTTGTCAATTGCTAAATTGATTAATGGTTTAAAATGGCATTCAATTCAAAACAATAATTTAATGTTATTAAATAAATAACATTGTTAAAGACACATTTTAACAGTTATTTTACATAATAAAATGAAATATATTTGACTGATATTTTTTATCGCAGCTTTGAAAGTATTAAAGACAATAAACAAATTTATAGTAAAAATAAGTAATATTCACAGAAAAAAACAAAAAACAATTGAAAACAATTTTCTAGATGTAAATCCAAATATATTTTATGAACTTATATACAGTACCGCGATTCATTTTTTAAAATAAATATTATTTTTTATGCTTGGGCTATTAAGAATTTTCACCTTCTTTCAAAAGAAAAAAAAAAAATCTCAATATATGGACGTCAAATTAATCGTGACAAAATATTCTGCCCCAAAGAGAACATTACAGAAATTTCCTTTCTCTATTAAAATCTCATTAAAAGAACTTTATTTACATGACTTCCAGATGCTTACTATAATACAGGGTTACCTTTGATTTGACGCCTCTATTGCTCTTGAATAGAGAAAATGTTTGGTTATTAAATTTTCCAGACCTTCTTCAGACCAGACCCCACCTTCCCAACATTTTCATAGCATGTTTGCATCAATAATAATAATTAAAAAAAAGTCTAGAATTGCTTTAAAAAAGATTAGATTCTTCATTTATGAGAAACTGTTTTATGTCTGAATAAAAATAAATAAACTATGATAAAAAATATATATATACATAATAATGTATAAATAATTAAATTTAATACAAAACTACCACATTGAAACATGGAAAAAATAAATTAAAATGAAAGTAATCGAAATTTGTAGAACCAGAGTGGAATTTTCAGGCCGTCAAATACTTCGGAACCACAAATAAAGTGTGCGGTTTCATCTTCGAATTAGCCATGAAAAAGCAAAACAATACGAATTTGGGGCTACCAACACACATAAAACCAAAAAACATTAAAAATAAATCATAATAACATTATTAAAATTAATAGAAAAGGGAAAAAAACATACTAGACAGTATAGTTACCCCTAAAATGATATAGCACAAAAAATAGACTGTTATGATTGTAAATTATATCCTGTCAAAAACATGAATGTGAAAGAATGCCAAGTTCGTTAAAGGTTTTGCTAATAAAAGAAGTGAGATGTAACTGCAAACCAAGTTCTTTCGGAGCTCCTTAAATCATAACTCCTGTCATGCATAATATTATTCAATTGCTTAAAATGATTTGTTATGTTACTTGTTATTCAATAGAGCGACTTAGAAAATTTTCTCTTATTCAATTTTTTCTATTTAGTTGATCAGAAATTAAAGTTGATCCCTTCCTTAACTTCAATATACTTATTCGAACAATCGATTGACTAGATCTTTGCCAATCAGATTCTAGATTGAATTGTACTCCGACTCAAAGATTAAAGTTGATAGCTGAAAACTTGCCAAGTCGCTCTATTGAGTAACAAGTAACATAACAAATCTTTTTAAGCAATTGAATAATATTATGCATGACAGAAGTTATGATTTGAGGAGCTCCGAAAGAACTTGGTTTGCAGTTACATCTCACTTCTTTTATTAGCAAAACTTTTAACGAACTTGGCATTCTTTCACATTCATGTTTTTGACAGGATATCATTACTTTTTGTAAAATCCCTTCTTTTATGAGCGAAACCTTTAACGAACTTGGCATTTTTTCACATTCATGTTTTTGATAGGATATCATTATAGGGTATTTGTTTCCTTTTTGAAATAAATAGGTTAAATTAGTTTTATTTAATATTAATTAATCTTTCAGCTTTTTCCTGCATTTATTCACTGTTTTTTTCAGTCAAATTTAAAAATTTAACATTAGGACTGCTTATGTTCCTTTAAATTCCACTAATAAGGATGTTCCTTTTAATTCCACTAATAAGGATGTTCCTTTTACGTGATTGGGTACTACTTGATTATTTCGTCGACCAAAACCGTTTGTAGCCAACTTGGCGAAATATCGCTATATTGACGACAAAAATTACGCACCAAAAGTCATGCTAACATGGCGCTATTTCTGGTATTTTGCCAAACTGCCATAGATTCCCATTGTAATCTGGTAATTTATCGAATAATTTTGTTACAGCAAGGACTGCCCTCATCATTTTCGCATCTTTTTTTTTCTTTAAATCGGTTCGCTAACTACCCAAGATAGCTTAAATATTGCTATTTAGAAAGTTTTTAGAACGCTTTCACGCATTTTTACCCCTTTTAAATTTTGTATTTGTTAACAAATGTTCTTAGTGATAATTTATATCTTATAATTAATGAGCATGCCAAATTTTATGTTTTTAGGCCCTTAACATACAGACATCGCATTTTTATAACGCTTTTTGCTCTTTTACCCCCTTTGGATTAGTGGAATCGACATAAGATATAACCTATATTGGAGCAAGGACTATCACCATCATTTTGATATCATTACTTTTAAGATCGGTTTGTTGTTTGCTGAAATTGCTTAAAAATCCCAATTTAGAGCATTTTTAGAACGCTTTTCGCACATTTTCACCCCTTTTGAATTCCGTACTTTTACAAATGCCCTTAGAGATCATTTATATCTTATAAATAATTAACATGCCAAATCTTATAGTTCTTAGTCCTTCAATAACACAGAAATTGCATTTTTAGAATGTTTTTTGCTTCTTCACCCTCTTTTGGTTAATGGTATACGCATAAAATATAGCCTATGTTTGAACGGGGCGAATACCATCATTTTGGTTTCATTAATTTTGAAATCGGTTCGGTGGTTTCAGAGATTAGCCCCGATACTCACCAAAAGTTTCGCCAACTTGGCACTATTTCTGATATTTCGCGAAATTCCCATAAACTCTAAAATGCCAAACTTTATGTTTCCAGTCCAGTTTCTTAATATACAGACATCGCATTTTTAGAATGTTTTTTGCTCTTTTACCTCCTTGGGGTTAGTGTAATCGACATAAGATATATCCTATATTGGAGCAAAGACTGTCATCATCATTTTGATATCATTACTTTTAAGATCGGTTTGTTGTTTGCTGAGATTGTTTAAAATTGGTATTTCAAACTTTTTTAGAATGGTCTTCGCGGATTTTCACCCATTTAAATTTGATATTTTTTAGCAAATGTCATTAGTGATCATTTATATCTTATAAATAATTAACATGCCAAATTTTGTGCTTCTAGGCCCTTCAGTAAAACAAAAATCACATTTTTAGAATGTTTTTCGCTTCTGAACCCTCTTTTGGTTAGTGGCACAGACATAAGATATAGTCTATGTTTGAACCGGGGCGAATACCATCATTTTGGTACCATTACTTTTGAAATCGGTTCAGTAGTTTCTGAGATTAGCCCTGATACTCGCCAAAAGTGACGTCAACTTTCACTATTTCTGGTATTTTGTGAAATTCTCATAAACTTCCATTGTAATTCAATAATTTATCCTCTAACCAACCATTAATGTTTAATTAATGGCGATTTCTGATTTTTTCCTATTTATAGATCCAATAACCTACCTCCACACCAAATTTCAACTTCCTAAGTCACCTGGAAGTAGTCAAACATTTCTATGAGTGAGTCAGTGAGTCAGTGGTAAAAACAGTGGTTTTCAGACGTCAATTTCTCGTGAACGGTAAAAGATTTTTTTAAAAAAATTTAGGATTCGGAAATTAGAATATGGTCTTACACGACACAAAAAATTGCAAGTGTGTAGGTCAAATAGAATTTAAGTTATTGAGGGGTCAAAAGTGGCTCGAAATGGTTCGGGTAATATAACCCACGGCCGGTGTGTCGCCTTTTACTTTGCGAACTTGGCTGACACACTGCCGTGTGTCTAGATAAATGCATTACATATCTATTGGAAGATGGCTTACGCATATACTCTCAGTAGATATACAAGTTAAAAAAAAATTTTTATTTAATGAAAAGCATTATTGAATATAATAAGTAATAGATTTACTGAATATTAAAAATATGTAAAATTTAAGATGGATGAATCATTATAATAATTCCTATAATTAATAATACCATGTCATATTATAAAATCTCGATGATTAAATCCTTATTATATCATACTGTAATTACTTAATAAGTAATTAATGTAAAATGATAATTAATTGTTAACTAATACCGTAATCATCATATATAATTATAAAAAGCCCAATGTCATCAACACTTCCCGGTCTCTCCACTTCACATTTTTATATGCATGGTTGCCATTTTGGTACTTTTATGCTAGCCGGATGCTGGTTTGCCAAATTTTATGCCATTGCCATCGTTTCATTTGAAATATAAAACTATAACTTATTTCATTTAAAATACATAACTTTTATTTAAAACACAGATTAAAAAATATGTATATCAGATTCATTCATCTTATTTAAAATTCAATAAATAAATGTATTTTCCCAGCATAGGTTATCGGCAAAACAAAGAAAGTGCTTGTCGAGAAAGGAAATTTGAAAAGGAATCTTTTCTTGCAAACTTTTTACTTTTTCATATACGCAAGTACATAAATAAATAATTAATAGTAATAATAATAACATAAAACAAAATGTTTTATTTCAATATAAAAGCATTGTTTCTAATTTACATTTAAAAAAAAATATGTATATTTTGAGATAACACCTGTTGAAATTAAATTGACATTAATAGTTTAATATCGCATTCCTAAAAAAAAAAAAAAAAAAAAAAAAAAAAAAAAAAGCTGTAAAAGATTTATTCAATCACGAATAAGAAAAAAAAAAAAAAATAATAACAAGATGAATGTAGATTCTACCATTGTAGAATTCAGTTTCGCCTCCGATTAGAAAAAAAAAATCGATAGAAGTTTTTTAGAAGGGCGACCCCGTTTAGATTGCAATGAACTAACTTCATTTTTCTTGTGTTTATCAATATAATTGCAAACAGAACGGCGTGAAATACCCAATTGAATAGCAATTTCTCTCTGAGACATTGGAATTGCGGAATAATAAAGATATACAATTTGACGTGCTACTTCTTCATTGACTAGATTCATCAAAAACGGATTTTTTCTTTAGTTTAAACGCTTTTTTATAGACTGAGTAAAAGGAAATGCAATTTAACAATAAAACGAATGGAATCCCGTCGAATTCGACGAATGAAATGTTCAAAAGACCCGATCGATTTGGTTAAAAAAAAAAAAAAAAGCAAAAGTAATTACATTATTGAATCAATATATAATAAATATATATTTACAAAGTAAATTTCAAATTTGCCAGTTACAATTTTGCATTCAAATATTCGCACATCTACAGTTAAAATTATAATAGGAGTGCCGGCGAAATCCAGAAATTTTATTTTATATGCACTCACAGAAAAATAGCTTTATTTAAAAAAAAAAAGAAAAATAATATCAGGTACTACTAGGTTATCCCATCGACCAAAAAATTATCGCCAAACTATAAGATTAAATGCCAATAATGGATGATCGTGAATGTCACATTCAATGACATTAAATACGATTCATGTGTTTAAAATGTCATTAAGTGATTTTTATTTCGACTTTTTATTAATATTTTTATTAATATTCTACTAATTATTTATTTTTTCGTTATTTAAAATACAAATTATGTCAATATGTATAATTTGGCTATTAATGTGGCGATTTGTATAATTTGGCGAAATTGGTCGACGGGATAACAGAGTAGTACCTAATATCGTTATGAGTAAAAATACGATGTTTTAAATAGTGACGTCATTTTCTCTTCAAATGTTCTTTAAAAGTTACTGTTTATGAAAAAGGCATCCATAATAATATTGTAATTCCCTTTTATCTGGTTGCTGAATGACATAATTTTCCTCATTTGAAATTTCTCTTATTTTGATTTAGACATTTATTTTTATCATAAATTATTTTCTGTCATTTTATTTACGTTATTAATATTATTTCTCAGTAAATATATATATTTTTAACTCAATTAGTGCATAATTATACGCAATCATTTTAGAAAATAAATTTTTATTATCGAGAGAAAAGCTAAACTGTGTTGCCACCATTTTGAAGAAATGTCATGAAAAAGCCTTTAAAATTAAAAATAAAAATGGAAATAAATTAAAAAATAATTAAAATGGGCACAACTACAAATAAATAGCTTTCATTTAAAAAAATAATTATCAAAATCGGTTGACTAGAAAATTCAGGGTTGATGACACGACATTTTTAGCTTGTCTGAAAGAAATAGCATCGGATGCTAATAACTATGGAGATTCGTAAGGCAAGTTTTTCAACAACAAATGGATAATATTATTATGACATCATTGTAGATAAAGACGTGATAGTTTTGTTATGTCTTATGACATCATATTAGGTAAAATTGTGACGTTGTTTACAGTTTGAATTCACGTTTCTTTATTGTCATATTTATGAACTCAGAAACGAAATTAATGAAAAAAAAGAGCATGCTTTTTCATTATTAATTTTTGAAATAATGAAGTATGAAATGCTACCATGATTGCAAACAGTTCTTAATTTCTCTGGTCGGAATCCTCCGATTTGGATAATAATTGAAGAAGTAAATTAAGAGTAAAAGTAACATAATAGAATGCGCAGAATACTTTTAATGGAGACCAAAATGATCGTCATAGGCGGCTAGTGTTTAAATATGTAAAAAGAGGATGAAAATATAAAAATAAGGGAAAGATAATAAAAATTAAAACATAAATTAATTTAATTTAACAATACTAACCTAAATTTAATATCGTAATATAAGGTGAAAAAAAAGAGGAATAAAATAGATAATTAATGTATGCATTTTATACACTTAGAAATAGTATTTTAGGTATTGTTCAAATTAATAAAAGTTTGATTCAAGTTAATCTTTAACATTAATTATTAAATTATATTAATACATTTAATTAATATTATAACTATACAATTATTCATACGTATGTGTTACTTCAACATCCAGGATAAAAAGTATTGTTGGAATTTAGCTGATGATTTCCGCTCAGTTTTTCTTCTTATTATTAACGATTGCATAGCATCCAGACAGCACCACCCTCCACCATACTCTAACATCTACCCACTCAGCCATTCTATAGCATATTTTTTATATTTATTTTGCAGTTTTAATTTATTATTATTGTTTTTATGTTTTAATATTTTTCATACATTTTTTACACAATGTGTTGATTATTTTTTAATATCATGTAATTATATTTGTATATTAAAGAGTATATGAACTTTTTAGGAAAACCATTATTTAATATATCACACATTAGTTTTTTAATATTTGTGTTAATAAGATGAGAAGAACACAAACATTTATTCTATAAATGATTATATACATATAATATGGTATACATATGGCATACATATAATATGGTATATATATAATATAATACACTAATAATATGGTTGAACTAATTTATATTGTTGGCTCGGCTGTACCTTCAAAACACAGTTAATACGAAAATACCCAACGATTTAGACCAGATCACGTTATAAGAACTTCGTTTATTGTGATATAGCATAGCAATTGCTTTTTTAAAAATACTAGGGGGGCTCCGCCCCCCTGCTCGCTACGCTCGCCAACCCCCCACGTAATAGCTTCGAGATTCCCAGTTTGCTGCGCTCGCCCAGCTACCCCAGCTTGCTGCGCTCGCCAATACCCCATGGTATGAATAAGCAGTTGCAGACCTTTCAAATGATGTGTCACACGACTGATGTTGTAAAGAAATTAAAAATGTGCCCCCCCTGGGGGGCAGAGTGTGGGGGTGACACACAAGACATCCATAATAAGAATAAGCAGTTGCAGATCTTTCAAATGATGTGTCACACGACTGGTGTTGTAAAGAAATTAAAAATGTGGCCCCCTGGGGGGCAGAAAGGGGGGGGGTGACACACAAGACATCCATAATATAAATAAGCAGTTGCAGACCTCTCAAATAATGTGTCACACGACTGGTGTTGTAAAGAAATTAAAAATGTGCCCCCCCTGGGGGCAGAGTGCGGGGTTGACACACAAGACATCCATAATATGAATAAGCAGTTGCAGACCTTTCAAATGATGTGTCACACAACTGGTGTCGTAAAGAAATTAAAAATGTGCCCCCCCCCTGGGGGAGCAGAGTGTGGGGGTGACACACAAGACATCCATAATATGAATAAGCAGTTGCAGACCTTTCAAATGATGTGTCACACGACTGGTGTTGTAAATAAATTAAAAATGTGCCCCCCCCTGGGGGGGCAGAGTGGGAGGCGACACACAAGACATTCATAATATAAATAAGCAGTTGCAGACCTCTCAAATGATGTGTCACACGACTGGTGTTTTAAAAAAATTAAAAATGTGCCTTCCTGGGGGGGACAGAGTGGGGAGGGTGACACACAAGACATCCATAATATGAATAAGCAGTTGCAGACCTCTTAAATGATGTGACACACGACTGGTGTTGTAAAAAAACTTAAAATGTGCCCCCCTCGGGGGCAGAGCGGAGGGGGACACACAAGGTATCCGTAATAGGAAAAGGCAGTTACAGACCTTTCTAAAGATATGTAACACGAGTGCTGTGGATAAAAATTTAAAAAGTTCCCCTTTGGGGGGGGGGGATCACCCATCCGGGGCACCCACCAAAAAACTTGGCATAGGTGTTTAATCCCCGGAGGAAATATTCCACAACCAACCAGCCAAATTACAAACAACGGGCCATTCCATAACATAAATAACATATACAGCAATAATATGCAATGGCACTAAAATATACAAAATGATAAAAATGAAAAACACTTGTTGACAATTTGACAAACGTCTGACTGACGGAACAAAGAGAAAATAATTAACAAACTTAACAAGACACATACAAAATAAAGTGAGATGTAAAAACAAATCATACATCCTTCTATCCTTCTATAGTAAAAAAAAACTAACCTTAAAAGGAATGACTCTTGGAATGATGCTGATGTGGAAGATTTCCGGAACTAACGAATCCGGGTTGTCCACTCCTTCCATGAGTCGAATAGACCAATCAGGAAAGGATTCCGTCTATGCATCGCCGTATGGGTTACCATAAAGAGAGGAAAGGTTACCATCGCCAACAATCGCCAAGTTTGTAGCCAACTTGGCGATATATCGCCAAATTTGGCGACCAAAATTAGTTGTCAAAAGTGACGCCAACTTGGCGATAACTGTAATATTTCGCCAAATTTTTAATTTCTTTACAACACCAGTCGTTTGATACATCATTTGAGGGGTTTGCAACTACTTATTCATAAATGGATGTGCTATCCCCCATTCTGCTTCCCGGGGGGGGACACATTTTTATTTTCTTTACAACACCAGTCGTGTTACACAAGATTTGAAAGGTCTGCAACCGCTTATTCATATTATGGATGTTTTGTTGTGTGTCACCCCCACACTCTGCTCTCCCCAGGGGGGGGGGGCGGTCACATTTTTAATTTCTTTACAACACCAGTTGAGTGACACATCATTTGAAAGGTCTGCAACTGCTTATTCATATTATGGATGTGTTGTGTGTCATCCCCCACTCTGCCCCCCAGGGGGGCACATTTTTAATTTCTTTACAACACCAATTGTGTGACACATCATTTGAGAGGTCTGCAACTGCTTATTCATATTATGGATACCTTGTGTGTAACCCCCCATCTCTGCCCTCAGAGGGGGCGCATTTTGTAATTTCTTTACAACGCCAATTGTGAGACACATCATTTGAAAGGTCTGCAACTGCTTATTCATACCATTGGTTATTGGCGAGCGCAGCAAGTAGGGGTAGACAATAATTTGGAATCGCGAAGCGATTACGCGGGGGGTTGGCGAGCATAGCGAGCAGGGGGGCGGGGCCCCCCTAGTGTTCCAAAACAAAACAAAAACTAAAAATATAATAAAACTAATATAAACACCAAGCCTTAAAAAAGAAAAAAAATGTAAAAGTCAGAAAAGTTCAATACAGTTTTAGCTGAGGGTCAAATTTATATACTATGTCATACAACAGGAGCATGTCCAAAGATTTAAAGTTCACAGTCCTGTCAATTAAAACAAAGTTACAACATCAGAATTTGTAACGAATGAATGTAAAGTGTGCATTCAGATCATTATAAATAGCACAAAGTTTTTTATAATTAAAATGTGAAAATAGAACATTTCTGATATTCCACTCTATCCCCTTTGGAGGGGGGGGGGGGGCGGGCGCTCCAAGCATGCATAATTGGAAAGAGCAGTTACAGTTCTTTTAAACTATAGGGGGGCACCGCCCCCCCCCCCTGCTCGCCAACCCCCCGCGTAATCGCTTCGCGATTCCAAGTTGTAGGCTACCCCTGCTTGCTGCACTCGCCAATACCCCATGGAATCGCTTCGCGATTCCGTTCGGTATTGCTTTGCAATCCAAGGAGTGGTCCACCGTCCACCCGGATGCGTTATTTCCGGAAATCTTACACATCAGCATCATTCCAGGAGTCATTCCTTTTAAGGCTAGTTTTTTTTTTTTTTTTTTTTACTAGAGAAGGATTCTTTAGTAGGCTCGGCTAAATGCTCGTTGGGTGCCATAAAATATGTCCGTAATTTATATGACTGACGAGTTTATTTACGCCAACCCATCTTTCCTGATGGGATTGGAAACTTAATAACTGCAACAATTCATTGAAACAGGGCCAAAATTTAGCTACAGTCTCTTTACAATGAATTTGCTAATTTACCAAATTTGAATCTTACAGTATATCTTATCCTTCCATTACATTTCTCCACACATTTAAGAAATAGAAATTAAATGACTTAGGTTTGGATATTGTGATGTACTACTTTTAATTGATTATTTCAAAAGAGCTTTTAATGCACGTGAAATGAAACTCATTAAAAAGTAATTAACAGACTTTAAGTAATTGTACACATATTCTGGCAACATATTTAAATATAAAGACTAGTAAATGATACTGAACCAAGCTAATAAGCATAATTAATAAGATTTGTTTACTTTCAATATCAAATACTTAACAAAAGAGTTTACTACTCACCATATTCCAAGCTGATTAAATGTTTTTAAAAGCACCCAAATAACTCCAATAATACGTTAAAGCAAACATTTGCGAGTGTCTAATGATCAATACGTAAAATTTAAGGTAAATTAATTCAGATTTTTAAGCCTAATGTTTCTCTATATTATTTTAAATATTTTGTTGCTAATCAATATTATATAAGAATATGTTCTGACATTCATGCATTCCATAAACATGATCAAAACTGATAAGGCATATTGCTTCACATCTTGACTTTTGTTCGTCGGGAAAATGTCTCGCACGCAAGCAGATATTTTCTCACAAAGCAATTTTGTATCTCTAAATAGCACTGACACTATATTTTCAATCTCAGTTCACATTTTACTTTGACAAACAATTCTTAATAGGAAGTTGAAAAAAAGAAAAAAAAAAAAATGTCATAAGTGACACGCAATATCTTCTAGCGCTTCATTAGCATTAATTGGTACTTCTTACAGCAGAATTCATATCCCTTAAGCGGATTATTAAGGAATTTCTTTTAAACGTGCTGCTAATCTTTTGGAACGACGTATTTTGTCGCGTGCAGACAAAAAAAATACGACTACAGATCCCCTTAGAGAAGTTAGGAAAATTCTATACATTCTGGAAGAATTTTTTATCACATGAACTGAAGCTTTTTTCAGGTTTTTAGTGACTAAATCTATTACAGCTTAAAAATTCGCCAAACATCATCCAAACATGGAAATATAAATATAAATTAGGTTAATTCTATAAACGTCAAATTATTTATGAATCCCCCCAGATTTACTTCTTAAAATAATTTAATGCAATTACCGATAAAGCAAATATAAACTAGTTGGATGTGCCAATACCAAAACTTTCTTCTATCTCATCCATACATTTCAATGTTTCAAAATTTAATTACACATATTAATGCGTTAATATTATTAATTCAATACCATACCAACTATGATTTACTTCTTAAATTTCTACTTCTGTTCATTAATCGGAATAAAAATGAGTTTCCGTATCTGCACGAGCCGATGAACAGTAGAACGATAGTCAGATTTTTTTCAAATTCAGGAAGGATCTACTCGCCATACTCCAAAATTAAAAATCATACACAAAAAATTTAGTTCAATTCTATGCATAGCATCAAACACTTTTTAATGGTAAAATAATAAAAATGGCACAGACTCGGGATTATAGCGCCTCCTTCCGGCGGATTTTTTTTCAAAATCAAGGAAGGTCTGCTGACCATAGTCAAACACTTATATAAAAAATTTCATTTAATTCTATGCATAACTTCATACACTTTTCTGTGGTAAAATATTGAAAATGGCTCAAAAATTGCTATTGCAGCACCCCCTTTCGGCGAATTTTTTTTAATTCAAGGAGGACAAACTAGCCATAGCCAAACACTTACACAAAAAATTTCGTTCTATTCGATGCATAACTTCATACACTTTTAGTCGGTAGAATATTAAAAATGGCACAAAAATTGTTATTGCAGCGCCCTCTTCCGGCGAAATACTTCAAAATTGAAGGACAACCTGCTTGCCGCAGCCAAAAATATTCACAAAAAAATTGGTTCAATTTTATGCATATCTTCATACACTTTTTGATGGCAGAATGGCGACACACAGACACACATACAGACATACACACCGACAGACAGACATTTTGTAAAAACATGTTCCTGACCTTTAAAACGTGTAATGTAATCTCTGACCTTTAAAAACGTGTAAATCCGTCGAAAACCGGAGGCGAAAAAAATTTCGATTACAATACTTTCTTCTATTGAAGATAGAAGGAAGTAAAAATACAAGAGGCAAATCGGTTGGAATATAAACAAATTAACATTTTAATTACAACTGTCATGTCATGATGACAGAAAACCACAAATATTACTACTTGAGTTTCAGAAACAAGTATTTTACAAGCTTCAAACAAGTGGAACAGATTTTGCAACTCGGAGAAATTCCAGGGGTGCAGAAAATGCTTCTATTCCCAAAATTTTCCCCAATCCAGATGAAAATTTCTCCCAAATTTTACAATATGCTACAGGTAAATGCTGTATTACCGTAGGTATAGAAAAATTATTTTCCCAATATTTCTTAACTGATCCACGTATATATATAGCAGGGGTGACTCTAGGTGAAAAAAAAATTCTGAAATTCACAACAAATTTTCTGGAAGGTTATATCGGAGCATGAGGGGAAGGGTAGATGAATCATAGTTTAGCACCACGGTCAGTATGTTTTTTTTTTTTTTTTTTTTTTTTTTTTTTTTTTCCAGTTCTCTGACGAAAATCCCGTTTTTTCGCGATCTTTTGACAAAATCTGCATTTTTTAGAAATCCTTCGATGAAATTTTCGGTTATTTTTTTTTTATATCGTTTAAACGTTTTGCGATCGTTTGACGAAATTTGCGATTCTTTCGCAATTTTTTGACGAAATGCGCGGTTGATTCACAATCTTTTGACAAAAATTGTGATTGTGTTGCAATCTTTTGACCAAATTTGCGTTCACTACGCGTACTTTAATGAAATTTGCGTTTATTTTGCGATCTTTTGACGAAATTTACAGTTTTTTTTCCTGCGTTTCTTTGACGAAACTTAAGATAAAGATTATTTGAATTCTTTTGATGAAATTCGTGGTTGTTTCGCGACCAATGTTTGCGGGCTTTTTTTCCGCGTTCCTTTGAAAAAATTCACGGTTATTTCCAAAGCAATTATTTTCAGAGATTGTAAACATTCAGGGTGTTTCTAAAATCTTGCAACAAACTTTCAACATGGATTATTGGTCAAGACAAACATTTTTTTTTCTTAAATAAGAAACAATAACTTATTCCATTTATTTAATCAAAATTACAATACATTCAATAAAATATAATGGGTGCGAAACAAGCCAAAACTGAATTATTATTTACAACTTTGTCAATATCAAGTAATCGGGGCTTGAAATTCAATTTTCCAGAGGAGGGGAGTCTCCCTCCCAACATTTATAAATGGAGGAGAGTTTAACTGTTTGGGAGGGAGAAAAAAATTCTTTAAAAGCCTACTCTTTTTTTTATGAGCTCTTTAAAGAATTACACAAATACAGACATGACAAAATACCACTGAAGCAATTTTTATCAACAACTCAGAATAATTATGCAAAATGTGTTTTTATTAAAACTAGTCGTTGGGGGCCACCGTAATACTTACCCATCATGGATATGTATATGAAAATAAAACATGTGAAACTATTTATACAATGCATTGCAATTCATAAACAAAATTTAAATATTGTTAATATACATAGTAATGCTATATTAAAGAACTGCTGATGTACCAATTTGGACGAATTATATAAAACGCCAAACTACTCAAGTAGTATCGAACTGCGTAAAAGAAACATCCCTATAACTCCAAAAATAATAATTCTATTAACTAATAATTAACTGCGTCGAATTAAGCGTCTCATTTCCAATTAAAATATACTTCTGAATTGAAATTTGAATGAAATACAGGGTCATGAAAAATCGAAGAATGTGGAAAACAAGATTACAAATATCTCGGCAACTAATAATCCGATCGACTTCGTTTTATATGCAAAATGTGTGTTATTTTATTGCCTTTTACGTCCATTCCTTAGAACAAAAAAATTCGAAAATTTTTATATACCTTTCATCAGAACGAATTTTTCGAGAGTCCGAAAAAAAATAGTTCCGGATAATCGAGGTTGCTGATATTAAATAGGGTTCGTCCCATTCTTACATACTAACTACATACAAAATTTCAAGTCTCTATCTCAATTTGTTCGGGAGATAGAGCGTTTACAGACAGACAGACAGACAGACAGATGGACGGCAAATTTTTTTTTCTAAAAATATGTTTTTCGGAATCTCCACTATCTAAAACGTGTAAATCCGTCAAATTTTTTTTTCGATTTTCAAAACGATTGCAAGACTTACCCTATACTACGTATGATGGGTAAGTAAAAAAAGAGTAAGTCAAGATTTTATATAGTCTTTTTAGTTTTCAAAGGGATAAATTCCCTTCCTGCGCTAATTACTTTAGTTTCAAGTCTAATAAACTCTGTTTTTGGTTCAGGTTGCATTTTCTGACGAAATTGACATCTTTTTTCTGATTCTGTGATGAAATTTGCATTTTTTTAGCAGCCTTATGACTAGATTCGCATTTATCCGGCAACCCTCTGACAAAATTCGCATCTTTTTTGCAATTCTTCAACGAAATTTGTGTTTTTTTAGCAGCCTTTTGACTAAATTAGCGCTTATTAACGACCCTTTAACGCAGGCCTGTCCAACCTTTCAGTAAGCAGGGGCGCATCTTAGCTCTTGACATTCAATGAAGGGCGCCATTATTGACACGACTTAAAATATGTGGCATGCATCGTACAGTATTAGTATACAGGCACGCCTTTACATAAAGCAAAATGATCCTTGTATTGCCGTAATAATATAGCTGGAGTTACATGTATTAAATTTCAAATTACACATTTTTCTATGATAGATCTATCTTTCTAGGTTCACAACAAAAATGTTTTTAGGCTAATGTGCTAAAAACTGTTATTGCACCTATAATAACAACAAAAACATGTATATCAGAGACATTGTACCTTTTTTTTAAGATGTGAAAATACGCTTGACTAATTATTTGAAGGCATAATCTTAGTTTTATAAAAAGTACTAAAACAAAGACAAGAAGAATAGTGACTAATATACATATGATTGGTTGCAGTGTGATAGTCTGAAAGTGCTTTCATAGATGGAAACATTTTGCGCTGTTTTATTAATTTTTCTAAGTAAAAGAAAAAAAATCCAAACTCGAGAAGGTAAATACATGCCCCTTCATTCCTCGTTTAAAACAGCTACTGGGCTGGTGTGACAACAGAAGAAGAAAAAAGCTGAACTTTCATGCTCATGTATCTTCATAGGGGCGAGGAAGTTGAAAATATTTTTCTGTTACTTATTAACATTAAAAAGAGCTATTTCAGCATAATTACACTTTATAAATAATTATAAATCATGAAAATATGCATGTTTAATTTTTCAATGTATGTTTCTGGTTTTTAAAGTATTTTCACGAGAGTGGAAAATAAATAATGCAAATATTAATGATTTTAAAGAAAGTATTCTTTATAATGGAATTTTACTTCTAAAAAGTTTAATAAAAGGAAACTTTCAAAAGGGCGCCAAGAAAACCTTCAAAGGGCGCCGTGGTGCCCGCGGGCGCCGCGTTGGACAGCCCTGCTTTAACGAAATTCACATTTTTTTTTTTTTTTTTTTTTTTTTTTTTTCCGCGATCCATTGTTGAAATTTGCATGCTTCATACAATTTCTGTGACAACTGTATTTATTAAGCGATCCTGTGACGAATTTTGCATTTATTAAGCGATCCAAAGGCGATTCTGTTCTGTATTTTCCGAAAATCATAAATTTTCGGTTAAAAAAAAAAAAAATCTTCATTAATTCGGAAATTTAGACAAAAAACATGCTACGAATTTCTACAAATCATCACCCAAAAAAATCAATTTCTCAAATCGTTCGCAGAAAAATCGTAAATATCGTAAAAGGTTTGCGAGAAAAACGCGAATTTCGTTAGATAATTGTGAAAAAACTCAAATTTCGTCTGACGATCGTGAAAAAAAAAAAATAAATAAATAAAAACGTGAATTTCGTGAAACAATAGTGAAAAAAAAAAACGCAAATTTTGGCTAGGGATCACAGAAAAAATGAAAATATCGTCAAAAAACCTTCGGGGAAAACACAAATCGCAAATTTCATCAAAGGATCGCGGAAAAACAGAGTCAAAAGTAAATTCTCCCACCCTCCTTTCACACAATCTGCTGTACCTTTTCAGGAAATTTGCTGTAAATTTCAAAAAAGTTTTTACTCAGATTCACCCCTGAATAACTTTTTGACAAATTTGGCATTTTCCCGCGATCCTTTAAAGAAATTAGCATTTTTTTTAACGATCTTTTAATGAAATTCACATTTATTTCGAGATTATTTCATGAAATTCGTGTTCTTTAAGCGGCATTTTGATAAATTTGGGTTCATATGCAGGGACGTGCGAAGAGAAAATTGCGCTCGGAGCAAAGTTTCAATGTAGTATTATTTTTCTTCTTACCGGCCAAAAATGATGTTGGTAGTAGAAAATGGTGCCCTTAAAATTCTGCGCCCGGGACGACCGCTCCTTTGCCCCCTGCCTCCCTTTCACATGATGCAGTTTATATGGCGATCCTTTCGCAAAATTCACATTTATTCCGTGATGCTTTCACGAAATTTGCGTTTATTCCGCAATCATTTCACGAAATTTGCATTTATTCAGCAGTCATTTCACGAAATTCGCGTTTATTTCACGATCCTTTCACGAAATTCGTGTTTATTCCGTGTTTTTTATTTTAAGAAATTCGTGTTTTATCGAGATTTTTTAAGGAAAGTCTAATTTTTTCGCGCGATTCTTTGTGAAAATTGCCGTTTTTATCATGATAATCTAACAAAAATTTCTGCGACCAATTGATGAAATTGATTATGAAAATATGCAATTCAGCTCGGTTCAAAAGCTATGAAAAATCGGTAATTATCCCGAAAATTCGGACATAACTATCCAAATTTCGGGGTTGATAAACGATGTTCCATAACTTTTGGAATCGAATGCGTTATTTTTTTCGGAAAATTTTAAACGGAATTGCTCCATTCTCGCGATGGTAAATCGCATAAAACTTGTCAATCGATTGCGGGGGGGGGATGCGAAATCTGACGATTGGTTGCGGAAAAATAGCGGGAATACCAACGGTTTTTCGCAATAAAAAACTCATAAAATAGGTCATGCAATCGCAGAAAATTCGCAAAAAAAGTTAGAGTTCATTATAGTTTTAAAATGCAAATTTTTTCGGAAAATTCGTGATTTTTTTTGGGAGAGAGCCTCCCGCTTACGATATTTTTTTGGGCGGGATTTCAAAATTTCGGGCGCGAATCCCGCCATCCCGCCCTGAAATTCAAGCCCTGGACTAATGAAATATCCTTCTATAGTAAAAAAAAACTAGCCTTAAAAGGAATGACTCCTGGAATGATGCTGATGTGGAAGATTTCCGGAACTAACGAATCCGGGTTGTCCACTCCTTCCATGAGCCGAATAGACCAATCAGGAAAGGGCTCCGTCTATGCATCGCCGTATGGGTTACCATAAAGAGAGGAAAGGTTACCATCGCCAACAATCGCCAAGTTTGTCGCCAACTTGGCGATATATCGCCAAATTTGGCGACCAAAATTAGTTGTCAAAAGTGACGCCAACTTGGCGATAACTGTAATATTTCGCCAAATTTTTAATTTCTTTACAACACCAGTCGTTTGATACATCATTTGAGAGGTTTGCAACTGCTTATTCATATAATGGATGTCTTGTGTGTTATCCCCCACTCTGCTCCCCAGGGGGGACACATTTTTAATTTCTTTACAACATCAGTCGTGTTACACAAGATTTGAAAGGTCTGCAACTGCTTATTCATATTATGGATGTCTTGTGTGTCACCCCCACACTCTGCTCTCCCCAGGGGGGGTCACATTTTTAATTTCTTTACAACACCAGTTGTGTGACACATCATTTGAAAGGTCTGCAACTGTTTATTCATTTCATGGATGTCTTGTGTGTCACCCCCACTCTGCCCCCCCAGGGGGGCACATTTTCAATTTTTTACAACACCAGTCGTGTGACATATCATTTGAGAGGTCTACAGCTGCTTATTCATATTATGGATGTCTTTTGTGTCGCCTCCCACTCTGCCCCCCAGGGGGGCACATTTTTAATTTCTTTACAACACCAGTCGTGTGACACATCAGTTGAAAGGTCTGCAACTGCTTATTCATACCATGGGGTATTGGCGAGCGCAGCAAGCAGGGGTAGCCAATAATTTGGAATCGCGAAGCGATTACGCGGGGGGTTGGCGAGCATAGTGAGCAGGGGGGCGGCGCCCCCCTAGTTTTAACAAAAATTTGTTTCATATTAATTTTGTTTACATTAAATGTGATGATATCATTGAAAGTGACTGAATACCTAGTCAGTGACACAGTATACAATCAAATGGATTCTGTTTTGATACCTATTATCAACCTCAAAAGTTTTTCTATTTTGTTTAAAAACTGCAATTTGTGAGAAAGCAAGAAACAAATTATTTACTAAACAAAATTTAGGAACTTGCATTTATACATCCTTAATTCCTACGAAAATACCAATTAATCATTTCCAATAATTTTAATCTTCCTCACGATTAATTTTCATGAGTTATACTTTACAAACAGAAAATAAATAATCTAAAAACATTCTATTTTATTTAAATATGTTTTTCTTTCTAATTATTCTAAATATATTTATAAATTGACAGTTAAAAGTAAAAATCGAGAAAAGCTTTTAAAAATGTATTTTATAAGGTTTTAAGTAATTCGGTTCGGCTGAATACTTTGATATTTGACAGGGGTTGAATTGATTGATATTCGGCAACATGGCCAAATACCGAATATTCGGTGCAAGTCTAATACACACACATTACATATTTATCACAGCTATGAAACACCAAAGTCGATTTTCCAACTTCTTACTAAATCGAAAACGATCAGAAATATGAAAGAGGCTGCTGATGCTGATTAAGCAAGATCAATATTTCGACTGGTTAGCAAAATTCTGGATTGTCTCAGAAATTTCTTAAAGGAAACGATAGGTATTATCTTAAAGGCACTATTTCGTAAAATAGTTAGTTTAATAATTATTAATTTATTTTCTGTTAATGGCACTTTATATTTACGTATTTTTCTTTAAAATTTTTGAATAACTTATTTTTGTATCTGTACAGTATGATTCAAATAGAATGTAGGATCATGTACCGCAATAGTATGACTGTTTATAATTTCATTAGATCTTGATCTTTATTTTTGAGATGTAAGGTTACTGAAATTGAAGCAATTTCAGCATTATCCGTTGCTGACACACAAACACATATTACTCCCCCCCCCCTTTTCTTATAGCCTTGGAAAAGCAATACCCTGCTAATATTGTTTTTTCCTTTCTATTCTGTTCAAACTGATCAATTACGAATTTTAATTATTTTATTCTTATCTTAACTATAAGCAAGGTGCCCAGTGCAGCAACAAAATTTCCAATTTTCCATACCAATAAAAGCGATTTTCCGGGTATCAAGATTTTCTAATGTTACATATAAATAAACTAATCGAAATTTTGCTAATCCTAAAATTTTCCTCTATTTCGTACATGTTAATACTTTAAAATTCGCTATTAGGTGCCAAAATTAAATGACAATCTATGCCCATCATTGAGGATTTTAAGGATATGAAGTTTCGTCATTAGTTTTTGAGAGATGACTATCGTTATAAATTGTGTAAATCCTGAAAAATACAGCATAGAAGCGCTTGTTGGGTGATTTACACCGTCAAAGCCTTAATCAGCAACAACTTATGTCAATGTCTAAATGAATCTGAAATTTGATGAAAATTCTTGCATTGTTCTTAGAACATAGCTATTGCAGATATCATGAAAAATATAATATAGTAACGCCACCTATTGGGTGATTTACACAAAAAACTATCATCATCAATCATTAAAAAGGGACATACTGAATCTGAAAATTGATGAAAATTCATATACCTGCTCTTGAGATATAACTTTTGCGGAAATCATTAATAATGCACCATAGTAGCGACACCTGTTGGGCGATTTATATAAAAAAGTAGAGCGTCCATAAAATTCTTGTCACAAAGACAGACTTACAGATATACATTTTCTAAAAACAGTCAGATCGTTTTCAAAACCTTCTAAAAAGTCAGGACTGCAGAAAATGTTTTCACTGTTAACATTTGCCCCAATCCATATGAAAAAATTTCCAAAATTTTACGATATGTTATAGGCGTAGATACATTTTGTATTACTATAGGAATAGATTTTTTTTTTCCAAAATTTCTCAACTTATGCACGAATATATACGGTACATATTATTCTGAAAGCGATTTTGTGAAAGTCACCATATAAATCTTTTTATTTGTAGAGAAATTTTTTGATATCGGGGACTTAAGTAATTCATTGTTAAAATCAATTGTATATTTTTCTGCACAATTTCCACAGATATACAAATGTTCAGTAGCCAAACAAAAATAAATAGACTGCATCATGTGAGCAATCAAACACAATTTTTAAAAGTATCAGTGAAGCTGATACTGAAGTTTTCTGAGTTAAAAGGAAGGAGTAAAAGCGGATACGAAAAAAGAAATTCTATAAGAAGTTGAAATAGTACTTAGAGCAAAGTAAAACTTTTGGCGCTGCAATCTCAAATCTTTAGTTTTATGATTGGAAAATTTCTAAAAAGTTTTGAATTTCTGTAGCATTTTCTCAGAAATAGTTAATTTCCTTGACTTTTCCAGTAGAATGCTGTATTTCAACGCCCGGGAGCAGAATCGGCGCAACACTGCGATGCATGTCGCAGGCTCTTGGGAAGGTCTGCAGATTATTTTTCAACTGTTAGAATTTTAGCAAAAATTCAAAAAATTCGGTTCTAAATCCAAAAATTCGGACAAAATGTATCGCGAATTTCGACAAATAGTCTTCGAAAAGAAATCAATTTCGTTATAGATCGCGAAAAACACGCGAATTTCGTCCAAAAATTGTGAAAAAACGACAAATTTCGTCAAAAAAAAAACACGAAAAAACGGCAAATTTTTTCAAAAATCGCAAAATACCGGCAAATTTCTTCAAAAGGTCACGAAAAAACGGCAGTTTTCGTCAAAAAATTGCAAAAAAAAACGGCAAATTTTCTCAATAAATTGCGAAAAAAACGGTAAATTTCTTTTTTTTTAAAAATGGAAAAATTCTTCAAAAGATCACGAAAAAACGGCAGTTTTCGTCAAAACAATCGCGAAAAACAGGCAAATTTCTTCAGAAAATCGCGAGAAAACGGCAGTTTTCGTAAAAAGGTCTCGAAAAAACGACAATTTTCTTCAAAAAGATCGAGAAAAAACGGTAGTTTTCATTAAAAAATCATGAAAAAACTGCAATTTTTTTCAAAAATCCCGAAAAAAAATGGCAAATTTGTTAAAAAGATCGCAAAAAAATGGCAAATTTCTTCAAGAAAACGCGAAAAAGCGGCAAATTTATTCAAAAGATCGCAAAAATCAGCAGTTTTCGTCATAAGATCGGAAAAAACGTCAAATCTTGTAAAAAAAAAAAAAAAAAAAAAAAAAAAAAAAAAAAAAATGCAAATTTTGTTTAAAAAAATCGCGAAAAATGACGTCTCGTCAAAAGATCGTGAAAATCCGCCAATTTTGCCCCCCTCCTCTTTTGGACAATGTATGAGGTGCTAAAAATACTAAAAACAAAGGCAACTTCTTTTTAAAAGTATACTTTTCTTTTATGTCTATCACAAATACTTGAAAGGTTTGAGTGCATACAATGTAATGCGAGGGATTGATCTGCAGACTGTTTTTTGAGTTTTTACTTGTGTTGCAGACTGCAGAAAAATATTCTGCTGCTGGGTTTCAACGACATTTCCTTGACTTTAACAGGTTATCCAGGTGACTAGACTAAGTGTTAAACATACATTTAGCATAAAAAATTACATACATTATTTTCACATAAAAAGTATTTCCTCACAGGAATATTTTTCTACAATACAATTACGGACCCCTTTTCGAACGTTAACCCTTTCGGGTCTGATTTCCCCCCCCCCCCTCCATTTTTAGCAAAATTTACTTTTACGTTAATAACATTAACTCTAGCTATTCAAATATATTAATTAGTGCTTAACTAAGACTTCATTATGTAAAAGATAACGAAAGTTTTTGTTTCACATACTATTCAATTAATAATCATATGACAATAAGCAAAGGAAGAACTTTTGGAGATGCTTAGAAAATATTGAATTACAATAAGATTTAAGTTACATTGCAACTTTCTAATACTTTTTTGTGCTTTATTACACATAATTCTTTCAGAAAAGTAACTTTTATTTTAAATTTAAAGAATGAAATATACGTTTAAAATAAAAGAATGGCAAACGGCGCAAAGGGAACTAAGCAAAAAATAATAATTATTATTATTACAAAATGCATGAATTACGAAATTTACGTTTATAAATGAAGTCTTATATTAAATACATAGACATATACTAATTATTACATGGAAATAGGAGCCAAAGTATTACTTGAAATAATACTCCATTAAAAGTTATGTACTATTAATGATACATAACTTTTAATAGTACAGACTCGAAAGGGTTAAAATAATTTAGAATTAATTTGTTTTTCGATAAATGTATTATATCTTGAGTTGTATGCGATTGTTGGCCTTTATCGGAATGTTGCGTCCAGAAATTTGGTTCAAAACTCCGATTTTGGTATCATTTTCTAGAATATCCTTTGCTTTTATCGAAAAATGAAAAAAAAAAAACTTTTAGAGTTCACAGTTTCTGAACAAGAACATCAGCTCATTTTCAAACGTTTAAAAGCAATAATGAATTCCGGAATGTCTCAGAAAATATCCAGTTTGGATTTGAGAACAGCTTTTATGCGTAAAAAACAATTCCCTGCCAACTCACCAGTAGAGGGTTAAAAAAAAAAAAAAAAGAGGAGAAATATATCTACATTTATCCCCCTACTGATGAGCTTGCAGAATTTGGCAGTTTTAATATCATTTGATGCATGAGGTGAAAATGATTACTTATCATAATTTCCAAATGAATGAATGGAAGCTTATTGTATTCACCTTTTTTAGTTGTACTACGAAAGTGGTACGCACACACACTTGTATTAAAACTAACTGTAAAATGATCTATGTTTGCCTAGTTTAATTCAATTTTTGTCAAAATTTCGAATTAGAAATTAATGAAAAACTACTTAAACTTGGATACACTTAGCTTTTAAAAATGCATTTTTTTTTTTCGCATTCTCTTTTGCCAAGCAATTCTTATTTTTCGCAACACACAATTCGTTATTCCGTATAGAATCTAGAATAAATAAAAAGAAAAAGTACATTTCTTAAAGTTGGTTGGTATTTTTTTTTTATTATATATAAAGACGTACCGAATATTCGGTTAAAAAAAAAAAAAAAAAAAAAAAAAAAAAGATTGTTCTCAAAGAACAATCATTTTGAAATTCAACCCAACCGAAATACGTCAAAACCTCACAAATAATAATTATAAAGAAAATATAACTGCTATTTTTAAACGTCAAGAAATTGAGGTATTAATTTAGAATAACTGAAAAATAAAATAATTGAAATAAAATCGTCAAATAAAATGGTCAATTATGATTACGAGTGATAATGTTTACAAGAGTTACATGATATTCAAAAAAGATTTTTCTTTTTTAATCAATAACTCAAAAATTTCAGAAATTAAATTAAAAAAAGCACATGAAAATTGTTAAAACATTTAAATTGTGCTACATCAAATTATATATATAGATATACTTCAACATGCGTGTGAAAAGAAATTGGTGTATATTATAACTAGCAACCTTCGCCCGCTACGCTGGCCAGTTTTTCTAAAAAAAATTTAGAATCAAACTAAATCTTTATATCATATTAACTTTTTGTGCGTTTATTAATTCGAAATCCAGACTTTCTTTTACATATATAGATTGAAAATTTCAGGGTTTTCCGCCGAAGACATCGCCAAATTAGGAAAATGTGAAGTATCTCACGAACTACTGAATTTAAAAGAATTTGCTTAGTACCATTCGATTCAGCATGAAAAAATACACTAAAATATGTTATCGTTATGTTAGGTGGAATTTTCGAAAATCCCTTCTTAGCGCCACTCGTCGTTATAGGAAGTATTTTTACCCCAATTTTCAAGATTTTTGGTTCGGTAGATTTTTTTGTGCTGTGATTAATACGAAATTCAGACTTTCTTTTATATATATAGATTTGTGCCTCTTTCTTACAACATGGGTGTGTGCATTTGCACCTAAATTTAGTTATTTAGCTCTATTTTTGTAATATTAACTGGAGTTTGTGCAATGTACGGTACTACTTGATTATCCTGTCGAGAAAAAAATTAATAGCAGATTATAGGAATAAATGTCAATAATCGATTATCGTAAGTATGATAGCAATTGATATTACACGTGATACACGTATTTTTTTACGTCGTATGTGCTTTTTATTAATTCGACTTTTAATTCGTATTTTTTATTTATGTTTATTGTTCTTTCGTTATTTAAAATGAATTTATGTAAATTTGAATAGTTTGGCGAAACTGGCCGACGTGTTAATCAAGTAGCACTCAATTTACATTTGAAAATATCATATTTCACAAAAAAACTCCGGCACAAACCCGGATTTGCAAGATTTCCTTCCAATACCAATGCGGCAAAATCCTCGTTCTAGAATAGCGAAGAAATGTGCATTTTTTTTAAAAAAAAAAATTCGTTATTTTAAAACGAAAATATTAATAAATTTAAAAAAGTTACTATAGCATAAAACAATTTATAAAATTTCTAAAAAGAAATTGAAAGTAAATAAGCAATTTATTAATACAGAAACAACTATTGCTGGGTTACCATATCAGGCAAAATAACACCGTTTTGGCGATAGTCAGATACCTCAGTGTGTATATAATATCTGTGCCAAACATGTTTGGAAAAAACAATAATTGTTATTTATACAGCATTTTTAAATACTTAGTATAGTGAAAAAAAATTTTCATGACATAACGCACCACATTGGGGCGTTTTTTTTTTTTTTTTTTTTTTTTTTTTTTTTTTTTTTTTTTTTTTAATGCCGATTCGGAGAAAATTAATTTTGTTTTCAAATACCAGTTGCATACATAGTTTACAATTATTTTCTGTTATTTTAAATAGAAAATAACAACAAATTTTAAAAAGTTTAGTAAATAATTATAAAACAAAACTATTTATATCCTTTAAAAAAAAAAAAAAAATAAAATAAAAATTTATTATAAATAAAACAACAGCCAGGTTACCAAGTGAGGCATAAAATCGCCATTTTATTGCAGTCGCGTAAATGTGGCGCATGTATGACAAATGTGCCTAGATTAAAATAGTTTATGTAATTTAAAAAAAAATTGTAAATGGACAATAACATCCGGGTTGCCATATCAAGCAAAATAATGACACTTTGGTGTCAGTTAATTACCCAGATGTATATATGGTATTGGCGTAAGAGACAAATCGCACCAATGTAGTGCGTATGAGATATCTGTGCCAAAAAAAAAAAAAATAATAATAAAATAAAAATAAAAGTTGCAGTTAAATTATTTTACAATATCTATGTATGTGGAAAGACATTTACCCTAAAATTTAAATATTATTCATTTTTGTAGTATTAACTGCTATATATGTATTTAAGTTAAATGTAAAATTTTTTCCTAAAAATGCTTTCACTCATTATAAGAGAGAGAGAGAGAAAATAGCTCTTGCAAACATCGCTCCGTCTTGTTTTTTTTTTTTTTTTTGGTTTAGAATCGATTGATTGGCGACAAAAGTAGATTGAAACACCCAATTGAACAAACAACATACAAGTAACAATTATAGCCTTTTTTTGAAAAATTAATTCTGCGAGTTTCTTCTGTAAAACACATAACGGGAAAATTAGTTTTAAAAATATTTTTAAAAAAAGAAAGAAAAAAAATACTTATGTTTCACCTGATGAAATTTTTGAGATGTTGTTTTCTTTTAATCTGGCCCGAAAGAAATAAATAGCCAAATATTATCTCACTTCAAAACTTTCTTTCACATTGAGTTACTTTTTAAATATTATAGATATTCTTTTTTTTTCGTTAAAGATAAATATTTTCCTTTCATAATATTATTTTGCATTAAACGGATTTTTTTTTCTTTTTATCATTAGTTATTTTAAATCAATGAATTAACAGGTTTTTTCGAAATGTTTATATTATTTTCCATTAGAGAAAGCATTTCATTTCCTTTTTGAAATATAATTATCGCCAAAAAATTAGTTGTTGCAACCCTTCCGTCAAAAATAACCGAAAAATACGAAATTTAGTACGAAAAATCAGAGTTACCCCTGTATATTTGTATCATAAACCTCCGCAAAAATATTTCCTATCGAATGATATAATCTGCAAAAAGATCTATCGGGTAGTTTTTGAAAACACCCGTTTGGAAGTTTCAGAACTTCTGCTTTATAATATACTAGCAGGCTATGCCCGCTGCGGTGGTCAATATTTCAAAATCAACCGTGGATGAAACGAACTGGTGAATTTAAATTTGTATTTTAAATAATTTGGACCTCCAGCAGCACCTTGCTCATTGCTGAAAACGATTTAGACACGATTGTGATATTAAATTATCTTAAACGTTGCGCAAAAACCAGCTATTTAGAAGTAACTATTTTAGTTTATTGCTAACAGTGCACATTTGGGAGCGAAATGAGACCATTATGGCAACAGGATTTAAAATTTTCCCTTATCTGAAGAAATATTAATTATTACAGTCGTTACCACGGTACAACTTCTGAAAAATTTCTTCACAACTTTTCATTATGTGAAGCCAGGAACCCAAAGCTACTTCCACCTAAAAACTTTATATATATATTAAATTTTGTCGATAAAAGTCACGATGTCGCGATAAAGGGCACAATTATGCAAGAATCATCTTCAAACTCGTCAAGTACACTGAGATGGTTAATATCTCAGTGGGAATTGCAAATGAGCAAAATCGGCCCAAGGGGGTGGTAATTGGGAAGGGTTCAAAAATGATAATACCATCTTAACATGGCTTTCACAAAACCAGCTCTTACAAAACAATAGCAGGAAAAAAAAACATTTTTCGGTAGAGCAAGTTGCCAACGATAAAAAAACACACATTAAAATTCTCACTACAACAATTACTTTATTATTGCAAAATTTCCTCCTGAAAAATGAAAACAAAATTATTTGCTCTTTCGTATTTAAGCATTTTCTCTTTAGTTATTTAAGATAAAATTATGTAAATTTGTATAATTTGACGAACGACTTGGCGAAATTGGTTGACGTGATAATCAAGTAGTAGCCAATTTACACTTTTCATATTTCACAAAAGATTCCTACACAGACATCATATACGCAATAGGTTTAGAAAGATTATCTTGCAACTACAATGTGGCAAAATCCTCGTTTTAGAATACCGAAGAAATTTATGTATATTTTATTATTTTCTATCATTTAAAACAGCAATTAAAAATAAATAAAAAGTAACTGTAGAACAAAACAACATGTATCATTTCAAAAAAGAAAAAAAAATGAAAGTAAATAAACAACTTATCATCAGATAAACAACTATAGCTGGGTTATTATATGAGGCAAATAATGCCATTTTGGCGCCATTGAGATACCTCGATGAGTATATGACCAAATCCGTGACAAAATTTCCATTTGGAAAAAACTTTAATCGGTATTTATACTGCATTTTCCCGACTTATGTATAAGAAAAAACTTTGACACAGATGTCATGTATGCACCACATTGGCGCAATTTTTTTCTGGCGCCAATTTGGAGAACTTAGTTTTTAATTACCAATTTCATAAATATTTTTATTGATATACCACCTTTGTAAAGTCCACAGTCGGCCGAAAGCCAAGACGATTCCATTCAGACTTTAGGGAATAGCCTAGGAGGCCAAGATTGCTTCTACGTATTCATGGAAATGATATTAAATATTGTTTTCCATTTTTTGTTCCGAGTAAAATTTTATTTTAAATTAATTAGATTGTGCACCTTCTATCAGTTCTCGGAATAACTTTTCCAAAGTATATATTTTCTCCTACATTTTTGTAAATTTTAATAAAAGCATGTCTTTTTTTTATATTTATGGCTAAAACACAGTTTTAATGATTGCTTGGCATCGGACTTGGAGGGTATATGCGTGAAATTCTGCAATTGTAACAATCTAAATATTCAGGGCACATGTACTCATTGGGATTTACTTGGCGTCAAAATGGCATTATTTTGCCTAATGTGGTAACCCTGATATTGTTGTCTATTTTTTGATAAAATGTTTTTTTACCTTAATTTTTTTTTAATTATACTAGGGGGGCCCCGCCCCCCTGCTAGCTATGCTCGCCAACCCCCCGAGTAATCGCTTCGCGATTCCAAATTATTGGCTACCCCTGCTTGCTGCGCTCGCCAATACCCCATGGTATGAAATAGCAGTTGCAGACCTTTCAAATGATGTGTCACACGACTGTTGTTGTAAAGAAATTAAAAATGTGGGGGGCAGAGTGGGAGGCGACACAAAAGACATCCATAATATGAATAAGCAGCTGCAGACCTCTCAAATGATGTGTCATACGACTGGTGTTGTAAAGAAATTAAAAATGTGCCCCCCTGGGGAGCAGAGTGGGGGTTACACACAAGACATCCATAAAATGAATAAACAGTTGCAGACCTTTCAAATGATGTGTCACATAATTTGTGTTGCAAAGAAATTACAAAATGCGCCCCCTCTGAGGGCAGAGGGGGGGGGGGTTACACACAAGATATCCATAATATGAATAAGCAGTTGCAGACCTCTCAAATGATGTGTCACACAATTGGTGTTGTAAAGAAATTAAAAATGTGCCCCCCCGGGGGCAGAGTGGGGGATGACACACAACACATCCATAATATGAATAAGCAGTTGCAGACCTTTCAAATGATGTGTCACACAACTGGTGTTGTAAAGAAATTAAAAATGTGACCCCCCCCCTGGGGAGAGCAGCGTGTTGGGGTGACACACAAGACATCCATAATATGAATAAGCAGTTGCAGACCTTTCAAATCTTGTGTAACACGACTGGTGTTGTAAAGAAATTAAAAATGTGTTCCCCCTGGGGAGCAGAATGGGGGATAACACACAAGATATCCATTATATGAATAAGCAGTTGCAAACCTCTCAAATGATGTATCAAACGACTGGTGTTGTAAAGAAATTAAAAATTTGGCGAAATATTACAGTTATCGCAAAGTTGGCGTCACTTTTGACAACTAATTTTGGTCGCCAAATTTGGCGATATATCGCCAAGTTGGCGACAAACTTGGCGATTGTTGGCGATGGTAACCTTTCCTCTCTTTATGGTAACCCATACGGCGACGCATAGACGGAATCCTTTCCTGATTGGTCTATTCGACTCATGGAAGGAGTGGACAACCCGGATTCGTTAGTTCCGGAAATCTTCCACATCAGCATCATTCCAAGAGTCATTCCTTTTAAGGTTAGTTTTTTTTTACTATAGAAGGATATATATATATTTTTGTTCTATAGTTATTAGTTTTTAAAATTTAATATATTTAAAAATTGTTTTATTTATTGTTATTTTTTTTAAATCATAGAAAATAATTTAAAGATGTATATTTAACCAGTATTCGAAAATGAGGGTTTCGCCAAATTGACGTTGGAAAAAAAATGTTCCAAACCTTATGCTTATATGATATCTGCGCCGTATTCATATCCAATGCATGTAAATAATATAAATAAATAATGTACACAATAATGTAAAGAAACAATTTTAAAAAATTGCTAATTTGGCATGTTTTAAAATCACGCCATGTAGCCGTTACTTCTAAAAAGATTAAGTTGCGCTATATTGCGAGGGAAAAGTTATTAAGCTAAATTTAATTATCATACCTTTAAATCGTCTTTTTTATTATACTTGTCTTTTTATAGCTTATTTCGTGTAATAGAATTACAATGTAATATTTAAAAACAGATTATTCAATTACAGAAACAAAAAGGTATTCTCCGCCCAAAAAATCGACACATCTAGGGTTGTTTAATAAACCATCTCATTTCGAGATGGTACGAACTTCCCCATTTTTGACATTGACTCGCTCTTTTCGCCCATGCGCAGTTCTGTCCAGGTTTCTCTCAAACGTGGTTCATCAGTAATTATTTTGTATTATTTGAAAAATAAAAAATAAATAAAAAAGTTTAATTAATAGCTATAGAACAAAATGATTTATACTATTTTAAAAAACAAAATGAAAGTTAATAAATAGTTTATTAATAAATAAACAATCATAATCGGTTTACCATGCGTGGCATAAAATCGCCATTTTGTTGCAATCGTGCGAATGTGGTGCGTATATGACATCTGCGCCAAAACTTTCAAAAGTTGCAATTAAATTATTTTACAGTTTGGATGAGGAAGGCATTTATACTAAAATTAAAACATTATACGCATTTTTTTTTTTTTTTTTTTTTTTTGCTATAACTGCTATTTATATATTTACAAGTAAACATAAAAAAAATCCTAAAAATGCTCTCACACATTTAAAATAGAGTGGAGAATTTAGTATTTGTGAACATTGCTCCGGCTTATGCCTTCTTAATATAAAATCGCATTGTTTGATGACAAAAGTAAATTCAAACACCCAAATAAACAAATAACATACAATTAACAGATAAAATCATTTTTAAAAGTAATTCTGCTATTTTGTCCTGTAAGACACATAATGGTAGAATTAGATTTTAAAAATATTTTTTTTAAAAATAGAAAAATGTTATTTACGTTTTACTAATAAAATATTTAAAATACATTTTTGTTAGCCTGCGCGAAAGAGAATAGCGAAATTTTGATTGAAGAAATATTGAAGACGAAATGGTCAATTAAAAAATACTTGTAAATTTTATTCAGCGGGAATTTTTCATTTCAAAATGTTGAATTTATCCATAGTAATAACGCACAATTGCATAAATTTACTTTGAATTGCAAATTTTTTCCTTCAGTACTATTTGGTTATACTGTCGACCAATTTCGCCAAATTATACAAATCGCCAAACTATTAGCCAGATTATATAGATTAGCATAAATTTTCATTTAAATAACGAAAAAGAAATTAGCACAACATATATAAAAGTAGAACTAAAATGTCGAATTAAAAATCACTTGATGACATAATTAGTATTTATATTTTGCTTAATGTCAAGTGAATGTGACATTTAAGATCATCCATTATTGACATTTAATCTTGGAATTTGGGGGTAGATTTTTAATCGATGGGGTAATCTTTCCTTCTTCAGTTTTTAAATTTTAAAACTGAAATTTTTCCTGTAATAAGCGAAATTGACGAAATGGCGCAAGAAAAATTCAATTAACAATGAAAACATTTGCAAAAAGAAAAAAAAAGAGTTATACTCATATCTATATAATTTACGATTGAATATTAAAATATACTCTAAAATTATTTTCACTTGAAAAAAATACAACATTATTGCGACCATTAAGAACCTAAGTCAGGCATTAAGTCAGCAGTGCATTTTCGGCTTAAAAACAACATTCTTTGGCGACAAAAGCAAGATGAAAATGGTACAGAAACGAATAGTAACTCACAACTTACAGTGTCTTTTACAATCAGATCTGCTTTTTTCTGCTGTAAGTTATATTATACGGAAATTCGATAAAAAAGAGAAAGAAAATAATAAAAAGGGAAATAACTGTCATTCAAAATTCATTTAATCAATTTCTGAAATTCATGTTTTTATTCTAACACCAAGGATAAGTCGCCAAAAGTTGAACCAATTGTTATATTTCGCGTTAATTTATTTTTTAAGCATTAAAAATATTTTTTTCATTTTCAAGATAAACATATTTTTATAATATTACGCCTCATTTAAGCGGTTTTTATTTATTATTATTAATATTATCAGTAGTTATTTTCTGCTATTATTTGCAAGATATTTGTAATATTTCTAATAGATATAGCCATTTTAATTATTTTAGCAATTGTAATTTTCGCCAAAAACAGCTACTGGCAACCCTTTTGTCAAAAATAACCGAAAAATACGAAATTTACTACGAAAAATCAGAGTTATCCCTGTAAATTTGAATCATAAACTTTCGGAAAAATATTTCCTATCGAATGATACAATCGGCAAAAAAATCCATCGGGTAGTTTTTGAAAACACTCGTTTGGAAGTTTCAGAATTTCTGCTTTATAATATATATGATATGATATTAGATATAATAAACAAAAGAATAAATGGTACTTCTGGGTTATCATCCCGTCGACCAAAAAATTATCGCCAAACTATAAGATTAAATGCCAATAATGGATGATCGTGAATGTCACATTCAATGGCATTAAATGCGATTCACGTGTTTAAAATGTCATTAAGTGATTTTTATTTCGACTTTTGTTTAATATTTTTATTAATATTCTACAATTTATTTGTTTTTTCGTTATTTAAAATAAAAATTATGTCAACAACATGTATAATTTGGCTATTAGTTTAGCGATTTGTATAATTTTTTGAAATTGGTCGATGGGATAACCTAGAAGTACCGAATAAATAAATAATATTATAAACAAATTTTTCGAGAAAGTTGAATGTTTGCGAGTGAAAGGGGCCACTTTTATACATCATAGTCCCTTTCCGACTTTATTATTCAAATGACCGAAGTTTTGCTACAACAGTCGGTCATTTTAACCAGATTCTACCTCAGTATGAGAAAAAAAATTATCTAACAGTGTCTCAATTGTATGTCAATAGTCATGCATAGTTCACAAGTGAAAGGATCGAAGAATATTATTAAAATATTTTACAAGGGGTGGGACGAATGGTAATTTGGCCGAATAGCCGAATACCGAATATTCGGCCAAATTTTAGACTGAATACCGAATATTCAACTGGCCTAACACCAATATTTTTTCAGGATAAAGAAAATAATTTGAATTTATATGTGTGTAGGAAAAAAAAATACGTTCCATTATTAATCTTTTTAATAACTTGACGCATTTCTTGTTCTTATAATATTTCAAACATCTTGATACTACTGCTAATTACACATCTTTTATTACATCTATATTACAACAGCATAATTTTAACTACAGAAATGCTAAACATTTTATCAAAAATAGGAATTCATTTATTATTTTTAAAATGTACTAAGTAAATTTATTTTGAATTTGAGAAAGTTATTTTAGCACAAAAAAATTATAAAATTTGCATTTTTTTTTTTTTTGTGTGTGTGTGTGTGTGTGTGTTCCAAGATATATCAAATTGACTTTCAGTAAGTAATGTAACATTCTCTACAAAGTCCTGACAATTGAATTTCCAAGGTAAGTTTAATCTCTAATTTGGATAACATTTTCCAAAAAATCCTTAACTTTTATAGGAAATACAGAAATGCTGTAATGCTTAGTACCCAAATAACTGTACATTTTGTGTAATTACAAATGAAAATGACTTCATAGATGCGTCAGAAAATAGTGAATGGATTAAAAAAAAAATGAAAAAAAAAAAATTCTTATTTTGAATTTTTTTGCAAAGATATTTATATCCGTCTCATTTCTATATTTTACTTAATCCTTTTAATTTTATTTATTTTAAATAAGTGCTATACATCAACTCAGTAGTACTTTTGAACTGTTTTAAATTAGTTAGGCAAAATACAAAACCTGGTTTTAATACGGATTAGAATAAATATTGTCAATAACCTTCAAGGTCAAGACCTTAGTCCAGAGAGAAAAGCTGACTCACTTGAGTGCTCTACCACTGATTAGAATTCCAAATAAACAAAAGAGTGCGAAAAGATCATCTGCCCCTGAATGTTTGTCCCCATCATTGAAGTTCTCCATCATTATTCTACGCACTACCGGTTGCATAAAAAAAAAAAAAAAAAAACACAATGAAATTCTTCAGCAGGCTTTGCGTGTGGAAATTTCGCTTCCTCTTTTCGTAATCCTACTCTCTTTCTTTCGTACCATGCCAAAAGGAGATATTTGTTACAAAACTTATAATAATACACCATGAAGCCTTCTCAGGAAGCTATGGTTTAAAGAACAACTGCAACTGTCCCAAAGTTTTGCTTTAAAAAATCTAAAAATATATTAAGGGGTCAGGTACCTTTGGAAATGACAAAAGTTCAAGAAAGATCTGAAGTTTGTAGCTTCAAAAATTATAAAAGACTAGTACTCATGAGCGCACGCAAGGAAGGGAAGGGGAACAGAAGAGTGGAATAGCCACTGCCTGGATTTTAAAATTAAATGAACTATTCTTTTTTTTTCTTTTACTTGTATTGATTTTGAAAAACACAATAAAGTGGCTTAAAATAACTGAAAATAACCTTAAAGTAATTAGGTACAATATTAGGTACAAAAAAAATGCAAGTGAAGCTTGCATTTTTTTTTAAACTACGCACAAGTAACTTATTTTCGGCTAAAACTAGCTTTTATACGGTGAAGCATTTTAATTATAAACTATGCACTCTAAAGTGCTTTTAAATTAATTTTAAATACATTTAGTGAGTTACAATTTAATAAATATTTTCTAACAAAATAACAAATATATTAATATAGGAATAACTATATGAAGCTGCTAGTTAATTGTAGTATATGTATATAATATAATACTGTGTAATAATGTATATACATATACACAAAACCATTAATTGTAAAACAATATATAAACCATTAAAAATTACTCCATTGAAACATGGAAAAAAAAAATGATTACAATCGAAATAAGCAGAATCCTCAGGCCCACAAATACTTAGGAACTACAAATAAAGTGCGTAGTTTCATATTCGTATTAGTCATGTAAAATAACAATAATACGTATTTGGGGCTACCAACACACATAAAACCAAAATAAAATGGAGAAAAACATTAAAAATAAATCATAATATTATCAAAATGGATAGAAAAGCAAAAAACATACCAGACACTATAGTTATCCCTAAAATGATGTAGCAAAAAATCATTTAATTTGACAATATTAACCTAAAATCAATATCTTAATTTAAGATAAAAGGAATAAAATAGATAATTAATATATACATTTATACACTTAGAGATAATATTTTAGGTATTGTTAAAAGTTAGATTCAAATTAATCTTTAACATTTATTGTTAAATTATATTAATAGATTTAATTAATATAACTATACAATTATTCATAAATAAGTATTAATCGAACATCAGTATAAAATGTCTTGCAATTTAGCAGATACCTCTTCCCCCTCAGTTTTTTTTTTTTTTAATTAACCATTGCATATTATCCAGACAATTCCGCCCTCCTTCGTATTCTAACATCTGCACACACACACAGACATATATAAACATTTTTAGAAGTAGGCCAGAGGGCGAAAAAGGGGGGGGGGGTCACAATTGTACTTCTTTTTTTTTTTTTTTTTTTCTTCAAATGCTTGCCAATTTGTTGATGTTCAACTTTTCGACCTCAAAGTATTTGAAGCATCAGACAATATTATATATTTTCATACCCTTAATAAAAATTGATTGTAGATGATTCTAGTGATCTATTCGACCCCGTCCGATTGTAAGTGATCAGCGTGACGCTAAAGCACAAGAAAGAAATGAAACCACTTTCTATAAGAAAGATAAATTATCTATGGGACGAAAACAAACACACTCACACGCACACACAAAAGAAGAAAAAACGGCTCAGTACCGATCCTACATATAGGGGAGGAAACAATCGGAAGGTACAATAGATAAGATATCTAAGCAACGAGCCCGGAAAAAAGAGGGGACTGTTAAAAATTAAAATATCGAGCAGAGATAAGAAGTCACAACAAAAAATAACTGTTTAATAACGCGTCATAAAAATAATTTAAGGGTGTATTTCGATTCAAACTGCTTATTTTCCGATTTATTTTTAAATTCACTTTTGCTCTCAAACGCATCAAACTTGCAGATTCTCTTATTTAGAAAGTACACAAGGTGCCGTGATTGTCAATTCTTTGATAAATGTAAAAAATATTGCAAAAAAAAGCGATCAAAAACGGCATTTTGAACAGATTTTTCAGAAGCGGGAGATCTGTGAACGAAAAAAAGGGTTATGCTGAGAAGATAAATGTTTATAAATCAAATTCTAATGAACTGAGAGTAAAAAGACATCCCACGGCACCTTATAAGCCTCTTCAAGAATTCCCTCAGCAAGTTTCATGTTTCTACTTTTAAAAATGTGTCTGAAATTGTATCGGAAAATTTCGAGCTGTTGAAGGTGAAAAAGCGTTTTTTCGAATACACCCTTAATTCTAAAAACCTGCCTATTATATCTTTTTGTATGTGAATACAATACGTAAAAAATATATTAATTTAAACTTTTAGCATTCATTTAATACTATATGGCCATTCATAGATCTTTAGTTTAACTTAGCAATTTTTTAACCGTTTTCCTTTTTTCGAAATTAGTGGACGAATTTCACCTATCCCAGATACCCATTATTTGTTTTTTTCTGTTTTAAAGTATCGCAAAACCATAAAATAATAATAATAATAATAAAACATGTTTATTGAGTGCAATATGATTCAATAAAGCAGTACACTATTATTGATTTTAGATTTGATTAATAAAAGTAGCTAATATGATTAATTAATGTTTCAAATAACCGATAATTTACTGCAACCGGTAATATGTATTTGGTTTTATTTTTTTCATGTAGAACGGTGGAAGTGTGTGTGTGTGTGGGGGGGGGGGGGGATCTCAAAAATCGAACTTCATTGAGCTTCTGTTTTAACTTGGTCAAAAGAATTATTTCGTTTGATATATATTTTTTAAATAAAGATTTTTTTTAAAACAAAATTAATATATGAATGTGTTTAATATTTAAACGATTATTTTGCATCTTAATATCTGAACTAAGTGGAATATATGCAAATAGATTATATGACGCAAAGAAATCATTAACATAAATTTTTTAATAGCATAAAGCAAAAGATAAGAATTGAAATGTAATTATTTAATAATTAATTTAATCTTTATACATAAAAATCTTCTGTGCGTGTGTACTGAACTCCTCCTAAACGACTGGACCGATTTCAATGAAATTTTGTGTGTGCGTTCCACTGGATTCGAGAATGGTTTAGATACACATTTCATCGAAATTGATTCAGTACTTTTTTAGTAATTAGGCAAAAACTAATAGTTAGTGATTTTTCGCTAATTAAAAGTGCTATAAATATAAAAGAAAGTCTGGATTTCGTATTAATTACAGCACAAAAAAATATACCGAACCAAAAATCTTGAAAATTTGGGTAAAAATCCTTCTTATAACATCGAGTGCCGCTAAAAAGGGATTTTCCAAAATTCCACCCCTAAGATGAGTAGAAAAATTAAAAAATCCCTTTTAAAAATTCCTTTTAAAAAATTCCTTTAAAATCGGCTTTTGTAGTTATTTTTCATCTGATAACATATTTTAGTGCATGTTTTCATTCTGAATCGAATGGTACTAAGCAAATTCGTTTAAATCCAGTAGTTCGTGAGATAATTCATATTTTCCTAATTTGGCGATGTCTTCGGCGTAAAAACCTAAAATTTCCAATGCTTACCTATATATATAAAAGAAAGTCAGGATTTCGTATTAAACACAGCACAAAAAATTCTACCGAATCAAAAATCTTGAAAATTGGGGTAAAAATTCTTCTTATAACATCGAGTGTCGCTAAAATGGATTTTCGAAAATTCCACCCCTAAGATGAGTAGAAAAAAGAACGAACTTTAAAAAAATTCCTTTAAAATAGGCTTTTGTAGTTATTTTTGAACTGATAACATATTTTAGTGCATTTTTCATTCTAAATCGAATGGTACTAAGCAAATTCGTTTAAATCCAGTAGTTCGTGAGAATAATTCAAATTTTCCTAATTTGGCAATGTCTTCTGCGCAAAAATCTGAAATTTCCAATCCTTACCTATATATAAAAAAGAAAGTCAGGATTTCGTATTAATCACAGCAGAAAAAAATCTACCGAATCAAAAATCTTGAAAATTGGGGTAAAAATACTTCTTATAACATCGAGTTCCGCTAAGAAGGGATTTTCAAAAATTCCACCCCTAAGAGGAGTAGAAAAAAGAGCGAACTTTTAAAAAATTCCTTTAAAATCGGCTTTTGTAGTTATTTTTCAACTGATAACATATTTTAGTGCCTTTTTTCATTCTGAATCAAATGGTACTAAGCAAATTCGTTTAAATCCAGTAGTTCGTGAGATAATTCGCATTTTCCTAATTTGGCGATGTCTTCAGCGCAAAAATCTGAAATTTTCAATCCTTATCTGTACATATAACTAGTCGTTGGGGGCCACCGTAATACTTACCCATCATGGATATGTATATGAAAATAAAACATGTGAAAAATATTTATACAATGGATTGCAATTCATAAACAAAATTTAAATAATGTTAATATATATAGTAATGCTATATTAAAGAACTGCTGATGTACCAATTTCGACAAATTATATAAAACGCCAAACTACTCAAGTAGTACCGAACTGCGTAAGAGAAACATCCTTATAACTCCAAATATAATAATTCTATTAACTAACAATTAACTGCGTCAGATTAAGCGTCTCATTTCTAATTAAAATATACTTCTGAATTGAAATTTGAATGAAATACAGGGTCATGAAAAATCGAAGAATGTGGAAAACAAGATTACAAATATCTCGGCAACTAATAATCCGATCGACTTCGTTCTATATGCAAAATGTGTGTTATTTTATTGCCTTTTACGTCCATTCCTTAGAACAAAAAAATTCGAAAATTTTTATATACCTTTCATCAGAACGAATTTTTCGAGAGTCCGAAAAAAAATAGTTCCGGATAATCGAGGTTGCTGATATTAAATAGGGTTCGTCCCATTCTTACATACTAACTACATACAAAATTTCAAGTCTCTATCTCAATTTGTTCGGGAGATAGAGCGTTTACAGACAGACAGACAGACAGACAGATGGACGGCAAATTTTTTTTTCTAAAAATATGTTTTTCGGAATCTCCACTATCTAAAACGTGTAAATCCGTCAAAAAAAAATTTTCGATTTTCAAAACGATTGCAAGACTTACCCTATACTACGTATGATGGGTAAGTAAAAGAAAGTCTGGATTTTGTATTAATCACACCACAAAAAAATCTACCGAATCAAAAATCTTGCAAATTGGGGTAAAAATATTTCTTATAACATCGAATGCCGCTAAAAAGGGATTTTCGAAAATTCCACCCCTAAGATGAGTAGAAAAAGAACGAACTTTTAAAAAATTCCTTTAAAATAGGCTTTTGTAGTTATTTTTGAACTGATAACATATTTTAGTGCATTTTTCATTCTAAATCGAATGGTATTAAGCAAATTCGTTTAAATCCAGTAGTTAATAATAGTAGTGAGATAATTCAAATTTTCCTAATTTGGCAATGTCTTCTGCGCAAAAACCTGAAATTTTGAATCCTTATCTTTATATAAATCTTCTGTGCGTGTGTATATCAATGAACTCCTCCTAAACGACTGCACCAATTTTAATGGAATTTTGTGTGTGTTCCAGTGGATTGGTGAATGGTTTAGATTCACATTTCGTCGAAATTGATTCAGTACTTTTTAGTAACTAGGCAAAAACTAATAGTTAGTGATTTTTCCCTAATTAAAAGTGTTGAATAAGTTCGATGAATAGAGTGCGGACGGAATGCCCGAGCGGTCTAAGGCGCCAGATATAAGCTTTGCTTCTCGAAGAAAGAGATCGCGTGTTCGAACCCCGCTCCTGTCAAACGTGTATGCTTACAGTAATATAGCCTGTATTATAATTTTGATTAACTGACTTCAGCAAATCGTTAACTTTTAACGAAAAAGAGAAAAATAAACTTTTCTATCGAAAATTGAACCGACTTCAAAAAATACTGAAGAGTGAAAAATAATTTCCTTACATAATTGTAATAAGAAATTAAATTAAGAGCGTAGTGTTTATTGTGCGTATTACTTATATTTAAGTACATTTATTTGATTTTCTGCTATCGGTGCCAGGAAGGACAACGTCTGTCGGGTCCGCTAGTATATATATATATATAGATATATATAGGTTCAGTAAGATTGATATACTTGGCATTATAATGGAAAATTAAAAATGTAGTTGATTGTGTAAATATATTTTAGGAGACAAACTAAAAATAATTTAAATTGAATCTAAAAACAAATTTATTAAAGTCACATCAGTACGTCATTCGAATTTTAATATTACACCTTTTAAAACTCAAATTTTGAATTTGAGATGTGTAAATATTTGCGAGATGTGATTATAAAGAGAACTTATATTTAATATCGCTTATATTTAATATCGTTTTGCATAATTACTGCAAAATATTAATGTGCATAACTTTATTGTATTCTATAAATTAATGAAAATATTAATATGCAGTTTTTTTAATTTCTGTAATTACTAACTAATAATTAATTTTTATTAATTAAAGTGTAAAACATTAATTATGTTAGCAATTAAAAGGTTTGATTGCTTTGGAAACTTAAAATACCTGGGAATTAAAAAAAATCAGATTTAAAGAAAAATCTGATTTTTTTTTTAGTATTTTTTTATAAAGCCATGATTTTTTTTACATCTAAATTGCGCATAAGTAAAGGTAACTAATCGCGTTGATAAAGCTTGCTTCAATTAGCCACCTGGAGCAGGAGGACCACCCGCACCATTCTTTTTGTATATATGTCTGTATAAATATTTCTATAAGCAGTTTCCCTACATTTTCCTGTATTTTGTCTTCACTTATTTTTTCGGTAATAGTCTATGTTTGTCCGAAGCAGCTTAAATTAGGTATACTGCCAATTAAAAAAAAAAAAAAAAAAAAAAAAAAAAAAAACGTTGAATGTAGATTCTGCCATTGCAGAATTCAGTTTCGCCTCCGATTAGGGGAAAAAAAATCGATAGAGGTTTTTTAGAAAGGCGATCCCGTTTAGATTGCAATGAACTAACTTCATTTTTCTTGTATTTATCAATATAATAGCAGACAGAACGACGTGAAATACCCAATTGAATAGCAATTTCTCTCTGAGACATTGGAATTGCGGAATAATAAAGAGATACAATTTGACGTGCTACTTCTTCATATACTAGATTCATCAAAAATGGATTTTTTCTTTTTGTTTAAACGCTTTTTTATAGACTCTGAGTAAAAGGAAATGCAATTTAACAATAAAATGAGTGGAATCCCGTCGAATTCGACGAATGAAATGTTTAAAAGACCCGATCTATTTGGTTAGGGGAAAAAAAAAAGCAAAAGTAATTACATTATTGAATTAATATATAATAAATATATTTACAAAGTAAATCTCAAGTTTGCCAGTTACAATTTTGCATGCAAATATTCCCACATCTTCAGTTAAAACTGTAATCCGAGTGCCGGCGAAATCCAGAAATTTTATTTTATATGCACTCACAAAAAATAGTTTTATTAAAAAAAAAAAAAAAAAAAAAAAAAAAAAAAAAAAACTAATTTTATTTTTACTGTGACATTATTTTCACTAACTGAAGTCATCTGAAAGTAAAATCTCAATCTCAGTGTCCATAATGAAAAGAAATATTGAAATGTAATATCGGGTACTACTAGGTTATCCCATCGACCAAAAAATTATCGCCAAACTATAAGATTAAATGCCAATAATGGATGATCGTGAATGTCATATTCAATGACATTAAATACGATTCATGTGTTTAAAATGTCATTAAGTGATTTTTATTTCGACTTTTTGTTAATATTTTTATTAATATTCTACTATTTTTTTTTTTTTTTTTTTGTTATTTAAAATAAAAATTATGTCAATATGTATAATTTGGCTATTAGTTTGGCGATTTGTATAATTTGGCGAAATTGGTCGATGGAATGACAGAGTAATGCCTAATATCGTTATGAGTAAAAATGCGATGTTTTAAATAGTGATGTCATTTTCTCTTCAAATGTGTTTTAAAAGTTATTGTTATTAGTAATATGAAAAAGGCATCCGTAATAATATTGTAATTCCCATTTATCTGGTTGCTGAATGACATCATTTTCCTCATTTGAAATTTCTCTTATTTTGATTTAGACATTAATTTTTATCATAAATTATTTTCTGTTATTTTATTTACATTATTAATATTATTTCTCAGTAAATATATATATATTTTTTTTTAACCACAATTAGTACATAATTATATATCCTATCATTTTGGAAAATAAATTTTTATTATCGTGAGAAAAGCTAAACTGTGTTGCCACCATTTTGAAGAAATGTCATGAAAAAGTTTTTAAAATTAAAAATAAAATATAAAAATGGAAATAAATTAAAAAATAACTAAAATGGGCACAACTACAAATAAATAGCTTTCATTTAAAAAAATAATTATCAAAATCGGTTGAATAGAAAATTCAGGGCTGATGACACGACATTTTTAGCTTGTCTGAAAAAAATAGCAACGGAGGCTTAAAATATATATATATATATATATATATATATATATATAATATATATATATATATATTAATTGTTAGAAATTAATTCATCTTTAGAGATATTTGCTGTAGAATCAAGCTCCAGAAATTTTTCTATAAAATGTAGCAAAATTCTCGATTATTTCTGAACCCTAATGGTAAAATTTATCAAAGCTTTCTGCGACAAGTCAAACTAACAGCAAAAAAAAATCTGCAAAGTAATACTTTTAAACGGTAGAAATGAGTGCAAATTTATATTAGAGCTCAGCATGGGCCGGAATTTCCAGGCCCGACCCGTTCTGGTCGGACACACACAAGCTCTACTATTTCTAAAAAATTCAGATTTTTTAAAGAATACTGTTTCTTTTAATATTTGTTGCTGAGTGCGAGATTGAACTGTTGCAATTTGCAGTATTGCACCATAGATTTAAAAACTATAATTAAATTATTATTATTATTATTTTTGTGGGGGCGGGGAGGTATTGTAGACATAAGCTTAATTATTATTAATAATTAAAATATAAACTAATATGTGTACATACATATCTATTTTTTTTTTCTTTTAGTAGAAGTTGAGGGTAAGGTCATTCTTTTTCTTTATAATAATAAAAGTAATAAATTTATCTTTTTTAACATAGTGAATTTAAAGCTACTTTTACAAAAAATGCGCCTTATGTTTTGCACATAGCTAAATAGGGAATTGTTTAGTCGCATAAAGACTTTAGTCTTCTAGAAACTTCTTCTCTAACATGCTTTACCAACTTTAATCCTCATCTGAAGCTAGCTTTTTATATATGATTCTATATTTATATTCAAACCAATATATTTTGAGAATAAATTTTCTGGTATTTCTTAAAGTTTTCGATAGTATTTCTTGCATAATCTGTCAAAGTATTAATAAATATTTTATAATAAAAAAAAATTGGTGTTAATCGAAAAAAAATTTGCGCAAGAATGAAGATTCTAATATTGCATGGGAAGTTACATTAGACAATTAAGTTTAACCCTTTTTATTTGAAATAAAAATAACAGTTCTAAAAATTAGTATTACTATCAGCTATGTTTAGCGATTCGAAGCTGAAAATTTTCGGCAAGGTGCCATTCCGTTTCTGCGTCAATGTAGCCGTTGTGATGTCTTAGATGAATCAGCTGAGTATACAGTTTTCCTATCTCCGTGAGTGATTACTATAATCCTTTGTATAATGAGAGAGAAATATGAAATGGTATGTCAGTGGGGCTGTTCTATTGTGGATCAGGACAGTCGCTTGAAGACGGGAAAGAGCTAAGATTCTGAGAAATGAAAGGGGTAGAACAGAACAGGTGTGCAGAGAAGAAAAAGCAATGACATTCTCTGTGTAGTCGTCGGAGAAAGAGGTTGAATTCTCTCAGATATAGTGAAAGTGAGGTATTGACTCTCTGGGTGTTTCTGGGAGAGGTGATGATAAAGAATGTAACAACGTGTACGAATGGACTCTACCTCACTTATGAATATGATGTTGACTGTATTTTTATTTTCTAATTAGCAGTTCTAATAAAGAACTTAGGAATGAAATTTAATATAATGATTTATTTCTTATATATGTATGGTAAAAGGGTGGAAACAACGGAAACGACACCACACCGTGTTTCTGCCACAAGGTTCTGAAAAAACTTCTATCCTTAAACAATAGTTTGTGCCAGTTATAAATGTACTTAAAGCTAGTCAATTTTAAGCATACAAAGGGACACATGAATAAATATTTTCAAAAGAAGATAGTCTCCAAAAAATTAAAAATAACATGAGTTATTACATTTGAGGATGGGGGGGGGGGGGGGGGAGGGGGAGGTGAGTGAGGTGCCAGGAGGAACTTATCTTTTTAACTTTAATTCGGCAGACAATCGCCATAATCTATGTGGATATTTATTAAGGATCGACCGAAACAAATTTTTAAGACCAAAAACGAAGCTGAAACTGAATTTTGGTTATCTTTTTATTTTCGGCTGAAAACGAAAATGCCTCCCAAAATTTGTTAAGTAGTTTATAGATCCATAAATATTCGTAATACTTAATTAATTATACGTTTTTATTAAGTACATAACTATTAATCTCTAGCCAAAACTTTTTAGTTTCATATCAAATTGTAATTAATTCGTCACCAACACGGAACAAAATTTTAATTATGTGAATTCAATCTAATTAAAAAATATTTAAGCTGTACATATCTCGATTTATCTTTTATAATTATTATCTGATATACTAGAACTTTCTCAAAACGTATAAGAAACATTTCCGTGGTTTCAAATTAAACATTTTCTTTAATGTTAAGCTTGGAACTTTTAATGAGTACCTGAAAAACGTCCTCAAAGATTAGTCCAATATGCACTGCTTGCTTTAAGAATTGCACTCGCATCTTCAGTCAGGCATGACTGGTAATTATAAACTGCACATTTTATAGCAATAGAGCTAAAATTAATAGAGCTAAAATTAATGAGTGAGTAATAATGAAAATTTCCTAAATAAGAAACGAAATTTTTGGAATACAGGCAATTTAGGTCGAGTTTCGGACCGGCGGAATGTATTTTTGCCGGAAATTAATTTCGGTCGATCTATTCAGTTTACACACGTTCAATGGATGAAAAGTGAAGACTTCAAATCAACTATAACAGAAAGATGACAAGTACAGTGTAACCACTAAATAAGGGACAACTGTGGAACCGGAACTTTTGTCCCTTAAATAGAGGTGTTCCTTATTCAGAGTTTTGATTGTTATTTTTGATTAATCGTTCAGAAGGATATAAAAATAATAAATCATTAAAGGTGAAATTAAAATGTACCCAATGTGTATGAATTACATTAGTGAGATAAAAGGAATTTAGGGAATTAAAAAATTAAAATTTTTAATTGATTACTAAATCATTAAATTATTTGTAGAATTATTGTTTTTTATTTTATATACAAATTTTGTACATGCTAAAGGATTAAAACATTGAAAAATATATCTTGAAGTAATCAATCAAAAATAATTGTTTTGCAAATGTCAATTTTTCACTACAAAATTTTCAAGTGTTCATTTACTATACTCATAAATTTTAGTTCTTCATTATCAGGAGCATTTACGAAAAAAGTATTCAACTACTGTGCTCAGCTAGTGTGAAACATTTTGACATATTTACAAATTCATTTTTTAACGGAAAGGCATAAAACTGGAATGCCTGACTGTGGAAGCGATTTGTAATCGAACTGAGTTTTAACTTTTTTGGTAAATAAATTATTTATTGAGTTATAAGCGATTTTGATCATGTGACAAATACGTTTATCACCCTTCCTGAGTAGTTATTCTTCTTTCGTGTAGAAATTCGGTTCAAAACGCCCACTTTGACAATATTGTCTGTAAGGTCTATTGCGTTTGCCCTCAAAAAATGAAAAAAAAAAACAGTTCGATTACATATTTCTGAACAACAACGCCTGCCAGTTTCGAGCATTTCCAAATAAAAATAAATGAAAACTTATGTCATAAAAGTTGCCCTTTTGGATTTGAGAACAGCCCAATGGCATCTATAAAGTTCTATGTTTCATACTTTACTTTTATTCTCTACTTTCAGAACCATCCTGAAAATTTCCAACATTACTTTCAATGGGGATAAACGCACTGATGTCAAATCAGAATTGTGGGTAAATAAATAATCGTCAATTGTGTCGTATGTTGCTGTATCCACATGACTGTCTATCAGTTTGCTAAATTTACAAAAATCTGTATTTTCATTTTCATCACAGACATATTTCATTATTTGAAATGCAAAAACCAGTCCCTTTGATCTCATTTTCAATGGTCCCTAAATCGAGTGTCCCTTATTCAGAGGTAAGTACATTACACGTTCTATACCAAGGGACTGGGACCGGCAGTTTTGTCCCTTAAATAGAGGTATCCTTTATTTAGAGGTTTCACTGTAGTAATTAAAATTGAATTTTAACTGTATCAAAAATTCTAAGTTTTCAAAAAAAAAAAAAAAAAAAAAAAAAAAAAAAAAGAAAAAGAGCTTTTGAATTGCAATATTATAATCTATATTTTTATTCTTTAGTTAATAAAACTATTCTCAATAATAAAAGATATAAAACCAGCAAATTAGTTATTTTATAAGTAAGGAATACTATTAACTATTAATACTATACTATTATTAAGAAATACTATTATTTTGCAATAATTATTATAATACCTATATGAAATACAGCAGAAATTTATATTTATTAAAATTATTAACGATTGCATTTAATATTAATATTAATGCAATTTAAATTAGCAGTTATTAAACAATTAATTCTCTCGTTAAAACACTATACTTTTTATGTTTTGATTAATAAAGTTACAGTTAATATAATTACAGAAATAATAAAAACTGAAAATAAGTATGCATATCAATTTAAATATGTTTCGACGGGTGTAACATTCTTAAAAAAAACGTTTGAAACTATTTTATCCTACAGGCGTAATATAACAGAATACTTTTGACTGTCCCTGTATTTGAACTATATATCCGTATTTAATAAATTTGAAATGACTCATCAAAATTCTGCAACAAATCTATAATTAAAATTTCAAACAATTCGCTTGGTAGTTTTTATGCTGTTACATGCGGGCTGACAGATGGACAGACAGACAGATCTGACAACATCAATAGACGCTACTTATTTATACAGCTACAAACGTACATAAAAAACAGTTAAATTTAAAAACGCATGCCGAAGTTGAAAACTCATTTCCAACAGGTATTAATCTTATACATTATTGTAACGATTTCTTTTGCATATGTTTCTGCAAATGAATTAAAACTGTTATGAATGTCCAATTATAATTTAATCGTTGTGAAATTCAGTGATTTATATCAGTTTCAATACATTTGCAATAGCGTTATGTCATCAAAATACTCTGCAAACGATTTTCCTCCATAGACCATAATGTATAAATCGAATGCATTAACACCTTACAACTTTGTTAGAAAGTGTTAAAAATGGATTCAATCATTTATTTTTAAAATATTTTTTTTTAAAGTACTGATTGTTTTTCCTGTATAGATTTTTTCTATTTGGGCTAATTATGCACAAGATTTATTTTTCATTAGTTAATAATTTTACAAACATACAATCTTTATGAATTTAGAGATTATCTACAATTTAAGATTAGATCTAAATTTAATGATAATTAAAAGAAATAAAGTAACAATAAAAGATATAGCTTTCTACACGTGGGTCTTTTAAAACACGCGCCTAATTAAAAGAAATAAAGTAACAATAAAAGATATAGCTTTCTACACGTGGGTCTTTTAAAACACGCGCCTAATTAAAAGAAATAAAGTAACAATAAAAGATATAGCTTTCTACACGTGGGTCTTTTAAAACACGCGCCTAATTAAAAGAAATAAAGTAACAATAAAAGATATAGCTTTCTACATGTGGGTCTTTTAAAACACGCGCCTCACTGAAATTCAGAACTGAACGTTGACTGTATGCAACTGCTATATAATCCCTTGTAATTCCCCCTGTTAATGATCTGCAGGCACACATCTTGACAGAAGAGATTTATCACATATGTATCCCTGCAACTATCCCGAAAAAACACCATTGCGAGAAATCTATTTTTCCCCAAATCACATTTTCAAAGGTAGTGCGGAGGTAAACTTGAAAAACCTGTTTAATTTTAACTATTTCAAAATTTTCAGATATTATTGATTTTCAATACAAATAAAAATGTATGCGTCATAATTTATAGCATCAAAAACTATGACATAAAAATTTTAAAAGCAATATTTACTTTCCTTCCACCTTTCTTTGCCGGATATTTTTCCAGGGTTCCGATTTTTATTATTATTATTAAAAATTAATATACGTTCTATCCTGAATTCAAAATATTTTTGTGAATAAGCAATATTTTGCTTGATACCCATGTAACTTCAGCCGCATTATTAATCCACAAAATTTGAAATGTTCTTCAAATGATAGTAAAATGCAGAAAATCTGGAGCTACAATCTTTATTCCTATTCCGCAAAAAATATGCCCCCTTCCTCCCCCTTTTTTTTACAAATCTTCCATTAATAGAAAATTGCAAAATTCATAAATTGAGGGGAAAACATTAACTCACCAAAAAAGGCATTATTGCATCGTTTCATGCTGAGGTACTTAAACAATTTTTACATGTTCTAGAAAAAGTTAACATTATTACAATATAAAAATATAGTAAAGTATTTTAATACCCCAATTACAATTGATAATTCATTTGACTGACTGTATTATTTGCAAAAAAAATTATTAAGCAAACATTTCATTTTACTTCAAAAAAATTAATGCTTACTTTAACTTGAACAATCACTCCCCCCCCTTTTTTTTTGGATCTACAAAACATAATAAAGCTAAATTTAAGTAAACGAAAACATCACATTACAGTTAAAGTCAAATACATTATTTTTTTTAAAAAGCCATAAAATAATTTTTATTTGTAAATGCATAAAATTTTCAAGTATGCGAATTCAGGCACTAACAAATCGAACAGAATTTTCAAAATATGTAATTGACTATATAAGTTTAGAAACACGAATAAATTCAGTTAGATTAATTTACAGGAGTGAGCTTGCAGCATGTCAATTAGCTTGGCTAAAAATGCATAACCTATATTTATAAAAAAAATCGGTTGGAATCTCAGCAAGCGATATGAGGCAGAAAACAATAGCGAATCTCAAACGAAAGATAATATCTTGACGATTTTTGAGTAGGACATCGGCCCAATTCATTGCAATCGATGTCTTGGTTGGAGTTTATCAACAAGAGTAAAATTACAAAGCTATTGTTATCATACTGATCCGACAAGTCATTATCCACCCAAAAATATGGCTTGAGAAGAAATAAACTAAGAAAAAAAAGAGTGGAAGATGTACCTAGCTTTCTGAAAAATGAAATTGGTAATAACGTTCCATATTGCACACAAGAAAGAAATGAAACCAATTTCTATAAGAAAGATAAATTATCCATTCAACGAAATCACGCGCACACAAAAACCACCATTGCGAGAAATCTATTTTCCCCCCAAATCACTAAATTTTCAAGGGTGGTGAGGGGGTAAACTTAAAAAACCTGTTTAATTTTAACTATTTCAAAATTTTCGGATATTATTGATTTTCAATAGAAATAAAAATGTAAGCGTCATTTATAGCATCAATAAAGAATACTGCCCAGTTAAACTGAAGGCAATGAGCTCACAGGCTACAAATACTAATTGCACATTAAAGCTTTATATTTTCAAGGGTTAATTCCGTTCGAAAAAAAAAATTAAGAAGGGGAAACAGCTCTCCCCTTTTCTCTTTTTTTATACTTAATCATTGAACCTCCTATACTATCAAAGACATGCTTTATCATATAAAAAATCTATATCCAAAATTCAGAGCAAATTAGATAATTCTTAATAAAAACCCATTTAGCATTTATATAATTTAAAAAGAGTTATCCCCCTCTTTTATACTTAACCATTAAACTTCCAAAACTATTCAGAGATTTGAACGAAATCTGAAAATTCTGCTTGAAAAACCCATTTATATAAATTAAGGGGGGGGGGACATTAGAACCCCTGTTCCCCTTATTTATACTTATTCAATGAACACCTAATAACAGTCACGGAATCGCCTCATCAGAATGATCCTAATCTAAATTTTGAACGAAAACTTAATTCTGCATGAAAATCCCATTTATATCAACTAACGGGGGGGGGGGGGCATTAGAACCCCTGTTCCCCCTATTTATACTTATTCAATGAACAACTAATAACAGTCATTGAATCGCCTCATCAGAATGATCCTAATCTAAATTTTGAACGAAAACTTAATTCTGCATGAAAATCCCATTTATATCAACTAACGGGGGGGGGGGGCATTAGAACCCCTGTTCCCCCTATTTATACTTATTCAATGAACACCTAATAACAGTCACGGAATCGCCTCATCAGAATGATCCTAATCTAAATTTTGAAAACTTAATTCTGCATGAAAATCCCATTTATATCAACTAACGGGAGGGGGCATTAGAACCCCTGTTCCCCCTATTTATACTTAATCAATGAACACCTAATAACAATCACGGAATCGCCTCATCAGAATGATCCTAATCAAAATTTTGAAAACTTAATTCTGCATGAAAATCCCATCTATATCAACTAACGGGGGGCATGAGCCCCCCGTTCCCCCTCTTACACATATCGAATGAACTCCAAAAACTAATCAGGGAAGCGCCTTGTCAGGATATACCTACATACAAAATTTCAAGTGGATCGGATATTTTTATCATGAGTTATCGCGTTACGTACATACGAACATACATACAGAACGGACGGGCACATAAGCTCTCAGGCTATGATAGCCTGTGAGCTAAAAACTATGACATGAAAATTTTAAAAGCAATATTTACTCCCCCCCCCCCTTCTTTGCCGGATATTTTTTCCAGGTTTCCGATTATTATTATTGAAAATGAATATACGTTCTATCTTGAATTCAAAATAGTTTTGTGAGTAAGTAATATTTTGCTTGACCTAACTGGTGGTCGTACTGTAAATGTTACATCGCATTCACCAATCTCTAGTTTTTTTTTTTTTTTTAATGCATAAAAATTTTAAATTAAGCAAAAGTTTGATACTATATTTACTAAATCTACTGCTTTGAGATATTTAAGCTAAATATCAACACAAAAAAAAAAAAAATATCAAAAATATGCAAAAAAGTTTTGGTAAATGGTTTTACAATTTTTACCGTGAAAACAGACCATAAATGAAATTATGAAATATTGTAATTAATTGTAAATTATGAAATAATGTATATTTTTAAGTCTGTGCCGTAGCGCCAATTTTAGAGAAATATTGGATGGGCTCAAAAATTTTTGAGTAAAATAACATATACAATTTTTCCCACTTATGTTAGTGTCCGTGTGTTGAGAGTAAATGACTAATGATGATAATTCGATGCTAAATTATGATTTTTCTAAGTAAAATATAAAATTATCTTAAATTCTTTTTTAGAAATACAATAATATTTATAACAAATAGCATACAAATTTCTATCTATTGAAAGTGCAAAAAATTAAATGTCAAGAAAAACAAATACTTTAATCATCCAGTACTTAATCTATTCAAAGCATTAAAGCAGTTAGTAAAATATACAGGAAATTTGTTTTTGTGAAAAAATAATTATACATACGTCGAATTTAATTATATAGTTCATTAATTTGGTAAGTCTAACTGATGTCTTTACTATTTACCAAACAAAATTATTTTAAGAACATCAAAAATAAATAAATAAATAAATAAATAAATAAAATAAAAATAAATAAAATGTTATTTCACAGATTACATAACTAACTAATAAATTAACTTTAGGTGCATGTATAGATCAAATTATTTGGTGGGTTCAAGGCTGACCGGCCCATATAAGTTGGCGCTGTAATAACTTAGCCCTTAGTAGATTATAATGCTAAGTGGTAGGTAGCGTGTGTGCCGCTCAGCGAATAATCCAGGCAAGAATATTTAATGGAGAATCTACTTATTATTGGTAGAACAAAAAAGATCCTCTGGAGAAATATTTACAGCATTAAAATTATTAAAAAGCACGTAGGCTCTTATACCAACCAGCTTCAACTAATGTTCAGTTTGAGTTTCGTAAATACAAAGTTCGTGATTGAGGTAAAGTCTCGCTAAATTACACACAACGTAGAAGTAAAATAATTCACAGATAACTGCGTTATCAAACCACTGAAGACGAGAGTTATCGCTGTCTCTCCTGGCGAGAGTACACTCCGCGATGCTGCACGGGCTCTGCGATCAGAACACCTTCTCAGATCTGCTGGCGGGATCTTTCTTCTTCCAGCTCTCAAATCCGAGCTGCTTCACTTATCCGAGAGAACATTCCGAGCTTACCGCTCTGCTCTCTCTCTACGAGAATCTCTCTGCAAGCCCCTGGCTTCTCCTTTCTTTCCGATCCAGGTCCTCCTCTAGACCTCCCCTTAGAGGTCACAAACCAATCATGGACCTTAATGATCTTTTTCTCATTAAATGAGTAGTAAAATCGTGTGATTATTGACACCTGAGTTTTCACTCCCACGGCGCCAGGCTGTCTGGTCATCTCGTACTTTCGCTTCGTGTCGGAGTGTCATCAAAGGTACGGCCCTGGCGGTCGTCCCATTCACCCCACTGTCGGTCCCGTTGATCGATAATGATGTAGCGATCCTTTAATATCGCCGACAGTCTCACATTGAGAATAAGGGTCACTTTGTGTTTGCAGTTTCATGGTAAAACCTCTTTTAGAAATAAATGCCTATTTCTACTACTTTGCTTTAAAAACCTGTGATAATACTGAATTATCACAGCGCCAATGAATTGTGAATGCTTTTTTTTTTTTTTTAGTTTAATTACCCTTGTCAAACTTTGACCTATAAATTTAATGTTTTTAGGATTTCTTCACAATTTTATTTTACTGGAAGTTAGATAACAATTAATAAAGGCGTGGCTTTCTGTAAAAACTAATGTTTATTTTTTATTCTTAAATGATTTCCAATTTTAAACATACTGTATTTATTTTTTCTTGGCCCATATTAAAGTATTTGTAGGACATTTTATTTTATGAAAGTATTTTATGGTCAGACAGAAGAAAAGTATTTTATGCACAAATAGTTGTAATCGCAGAGACAGTTTCCAATTTTATATTATTATGATAAGAAAAGAAGTATCCATCTCTATTCACTACTACAAAAACGAAATAGTAAAAAAATAATTTAATTTCCAAAAAAGCTCAAAAGGCAAATTTCATACTCCAAATGAAAGGCAGCTTAAAGCTTACCCTATAGCAGAGAAAATGAACAAATATTGAACTAAGTACTGAAAGCTTCAGATTAGCTGCTATGTACTAAAACAAGGGGACAGGAAAACTAATCTGAAGCCTTACGTTCAAGATGTATGAAATTTCAGAAAACATGTTTTATTCATGTGAATAATGTGTTTAACTTATATTTTTAAAATGCAAAAGTGAGAGATCGCATCCGGTTAAAATGAAGATAGGAAAGTAAAAGCGCAAAAGAACAAAAATATATTTCTTAAATCTCTACTGCTGATGGCAACAGATATCAAAAACGAAACAAGATTTTTTTTTTTTTTTTCCACGCGATATAAACATGGATTTTTTCGACTCCCTCCTCCCACTTTCGCAATGTAAATTTACAAAGAGAATCTTACTATGTTTCAAGGAGTAGCGTAGGGGTAATTTCTGGAACTACTCAACCTATTTCAAAAATAATGATGGCAAATTGATGATGAAAGTCCCTCTTCCAACATAGGCTATATTTATGTCAAGAATACTATCTTTTCTTATCTAAAATCATAAATTTATATTAAAGATTTTCTATTATACCACCTTCTTTTTTTTTAAAGAAAAAATATTGTGTCCAAGTACGAGGCTTCTCTAGGCGCTAGGCCCTGTGCGGCAGCAGTTGTCGCACACTTTTAAGGACGGCCCTGGTTCTGACCAAACCAATACTCGAACTTCGAACATTAGTTTAGAAATTTAGTAATACAATATTAAAATTTCCGTAAACTTTAAATCAAACAGTACGTTATGTTAATCCTATGAAAAAAATGCACGGTGAAAACGAAAAGTGACTCCAAGGATATAAAATGGCCATACCAAGTTTTTTTTTTTTTTCTTTTGCATTGATTTTAAATTCCACCCTTGTTTTTAAATTTTTCTGCTTTATAATATTAAAGAGGACAATGGTTATACTTAGTTACATTATGTTTTAGTGACAAATTTTAAGAGCTATTTTAATATGTCTTATTTTATTCTCTATAAACACTTAAAGCCATTAATAAAAACAATCTCTCACTACTAAAAATAATATTATGAATTACGCATATTTCATACTACATTTCAGTATTATGAATTAGCATATGCAATGCATGAATATACTCATGCAAGAGGGCATATGTGTAATTTTTTTAAATAGCAAGGAGCTTTCCAAAATTTTTATTTAACAAATTTTATTTAAAGAACTTTTTTTTTTTTTTTTTTTTTTTTTTTTGTTGTTTAGTTGCTCTTTTTATTTTATATACTTATGTGCTTAACTCTCTTCAAATACTAAATCCTTCCTAACTTCTCTTTCAACATTATTCATTCTGTAACTTTTCTATCCATATTGAAATGTAACAATGTTTCCATGAATGTTTTGATGTGTTACATTTTGTCATACTTCAATTAAATATAATTCTTTAGAATTTGTTATATACGTGGAGCTATGTAATATAGAATTTCAAGACATTTTTGAAGCATAATTTATATTCTTGTCAATATACTTATAATTTTTTTCAGATATAATGCCTTCACAGTTGACTTCTAGCAATATTAAAACATTTTTATTTGAAAAATTTAATAGAAATTTATAACTTTTTTAATAGAAAATATTTATAGATGCATTAAAAATATATTAAATTTAATGCGAATTAGCTTTAAATTAACTTTTTACAAAATAAAAGCCGGCTTTTTTTGAGTGCCTGAAAGCCAGCAACCCTGGTTTCTGATCATAGAGGTCTGCACGGGCCGAAATTTCCAGGCCCGGCCCGAAAGTTAAAATTTTGGCCCGAGCCCGGTCCGGCCCGAACGAAAAAATATCGACCCGGCCCGGCCCGGAAAAAAGTTAAAAATTCGGCCCGACTCCGGTGAATTTCTGCAAAGCATTGATCTTTACTCTAACGGAAGAGTTCAGACCCAAAAAACTTATCTTAGTCTTTTCTTTTTCTTTCATGTTTATAATCTCTATTTATGCAGAAGTGCCATAGGCCGCGATATTTACGCTATTAATGAACCTTTGTTTGTTGTATATAAATGTTTCAGTTATCTTTAGTGTTATTAATACATTAAAAAAAATTCTAAAAAAAGGTGTATTGTAAAAGTAAAATCTTCTAAGACATTGGAAAGAAAAAAAATACGTTCCCTTCTATAGCAGATGTAAATGCTTATTTTTTTTTTTTTTTTTTTTTTTTTTTTTTTTTTTTTCGCGTATTGTTGTATTCATTTGCATGAATGAACAGTTTAAAAGAAATTTGCAGTTTTCAGTTTAAACGAAAATTACGTAATAATCATGTTTTTTTTTTTTTTTTTTTTTTTTTTTTTTTAAATGTGTTTAATTCTATTTTAAGACGCCTAGTGATCTACGATTCTTTAAAAAGAATAAATTCTAATGTTTAATTGTAGAATAATGACGACTTAAAAGTATATGCCTGTTTTGCAAAAAATTTTGGACCAAGCCAAACTTTACTGATTTATGAACAGACTTTTCTACGTCGAGAAAAGGATTTTCATACGGGAAGATTCAACAGGAACTGATTTTTTTTTGGTGCGTGAAGACTAGGAAGAACGAAATCAGTCTCGGCTTCGTACGGAAAAAATAAGTTAGGCCTGGCCCGGCCCGATACTCCAGAAAAAAAAATAAGGGCCGGGCCGAGGCCCAGCCGGTGCAGATCTCTATCTGACCATTCACTGCACTGCACAAGTCATTTTTCCAGGGATGCAGAATATGTCCGATCCGGCGATCTAAGATCGGGGGAAATTTTAACAACCATGGGAAATTTTGCAGAAACATATACAGTGAAACCTCCAAATAAAGGACACTCCGAATAAGGGACACCTCTATTTAAGGGACAAAACTTCCGGTCCCAGTCCGTAGGTATAGGAGGTGTAATGTATTTACCTCTGAATAAGGGACACTCGATTTAAGGGACAGTTGAAAATGAGATCAAAGGGACTGTTTTTTACATTTCAGATAATGAAGTAATCTATAATGAAAATGAAAACACAGATTTTTGTGAATTTATCAAACAGACAGTGGATACAGAGGCATACGAAAATACTGACGAGCATTTATTTACCCACAATTCTGATTTAACATCAGTGCATTTATCCCCATTAAAAGTAATGCTGAAAATTTTGAGGATAATTCTGAAAGTGGAGAATAAAAGAAAATTATTTAATAAAGAACTTCACAGATGCTTTAAGGCTGTTCTCAAATCCAAAAGGGCAACTTTTGTGACGTAAGTTTTAATTTATTTTTATTTGGAAATGTTTCCGCTTGTTGATCAGAGCAGTTGAGAGATTTGTTGGCTTAAAATACGCAAAGTAGTTGAATATTTTTTCCGTAAATACTGATGATAATGAAGAAGTAAAATTTATAAGTATGGTAAATGAACAATTGAAAGGTTTGTAGTGAAAAATTGAAATTTTCAAAACATTTACTTTTGATTGATTTCTTCAAGTAAAATTCTTTTAAATGTTTTAATACTTTTTGCATGTACAGAATTCACATATAAAATAAAAATCAATAATTCTACAAATATTTTAATGATTTATTAATCAATTGAAAATTTTAATTTATAAATTCTCTATTCCTTTTGTGTCTGATTAACGTAATTTATACACCTCAGGTGCATTTAAACTTCCCCTTTAATGATTCGTTATTTGTATATCATTCTGAACGATTAATTAAAAGTAGCAGTCAAAACTCCAAATAAGGGACACCTCTATTTAAGGGACAAAAATTCCGGTCCCATGGGTGTCCCTTATTTGGAGGTTTCACTGTATAATTGATTTCGATTCTAACAATGAATTCCATAAATCCCTGAGATAAAAAAAATTCACTACAAACAAAACATCCATGTGTCGACCTACACAAAACTGATTTCAGAACAGTATATACCGTATATCAGGGTGACTCTGTTCTTTCTGAAAATTTAAGGAATTCAGTTCCGAAAATTTAAAAACAATTGGACCTTATTCGTGCAACCTGAAGTTAAGGCTGAAATTCGGCTGCTGGCGGTGCTTAGCATAGCAATCTATGGAGTGTGAGTTATTAATGCTTGTTTGTTAAAAATACAGTAAAAGAATTCTTTGTTGTAGCAGCATATACTTAACATATTGTAATACAAATTCAAAATTGCTGTTCTACTTGCGAGAAAATTCTCTAAATTTGTAAATTTTCCGTGAAAATGTATCCATTCAACATGGTTCGAGGCTGAAGTCGTCTGCTCGCAATGGTTGCCCCAAGCATTCTGACGGTGCAGTGGCTAGAATAACAGATTTCCGCCAGCTCTTGCGTCTGACGTCACGTGCATAAAGTCCATTGGTCATCAATCTGAAAGTTCGGACATGAAAATACCGTGAAACAAAACCACAAATTTTGTCAAAATATCGAGAAAAACTGCAAGTTTCATCAAAAGAGCGCGAAATGACGCAAATTTTGTCAAAAGATCGTAAAAACCACCGAGAATTACGTGAAATGTGGCTAAATAATTGCAATTTTCGTCACACGTGGCGAAATAACCGTGAATTTAGTCAGAGGAGAGGAACGCGAAAACTTTTCGTAAATTTCGTCAAAAGTTAGCGAAATAACCTCAAATCTCACCAAAAGTCGCTAAAAAATCCGAATTTCGTGAAAAGGCAGCGAAGAAAAAAAAAAAAAAAAAAAAAAAGAAACAGTGTTGAGAGTGGATTTTTCCCTCCTCCCTCCCTTATGATGTAACCTTTCAGAAAAATTGCAGTGCATTTAATTTTTCTTTTTCACTTAGAATTACCTTTGCCACACATACCTGCATATAAGTTCAAAAATATTGGAAAAATGAATTTTCTATATCTACAGTAATACAGAATTTAATTATAACATACCGTAAAATTTTTGGGAAATTTTCATGTGGATTGGGGGAAATGTTGGAAGTGGAAACATTTTCTGCACCCCTGCATTTTTCAAGCTCCCACAATCATGTTTAAATTCTGTCCCCACTTATGCACAATCATAAATAATGGACCCTAAATTATCCTGAATATCTTTATGAATTTCTGATGCCTTCCAACCTTTTCTCACAAACAATTTTATAATTGCCTGCATTACAGTTTTACCCATTTTGCAACACTCATGAAATTAGCTTTGTTCAAAGCAATGACAAACTGATTACTGTTCAACAGAACAATATCTAATTTGACTACTGTACACAAAACCAGTTAGCACTATTTGTTGCGTACTGTTGCTGCCACCCACATTGGTGAATTTCAAGGAGTATTTGATGAATATTGAACAATAAAGGATTATGTCCTAGTCTGCTAAAAGCTAAAATGCATATGGTATGTTAATTTCTTTAAAGCCAACTTGGTAAATTAGTTCTTCCCTTATTTATTTACTTAATTAAAAGCCTTCTAGGTGGTTTGAAAAGAAAATGTCACTTTACTGTCACCCGCCAATCATTGTTTAATTTATCACTTTTTGATGTCTTTCTACCACTTGCAAAGAAGCTGAGGGATAAATGTTAACTTTGATAACCTAAAGAGCAGATTATGAAGAGGTATAAGCACAGATTAGATGACACATTTTAGCTTTTCAAGAATGTTAAGCCTTCTTGTGACTTTTATTCAGCTGCTTCTTAGAATAAATTGATAACATAAATAATTACTATAATTAAAAAAGTAAAAATGAAAAGAATAAAAGAAATTTAATAAATAGATTCCATTGTAATGTTTTTAGTTTTTCAACATAAGTAACTATAAGCCATATTTTGAGAGGAGGGATTATATAAGAAGGTTGGTTAAATGAGTGTGTCAGTTAATTGAATGTCAGATAATTGAAAGTCTTTACTATTTTTTAATCTTGTTAATTATTTCATATTCATTTAATTATTAATTGCAAGAAATGATTTAACCAACATAAACTATAACTCTGTTGATTACACGTCATTCGATATCGCCCCCTCCCAAAATGAGTCTCTGGATCCACCCCTGAGGGGAGTTGAGCTCAGTGCTGAATTCAGAGAGTAGCCCAGGGAGGGGGGGGGGGGGGGCGTTCGCCCCCCTCAGAAAATTTGAGATTTCGGTATTTCAATGGTGAAAAAAAAGTGCAATTTCCCCCCCAGAACTCTATAATGTGCCCCCCCCCCCAGGAGCCACAGAAGTTTCTCCCGGAAAAAGGTATCTGAATTCAACACTGGTTGAGCTGTTTGGGAGGGAAAATTATTTATTTAATTTTTTTTTTAAACCCATGGTTATTTTACGTGCTACTTGAATAACTACATTAATACAGACATGGCAAAATACCATTGAAGCAATAAAATCAAGTCAGGATAATTATGCTATGCAAGATGGGGTTTTTTAATTTAAAAAAGGAAGAAAGTCAATTTTTAAACAATCTACTTTCAACCAAATGCCACAAGTCCTTAATAGTGGGGTTAAGTGAATTTCTGAATTTAGATTTTATTCGAAAGTAATCATAAAATTTGAAAGTGATTCAGAGCCCCCCCCCCCCCCCAAAAAAAAAAAAAAAAAATCTGAAATTTACAGCAAATTTTTGAGGATATCTCCGGCTACTTATTATTTTTGTGGCAGATTGAGTAAACACTGTTTTGGTTTCTTCGATTTTAGGCTAAATTAAGTTTTTCCAAGTTGGGTTCATGTTAAATTCAATTTTTCAAAAGTAGTTCAGTATACTTTTTCAGATTAAAAACCATACCTATAGTAATAAACATAGATAATTGTGTGTGTGCTGTTTTCTAAAGAGAACTCTACGTTTTTTCCATGACCCTTTGAAGACATTGGTGTTTTTTCTGAAATTCTTTGTGGAAATTTGCATTTTTTGCAATTTTTTGTGGAAATTCTCATTTTTGGCAATTTTGTGTAGAAATCCATATTTTTTTGCAATCCTTTGTAAAAATTCACATTCTTTCTACACCTGACATAATTTATATTTTTTCACGACACTGTGATGAAATTCACATTTTTTGGTGTTCTTTACTCAAAATTCAGTTTTCCTGCTTTCTTTTGACAAGACTTGTGTTTTTTCCCTGAGATACCATATTTACTTGTGTATAGGGCACACGCATGTATAAGGCGCACCCCTAATTTACAAGTAAAAATGGCGATTTTTTAAAATCTCGTATATAATGCGCACCATAAATTTGATACGCTAATGAAGAATGACCAAATGAATTTTAGTAAAAAGAAAGTCGAAACAAACATTACACCAGACTGGAAAAAAAGACGAAAATGCTTTTTTAGACTTCAGGTTGTAAGAGAATGACGGGAAATAGGAATGAGTGATGGTAAAGAGAATTGCTAATTAGCGTTTAGATAATGTCACTAGCTCTGTTGTATAAAAAACTGCAAGGAATGAAATAAATATGCAGTAATACTTCAATTAAGTAACATTTTCCGAGTTTTAATATTTTCTTTGAATAATTTCTTGTTTCATATGTATATCGTTCGACTGCATCCTACAGTAAAAAATTATTTCGTGTATAAGGCGCACCTAGGAGTTTTGTCCTAATTTTTTGGAAAAAAAGTGTGCCTTATATACGAGTAAATACGGTACATTAAAAAAATTCCATTTCTGTAATCGGCCCTGTGACCAAATTTGCATTCTTCTTGCAATCTTTTGATGAAATTCATACTTTTTTTCATGATTTTTTGACAAAATTTATGCTTTACTGCAACCTTTTGACAAAATTTTGTTTTTCTGCGATCTTTTAACAAAATTCAGGTTTTTTATGCGATCATTTGACAAAATTCACATTTTTTTTTAGAAAATTTGCATTTTTTCCACAACATTTAAACAAAATTCACATTTTTTTGTAATTCTTAGACGAAATTCGCAATTTTTCTATGACACCTTGGCAAAATCTGCATTCCATTAAAAATTATGAAAGATATATGGAGCAATATTTGATCAATTTGTGTAATTTTGTTTAAAAGAAGCTAAGTAGTTTATAATTGAACCAAAAAGAGAGAAACGAAAAATATTTAAAATTTAAGTTGCACTTGTGACACAGATCTTTGTAAAAATATGCCATAACCAAGACTAATGTAATTAAAAAAAAATTTAGCAAGCAACATCGAAAATTCCTCCCCCCCCCCAAAAAAAAAAAAAAAAAAAAAACTAAATTAATAGTAATTGTACAATTAAATGATCATTTCTAAAAAAGGTAGTTTAGACTATCTGATTTAATTTTTTTTTTTTTCATTTTTTGGTGAGGACATTTTTAAATATTAAAAAAAACTGTGACCAATAATTATCCCGGGTGACCCTATATATATATGTGATCCTGCACTTTGCATGAACACAATCAATAGGATGTAGAAAACTTATCTCGATTGTGGAAACTTAAATATTTTTCTAACTTCTAACAATGTTAAAAGTTGGAAAATTGTAGACCAGGAATTACCCCGGGTGAACCTATTTTGCGCATTTTAGAAATTGGTGTGCCAAAAATTTCATATTATCAAGCTTTTTTTTTTTTTTCGATTTAATGCAATAGTAGCACATGAAATTTGTAGGATATGACAGAAAAAAATGCTACAAATTTATAAAAATCCATAGCAAAAAGTTTGTTTAAATTGAAAAATTCAGAACAAAAAATTTGTATAAATTGAAATATCCAGAATGAATACAAATCAAAACTTTCCAGAGCAAAATACTGTCGAACCTTGTTATCCTGACACTCTCAGAACCCGAAAAAAGTGTTGTCATTAGCTGAGTGTCGCGGTAGCTGAAGTTGAAAAAAAATATATACTCGTAAAAAATTTATTTTAAATTAATTTAAGACAATTTTAAATTCATAACTGTTCTTGCATTTTAATGCAATAAAAAATTATTATTAAATAAAATCTAAACAAAAATGAAGTTCAAATGAATAAAAATCAGATTTCGGATGACTTACATTTTTATTGTTACATAAAATATTGATGAATTCAGGTTTGCTTATCACTAGATGTGCTTCCTAGAATTCTTTTTTTTTTTTATTATACAATGAATTTTGAACAATATCCGTTTTTTCAGAAATAGATATTTGCTAATTTTTTATCGTTTCAATGCAGTGACATCCTTATCAAAATCTATATATGGCATAGTCCATGTCAATTCAGGCAGCCAAAGAAAAAAATCTTACCTTCATAGTCTCAGAAGTTCTTTGATACATATGTTAAAATTCAGGAAAAAATAAAACTCCTGTATTCTTTGGTTTTTCCCAAAAAAATTTTTGGACCGAGATACAGGGCGCCAAAGGTGGGATCCTGAGCACAATTTTCCATTCATGATTTTCGAATTTTTTTAAAAAGTGGTCTATCTCTGGAATGGTGCAAGATATTTTGTTGCAGTTTATTTTACTTAAAAGATAACATTTTTCTGCTTAAAAAGATATACTCCATATTGAAATATGTATTTAATTATTTTTACAGCAGCCTTCTAAAAAAATTTTTTTTATCAAAAATTCCGATTTTAAAAATTTTGATTTTTTTATTTAGTCAATACCATTGAGTACTACTTTCACTGTAAAGGAGAACTTCAACTTTTAACAAGTTTTAGAAACATTTCAAGAATTTAGAGATTTTAACAGAAACTGTATGTTAACAGTTCCAGTAAAAGTCTTTCAATTTTTGTTTATTTATATCATATGTAGCCTATTACATAAAGGGCAAAATTAGCACTAGCCACCGGCCACAGGGCCAGTAAATGAGAGAAAGTGGCTAGTGAAAAATTTACTATCAGCGGCCACTTTTTCATATGGAGAGAATAAAATTTTCTTGCATTTCATCAAGGATTCTACTTTTTTTGTTCTAATATATTTATATTAACATATTTACTTGGACTATTGAATTTTAGATTAATCCTTATAAAAATTTTACTGTTTAGTAATTTTAAATAAAAAAGGGGCCACTTAAAAAACTGGTCCTACCGGCTAGTGGCCACCAATGAAATTTCCTAATTTTGTCCTATACTATTACATATCCTAAACAAGTTAGAAGTCACACGTCAAACATGGTAAATGAGGTGCATTCATACTATAACTAGATTTATAAATATTTAATTCTTGGTGCAATAAGTGCTACACTCTTGGGCAAATTGGCATAAGTAAAAAAATTATGTTTCAATATATTAAATTCAATAATACAGAAGTAATATGAATCCATCTTAAAAAGAATGTAATCATTACCTATCATGAGATATAGTTGAATTAATTATGCATGATAGGATTTAATAGGATGAATAAAACATTTATTAGTATCTTTTTTTTAAGTTTTAATTTGACTTTCATAACATTTGTTGTGTTTTTTTATTTTGAAGGTAATTTTTCTCTGTTCGAAATGATATGTTCAATTTTGAAAAATGTATTCATATTTTTTGAGGCAGCCTTCCGATTTTTTTTTTTTTTTTATTAAAAAAAATCAAAGATGCCAATTCTAAAATTTTTTTGCTGTTGATTAATACCATTGAGTACTTACTGCCTTCCTTATATCGGAAAACTTCCACTTTTGATTTTGACAAGTTATCGAAACAAATGTAAAATTTTGACATACATTTTACCAGTTCCTGTATGACAGTCACATACTGGTCTCAGGAAATCAAAATCTTAGTCTTGTTTGACATAGCATTTTATTTCTTAATAAGTATAAGAAACAGACAGCTTTAAAAACAGCTTACAAAAGAAAAAAAAAAACACACACTAAAGTTTACAAAATATATGTATAAGCAGGGGTGCAGAATATGTTTGATCTGGCGATCTAGGATCGGGGCAAATTCCAACCAATTAGGGAAATTTTGCAGAAACATGTACAATTGATTTTAACAACGAATTCCATAATTTCCAGACATAAAAAAATTATTACAATTAAAAAGAGCCGTATGGAGACCTTCGCAAAATCAATCTCAGAATAGTATGTACCGTACAGGGCCGTGCTTAGGACTTTGGCGGCCCTGGACGAAATATATTTTGGCGGCCTGGTCACTGGTCGAGATAATTCGATCTTTCGTAAATAATACTCGGTTTTAAAACAGAGCAAATTAGCTTGTTTTTATGGTCTCTATAATATCTAATCGGTAATCGGCAGTGGCGCGAGTACTTTTATATGAGGGAATTTGTACGTATTTCTATCATCCTTACTTCTATGGGTGTACCCAAGGATGTGTGTGTGTGTGTGTGGGGGGGGGGGGGAGTGATAGGGCTAAAGCACAGCCCAAAATTTTCGAAAGTTATATGAAAAAAGTGCTGATTTTTTTTTCTTTTTGAGAAAAATTTGTAATTTTTTCAAACATACAGTGGATTAGCCATTCTTATTAGTCTCATTTTAATCCACATTGCCATGAATAAAGAGAAAGGAAGGGGTGATGGGATTACAGCCCTTCTCTTTTTGAAAATTAAACGAAAAAAAAAATTCCTTACTTTTTTAGATAAATTTAAGATCAACATTTTTTTTTTCTGTTTTTCAGCGAAATAGTCATTCCCGTTAACCCCATATTAGTCCACATTCACATACAGCATACCCAAAGATGGGAAGGGGGGTGATGAAATTAGAGCCCCCTTACCTTGAAATAGTCGATAATAAAATTAAAATTTGTGCAATTTTTTTTTCCTTTTGTTTGAGTCAAATTTCTATTTTTTTCCCATATCATTCAACGGATTAGCCGTACCTAGAGGTCTGCACGGGCTGGGGTTGGCCCGTACCCGGCCCGGCGGAATCCTTTCGAATTTTATAACAAGCATGCAGATGTAGAATAGTTTTTCAACGGATCCGGCCGGGCTGACAAACAACATAAAAGGGCCGAGGGGGCAAAGAAAATGAACGGGCCAGACGGGCCGGGCTGATAGTTTTCGGGCCTGCCGGCCCGTTTTGTGCAGAGAAGATAAAATATGAGCTATTTTCAACGAAAATGGTTTTAACGAGAATAAGTATAAATGTGTGTTATGAGCCATACTAGTTTGACAGCATCAATATAAAAATGTACAGTGTAGAGATCGGCATCGGAGAGTTACATTGTGCATAACCCGTTTTAATATTTTTTTAGCTGACTCATGCAGTGTCGAGATCAAGTATGCATTATTTTTCTACATTTAGACTGGCTGGACCAGAACTAGACCTAAATGTTCTCAAGATCTGTAGGGCAGAAAACATGATTTGTAAAATTATTAATAGCGATAAAGAACTTATGTTAGCTTAATCTTTGGATATATACTTCTGGATGGTTTTTAAATTAATTTCTCAATAATGCGAAAGTTTGACACATTTTCTGATTAATTTTAAATTGTAAAAGTAAAAAAGTGATAAGCCTAACTATTAAAGGGATTTGGAATCGAAAAACTTTTTTTTTTTATTTTTAATAAATAAAATGCTTGTATAACCTTGTTGAGATATAATAGTTTCTCAAATGATTGCAGGCTTTTCTCCCTTCCCATGCTAACGCTTCCGGAAATTCTATTCAAAACGCTAATTATGACAATATTTTATTTGCTTGCAGTATCCTTGAATTGCTTGTATCAAATAATGGATAACGCCATTCGATTATATAGTTTCTGAATAAAGATACCTGTTAATCTTATGCGTTTCTGAGAAAAAAATTAATTTAGAAATGTATCAGAAAGGAGCTTCTTTGAATTTAAGAATGAATTTGGATTTGAAATCTTTAATAAAATGATATAAAAATATTTTTATAAATCTTCTTTTATTAAACAGCTTCAAAAGTAACGATGTTTTTAGCTTTTTTTTTTCTTCTTTTATTCTAAGCCATATTAATTTTTTAATGAATCTTTATTCGAATGTTGAAAGCCTAAGAATCTTGTAATCATTAATGTTGTTAGTGTGTATTTCCTGAAAAATATACTGTAAAATCATTCCATAGATATGTATGCAGTATTCTTTAAAGAAATCTTAAATATTTGATAAAAATCTGAGTTTTTTAGAAATTGTAACGGGCCGGGCCGAACTGTTGAATTTTACAACGGGCCGGTCCCGGGCCTGGAAATTCCGGCTCGTGCAGACCTCGAGCCATCCCTTATCTTTAGTACCATATTAGTGCTCAATGACACCACATTATACTGAAAGAAATGAAAGGGGTTGTTGGGATTACAATCCAATACCACAAAAGTCGATTTTTTTTTTTTTTTTTTTAAAGCAAATCTATGTTCAAAACCGATTATCAAATACAATAGTCTATTTCAAAACCGAATCTATATTCAAATATTACCCTCTACTGCTCAAAAGACTAGCCGCTCTTTTCTCTTTAGTTCCATGTTAAAGCTCAATGCCACTACATTCTACCCAAAGAAATGAAAGGGATTAATGGGCTTACAGCTCAGGAAATTTTTTGATGGAATATGTGTTTTTTCGCGATATTTTGTCGAAATTCGCGTTTTTCGGCAGCTTTTTCATGAAATTCATCTTTTTTTTTAAATTATTTTTTGAAATTTTTTTTTTTTGTGGAATTCTGGGGAAATACCTGTATGTTTTAGAGATATTTTGTCGAAATTCGCATTTTTGCCCCCGCGGCTCTATGAAAATGTTTGGTTTTTTCCGTAGTGTTTATACGAAACTTTTTTTTTCCGGGCCCTTTTCGCAATCCTTTGTCGAATTTCACGATTTTTTCTGCAGCACTTTGATGAAATTAGCTTTTGTCTGCGGCCCTTTGACGAATTCGCATTTTTTAAAAAATGCTTTGACGAGATTCGCGATTCTTTTGCATGATACTTTGTCGAAATTTGCAATTTTATCCTCGGATTTTTGACGAAATTTGTGTTTTTCTTTTCGCAACCTATTAACAAAATTTGCGTTTTTTTTTTTTTTTTTTTTTTTGCGACCCTTTCTCGAAATTCGTATTTTTCAGCCGATTAGTTGTCGAAATTTGACATTTTCTCCGCAATCCTTTGTCAAAATGCCCGATTTTTTTCGCAACCCTTTACGAAATTAGCTTTTTTCCAGTGGTTCATCGACGAAATTTGCATTTTTTACAATTCTTCAACGAAATTAGCTTTTTTTTTCTTGGCTCTTTGACGAAACGCGTGTCTTTTTGTGATTTTTTGTTGAAATTCGCGTTTTTTTTTTTTTTTTTTTGGGGGGGGGGGGGCTGATCTTTTGTCAAAATTTGCAAATTTTCCGCAGCCATTTGAGGAAATTCGCGGTTTTTTGAGACCCTTTGACAAAATTTGCGTTTTCCCACGATCCTTTGTCGAAATTAGCATTTTCCCTCGACTTTTTGATGAAATTATCTTTTTTGTCATGATCGTTTATCAAATTTTGCGTTTTTCAGCAGTCATTAGAAGAAAATCGCGTTCATTTAAAGAAATGTGCTTTTTCTCTAATTGATGAAATATGACTTTTTCCCGCGATCCTTTGACGAGATTCTTGTTTTTTTACAGCCCTTTGACAAAATTCTGATTTTATCTGCAGTCTTTTAACAAAATCAGACTACTTGCATATTCCTTTTGACTAAATCAGATTTTTTTTTTTTCTGCGAATGATTGACGAATTTGATATTTTTCAACAACCATTTGTCGAAAATCGCGATACATTTTTTCAAAGTCCAAACTTCAAACTGATGACGAGTGTTTTAAATTTTCGGAAAATTACGGACAAATTTAGTCTTTCCCCTTCTGGCTGCGGCCTTTTTGTCTGAAAGATTGCATAGCTCACTTGGTCTTGTCTCGTTGGTCTCCCACACCCCATATTCAAGATTCAGACATAAAATTGGTAATTAAACTGAGGAAATTTTCAAAATTGTTGGCAAAATTTTACGGTTATTGAGTTGAATTTTTTTTCATTTATAAAACATGATATTCCGGAATATTCTCTATCGGGAGCACCAATAAAGATTTCTATTCGGTAATTCCAAGTTCTTTAGAGTAGAAAGTATTTCTCTCTAGTTCATACATATAGGTTGATAAGAACTGAATTCGGCAGGTTACGGTTGGTTTTCTTTTATGACCTCAAATTATCTGCGAAAGATGTGAATGCCTAATGACAAGGCGTAATATAGACGAAAGTTTAAATCCTAAACAAATGTAAAAAACAAATTTTTTTGCGGCCCCAAATTTTGGCGGCCCTGGGCAAATGTCCGGCTCGACCCCCCCTAAGCACGGCCCTGGTACCGTATATCAAGGGTGATTCTGGATGAATTTTCAGACAATTTAAAGCATTCTGTTCAAAAAATAAATAAATAAATAAAATCGATCATTAATATGAAGATTTGGAAATAAAAAATCCAAGAATCGTAAAAGCGCAAGATTTACCGAAAAAACGTGAATTTCATCAAAAAATCGCAAAATGATCACATAGTTTGTCAAAAGATCACGAGAAAACTGCAAGTTTTGTTAAAATGGGCTAAATAATCGTGATTTTTATCAAAATAAGGCAAAATAACAGTCGCAAATTTCCTCAAAAGATCTCAAAATAAAAACAAATTTCTTAAAAACCCTCCCCCCCCCCCCCCCAACCGTGCCTTCTACTCTGCTGTAACATAACAACATAAAGTCCGGAGTTTATTTACATTAAAATTGTATACAGAAAATCAGAACTTTGAAAAACTGACATAATAAGCGCAGAGTGACACCGGCTGTCAGGATAGCGAGGTCCGACTGTACTTGTATAAATCGAAAAATGCAAAGCAAAATTTTTGTATAAATTGTAAAATCTAAAAGAAAAAAAAGTTAAATATTTGTAAATTGCTTAAAGTTTAATGCATGAAATGTTTACTTTATGAATTAAATTTTCATTGAAACTGTGTGAGTAGAAAGTTGTCAACAGGAAAGCAGATATTGCAGTTGGGGAGAGAGAATTTAGAGGTTGCTGAATTTTCGATTGACACGTTGTCCAAAAACATTGCTAAAATTGGGTGCTTCTCTTGTTCTAGGATTGCGCCTTAATATTTTATTGGTGTGGTTTCCAATAATTAAAAATGCACAAGAAATTGAATAGAAAAAATAATTTATTGGTATAGACTCCTGTAATAAAGACTGCACAAAAGTGGATATTTAAAAGACTCAAAATAAGTTTCTCTTTTCAAATTAAAATTATGTTGAATATTTCATTAAACAACCAATTACAATTAAAAGATTTTTTTTGTTATTTTAATTTAATGTAAAGAAATTACTAATTTTATTAATTAGTATTTTACACTAACAGTACAGAGTGCAATATTTTTTTATATAACATTTCAGAATGTTACAAGCTGATAGATAATGTTTGTGAAAATTTGACATTAAGTGCGCAGAAAAGTTTCGACCTTTCTGTCACGGTTGCAAAAAACAGTTTTTTTAGGCTTTATCGGTTGTTTTTAGAGGTGAGGGCAGGAAACAGTATTGAATTCAGGGGGTAGCCTGGAGGGGGGGGGGACATTCCCCCCAGAATAAGGAAATGTCCCCCCCCCTGGAAAATTTGAAATTTTGTGTATTCAATAGTCAAAAAGTATGATTTTCCCCCTGGAACTCTATAATGTCCCCCCCCCACCCCTGGAGCCACAGAAGTCCCTGAATTCAACACTGGCCTGAAGTCTGTTATTTCTAGAATGCATCTATTAAATTAAAAAAAAAATCGTTTTATATTTTTATTAATTAACTTAACATACAAGTAATTTGCATTAAAATAACACAAATAAATCAGCATAAAAGGCTGTAGAAAAAAGTTTTTACACCTGACATCATATGATATAATATAATAACCACATATTTTTAATATTTAATAAAATTACTTTTTATCTGTATTCCCCATTAAGAACACATTTTTTAAACAAATCTTTAATCTTTTATCAATCAAAAGATGCTTGTTAATCAGGGTTGGTAAAAAACCTGGTTTTTTTCAAAAAAAACCAAAAACCATGGTTTTTTTGGTTTAAACCGGGTTTTTAAAAAAATATGCTTTTCGATTACATATACATGCATTTTTATCAATAAAATAAATATTTTTGAATATACAAGTAATATAGTTTGATTTAAAAGTAATTCAAATCAATATAATTATTTAATATACAATCAGTTATATAGAAAATTGTAATAATTTAAAATTTAAGCATTTTTAGTAAAAGCTATGCCCTGTGTTTTATAAATCAACTGCTCTATGTAATAAAACAAAGACCTTGAAAATCTTAAAAAACCATCTTTTGATTACTAGTACTACAAATATATATATGATGTAGTTTTATAAATAAAATTTATTTTCACATGACTTTTCAAAATAATTTCTTTGAAATACTTGTTATATTAGATGTCTGATTTTTCTGTTAGAGTAATACACGATTTCTTTTATTGAAAATAAAGCTTTTTATAAAGAATTTTTGGAATGATTTGAATTTAGCAGTAAAGTCTTCATACACTTTCAAGAAGTATTGTGTATTGCATTTGACACTTCTCCTCTGAAACTGCCAGGTTTAAAAAATATGACGATAAAATAAACAAAAATATCTATTTAACAGTTTTTCAGACTGCTGAAGAAAACACTGATCTTAACCCTTTCGGGTCTGGTGTACTATTAATAGTACATGTATTTTAATGGAGTATTATTTTGTTTTAAAAAATACCTGTGCTACTATTTACATGTAGTAATGTTAGTATATGTCTATGCAATTATTTTTTGGCTTCATTTATGTTTAGGCATTTAGTAATAATAATAAATATTATTTGCTTCATTCTCTTTGCTCCGTTTATGATTCTTTTATTTTATACATATATTTCTCTCTTTAAATTTAAAATAAAAGCTACTTTCCTAGAAAAATCATGTGTAATAAAGCAAAAAAAGTATTAGAAATTTGTAATATAAGTTAAATCTTATTAAAATAAAATATTCTCTAAACATTTCTAAAAATTCTTCCTTAGCCTATTTTCATATGAACATGAATTGAATAATGCACAAAACTACAACATTCGTTGTCTTTGAGACCATGAAATGTTTGTTAAACACGAATTAATCTATAAGGACAGCTAGTGTTAATGTAATTAAGGTAAAAGTATTTTTTCCTAAAAATTGAAAAAAAAATTCGGACCTGAAAAGGTTGAAATAGAAAGTAGTTTTATAAATGCTGTCATCCACTAAAGCATTTAAACAACCATCAGACTCTGGCTTTTTTCTAAGCTACATTATAACTCTTAGTACTTTTAAATGTCTGAACTAAAAATTATATCTTTTTAGGCATTTTTTCTATTAAGTCATGTTCAAGTAAACCCTGTCTTGATCTATCTCCCCCCCCCCCCCTATTTTCTTGGCTAATCTAAGCAGTACGTTCAGCTATGCAATAGAAGATTTAAATATATCTTATTGCATATTTTAGTAAAGTGTAAAAGGTGCTTCCCTAGCACCCAATTTTTCAATATCTTCTAATTTGACTTCATCTCTTGAGATTTCTTTTTATTCTTAAAAGATAATACCACCAATCAAGAAATTTTTCTTTTAAAGCTTGACTGAAATCTTAAAGGTTATTTTATGTTATTAACTGTAAATCTGCATTTCTCAAAAGAAAACAATTTTTTTCAGAATATTGCATATTTTTAATTTATTTTATCTTTGCTAAATTTACATAATTTAAGTGTTTATTTTAGAGCTTCAGATATGTTCATCAATGCATGATATTTGCATTCTACATGCATACTAACAGAACCTAGACTAGACTCACTATGTCTTATGATGACTGCTGACAAAAGTCTGTTAAAAGTAGAAATTACTTGCATCCAATAACTTAAAACACTTAAATTACAAAAAATGAAAAAATACATTAGATTTGTTTTAAAAAAACAATTGGTTTAAACTGTTACAACCATGCTGGTAAAAGAATAAAATCTTAATGCAAAAGCCCCAGTTGCAATGTAGAAATGCAAGAAAAACAAAGACCTACTAAACCCAATAACCATACCCCCCCCCCCCCCCAAAAAAAAAAAAAAAACTCCTCATAGTCAATAATTCATTAACATATTGCATAGATAACATAAGGCAATCAGTGGAGAAAATTACTTGATTATGCCTTCATTGAGACTTTGAGAAATTATGTAATCCTTAGTAAATTTTAACTAATCAAGTAATTTAAGTAGTAAACGTGCATTTTTAGCTTGAATCTGCTATTCTGGCTATTTTGTATGTAAAAAAAAAGAGGAAAGAAAACTATCTAGTTTTTTTTTCTAACTAGCTAATTTTAGAAAAATTAATTATTCTGCCTTGTATATTTATAGCTTGAACGAAAATTTAGGTTGATTAAAAATGTTTGTCATTTTAGAAATTTATTTATTCATCATTTCTCTAAAGCTTTGCTTGTTAGCTTCTGCATAACTTGGATTTTGCATTTATCAATAATGTGTAAAATAAAACATTACAGAAAAACGATAAAAAAACCAGATTAAAAAAAACCAGCATGGTTTAAAAAAAAAAAAAAAAAAAAAAACATTTGGTTTAAACCAAACAACCTTGTTGTTAATATTGTTAAGATATGTATAGAACAGTTTATGTTTATTCTTTAAATATAATACATACCTAGTTGTAACTAAAAACATTTTACAAATGAATTTCTATTATCTACATAACCAATCAGGATTGGGAAAAAAAAAGTTTTTTTAACCCCTCTCCCCCCCCCCCCCTCAAAAAAAGTTTTGGTTTAAACTGGGTTTTTTTAAAACAACCTTTCTTATTACATACATGTACATTTATTGATAAAAATAGGCATTATTGGTTTATAAGCACTGTAACTTAATTTTAAAATAATTTAAATTAAGTAATTACAGTGCATTTATATAAAAAATTGAAAAAATTCATATTTTAATTTAAACAGTTTTAGCAAACAGTCTTATATCCAAAGAATTAACTGTTCTACACAATGAACCATTGATGTCCTGAAAATCTTTATAAATCATCTTTTGATTACTAATAATAAACATCTGGATATAGTTTGATAAATATTCTTTTAGATAATTATTCAAATAATAAATTTCAAATACTTCTTAGGATTTTTTTTTCTTTGAGTGACAATTTGAAGTTGATGTTTTTTGTCATTAGATTCAGCAAGCAGTGGGGGAAAAAAAAAAATATTAAAATGCTATAACTAGCAACCAGTCTTTGAATACTCTCTTATTTGGCTTTTAATTTTTCAAGATAACCTCTGCAATTAAGAAAAATTTCTTTTACAGATTAGGCAAAATCTTAAAAGATCATTGTGTTATGTTATTAATTGCATTAAATAATCTGCACTATTAAAAAATAAATAAAATATTTTATGCTAAATATTGAATCTATTTTATCTTTGATCAATTCACATGTCTGATGTTTTTTCTTTAGAGCAATAGATATGTTCACCAATGTGCAGGGGTGGGGAAATACATCATTTTGCTCGACATTGGCGAGTGGATTTTCTCACAAGGCAGGTGCATTTTTAGTTTTTGAAAAACTGTAGGCAATAGGCACATTATCAGAAACACTTTTTTAATCTAGATATTTTAACTTTCCAAATTATTACAGTGTAAATATAGCATTAAGTTCTGTCTAATATTAATCTTACCTCTGTTATATATAATTCCTAATATTATAGAAAAAAGAATTATGAAAGTGCATTGTACTGATAGTAATTTTGTCTGTAATCACGTGCGATTTTGTCATAACTATTTTCAACTGCGTGTGTGTTGCATCTTGCGGGCTGGTGAAATAATTCTTTGGCTGGTAAGAATATGGAAAAATTCCCCACCCCTGACAATGTGTACTGATTTTAATCCTATGCATAAAAAAATGACCTAAACCCTAAACCCACTACATTTAATACTTACTGCTGAAATAAAGAGTTAAAAGTAGAAGTTATTTATATCCAATAATCTGAAACATGTAAATTATGAAGAAAAAAAAAAAAAAAAAAGAAAAAAGAAAATGTTATTAAATTTCTTCTAATTCTTTTTTTTTTTTTTTTTTTTTTTTTTTTGAGATAAAAATTATTTAGTTAATCCTATGCATAAAAAAAGACCTAAATCCATTATATCTAAAATTTATTCCTGAAATAAAATGTTAAAAGTAGAAATTATTTATATCCAATAATCTAAAACAGGTAAATTATAAAGAAAAAAGAGAAAATGTCATTAGATTTCTTCTAAAAAAAACCAATTGGTATTTTTTTGAGGAAAAGACCAATTAGTTTAAACCATGGTTAAAACCAATTGGTTTAAACCATGCAAACTCTGTAACCAATTATAATTACTTAATTTGAACATTTTGAAAGGAAATCACAATACTTATGTAATATCCAGCAATGTTTATTTTTATAAAAATAATGGTTACAATTTTATGTATTAGGAAATAATATTTAACCCCCCCCCCCCCCCCCGAAAAAAATTGATTTAAACAAAAGAAAAAAAAAAAAGGCAAGTTAAAACAAACAAACACAAAAAATTTTATTCAAGTTTTTAGAAAAAAAATCCCGTCTCCCCCCCTCTTTTTTTTCTTTTTACCTACCCTGACCAAAAGTGAATTAGTCAAATTTGTATCCAGTCATTTTACAGATCTATGCAAAACTGTTATAATTAGCTACACATATTATTTTTTTTTTATAATATCAACAAGCTTTTAAAAGAATTAAGCACAATATTTTATTTTGACAATTGTGGCTTTGTCATATTTGACAGTACACCCACAATACATTTTGACAGGATAGTGTAAGTCTTTAAACACAAAGGCTAAAAAACTAACTAAAACATGCTGAAAATAAATATCATAGATTGTAAAAAACCCAATAAAACCTGCTTTAATGTAGATTTGACCTAAAAAAAAGGGATTTTTTGCAACTCTGCTTTCTGTCCTTTTCCATAAAGTCATGCCTACATCAATAGATTGCAAAATTTAAAAAACTTAGCAAAAAGAGTTTTGATTAACATTTAAGCGAAATTAATAAATTTAATAACAGAAAACATCAGTAAAATGATCAATGGTGTCATAGAGACATACTTTTATAATAAAACTCATTGCAAAAAAATTTGAAAGTAAATGAATCTTTGAAATAATGATAAAACTATACTACCAAAATAGAGTTTCTGAATGTTTATACAAGGTATTCACCATTGAGACAAAAAACAATTTCTTTCATGTATTGAATTCAATAACAGCCAATAATTATTATTCAGTAAATGCAATGGAAAATACATCATACAAATTAATGGTTCTGTTCACTTAAAAATATTGTATTATGATGATGATTGCAATAATGAATCTTTTTTTTTTTTCTTTTTGGGTCTTTTAAGCAATTTTTATGATTAAAAAGAAGAATATATACATATAAACAGGATTGGATTATAAGTTTTATATAAGGAGACAGTATCGATTCTGCTGCCAGAAAAATGTACTCAACCTAAATAATTTACTATAATAACAACATGTATAGCGAACTATAGTTTACTCTATTCTTTAATGAGAATATATTTACACAACAAATGAATAAAACTGTAAGATTTATGTAAAACATACAAGGATGTTCAATACAAACATAAAAAGTTTTCGATCTAGGGAAAAACAATTCAAGGAACTGCTACACGAGCAGTGGAATGTAAAACTTTAAATGAACGAAACACATACCATTATGTTCAGTAAATATATTTGCTGTGCCTGATGATATCCTAGTATCCTTAGATTTAGATTTTTTTGAAGTTTTACCCCCATGACTGCCACTACCCACTGATGAGTTACTTCCTCTATTTTCCTTGCCCTGTTGGGCACCCATGGCATGGCAGAGGAAGATCTAGCCAGGTTTGATTCTTGACATTAACTTTTTTTCATTAGAGCTCACTTTGAAATAAAAAACATAGTGAGCTCTAGGAACGTATCCAGTCAAAACATTAAACACTAACAGCCATCTTCTCACTCAGTTCTCTTCCGGCCACTACTCTCGACTACACAGTAAATACAAAAAACAACAAAAAAAAAAAATATGTCAAGCTCTGATTCCTGGACATGTCCCCTGCGAGAAGAAATAAATTATTTTTAATTACATTTTTGCATCGTTATCTATTTTATCAAAAAATCAAGATTGCTTAAAATTTGTAAAAAATCAAAAACAGGCCAAAATAAACAAAGCACACCCCAACACACACACAAAAACCTTTATAAAATATTTTTCTACCTAAGCAGAAAACATTGTTGACATTGGCATATAAATAAGCGATGGCAGGTTTAATGTAAAGCAATGCTAAATCATATTCAAACATTATAAGAAGTACAATAATCAACAACTATGTTTAAAATGCATTAGACTCGATTTTTATTTAATATTAAGTTCTTTCTGATTACGTCTTGAAATCATGAATTGTTTTATTATTTAGATTAATTTGTATTCTGTTTGTTTATTCATTTTTTTTAAAGAATATAACGGGCTGCGATTATACGATTATTAATCGCGTAACAAAATAGAAAACCAAAATTTCAATCTTATTTCGCGATTAAAAAAGTCTGTAGAAGGGAATAATGGTATCGGAAAACAATCCTTTTGAATAATGAGGTATATTTCTTATTATAAAGTCGTTTAGAAAATCTAGACATTTAAATTCCAGTATGTCTCACGCTGTACTCTAATATATAAAAATTAACAAAAAAATTATCATTATTAATAAGTAAAAAATGCAATGCGATAGTATTGATTATGTTCCGACAACATCCAGCTTAGAATTTTGTACACTAGGTGACGAGGACAAGTTAAAAATGACCTAAATGCAAAGAAAGTGATATACGACAGCTGCGTCCTCTTTAGTTTCTTGCAGTGCTGCTTACTTCAAATAATCAGCACTAGATAGCGCCATAAATTTATCGGCAAATTCTCTGAAAATTATTGAGCTGGTAAGTTGGCTAATTAAACAGATGGTCTTGCATTACCAAGCATTTTGATTCGCTGTTTGATGCAGTGTTTCTTGGTTACCCAAACGTTCGCTGTCTGATTTACTAACAACAACTGTACTAGAAGCATGGCGACTGATGAAAATACAAAAGAAACGAAAAGTAATTTATTGTGATAAATCTTATAATTTAATTTTTATTAACATTGATTTTTATTACAGGACGTTTATTTCATTCCGATGGCTTATATTTTCATTGTTGTTTGCATAGTTATATTCTATAGAAAATGTTTTTGTTGTGCTGTGACATGTTTTGCTGTCATTTCTGTTCCGTTAACAGTGGACGATAATGTATCATTTTCTCGTGTTTGATATGTCTGCATTTTAAGGCACTGGCCATCTGGTTTGCTAAAAAGAAAAGAGAAATTTGCTTTCTGACATTTGACGACTTTTGTGCATTGGCATCCTTTGTTATATTGATTTGATACATCTTAAATTGTACATTGTAATATCAGTTGATTTCAAATTAGGCGTACAAATAAAATTCTTTTGAATTTTGACATTGTCAATATTTTTAAATTTAAACAAACTGTTTATATGGTATAGTATTAAGCAACATATGTGTTGTATGCCTGTTTTTATTAATAATAAATACAAAGATCTTTCTGTCAGGGCTTTAATTTCAAAAATAATCTGAATATATTCTTAATGCTTTATTTTAGATTCTCATTTTTGTATATATGCAATATTCCTATTACAGGTCTTTCCTTGTCAAATCAACAATGAAATAGTATTTTTAGACCCTGTCATCTCAGATTTCAATAATTTTGTGTTTATAATTTGTAGACATCAGGGCTGGGTTTCTGACGTCAGAAACTGTTTTTTCACAAGACAAGCATCAAAAATTGGTTTAAACCATCAAAAACCGGCTCAAACCATCAAAATTATGTAATGTGCTTTAAAACTTTTTAAGAACAAAAGGAAAACATTGAATAAGTGTTAATGATTTAAGTAATTTTTTATTTAATAATAATTACAAAAAAATGAAATTATTTTAATTGCAATGAAACTTTTTTGTTTTTTAGAATGTTCAAACAGAAGAAAATGATTTTGTACAGTTAATAACCTGGTTCAATTTTACTCCTCAGCATCCTTTAGCACATAACCAACTTAGCACATTTTTTTTTTTTACTCCCAAATGATTTCTGAGTAGAGTGTATAAATACAAAGTTAGAAAATAGTCTCTCAGTTGATGCTGAGCTAGCATGGCTTTATAGCAGAAGCATGCTAGTTGAGCAAGTTTACAGGCAGGTTCAGCCGAAAAACTATTGCTTGATACCTTTCCACCAAGTAATTTGGTTAACTGTAGCACTGAAATAAGAAGGATCTGTGACAATCTGGAAAGATCTGATTTGCTATCTGTTGACAAAATTTACTGTTTTTCATGATTTGTTGATGAAATTTGCTTGCTTTTTTTTTTTTTTTTTTTTTTCCCAATCTGTTGTCGAAATTTGCTGGGATTTTTTTTTTTTTTTTTTTTTGCAATTTGTTGACAACATTTGCCATTCTGTGGGGTTTGTTGATGAAAATTGTTGTTTTTTTGCAATCTGTTTTTTTTTTTTTTTTTTTTTTTTGTGATTCTCTGATAAAATTTACATTATTCCTATGATCCTTTGACAAAATTAGTGATTTTTCTTTAAATGATTGACGAAATTGATTTTTTTTCGGCGATCATTCGTTAAAGTTTGCGATATATTTTATATCTAAATTTTTGGATTATGACAGATTTTTTTTTTTATTCCCCCGGAAATCATTTTTTTATTTTTTTTGGAAAATTTAGACCAGAATCAGTCATGAGACCAGAGTAAAAGAAAACTGACATATCTGTATTATGTTGTTACATTAAAACAACAACAAAAGAAAACAATCTGCGCTTCTCGAAGTTTTTTTCTAAATCCTAGGTAATGCTGTTAGTTCACAAATGTAATAGAAAAATTAAAAAGACTGAGTAAAAGGGAAAAAATATGCACCTTACTCATAAAGGGCAAAATTAGCACTAGCCACCAGCCACAGGGCCAGTAAATTAGAAAAAGTGGCTAGTGAAAAATTGACTATCAGCGGCCACCTCCCAGCCACTTTTTCATGTGGAAAGAATAAAATTTTCTTGCATTTCATCAAGAATTCTACTTTTCTTTGTTCTAATATATTTATATTAACATATTTATTTGGGTTATTCAATTTTAGATTAATACTTATAAAAATTTTACAGTTTAGTATTTTTAAATAAAAAAGTGACCACTAAAAAATCTAGTCCTACCGGCCAGTGGCTACTAACAAAAATTCTCAATTTTGCCCTATACGTCACTCATGTGAGTATTTTCAAAACTTGTGTTTACTTTTTAAAATCACAGTTTTGCTAAAAAAATTTAAATAATTTTACCAGGTTAAAAAATTGTATTTAACAGTAATACTTTACTATATACTAATTATTAATAAACAATACAGTAATAGTGAATTTTTGATATTACATCTAATGTTGTATATGTGTGACAAATATTTAATGTGAAATTTTACAGATCAATGTAGTATTTGAGGTTTCTGACAAAATTTTTGACATGACTGTTTAAACCGGATAAAACCGCACACTGTCAAAAACTTGCCAACCCTGGTGTGACAGTGTATGAAAAATCAAAAACTTTCAGCCTCTCGTTTTTTTAATTTTAAAAATGACAAAAAATGCCTCCATTTCATGTTACTGTCATACATGGATTTGGTACTATTTGTGTTACCATTGATGCTAGAATGTTCCCTTATGCAGAGTTTACCCCTGGTTTTTTTTTTAAAAAAGGCCATTAAAAAAAAAAAAAAAAAATCTAAGTAGCACTCTTTAGATTTTAATGTACTTTTGGGGAAGGAAGGGGAGGAGAATTTTTTTTTTTTTTTTTTTTTTTTTTTTTTGTAAAGTTACTTTTAATATTCAAAATTCAGGGGGCTCTTTTTAAGACAACAATGAGGAGTATCTTTCTATGCAATCAAATTTTTGTAAAAAGGACAAAAAGTTTGCTATTTTGTAAATCAGAATGGAGGAAGGGCTCAGCACCCTCATGAAACTGTATCTTACCATCTTCTGTCTCGTCTAATCTTCAAAGCTCATTTTAGTTTTTAAGGATTTTAATGTGTTATGCAGTAAATACCTTGGGTTCAAGGATATGTCCAGACTTTACTTCCAGGGTCCTGTTTTTGTGAAAATGTGAATAGTTTCTTGCATTTGTAAAAAATCTAGTTATGATTTTGTGAATTACAAATTATCATTATACAGTAGACTCCCTCAAATCTGCACAGCTTGGGACCAGGGGATATGTAGATTTTAGAATTCGGCAGATTTCTGGTCATTGTTTTGTTTATATTATTTATACAGTAATTTGAATGTAATTAATAATGCAATCGAAACTATTACAAAGGCTTACACTATAATAAAATAAGTAATAAACTAAAATAATAAAAATTTAGATAATTTTTAAATAATTATTAACTTGATCTTTGCTTTTAATATTTTAATCAGTAATGTATGATAAATATTTATTATAAAAATAAGATGCATTTTCAGGACTGGGTTTTTGTCGGCAGGGAATAGCTTCTGCTGAAGTGGCAGAAACTGGTGGTAATGGGTTTTAACCGGCAGATACGGGCAACAACTGGCATAAACTAATTTCATGACATAATCTGAGACTTTTTTTAGTACTATTAAATTGCTTATATACATTTTATTCATGATAAATTGCAAATAAAATATTTTAAATAGTTTTAATTAAAATATAAATAAATTTGTATTAAAATTGATAGTTTTGAATCTTTCATGAAGAATCAACCATATTATTTGCAGAAAATTGAAATTCATGAAAATGACTTTAAGGATACAGTAATTGTTAAAATTGTAAATAAATATCATGATTTATAAAGAAGTTAAATACTTGTTACAAATTATAAAATCTATTTTCTGTTGCTTTAGATAAAAGTAAAAAACATGACTGTTCTATTGCAGCTGTTCATAAAATTTGCTTAATTTTATTTAATGATGGAAATATCATGAAAACTTACAAATGCAAGATTCAAATCTCATTTATTGCAGTGTTCGTTTTTATGCTAGCATACAGTAGACTCCCTCAAATCTGCACAGCTTGGGACCAGAAGTTTTGTGGATTTCTGGTCATTACTTTGTTTATGTATTTTTTTTAAATAATTTAAATGTAATTAATAATGGAACATCAGGATAATAAAATAACAGCTTTATTTCAGGTTTAGCCAGACTTAATAACTAAAATTCTTGATTAATACATAAATACAGTAAAACCTCTAAATAACGGACACCTCGGGAACGCAGAAATTGTCCGCTATTCGGAGGTGTCCGCTATTGGGAAAACCTCCGAGATTCAAAAACCGCTAAGAAATGCTTAATGTTTCATTAATTTACTTTTATATGTCCTAAAACCTCTATTATATAATTAATCAGAAATTAAAATTATTTTTTAATAAATAAGAATGAAATAAATTTGTGCATACTTTTATCCATTGTTTATTATATTCTCATGAAATAATCTGTTACAAAAGTTTACTTTTGCTTGCGATTACATGTACTTTGTTTTGCTGTGTGACGTTATTGGACATTGTAAAGTTCCGGGCGTGAAGCAAAGGATTGCACTTTTTGACCTTTAGAACCATAAAATCTCAATATATTCTTGGGTGACATTTCAATACTGTGGGAGATATTCCTCCCGGACAACACCCTGGATTTAGTACTGAACGTGGGGGGGGGAAATTTTCTCCAGCTTTTTATCTACATTTATCTGCGATCACAAAATTTGTGACACATTGTCCTGATAAATTCTGAGGCTTTTTTGCTTTGCGTTTCAATTTTTTTTCTTTTTAAAACATATTTTTTCATTCTTTATCGCCGAATAAAGTGTCCGCTATTCGGAATGTCCGTTATTCAGAGGTTAAACGTACAAAAATTTAGGTTTTGGGAGTGGGGATTGGAAAACTGTTCGTTAAATAGAGGTGTCCGTTATGGAGGTTTTACTGTATATTTGGTAAGACTATGATTACCAATGATATTAACTATATCTTGATTTTTTTTTAGAAATAAATTATTCTTTCTTCATGAAAAAAACATGAATTCAATAACCTTAACAAAAATTACAAAATACCGTATTTTCGGGTGTATAGTCCGCGGCTTATACAAGAAAAAAACCTTCCAAAAAGCCGTTGCGGATTATACAAAGATTTTTTTTTTTTTTTAAATTGGAAATCGTGATATTTTTTCTACAACTTTTAAACCTCAAAAAATGTGAAAAAAACATCAAAATTTGTAAATTTTTTTCGCTATGCCGCAAAATTTAGAGAGTTCTCCCATGTTTGTAAAGGCTTTTTTTTTACTGCTTAAATACAGTTATTTCTGGGTTTGGAAGAACTGTCGCAGCTATCGCCAAGTATTGCACCGATAGATCTATAATAGCTATCGTATATACTCTCGTACAGTGGTGCCGACTTCCGGGTCTGCGGGTCTGCCGCGCAGACCCTGAAAAATTTCTGCAGACCTTGCAATATCTTGGCAGACCCTGAAAAATGCAGGTATGAGATTTTTCCGCGAATTCGCGATTTTCCATAGTGCTTTTTGCTATTTTTGCCGTTTTTCGCGGGAGTGATTTGTTTGAAATTTAAGAAAGTTGAAATTCGGAGATAAGATCGCGAAAAAAACTCAATTTTGTCAAAAGATCGGGTAATAAACGTGAACAATGTCAAAAAAAGTGGCAAAAAATTGCCAATTTCGCCAAACGATCGCGGAAAAACACCAATTTCGTCAAAGGGTCGCGAAAAAACATTAATTTTGTGAAATGATTGTGGAAAAAACACGAAAATCTTCAAAAGATTGAGGAAAATTTCGTCAAAAAGTAGTGTGAAAGACACATTTCTGTCAAAGAATCACCAAAAAAAAAATGCGAAATTCGTTCTAAGATAGTAGGGAAAACACAAATTCTGTCAAAGAATCGAGAGATAAAGTCGGATTTTCGCTTAACATCGCAGAAAAATAAGATTTTTGCAAATAATAGCCGAAAAAACGCAGATTCTTTCAAAGAATCGCAGAAAAAACGTATATTTTGTCAAAAAATCGCAATCGGTATGGGAAAATAGCAAGTTTCGCTCAACAGATATGGAAAAATCGCGAATTTTGTCAGTCGGACGCGAAAAATTGCATATTTCGTTGATCGGGCAAGAAAAAAATTTTCAGTTGTTTATGATACTCGAAAAAAATTGTAAAATAAATCCATCGGTTGCCAAAAAAAGCACGTTTTCTTGATTTATCGACTGAAAAAACGCGAATTTCGTTGATCGAGCACAAAAAAATCGCAAATTTCGTTGATAAGACACGGAAAATCGCGAATTTGACGATGTCGCTCAGAAAAATTTGATACTCCATTGTTCGGCTGCGAAAAAATCAAAAATTTCGTCAATTTATCACGAGAAAAAATCGTGAGTTTCATCTTGTCGCATAAAAAATGCAGATTTCGTCAGACTTAGTACAAAAATCGTGAATTTCGTTGATCGGACGCGGAAAATTGCGTATTCCGTCAAATAAGGGTGGAAAAGCGGATTCCAAAAAATCGCAAATTTCGTCGGTCATAGACGAGCATATTGCGAGTTTTGTTGATCCAACATAGATCAATTGCGAAATACATCAATCGGGCTCTAAAAAATTCTAAATTTCGTCGACCGAAAAACCGATAGTCGGCTGAAAATTCGAGACTGAAAATTCGCCGGCTGAAAATCGAGAAATTTGTCGATCATGCAAAGACAAATCGCGAATTTCGTCGATTCACTTCATAAGAATTGTGAATTTTGTCAATTCATCATGGAAAAATCGGAAATTTCACCGATCTGGAACGGAAAAGTTGCAAATTTCGTCGATTAGCTTTGTAAAAATTGCAAATTTTGTCGATCGGCTTTGTAAAAAACTGGAATTTCATCGATCGGGTGCGGGAAAATCGCGAATTTCGTCAATTAGATACGTAAATATTTCGAATTTTGTTGATTGGGAACGAATAGATCCTGAATTTTTATCAAACAGGCTCGGAAAAATCGAGAATTCCGTCGATACAGCACGCGAAAATTGCTAATTTTATCGATCAAGCACCGAAAAATCGCAAATTTTGTCAATGAAACACGGAAAATTGCGAATTTTGACGATTGTGCGAAGAGAAGTTGCAAATTTTGTCGGTCATGCGTAGAAAAATCGAGAATTTCGTCGATCATTTTGTAAAAAGAGCAAATTTCGTCAATAAGGTGCTGAAAAATCACAAATTTCGCCGATCGGCTTCGTAAGAATCGCGAATTCCGTCGATCAAGCGCGGAAAAACCGCAAATTCCGTGAATCAAGCGCGAAAAAATCGCAAATTCTGTCGATCAAGCGCAGAAAAATCGCAAATTTCGTTGATCAAGCGCGGAAAAATCGCGAATTTTGTCGATCATGTGAAGAAAAATTGCGAATTTCGTGTTATAATGCAGGAAAATCGCGAATTTTGTCTATCAGACACTGAAAAATTGTGAATTTTATTGATTACGCGAGTAAAAGTCGCGATTTTCGTCGATCAGCTTTGTAAAAATCACGAATATCGTCGATAGGATTCGTAAAAATTTCGAAATTTGCAGATTGGCAGCGGAAAGATCTTAAAATTTTTTAAGCAGGCTTGGAAAAATTGCCAAATTCGTCGATCAAGCGCGGGAAAATCGTAATTTTCGTCAATCAAGAACGGAAAATTTGCGAATTTCGACAATCATGCGAAGGGAAATCGCGAATTTTGTCGATCAGTTTTGTAAAAATTGCGAATTTCGTCGATAAGGCGCTGAAAAATCACAAATTTCATCGATCGGTTTCGTAAAAATCGCAATTTTTTTTCAGTCAGGCGCAAAAAAATCTCAAATTTCCTCGATCGATTTCGTAAAAATCGTGAATTCTGTCGATCAAGCCCGAAAAAATCGTGAATTTTGTCAATCATGCGAAGAAAATTGCAAATTTCGTCTTAAAGTGGTAAGAAGTCTAAAGTACTCTTAATTTGCAGTAAAATTCTTAAATTGCATCAGCTTCCGGGATTATGACCGAGACCCTGTAGTTCATTCAGCTCGTTTTTTAGTCCGGCACATTGCGTGTTCACCAACATCCCCTCAAACAACTGCCCTTGTGGCAGACCCAGCTTTGGGACCAAAGTTGGCGCCTATGCTCTCGTATAAGTCGTGAAATTTTAGACCAAAAAAAAGAACTTCAAAGTGGAAGGTCAACTTATATGCAAAACCTAAAAAAAAAAAAAAAAAAAAAATCTATAAATCAAATATCAGAAAATAATTTGCTAATGAATCGGTGCTGCAGCACCCCATTGTGTTTGTAGAGTACAAAATCCAAAATCCGGAACCCTTCCAATCTCGATGATTCTAAATTTAAGATCATTTTAGATTTAGTTTATTTTTCAAAAAAAATTAATCTACCGTACCCAGTTGCAAAGAACAAAAAAAAGTGTGTGATTTATGTCATTTCTAAACGATTCAGAGCAGTCGTTCTTTCCGAAACGATTCCAAGGAATCGTTCCTTTACAGAGTCGTTTCATTTCAGAACGAGTTCAAGGAATCGAACTTTTCCGGAGCTGTTTCATTTAAGATAGAGTCCAAGGAATCGTTTCTTTTCGGAGTTGGTACCCTACCCTGTTTCAAAGAACAAAAAAAAGTGAATGATTTATGTCATTTTGGAATGATTCAGAACAGTCGGTCTTTTTCGAAACAATTCCAAGGAATCGTTCCTTTACAGAGTTGTTTCATTTCGAAATGAGTTCAAAGAATCGAACTTTTCCGGATTCGTTTCATTTCAGATAGAGTACGAGGAATCGTTCCTTTTCAGAGTTGGTGCATTTCGGACCGATTCCCAGGATTCGATCTTTTTGGGAACCAATGACCTAAGATATGTATACATTTTATGTCCGAAATTTTGACTTTATCACAGATTTTTTTTTTTTAAATTTTCGGAAAAATTCAGAAAAAATATCACGCTTGGTTTTTTTTTTTTTTTTTTTTTAATGTGCGTAAACGTCACATCACTTAAAATTTTACCTTAAAACACATAAACGTCGCGGCGTTTCTTCCGAAAATTACGGTACTGATAATCTTAATTTTTCAGCCGAATTACTGTAGGTATTATGCATCACGAAAAAATTTGGTAAATTTGTGTTAAAAATTATGACTAATGGCTTCTAATTTCGAACCCTGGTCGAAATATACGTTCGTAAATGGTGTATAGTCCGCGGACTATACACCGATGCATCTCCGCGGGTTATACACAAACTTTTTTTACTGCACTACTCGATTTAGGGGTGCGGTATATAGAATTGATATAAAACTAAAAAAAGTAAAATTTTGCACCTACATCTGAACTGAATGTTTCATTGTTTACAGCTGTAAATTATGTGTAAATTTTAGAGAGTTGGGGATTTTAGGAGTGCGGATTTGAGGGAGTCTACTGTATTTACTTCATCCTAAGTATATGGGATCAAAATTTATATTTAAACATGAAGAAAGGGCAAGAAAATACTCCTTTAAAAAAAAATATTTATATTAAAAAAATATATATTATATATTTTTTATATTAAAAAAGTCCTAGAAAATGTCTTGCCTTCTAGGGGTGGTCGCTTTTAGAAACAAATAACAGTAAATAAAATAAAATAACAGTGAAAATGAGAATTTTTCAAATATTACATCATCAACAATGACATTACCAGCAAGTAATGCTGGTCTTGAAAGAATATTTTAAAATTTTTTCATTCAGAACAAATTAAAATGCAATCTAGGTTAAGAAAGAATAGCAAAATTAATCCTATAATATGGAATGCTCGTAATATATTATTAATTTTTCCACAAAAACAAATTTGTTCTTTCAATATTTCAAAATGATATAAAATACTTCATCCATTTTTTTTTTTTTTTTTTTTTGTGCTACAATTACTTACTTATATGTTTTTAAGAACTATTTCTCTTTGTATGTAGTGATAGATAATTTTTAAGTTATAATGTTAAAATATTATAGAATTTTTCGTAATTTTTTTTTTTATTTAAATAGAAATTCAACCGTAAACAGTAATATCAATACCTAAACTTATATAGTACTAGATTATCGTTATGAAAATTTCTGTTTTTCAAGTGACAGAAAATTATATTAACAAAGCATGTTTATATGATGATTTTGAAACTTTTTGCTTCTTTGAATAGCATTCACTATCTTTATTTTAATTTTTTAACTGAATTCTTTATACAGTAGACTCCCTCAAATCCGCAACTCCTAAAATCCGCAACTCTCTAAAATCCGTACATATTTTACAGATGTAAACAATGAAACATTCAGTTCAGATGTAGGTGCAAAAGTTGACTTTTTTAGTTTTATATCAATTCCATATATTTTCTAATTTGTAATTTTTGTTAAGGTAATTAAATTCATATTTTTCATGAAGAAAGAATAATTTATTTCTGAAAAAATAAAGATATTGCTGATATCATTGGTAATCATAATCTTACCAAATATTTTTATGTATTAATCAGGCTTTGTTAGTTATTAAGTCTGGCTAAACCTGAAATAAAGCTTCATTATTTTATGATCTTGATGTGAATTAGTAATGTACCTTTATGAGGCAAGTTTTAATGAATAATTTAGGAAAAACACATTTCATCTGGATAATGAATATTTAATTGTACATTGATTATTAATTTGTCCTTTGCTTTTAGTATTTTTATCATTTTAAAAACAATCTAAGATTTTATTATTTTAGCATATTGTAAGCATCCATTATATTTTTGATTTCATTATTAATTATATTCAAATTATTTTTTAAAAAGTGTAAATAAAGCAATGACCAGAAATCCACAAAATTCTAAAATCCGCAAAACCTTTGGTCCCAAGCTGTGCGGATTTGAGGGAGTCTACTGTATATTAAATACATCTATGAATTATGAATAATTGCATTTATTAGTATTATTTCTTAGTTTCTGCCAGTTTTTGCTGCTTACTGGCAGGGTTCGCCGAAGTGGGCCCAGCCCGAAAAAACCCGCCCGGGTTTTTTCGGGCGGGCCCACTTGAAAAAACCCATCAAAAACCCATTTGTGGGTTTTTTCAAATTTTCTCATGTTTCCACAACTGTATCATTATTTAATCTAAGATATGAGAATGGAAAGATAAATGCCAATTTAAATATATTTCAAACTAACCATATTTAAAAGAATTTCTAAGTATTGATAAAATGACCATAAAATAAATTAGTTTGTAAATAAGGAAGATTTTCATGGCTATATATTTTAAAATGCATCCAAGTGCTTTAAATCTTAATGTGTACCTAATGATGATGCTTGAATGTGATCCCCATCCCGATTGCTTGTATTGTTAGAGCTTTTAAGATTAATCGCAACATTTATTATCCTGCTTCAATGTTCAATGAAAGTTTATTCAGTAATTTTCAACACAAAGATGGTGACAGATTATACAGGGTTCCCAGCATCATGGAAAGTCAGGAAAATATCAAAATATACAGGAAAAGTCAAGAAATTTACAAATAATTTCTAAAAAAGTCATGGAAAACATTTGAGTGAAAAAATGAAAAATGACACAAAATTCATTAAACAGTTGGGAAAAAAAAAAAAGATTGAAGTATGATTGCAGAAAAAAATTGCTAATTTTGGCAAAAGATTGTGAAAATACGTATCAAATTTTGCTGATGCTCATTTGGTCAGAGAATTTTTCTAGACTTGGTTTGGGAAAGTCAGGGAATTTTTTGAGATTTGGTCATGGAAAGTCAAGGAATTTGCCAGTCATGTTTTGCTGGGAATCCTGTTATAACAAAGAGTGAAAAGGTTTTAGTATAGTACTTTAATAATTTCATTGTTAAAATTATTACTAATAATTAATTTTTGTAAAAGCAAATTATAATGTTTATTATTGTCATAATCTTTTAACCTTTAACCTCATAAACTTTTTATAATCAATTAGTTATTTTAAATTGTATTTAGTAATGTAAGTACCTTGTTTTCAAACATTCTGAACCATATTTCTTTAACATAAATAATCTTGATAGTATCCAAAGAACCCTAATAAAATCTAATGTAAAATGTATCCAGATACTTTAAAAGATTGCTTACAGATGGCATACAAAAGCAAAACTAAACTAGTAAAAGTGTATTGCCATTTACGATCTAACTTTATAGATATGACTGATATTGACTTTTAGATAATCCAATTTAATACTATTGCAATATAAATGTTGCTTAAATTGTAGTATATATATATATGCATATATATGTGTGAATACTATTTTTTTCTTAAAAAAATAAAAATATTTACATGAATGTTGCTGCTTTAAACTGATTTCTATTGAAGTAAATGAAAGAAATTGCATAAATTAGTCTTTAACTTAAGATTTATATATAAAGAAATTCAGTTGCACTTGATTTAATATATCATTTTTCCAATAATCTAGTTCTATGAGATACAAAATAATCTTTTTTTTCTTTTTATATATTTATTTTTATTGTTAATCTATACTTAATGCAAAATTATACCTTTGTTTCACTGATAAATGAAAAATTTAGGTACTATGCATGTGAAAATTAGAAATGTTAAGAGTTCTCTAAAAAATTTTGATAAAACCCGGGTTTTTTCAAAAGAGCCCGAAAAAACCCGGGTTTTAGACTACTGGGCCCAGTGGGTTGGGCTTTTTAAAAAAAAACCCGGGTTTTTTCAAACCCTGCTTACTGGCAGAAACTATTTTCTGCCATGCTGGTTTTAACCGGTTATAACCACTGGTTTTAACCAACCCGGCAGAAACTTACCAGTCCTGTAACATTTTTCATATGAAATTTGCTTTATAAAGATACATTTCTAATTCACATAAAAATCACATTAAAAGAAGTTTTATTTCAGGTTTAGCCAGTGCCAGACTTAATAACCAAAAAAATGTGCTTCATACATAAATATATTTGGTAAAAAGATTATGATTACCAGTGATATCAGCAATATTTTAATTTTTTCCAAATTCATGTATTCTTCTTTCATGAAAACACACGAAATCAGTAACATTAACAGGGCTTGAAATTCGATTTTTCCGAGGAGGGGAGTCTCCCTCCCAACATTTATAAATGGAGGGGAGTTTAACTGTTTGGGAGGGAGAAAAAAATCTTTAAAACGCAGTATTATTTTATGTGTCATTTAAACAATTATAAGAATACAGACATAACAAAATATTACTGAAGCAATTTTTAACAACTGAGAATAATTATGTAAAATGTGTTTTTAAAAAAAGAAGTCAACATTTTATATAGCCTATTCTTTACATGGGGGGGGGGAGGTTATCCGCGATCTTCAGATGAAATCAGTGATTTTTCTGCGATATTTTAGTAAAATCGGCGATTTATTGCAATCTTTTGTCGAAATCGGAGTTTTCACATGCTTTTTTTTTTCATGAAATCGGCATTTTTTGGTGATTTTTAGAGAAAATTTGCTTTTTATGCGATCTTTTCTCGTAAACGGCGTTTTATCCCCACGATCTTTTGACAAAATCGTCATTTTTTCCGTGATCTTTTGATGAAATCGGCGTTTTTTTTTTTTTCAATGATCTTTTGACAAAATATTTTAAAGCGATCTTTTATCGAAAACGGCGTTTTTTTCCGAGATCTTTTAACAAAATAGGCGTTATATCCGCAATCTTTAGACGAAATCGACGTTTTCACGCGGTCTTCAGACGAAATCAGCGTTTTATCTGCGATATTTGGTGAAATTGTCGTTTTTTCCGCGATCCACACGGGAAATTCGCATTTTTTAGCGATCTTTTGATAAAGTTCATTGCCAAAAATATTGACTAAATCGTCGTTTTTCCATGAAATATTGACAAAATGGGCGCTTTTCGGCGATCCTTTCACGAAATTTGTATTTCTCTGCAATTGTTTTTTCCGCGCACAAAACCGTACAAGTTGGCAACTATGCGGAACTGATAACCGAATTTCAAATTATCGGAAATCTCAGACGAGAATCACCCCTGAATTCAAAATAGAATCACTTTTTTGCTGCAGAAAATAGTACGAAACGTGTCAATCGATCGCAGGAAAAAATTTGGGAAATTTGTCGATCGATCGTGGAAAAAATCGCGCATTTTAATGATCTTTCGCGGTAAAAAACTCGCCAAAATGTGTTAATTAGTCGCACGAAAATATCATAAAATTCGCAAAACGGCCATGGGAGTTGATCGTAGTTTCAAAATGCAAAATTTTTTGGGCGGGAGCCTCCCGCCCACTTTAAATTTTTGGGCGGGATTTTAAAATGTAGGGCGCGAATCCTGCCATCCCGCCCTGAAATTCAAGCCCTGATTAATCAAAATTATAAATTAAAGTATATATGGAATCGATATAAAAATGTCAAATTTTGTCCCTCCATCTGAACTGAATGTTTCATTGTTTACATCGGTAAATTATGTGCAGATTTTAGAGAGCTGTGGATTTTAGATTTGTAGATTTGATGGAGTCTACTGTATTCAAGTTCTTGTTCATTCATTTTTAAGAAATGTATGATCTATAATCAGATAAAAAATAGGTTTCAGAGGGGGGGGGGGGGAGGGAGCACATATCCAGTATGAAAATATGCATTTCAGTTGGTAAGAAAATATCAGCAGTTTTTATGTTTGTATATATAACAATCATAGCAAGGATTATTTTCATTATCTAATAATATTCCTGGACTTTATTCAGGAGAGTTTTAAAATTTGTTTTATTAAAAATGTTAGAAAACAAACATAAGCGGCTGGTGCTGAAAAAAAAAAAAAAAAAAATGTGAACTTTATGAACGAAGGAGAGAGAAGGAGCCGATCAACAAGATTTTTAAGTGCCTGATCAATGAAATTCTGATTTTTCTGTGCCCGATCAACAAAATTTGCGCGTTTTACGAAGCAGTTAACAAAATTCATGATCTTTCTTCGTCTAATCAACAAAAATTTGCAATTCTTATGAAACCGATCGACAAAATTCATGATTTTTCTGCACTTGATCAACAAAATTCACAATTTCCATGAAACCGATCGAGGAAATTCGCGTTTTTTACTAAGCCGATCAAGGAAAATCGTGATTTCTATTAAGCCCATCGAAGAGATTCGTGATTTTTCTCCGCATGATCGAGAAAGTTTGCGATTTTTACGAAGCCAATCGACAAAAATGCACAACTTTTACAAAGCTGATCGATGACATTTGCGATTTTTCTTTGGATGATCAGCAAAATTCGCGATTTTTATTAAACTGATTGGCAAAATTTGCGGTTTTTACAAAGCCGATCGAAAAAATTCTAAATTTTTCCACACATAACTAATATAATTGGCAATTTTTACAAAGTCAATCAACAAAATTCGTGATTTTTATGAAGCCAATTGACGAGATGCGTTACTTTAACAAAGCTGATGGACAAAATTCGTGATTTTTAAGAATCTGATCGACGAAATTCGTGGTTTTTCTTCCTACAATCGACAAATTTCGTGATTTTTACGAAGCCGATCGACAAAATTCCCCCTTTTTCTGCGCCTGATCAATAATATTAGTGATCAATAATATTAGATCAATCAATAATATTAGATCAATAATATTAGTTAATATTAGCCAATTGATGAATTTTGCAATTTTTTTTCGCATGATCGACAAAATTCACGATTTTTACATGCCTGATCAACAAAATTTGCAATTTTTATGAAGCCGATTGAGAAAATTTACGATCTTACTGCTCCTGATATTAAAATTCGCAAATTTTACGAAGCCAATCGAAAAAATTCACACTTTTTACAAAGCTGATCGACAAAATTCACAATTTTTCCTCGTATGATTTATATAATTCACGATTCTTAAGTGCTAGAACGACTAAATTCACGGTTTTTAAATAACTTTGATGAAATCTGCATTTTTTTTACGCGGCAAGATGAAATTCGTAATTTTTTTCTGCACATCACAGCAAAATTTGCACTTTTTCCATATCTGATGAACGAAAATTGCGTTTTTTCCAAGCCACATCGACAAAATTCGCTATTTTCCCGCACCTGATCGATGAAATTTGCGATTTTTCCGTGCCTGATCTTCGAAATTTGCGATTTTTAAGTGACTAACGAAATTTTGTTTTTTGCCATGGTAAATTGACAAAATCTACAATTTTTTTGCGATTTAAGCACAAAAATTGCAATTTTTTCCAGTTGTAAATTATCGAAGTTCGCGTCCCTTACGATAACCCATCGCGGGCCATAGGTTGTGCATCCCTAGTTTATAAGTAAATTATATTAAATGAAATAAATTATTGCAGTTTTGTCATTATTATGAATATCAGTATTAAAAAATTCCATTGTATCTTTAAAAAAATTATATTATTACAATATTACATTTTTTTCTTACAATTATAATTTTACTCCCTTTTATAAAATATGTTTAGTTTTGGTATAGCTTTCCAACCCCAACTCAAAAAAGTTTTGATTTAGATTTATGATCTAAATTCAAGCAAAACTAAGTTTTAGTTTGGCTTACTCAGGCCTGCAACTAAAAAACAGCATAGGGTTTATTGACTGTTAGATTTTTACTCACCGAAACCAGGAAAACATATTTTTTTAAAGTTAAATTAAACATAATTTTTTTTCTTTTTATCCTGAAATCTGGTATTCCATTCTTGAGTAAGAAACCATATTTAATAATATATCCATATGATAATTTCATATTTCTAAGAGTGGAATTCAAAAGTTATGAAAATGAACACTACAAATAGAAAATGCTCGTGAGGAATCAACAAAAGCAGTTACACAGAGAGATAAACTTCTACTGTTCTTTAGAAAACTACTAAAATTTAATCAAGAAGAAAAGTATAATTTTTTTTTTCATCGCAGTTGTACTTTTCTAATGCTAACTGCCCATGTTTTGCGACATTACTGTATATTATAGAGGCAAAGTGGGGGTAAATTTTAGATGAAACACCTTGAAAAAACATTCAATTAATCAGCTATAACGAAATCTTGAAAAATGCAGCATAGTAGTGTCACCTATAGGTCAATTTACACCAAAAACTAAACATTAATTTATATCAGGAACTGGCTGAATCTGTAGTTTGATGAAAAATTATCTTTTAGTTCTTGTGATAGAACTATTGTGGAAATCATGAATAAAGCAGCCAGGGGTGATTCTCGTCCGAAATTTCCAAAAATTTAAGGCATCCTCTTCCGAAAATTTGAAATTGGGTTATCAGTTCCGCATAGTTGCCAACTTGTACGGTTTTGCGCGCGGAAAAAACAATTACGTAGAAATGCAAATTTCGTGAAAGGATTGTCGAAATAGCATACATTTCGGCAATATTTCGTAAAAAAACGATTTCGTCAATGTTTTTGTAAACGAACTTTGTCAAAAGATCAATAAAAAACGCGAATTTCCTGTGTGGATCGCGGAAAAAACGGCAATTTCACCAAATATCGCAGATAAAACACTGATTTCTTCTGAAGACCGCGGGAAAATGCCGATTTCGTCTAAAGATTGCGGATATAACGCCGATTTCGTTAAAAGATCATGGGAAAAAACTGTTTTCGATAAAAGATTGCTTAAAAATATTTTGTCAAAAGAATATTTGAAAAAAAACACAGATTTCATCAAAAGATTGCGGGAATAAAACACCGTTTTCGGGAACAAAGTACATAAAAAATGCAAATTTTGTCTAAAGATCGTCGAAAAAACGATTTCACTTTAAAAAAACATGAAAAACGCCGATTTCGTCAAAAGTCCCCCCCCCTCGGTTTCCGAAAATGCGATGCGAATTTCCGAAAAAATTTTTTCATCCAGAATCACTCCTGAAAGCAGCATAGCAGCGTCATCAGTTGGGCGATATACACAAATAACTAAACATCTCGAGTTTATATCAAGGTGTAACTGAATGTAAAGTTTTGTGAAATTATGTGCATTAGTTCTTGAGATAGTTTCCATAAAATTTTTTGTCAATTTCAGACTCACGGAGTGACAGATATTTTCCAAAAACCACCAAATCGTGTTCAGGACCTTCTAAAACGTTTAAATACACCAAAAACTGGAAGTCAAAATTTTCACAAATTCAATACTTCTTGTAAAGATAGAAGAAAGTAATAAATGTATGCTACAGATTTTGCAATAGCTGGATCTCAGAAACTAATGTACAGATTTTTATCAAACTTGAGATTCAGTTAGAAGTTGACATTATTTGTTGTTGACTAGCCGGGGTGCAGAATCGGCGCAACGCTGTGACGCACGTCACAGATTCTTGGGAAAGTCTGCAGACTATTTTTCAACTATTAAAAATTTAGAAAAAATTTTTAAAAAAATATTCGGTCCTAAATTTAAAAATTCAGACATAAAATGTGTGTACAATAATTGCGAATTTCGATAAATAGTTTTTGGAAAGAAATCAATTTCGTCATAGATTTCGGGAAACACGTGAATTTTGTCAAAGGAATGCAGAAAAACGCTAATTTCGTCCAAAAATCGCTAAAAAACCGGCAAAATTCTTCAAAAGATCTTGAAAAAATTGACAGTTTTTGTCAAAAAGACGTAAAAAAGTCAAATTTCTTCAAAAAAAAATTTGCGAAAAAACGGCAAATTTCTTCACAAAAAATCACAAAAAAACAACAAATTTCATTTAAAAAATCACGAAAAATGGTAAATTTCCTCAAATATAGCAAAAAAAAAAAAAAAAAAAAAAAAAAAAAAAAAAAACAGAATTTCTTCAAAAGATAGCAAAAAAGACTAAATTTCTTCAAAAGGTAGCGAGAAAACGGTAAATTTCTCCAAAAGATCGCGAAAAAACAGCAGTCTTAGTTTTAAAAAAATCATGAAAAAACAGCAAATTTCTTCAAAAGATCATGACAAAACAGAAAGTTACTTAGAGATCGTGACAAAATGACAATTTTTGTCAAACAATCTCAACAAAACTTCAGTTTTCGAAGAAAGATCGAAAAAAATATGCAGTTTTCATCAAAAAATTGCAAAAAAACGACAAATTTCTTCAAAAGATCGTGGAAAATCGGCAGTTTTTGTCAAAAGATCAGAAAAATGCCAAATTTCACCAAAAAAAGCACGAAAAACCTGTAAATTTTCTCAAAGGGAAGCCCCCACCCGTTTTCGGACAATGCATGAGGTGTTAAAAATTCTGAGAACAAAAGCAACTTATCTTTAAAAGTACTTTCCTTTTATGTCCATCACAAATAATTGGGAGGTTTGAGTGCATATAATGTAATGAGAGAGATTGGTCTGCAGACTGTTTTAAGTTTTTACTTGTGTTGCAGACAGCAGAAAAAAAATTCTGCTGCTGATTGACTAGATTTTAAACATCTAACTAGTGGCACTGCTAAGCTGCATTTTTCAGGCATTACTAACACAGGGGAGATGATGAAAGCTTGGGATTGCAACATCTGACTAGTTATGATTGATAAAAAGGACAAACAAGTGAATTTGTTTGACAAATATGTATTTTTTTTTTTTTATCTGTTTCTTTTTGAAAATAGGGCAATAGGAAACAAAAAACAAACTAGTCGTTGGGGGCCACCGTAATACTTACCCATCATGGATATGTGTATGAAAATAAAACATGTGAAACTATTTATACAATGCATTGCAATTCATAAACAAAATTTAAATATTGTTAATATACATAGTAATTCTATATTAAACAACTGCTGATGTACCAATTTCGACAAATTATATAAAACGCCAAACTACTCAAGTAGTACCGAACTGCGTAAAAGAAACATCCTTATAACTTCAAAAATAATAATTCTATTAACTAACAATTAACTGCGTCGGATTAAGCGTCTCATTTCCAATTAAAATATACTTCTGAATTGAAATTTGAATGAAATACAGGGTCATGAAAAATCGAAGAATGTGGGAAACAAGATTACAAATATCTCGGCAACTAATAATCCAATCGACTTCGTTCTATATGCAAAATGTGTGTTATTTTATTGCCTTTTACGTCCATTCCTTAGAACAAAAAAATTCGAAAATTTTTATATACCTTTCATCAGAGCGAATTTTTCGAGAGTCCGAAAAAAATTGTTTCGGATAATCGAGGTTGCTGATATTAAATAGGCTTCGTCTCATTCTTACATACTAATTACATACAAAATTTCATGTCTCTATCTCAATTTGTTCGGGAGATAGAGCGTTTACAGACGGACGGCAAAAAAAAATTTCTAAAAATATGTTTTTCGGAATCTTCACTATCTAAAACGTGTAAATCTGTCAAAAAATTTTTTTCGATTTTCAAAACGATTGCAAGACTTACCCTATACTACGTATGATGGGTAAGTAAAAAAAAAAAAAAAAAAAAAAAAAAGAAAGAAAGAAAGAAACAATGTAAGTCTTATTTTTATAGAATTTCTAAATTGATTTATCAATATATTATTGTAAATTAATTTTGACTACTAATTGATAAAAGCAAATTTAAAAAAATAAATACTGCTCTTTACTTTTTTATTAATAATTTATTTTTTACTATTTAGACTTTAAAATGCTTCATAGTTACAATTTCATAGCCATTTGTCACATTTTGGAGAGAATTTATTGGTATATAGTTAAAAATCCATTGTTTTTGTCATGGAGGATCTATGCCATTTTATCACTTGTGGCAAGCTAACCAAAAATATCTTAATGTATTAATTTATAATAAAGTTCTAAAAATTTCTAAATGTAGCAAGGTCATAAAAAACCCACTTATGCTCACATTTTTTATTTCTAGCAATGACAGAAACTAGATTTAAAATGGATTACAAAATTGCATCTTTACATACAAAAACCAGGTTAAGTTGAAATATATACCAGTATTTCCATTATATTTTGCAAGCAATAATAATTTATTATGCTCAAGGGAAAAAATACAAAGTATTTTACTAAAATGTTTTTTTTTTTTTTTTTTTTTTTTTTTTTTTTTTTTTTTTTGCGTGTGTGTGTTAAATATAATCTAATAAACGGTTATTTTCTTATTTATTATTATTAGAGTTCCAAGTTAATGTGATGATGAAATTAGTCCTTATTTTGAGTTTGATATTGGAATTATTAAACTAATAATTATTTTTTAGCTTGTACAGATTCTAAGGTTGAAAGTTGTGTAACTTCTGATTCAAGTTTAAAAGAGGAAATTGAAAAAAGCAAAGAGAACTGCTTTAAGGCACCTGACACTGGTGGTGGAGAAGATGCTGATACTTCCTCCGATATGGAGCTGGGATCTGAGAGCAATGATATTCAAGGTGAATTTTCGAAAACTTGTCGTACATTATAAACTATAATGATAAACCTGGGGCTTGAAATTAGAGATGCAACGAATAGTGATTTGGCCGAATAACCGAATACCAATTATTCGGCCAAATTACAGCCGAATATTCGGCCTATTTGGCTGCCGAATAATGAATTTATTTTTACCTAAAAACAAAATATAATATGCATTGTATACATAATTCTTGTATATTTCATAAGTAAAATGTATTATTATTATTTTTTTTAATTATTTATATGTAAATTTTTAATTTTTTAAAGTATTATTTTATTATGAAAAAATATTCGGCTTTGTTCTTCCTAAATTTTGCCTCAATATAATTTGACCTTCGACCAAAAAAAAATCTTAACAGAATTTCTACTTCAGGTACTCTTTTGTTACATTTTAATAGATATTATGTATGTATGTTGTTACATTTTAAAATAATGAATGATAAAATTTTGAAAGCATTAGAAAACAAATTTCAACTTTCAGATGAAAATAAATAAGAAATCTTAATACCTTAAAAAACCACTGATAAAAAGGAATATCCTCTAAAATTTTGGAAAGAAATTTGTGTACACTTTATTAAACTCAAAGTTAACAACCCCCCCCCCCCCCATTTCAGCAGACAGCACTATTAAAATGTGTGCGGTGAATGTTTTCAGATTTAGAGAAAAGAAACTGTAAGTAAAAGCAAAATAGATATGAATTTCAAAATGTTGAATATGTAGTATCTTAGTTATTGTATTGTTAAATTTTAATAGATAGTATTATGTATGTTGTTACTGTTACATTTTAAAATAATCACAAAATTTAAAAAGTACTGAACAACATAAATTTTAAGTTTCAGATGAAAGAAAATATAAATTAAATAATGAAAACTCAATAAAATGCACATAACTGGCAAGAAAAGAAATGAGCTCTGCAATTTATCTTACTATATGTTCCATACATCCAATATTTAAAATCCATTTCTTTTTCACTTTAACCTTCATTTTAGTATAAACTCTTCAAGGTTAAGACAAGAAGCACATATTGCTTCCCTCACCCCACTTTGAAAACTTGTTTTTCTACCCTTGAACCTGTTCCTCTCTCACTATCCTTTGTCTGTATTACCTCCTCCCCTATCTTTCAAAAGAATAGGATAGTTCTAGTTAAGTGGACTTAGTCCTGGGCATTCAGTATCAGTAACTCTGTGCAGGTGTTATTCTCTGTATTTAAAGTTTCAGATTAAGCAAAATGAGTGGTTTTGGTAACAAAAAAAGTATAGTTTGGAGAATTTTTGAACCCTTATCAAATGATAATACTAAAGCAAAATGTAAATTGTGCAAGAGTATTTTATCAAGAGGAGGAAGTGGGAAAAAAGCAACAACATCTTCATTAATTTATCATTTGGAAAAAAACACCCAAAAGAATATAATGAAGCTACCCGTGATGTAGTTTCTGAAGTAAGTTCCGATTCACAAATGACACCAAGTACAAGTCAAGGAGTGAAAAGGAAACAAGAGACTTTAGATTCAGTTTTTGAAAAGAAAAAACTTTGGGACATTAATGATAAGAGATCAGTAGAATTGCATAAAGCAATTGCAGAAATGATTGCCTGTGACAATCAACCTTTTTCTTTTGTTGAGGATAAAGGTTTTATTAATTTAATGAAAAAAGCTCAACCTCAATATAAAGTTCCCAGCAGGGAATATTTTAAACAGAATGTGATTCCATCTCTCTACCAAGATTGTAAAAGAAAAGTTTCATCTTTATTATTGGAAGCAGAAATTGTGTCGTTAACTTCAGATATCTGGACTAGTACTATAAGTAACCAAAGTTTTATGAGCTTTACAGGGCATTGGATATCTAATGATTTTGTATATCATCATGCTGCACTTGAAGTTAAACATTTTCCAGGAAGTCATACAGGTGAAGCCATTCGTGATATGTATAAATTAGTGATGAATGAATGGAATTTAAATGACAAAATGCATATTGTGCTGCGAGATGGAGGAGCTAATATTGTGAAAGGTTTACGTATTGCAAACTTGGAAACTGAGTCATGTTTTTTACATTCTTTGCATTTAACAATATCTGATGCTCTAACATCCCAAAGATCAGTAAGCGATTTAATTGCTGTAAGTAAAAAAATCATTACACATTTTAATCACTCTCCATTAGCCTGTTCAAGATTAACTGCTATACAAATTAATGAGTTGAAAGTTCCTAAGAAGAAACTAGTTCAAAGTGTGGTTACACGCTGGAATAGTACCTATTACATGCTAGAGAGATTACTGGAACAAAAAAATGCACTTTCTCTATATGCAACTAAATTTGGAGAAATAAATAATCTAACTGCAAACCAGTGGGCTATTTTAGAGAAATTACTGAATCTATTAAAACCATTTCAAGAAATAACAAAACAAATTTCCTCATCTAGGTCGTTAATTTCTGAAGTCATCCCAATACTTACTGGATTAAAGTTATATTTATCGAAATCTGGAGATTTTTTTGGTGTTGGCACCATTAAAGACACTCTTCTACAAAATTTGGAGAAGCATTTCGCATCAATTCAAGACAAGGAACACTATTCGATTGCTACTGTTTTGGACCCCAGATTTAAAGTGTTCTTTTTCAACAAAGATGAAGAAAAAGATACAGAAATAAAATCCAAATTAATTGCTATAGTACAATCAAAGTCTAGTATGAAGCCCATAATAGATGAACAAAATATTTCCAAGATAAATATTCCAGTTTCTCAAATTCCAAATTCTTTGTGGGAATGCTTTAATGAGATTGCAAAGGCAAACCAATTGCAGAATGAAACCTCTGTAGAAAATTTCCCAATAGAAATTAATAATTTCCTGTCTCAACCATTACTAGAAAGACAATAGTGTCCTTTGGAGTGGTGGGCGAAAAATTCAAAAGATTTTCCAAATCTTTCACAATTAGCCAAAAAATACCTTTCAGCACCAGGAAGTACCATTTACAGTGAGCGGTTATTTTCAGAAGCAGGTAATATTTATGAAAAAAAAAAAGAAATAGACTATCACCTGAAAATGCTGAAGTGTTATTATTTCTGCATCATAATCTATGTTTATTAAAAACATTTTAATTTTGTATTTAAAGCAAATATAAATTTAAACACTAGAATGATGTTCTTGAAAATATTATGTAAAACATACTAAATAAAATAATTTAGTATTTACATTTCTTTCATTATTTAATAAGAAATAGTAACATATTTAAAAAAAACTTACCTATTGCAGCATATAGAGTAGGTGTGCCAGCAATGGTCACCCTATTAATTTTTCGTTTCATAATTGTTACATTCATTTGAAAATAATTTGTTTCATTAAATTCTGGTTCTACATACAATCATAGAACCGTTATATAAATTACTTTTTGACAGGTATCCATTACTGGAATTTTGGGTGTTTTGATATATTTGTATTATTTACAATTAAATTTTGATTATTATTGGAATGGTTAAATATTGTGGACAGATTTGATGTTGATAATAATGAAAAAACTGGAATGTAATAATTAAAATTAATTAAAAAACAATTTTTATAGAAAATCTTCAAGGATGTCCATCATTGGCATTTTTTCCCTACAACTTAAATATCTATGTTATACATACATTTATATCCAATCTATCGTGTATAATTTATGTCCTTTATAGGTATAATTAGAAATATAATAGAAAGAAATATTTTTTTTGTAACATGGGATAAATATTAAACTTTCCATTATGCTTAAAAAATCAATTTGTTTGTACAGCTCTTTCAGGGAAATTTGTATTAGATTAATTTTAAATTTAAAAGTTTACATTAACTTATTACAGATATTTTTCATACTTAATAATGCAGCATAATGATTTCTAAACTATCCTCTTATTTAAAAATGGGTAGATAAAATACATTTAGGATATGAAAGTTAAGAGGGGGGGAAAGGCATTAGTTAATTTCAAATACAATTTTTAGTATACATGATGAATATAAATTGTGAAATAAAGTTTTACTGTATAAATCTAAATATATAAACATTTCTTACAGTATTATTCGGCCAAGGCCGAATAATAGACTTGATATTCGGCCGAAGCCGAATATTCGGCAGATAGGCCAAAAGGGCCGAATATTCGGCTTCGGCCGATTAATCGTTGCATCTCTACTTGAAATGCTCTAAATCAAACCAGAAGTATGTTCTGTTTCATGAAATTATGGCAAATGTTGTACAGGTTCATGTAATTGTGGTAAATATCATTTCGGCTCATTAAATTATTAAAACATATTGTTCCAGTTTCAAAAAACATTAATATTTCCCTTTTAGTGCAGCTTCATCCAAAAAAATGAATAATTGAAACATGCAGAGGTACACTTAATATCATTATCATAAGCTCTTTACACTCCACTGAGTATGTTCAGTGAAGCAGTGTTGAATTTAAACATTTTTCTCTGGGAGTGATTTCTGAAGGTTGGTTGGATTGCATTTTTTTATCATTGAAAACACAATATCTGAAATCTCCTAGAGGAAACACCTCATTGTTCCTAAGGGAAATGGTTTCACCTAAAGGGCAAAATTAGCACTAGCCACTGGCCACAGGGCCAGTAAATGAGAAAAAGTGGTTAGAGAAAAATTGCCTATCACCGGCCACCTTGTGGCCACTTTTTTTACAAGGAGAGAATACAATTTACATACATTTCATCAACAATTCTACTTTTTTAGATTTCAATATATTTATATTGACATATTCATTTGTGCTATTCAGGCTTACATTAACCCTCTAAGCGTTTGGCCCGTAATATTCCGTACACTAAGCTCCAGATTTCACTGCAATATAAGCAATGTTTAAGATATTATAATTCTATAAATTTAATGAATTTTCAAAGCATTGAAGAATGATAAAGACTCTCAAGGATTACATTTATATTCCTAAATAAGATTTTTTTTATGTAACATTGAAATAATCATATTTTATGAGCAATTAAGACAAAATGCAGAGAAAACAACATTACAAATTTACCCATTTGCAAGACACTTGGAGGGTTAATACTCATAGAAATTTTAACTGTTTAATACTTTTAAATAAAAAAGTGGCCACTAGTTTAAACATAGTGGCCACTTGAGAAATTAGTCTTACCGGCCAGTGGCCGCTAAAGAAATTTCCCAGTTTTGCCCTATAGTTCCACCCTCTGAATTCAACATTGCAAAGCGACTGCGATAGTTTCTACTCTAAGTGAAAGACTTGTGAGGCAGATGTGTCAACTCTCCTCCTTCTGTTTCAATTTTATCAAGTTTTGTTTTCAATTGTGCGAAGGGTCCCAAAAATACGATTAGTATTGAAAATTGGGGTTATTTGAAGTCTCAGAATTTATTTTGCTGTTCATGTTGCAATTTGAAAACCTAAGACATTATAAGAAAAAAAAAATGCTAGTGAATCGGACAATTTTTCAGGGATAATAAAAGGCTGAAAAGAGGCCTAATAATTAGGGCTGGGTTTTTGCCGGCAGAAAGTGGTTATAACCAGTTTTAACTGGTAGAAACTGGCAACATAAACTCATTTCATGACATAATCTGAGACTTTTATAGTAGTATTAAATTGCTTATATACATTTTATTCAGGATAAATAACAAATAAAATATTGTGAATAGTTTTAATTAAAAAATAAATAAATTTGTATTAGAATTAGATAGTTTTGAATCTTTCACGAAAAATCTGCCATATTGTTTGCATATAACTGAAAATCATGAAAATGATATTAAGGGCATAGCAGTTAAAATTGTAAGTAAATATCATGATTTATATGAAATAACTATCAATATTATAAAATAATTGCACAAGATATTTCATAAAATTGTTTTACTGTTATTTTTGTGCTACAATTATTTACTTATATATTTTTACAAGAATCATTTCTCTTTGTATGTAGTAGTAAATAATTTAATACTACATACATACATATATAATTTGCAATGCATTATTTATTTAAAATTACTCAAACTGGTTGTTAAAATATCATAGAATCTTTTATAAATTTCTTTTTCTTAAACTTAATAGAAACTCCACCTTAAACAATAATATCATTAGTTAAAATTGTACAAAATCACATTATCATTATGAAAATTTCTGTTTTTCAAATAACAGAATTATCATATAAACAAAGTATATTTATATGATCCTTTTAAAACTTTTTTCTACTTTGAATAACATTCATAATCTTTATTTTTATTTTTTAACTAAATTCTTTATATATTAAATACATGTGTAAATTATGAATCATTGCTTAAAGTTCTTATTAGTATTATTTCTTAGTTTGTGCCAGATTTTGTCGCTTACTGGCAGAAACTGGTTTCTGCCATGCCGGTTTTAACCACCCCGGCAGAAACTTGCCAGCCCTGCTAATAATAGAGTTAAAAGCAGGGCCCTAACATGATAATTTATTAAAAGATCTTTATACTTATCCCTATAGATCTTCAATAAATCCTTAGAATAAAAATTTAAAGAAATGTGCAGAAAACAGAAGGAATTGCTTAACCTCTTTGAGACAAGAACCCGTTGCTTAATTTTTAATCTTTTATAATTTTTTTTTTTTTACAGAGAATTTTGTGTAATTGAGTTTTGAAAATGCTCTGATTAAATTAGGTAAACTTTACAATTAAACCAAAACTGATGAAGGCAAAATAGTAAACACAACCAATGTGGGTTCTACAGCTACAGTTGTAGGTATTGTTCAAAAACTATTGTTGCACATTTTTTTTTCTTTTTCTTAAATAAGCACATAATTTGCACCAGAATCATAAAATACCAAAATTTTGTCATGTTTACCCAGATTTAATAAACAAAGAAGCTGGATTAGTTTTTTGAAATGTCTTAAAGAAGGATCGCAGTTGCTACTGATATTTGTGTCATCTTATTTATTTATTTTTTTTTTTTCAGAAATAAATACACATTTTCTTTATTAAAAAAAGCTTACCTTCAGGCATATTAACTAGAGTTATGTATTGAAATACAATATTATGTAATATTGAAAAAATAAATTTCAAAACACAGAAAAACAAATTCAAGAAAAATGAAGAATTTAGCTATAGTTTATATTTACAAACACTGTGCAAGATACATGACAGTTTTTTGCTACAGATATGTTAATTTACATAATCAAACATAATGTAATTTTATTTTGTAATTAATCAGCTGTAATAGCCGAAAAAGTATGATTAGAGAAAAAAAAAAAAAAAAGGTTGCAATTGTTGTTGATTTTAGCACCATTTTGAATGTTGTTCCTGCAGCTTACTGTAAATTTCACTGTTTACATGTGGAATGATATGTGAATTTTAGTCATTCACAAATTTAAGGGAGCTTAGTTTATCAATTTATCATAATGATAATAATAAAGAAACATTAATGGAATCGAGCCAGAAATTTTTATTGAGCTACATTATAGTTTAGACATTTAGTTTGTAAAAAATTTGCATATATATTGTACATAGTAAATATTTTTTTTTTTTCCTTTTAACTTTGTTACCTTTTTTCTATTATTATTATTATGCATATTTTGAAAATTTATTTCAAAATGCCTATTTATACTAGATTCATTTGTGAAAACAATATGAATTTTGACTAATGAATTTTTAACAGAAATCAATTTAAGCTTCAATTGTGTAAATCCAAAATTACAGCTTATTCTGCCAAGTATTTTTAAAGTTTTGGCCAACCTCCATGCAATCTGTTACAATTAAAAATAAGTTTAACATTAAAATTTTCATTAAATCTGCATGATTCTTAAATTACTTTTACTAAATGACTTTCCGTTTGGTATCCAAAGATAACATTTACCAGACCGAATCAAAATATGGTGTCCAAATCAGTTGTTAGTATTGGGAATTTTAAAGCTTGTTACAATTCTATGTCTTCCTTCTAAGCAAAATTAAAATATAGCATTAATTATAGATAGCAGAGTTAGTAGGGTTATTTAGCTGCGTGTGGGAGGGGATAGTCTTCCCTCCCCTCCCACACGCAGCTGTGCATTTTGTTCTTCCTAAATGCTGCTCATTATATTCTGTTAGCACATTGCCATTACATAATGCTTAGAATGTATTTTGAAATAAAATTTGTTCAAATATCTTATAAATTTATTAATTTTTGAATATTTTTTCAAAGTATTTTATTTTATGCTTCGTGTTTTTTATTCTTTTACTTAATATGTTTTTACTAATTAAATGCCATGAAATTTTTTCTTGATTGTAGGTGCTTGTGGAACTGCTGACGCAACACCTGTTGGTTCCTTTGAAGAACCAAAAGAATTAGTAGAATTTAAGATGATATTTAATAAACAAAAACATGATATTTGTTTTCCTTTAGATGAAACAATACTTGCTCTCAAAAAGTATTTTGAATCTCTCATAAGTAAGAATATTTAAAGTCGTATTTAAAGAAAATCATATTATGATCGGTGTTAATTATCAGTGTATGTTGATCAGAGAAATTAAATTTCATTTTTGGGTGGGAGATATTTTTACTGAGGGGTGGAGAGGACAATAAAAAGTGAAATGAGGATAAAACTTAAATGTATAAATCAGTGCTATATGGGCAAAAAAAAAAAAAATTGAAATAGTAAAGAAAAAAAATACTTAATTACTGTCAGTTTTTTTTTCTTTATTAATTAAAAACTGTTTGCTGTATTTACAGACAGTATAATAAACAACATTACAGACAGTTTGTTTCACATGCTTATGGATCATTTTCCCGTTTTAGTGTATTCAACATAACAAAATATTTGGTACTACTAGGTTATCCCGTCGACTAAAAAAATTATCGCCAAACTATAAGATTAAATGCCAATAATGGATGATCGTGAATGTCACATTCAATGAAATTAAATACAATTCACGTGTTTAAAATGTCATTAAGTGATTTTTATTTGGACTTTTTATTTATATTTTTATTAATATTCTATTAATTATTTGTTCTTTCGTTATTTAAAATAAAAATTATGTCATTATTTATAATTTGGCGAAATTGGTCGACGGGATAACAGAGAAGTACCAAATATTTTTACTATAGAAAATTTTATGTTTGTTGAGCTGAAGTAAAACTGTTATGCGATTCTAGTGATTACTTTATGATCCCGTCTCCTTCTAAACTATTCATACAATAACAATGACTATATAATTCAGTACAGTGTTTGATGCTATGGCCATCATAGTTTTCATAAAGTAAAACTTACAATAATTGTAGATAAATTATCTAATGTTTAAAGTAATTATCATCTTTTTTAAATTTCCAAATCCATTTTTTTCCCCTTCTGTTGCTACAAAAAGAAATTTTGTGTAGGCAAAAATTTTTCTATGGGTATCACTGATGTCATATTAATTATGGAAACAACCTTAATAAATTTCACATTTTCTGCAAATTTATTATCTTTTCACAATTCTTGCACAATTTCTGTTTTTACACAGTCAAATAGGGGTAAAAATATGCTTTCCAATGCAACTTCTTTAAAAAATATCTGAAATCAATAAATAATAATAATAATAAAAATACAAATAGAATGCCTGTTGGACAAACATGCGATTGAACAACATACTTAAACACTGAAATAATTGTAATTAGGGATGAGACGAATATTCAGTATTTGGCCCTTTTGCCGAATATTGAAGGCTTGTTGACCGAAAACTTCGGCTGAATACCTGTAGCCGAATATTTAGAGATATCTTGCCGAATACTGCTCAAATTTCGCCGAATAGTGAAAGATATCTTGCCAAATAAATTTAGGATTTAAAAATTTTCATTTCTTACAATTTTTCTATTTCTCTAATCCAAATTTGCTACTTCATTCATGAAGTCCTTGTTCTCACTTACAAAATATACAGTTATTGAGATACTAAAAAATATACAGCTTTTGTGTATTTCCTATAAAAGTTAGTGATGTTTTAGAAATTGCTGCCTAAGTTGGAGATTTAATTGTACGGGAAATGTCTTCATTAGGGAATGATATATTACAATTCAAGATATAAAAACACTGCCTTATTCTAAAACACTCGAATATTTATTAATGTCTCTGCAAATTCCATGCACTTATAAAAACGGCTCTTATGAAATTCATAACTTATTTTCTATAAAGTAAGAAATGAAAAAAATCATTCACTAGGTGTATTAACGAAGATTCGTTTTCAAAATTAAATATCAAATATCACTATTCCAAATACAACGGTACATCTGAAAACAGAACTGGTGCCAAACTAGATACCATTAAAAGATACAACTTGCTATATGAAGATATATAAGTTTTATAAATATTTAGTTAACATAAATTCTAAATACTGAACAAAATATTTTTTTTTCTATTATTTTAATTTTAAAATAATTATTTGCATAATTATTGACTTAAATATGTAACATTATTATGTATATATTTTTAATTTACATCTTCCTTCATTCATGTTGTTATAAATTTCTGTTTATCCTTTTAATGCTTGTTGAATAAGTGGAATATTGAAATTGAAAATTGTATGCGCCAATTAAAATGTCAAAAATTTTGTTAACACATGCATTCTACTTTAAGCATAACTAAAGGTTAAAATTCAATATTTTCATTAGTAGTCAGTGGCCAGTAGAGGCTGAATGTTTAGTAGTCACTATTGTCAAGTTAGTGGCCACTAATTACTATAAGTAATTCTTTGACTATCAGTAATTGCCATCGCGGCTGCAGCGATTTGTTGGGTTCCCGACGCGGAACCTGAATGAAAAAAATATGTAACCAGAAAGGATTTCTGGGTTTTCTGTGATTGCTATTTTTCAAGCCCTGTACTGTGAGATATTGTAAATTATGTTAATAAATCCAGCACAATGACCCATTTAAATAAAAAATTTAAACTGATTTTTCTCCCAGTTTATGTTTTTATAATTTGCTTGCTTGAAAAAATACTAAGGCTTTTTTTTTTTTTTTTTTTTTTTTTTTTTGCTAATTGAGACAGAGGTTTGATTTAATTGTTCTCCATGGTGTATTTAATATTTTTGCATATGGATTAAACATTCAAGTTTATAGTTATTTTTTAAAAAAATATTTAAGTTAAGAGTTTGCTGAATTTCTTTCATTTCTTTTATATACACAGGAAAAAAAATTGTATTATCATATATTACATATACGGATATATTATATATACGGATATATTACATATACAGATATATTACAGTATTATTCAAAATTGAAAAGATGGTTTCAAAGACACTGGTGTTCCCTTAAAGCGTTACCCTTTTTATAGTATTTTCTATAATAAATAAATTGCATTTTCATAGTTGGATTGGTGTAAACGAATAGCTACTTCGCTACCAATCAATATGTACAATTTCATACTACACTAACATTATTTTGCCCAAACATAGAATTTGGTTTCATGGAATTCTAATCAGAATCTATACTATTAACCGCAGTAAAAGTCTGTCTGTCTGTCTGTACTGCTAAAAACTTTTCTCAAAGGCCGAGTGGAATGGCGCTCTAGGCGTCTATCGACTCGGGACGATTCGGCCTTTTGTGATAATGAATTTCGAGAAAATCGCCCGGTAATTACCCGAGATATTAATTAAAAACTACCCGGGAAACGTGACAAAAAATCCAAGTTCCGAGACGGTTCTCTGACGGAACTCTCCGGTCAAAACTAGCGTTCCGCGGATGAAGAACCACGAAGGTGTCGAAAATACGAAAATTAAGGAGTTTTATATAACGTCGCATCCGTGCTGCAGATTCACGGATTTTAAAACAAATTACATATTCTTGAAGGAAATTTAAAGACCTTTCTGACGGTCTATTCGGTTTCAAGAAATACGAACATTAACCTTTTGAAAAAAAACATTTTCCCGAAAGCTTTCATTTTCCATTTTTCTCCGCAGAATTTTCGACCAAAAACTATCGAATTTTAAAATGATTCCATATTTTTTAATTTTGGAGGCACGACAAAGAAAAAAAATACCCCCCTCAAAGATGCTTCTGTCTAATTTTCGAACGGTGTATTTATTTTTGAAATATTCTAATATTAACCCTTTGAAAAAAAATCTATAAAAAGAGTCTCCGATCGTACAATTATGTTTGCTTTTTCGGCACTTTTTCCGCTCATATTTATATGAATAAAAACCCTATTTCAATATTTCTTTTCCATCTTTATACAACTCTTAGTGAATACATCGTTTTGAGTTGTGTCAAAATTTCAAAAAGATACAATGGTTAGAAGTATTTTTAAATCTGTAAAAACCAGGAAATTACGGCGTAAAACGGGCGATTTTATTTTTCTGCCATATTTTTAGGTAGAAGTAGCCCTTAAATCCTGTATTCTTCAATGATCTTTATATGTGTGTTTGGGGTACTGGTTTTACTCCTTGCATAAAATTTTTGAAAAAATCGGGAGGCCGTAACTGTATTTTAAATAATATAATAGGCGAATTTTTTAATTTAAATTATTAAATGTGAAAAAGGAAAAAACTAAAAATTAAAATTTTTGTACAAAATATGCATATTTTTACACGAAAATTATACTCGAGGTTTTTTTCAAAGTGTGTAATAGTAATACATTGCGACCTCACTAACCCGACACTCGGTAATCCGTATATTTTTAAAATATCGTTAGAGAACATTATTGCAAATAAATACATTTTAAAATTTGACATTTCTTTGAAATCTTCATAAAAGCACTTAGAGAATACTGTGTGTTGCATCACTATTTTGAAACAATACAACAGTTAGAAGTATTTTTAAATAAATAAAAACCGCGAAATTACGGGGAAAGAACGAACTTCTTTTTTTTTTTTTTTTTTTTTTTTTTTTTTTTTTTTTCCATATTTTTAGGAACAACTTTTACTTAATTTCAATATTTCCTTAAAATCGGCTAATACCAATCTTGGTAATCCACATTTAATGAGGTATGAAATTTTTGGAAAAATATGGCTATCAGAACTATCTTTTAACCCTTTCACCGTCCAAGGGTTTTTATGTATTTTTATAAGAATGCTAATAAATTGCAAGATATTTATATTAATTAATCTCAGTTTCATACTATATTATCTTTAATATCATTTCTTTCTATGTATGATTCAAAATAACATTCCGTTCAAAATATTTTTGTCTGCAGCCATTTAAATAAGATTTCTAGAAACGGAAAAAGCCGGGACAAACGGTTAAAGGGTTAAATATAATAATAGGTGTAACCATTTGCAGAACAACAAACATATTTTAATAAATATTAAATCTTCATCTTTTGTATAAACAGAAACAATGTTTTTCGCATTGCGCATGTGTGCACTTAGCCAAGCTACGCCGATATGAAAAAATCAATGGGTTTTTTTATATCCACATAAAAGAACAATTTTAAGTAATGAAAAAACAATTATGAAAATTAATAAGAAAGTATTTTTCTTTATGCACTTTGACGTATGGGAGGAATATTTACGAGCACGAACAAAACTAAGATTTGTATTCGACATTTCCCGCACGAAATTGATTATCATGTAGGGAGCATCGAAACAACTCAACTCTTTCCAGTGTTTCAACTCGAAACTTTATACGAAGCGCCTGCTTTAAAAATTGTTCCTGTTGAAATATCATAGAAAACTTAATTAAATTTCTACTAATTATATTGTGAATATTTTTTAACATTCAGGCATATCAGTGAAGTATATGGACTAAAACGGATTAATAATACAGGTTGTGTAAGTAGATTTATTTGCATTTAGTGTTTCTACCATTTGTTCTATATGCATTGATTTTTATGACCAATATTATCTAACAAATTTCTTCTTAATGTATTCAAGTTTTTCTTCTTTTTTATGACTGATTTAATTAAACAAATCTTTCACAGTGCGGTTTTTTTTTTTTTAGCATAGTGCATATTTCAAAATTTTGGTAACGCATTAAATAAATGTTTTTAAATGCAGATATTTTGGTTTCATTTCTTTTGCCAATCTTAAATTAACAATCGTAGAACTGTACTGAAAAGCATTAGGATGATCATATAATGTATCCATTTTATATACTGCCAAATTATGAATTTTATCATTAAAAAATTTGTTATTTGAAAAAAAGCCCTACTGTTAGTCTGATATTCATGCTGTAATAACATTGCAAGTAATACGCTACAATATTGCAAAATCTGCAAAAATTAGAAACACTTTTATTTTTTAATGCTAGATGTTACAACTAATGCAATAAATCAGAGATGCAAAATATAGTATATATTAATATATTGTGTTTAAATAAATTGTTGATATAACTTTTTTTTAACCATTGGAAAATGGTTATTGTCCTCGGGAAAGGGCTCAACAAGGGAAGCTGACAGTTTATTCTGATTTTGACTGGTTCTGCATCCTTATTTTAATTTTCGTTGCCACTATGCTACTTATCGTTAAAATAAAGATGTTCAAATCGAAATAAAAATTAATATTTCGCTAACTAATTAACGGAAATACGATTATTTTTTTCAGAAAGGGGCCGCTAGCGGGCGAAGCTCGCTAGTATTATATAGTTAACAATTATTTTATATGTATAGAAAACCATAACTTCATTCAAACTTATGATATTTTCCCTATCAAATTATGAAAATGGCATTTTTTTTTTTTTTTTTTTCCCCGACCATTTGATGAATTTAGCAATTTTTTTCTGCTATTGGTCAATGGATTTTGAAATCTTTTGAAGAAATTTGCTGTTTTTTCATGATTTTCTGACGAAATATATCGTATTTTCACGATTTTTTTTACGAAATTTGTCATTTTCGTGTTTTTGACAGAATTTGCAGTTTTTCGTGATTTTTTGAAGAGATCTGCTTTTTTTCACGATCTTTTGACAAAATCTGCCGTTTTTTCGCTATTTTTTGGAGAAGTTTGCCCTTTTTCCGTGATCTTTTGGAGAAGTTTGCCCTTTTTTTGCGATCTTTTGGAGAAGTTTGCCCATTTTCCACGATCTTTTGGAGAAGTTTGCAGTTTTTCTGCGATCTTTTTTTTTTTTTTTTTTTTTTTTTTTTTGAGAAGTTTGCTGTTTTTCGCGATCTTTTTTTTTTAGAAGTTTGCCTTTTTTTCGCGATCTTTTGGAGAAGTTTGCTTTTTTTTCACGATCTTTTGGAAAAGTTTGCCATTTTTCACAATTTTTTTTAAAGTTTGCCATTTTTTCGCAATTTTTTGGAGAAGTTTGCCATTTTTTCGTGATCTTTTTAAAGAAGTTTGCCTTTTTTCATGATCTTTTGGAGAAGTTTGTCGTTTTTTCGCGATCTTTTTTTTCAAGAAGTTTGCCTTTTTTCGCGATCTTTTGAAGAAGTGTGCCTTTTTTTCGCGATCTTTTGAAGAAGTTTGCCTTTTTTTCACGATCTTTTGGAGAAGTTTGCCTTTTTTTCACGATCTTTTGGAGAAGTTTGCCATTTTTTCGTGATCTTTTGGAGAAGTTTGCAGTTTTTTCACAATCTCTATGAGAAGTTTGCCTTTTTTGCGATCTTTTGATGAAATTTGTCATATTTTCGCAATATTTTAATAAAATTTGCCGTATTTTCATCATTTTTGTCGAAATTTGCTTTTTTCCCGCAATTTTTTTTACCAAAATTTGTGAAAATCCTTTGATTAAATTTGCGTTTTCCCGCGATCTTTTGACCAAATTAGCGATTGTTCTTCAAACGATTGGCAAAATTGGTTATTTTCGGCGACTATTTGTCGAAATTCGTGATACATTTTATGTCCTAATTTTCGGATTTATGACCAATTTTTAAAAAAAAATTCTAGGAAATGATTCATCGCCATTTTGGCGATCAGATGCTTAACATTAAGTCGCCAATTTTTAACCTTTAGTCGGCCAGTGGCGACCGTGAACTTTAACCTTTAAGCATAACCTTTTGCTTTAACATAATTTGTAATTTAAAGCTTAACAACTGATTTCAGAACAGTCTCGTTCTTATGAATTTGCTTATCATTTGGGACACAAACTCTAAATAATCAAAATTTACTTCATAAGGGTTATTTCAGAAAATATCTTCTCGTGAGCTCTGGAGAGAGAGAGAGAGATTAAGAATATTATTGGTTTTGGATGCAAGAAAGAGTAAAAGCATCATTTGATAGTAAAAGTGAAGTACATTCTTCATAATTTAATTGAAATACCTTCCCATCCTGACTTACTGAAAATCAATTTGATGTACATAGGATAAAAGAATATAATGCAATTTCATAATTTTTTTGTGTTAAAATAAGTTTTTCAAATTTAAAAATACATTTAAAAGTACATTTAAGAGTAATAATTATTAATGAGCTCCTATTTTTTAAATTATATATAATCAAAATTTATTTTCTTTATTGGAAAAAAAGTTGGTATTCGGCCTAAAATTTGGCCAAATATTTGGTATTCGGCCAAATCACTATTTGTCACATCCCTAATTGTAATCAAGATGCTTTTTGAAATCAGTGATATCTTTGGCAATGTTTTTCTTTAAACTTCAAACTAACAAAACTTCAAGACAGATGTCTGTAAGCATCTAGAAACAATAGAAGTAAAAGTCAACTGATGCCATAATCCTTGTCCTATTTAAGGAATAACAATTGGCTTTTGCCAGTAGCACAAAAGTCGACTGCATTTTTTTAAAAGAAACAACAGAAATGTTTGTAGTGAGAGAAATAGAACATAGTTGCTGATAATTTTCCTAATAGTGAAATATTTGCCCATTTCTTTGGTCATTTGCTGCTAACATGTTGAATTGTGATGTTCATATCTATACAAATAAAAGAAAGTTTCATTCGGTATGTTTTTGTGTCCATGATGGTTAGCAAAATCTACTGCCTGTAAAAAGCTGAAATTTTTTTTAAAAGATATTCCAAGGCATCTCGTAATTCACCTGATATTCGGAATTTTAAATTTCTAATAATTAGTTGGGATATTGATTTAAAACTCAACAAGTGGCCCAGTTAAAGTATATATATATATTTATTTCTTTAAAACTACAAATTGACTGGAATTGAATCCTTATGTCACATACGATTGTCCACTCAATATGTTAACTTTGAAATTGCATTGAGATTAGCAGTTTGCATTTTGCAGAAGGTAAAAGCGTTGATTTTAATCAGATCACAAAGAAATTTCTTAGATTTCCTCTTTCTTGAGTCATTTCTTTTTTCTGTTTAGCAGTTTATCCATGCCTGTAATACTTATGACAGTGTTCATACAGATTCCCTAGACAAATTTTAGAAATGAAAAAGTTTCCAAGGAATGTTTAGAAGTTCTTTGATAAACAAAATCCTTTTTAAATTTTTACAAAACAAAATTTAGTGTTGAACAATGATTTAATTGATGAAGTGTACAAGAGTGAAAAATGTAACATGCATTATGCAGTGAGTAATATTGCTTGTATAACATGGATGATTCTTCGACTTGGATGATTCTCGAATCATTCTTTCGACTGTTATCATGATTTCTAACTTTTCCAAAATAATATATTATAAATTAAGAATTTTTACTATAGTTTTTGAAATCAAAATGAATGGAACTTAATTTTTTTTTCTTTCATTCTTTTGATCAATTACATTTCCTTTTTTTTTATCTGCTTAGTTTCAATTTATTATTTAAAAGTGAATTAAAATATTTAAAAGTAGTTTTTTATCAAATAGGGTGATTAAATATTACTATGGGTCGAGTTTTTAATTGTGTTATTATAAAAATTGCTAGAATTATTTCTACATTTTGATTACCTTATTGTCTTAAATCAGAACTGCTGTACAGAAAACTTCTCACCTTCTCAGTGTATGGGAATTGTACATGTGGTATAGAAAATATTGAATAAATAATTTTATGTTGAAGTAAAATTATTTTAATATAAATATGTATTATCATATTATTGCTGTGTATTTGAGAAGTAATTAAATATTTTATTTCTAAAAACTGCTTTGTTATGTATCTGAGTGATTTAGTTTTATACATTTTTTTTTTTTTTTTTTTTTTTTTTTTTTGCAAAATATTGTTTTATATAAGTTTCTTTAGAGTTTTCAAATAAAATTTGACCTTGGGTATATTTTCAGACTTCTAGAAGAAATCCTTTTTGTATTTGTTGCATAGTTTTTCCCTTCATAATTTACTTTTAAAACCTATGTGTACAAGATATTCACTTGAGATTTGACTAGCCTCTATATTAATATTACATGTATGATCATTGTTCATCTCATGAAATGACTTGTTGACAATTTTGCATTCGTTATGTGTTTTTCAAACAAAATCATTTAGACGTCATCTTTCATCTTAGTAAACCATAAAAGTGTGGTTATAATACTGTAAATTTGTAAATATTCATAATAAATCTGTGCTATATACATGGTTTTTGTTCTTACGTGAATCTTAATAAACAAATCTTCAATGTTTCAGAGGAGATTTGGAACAGTTATTGCAAATCTAATTTTTTATTTAAAGAGAAAGGATTAATGTTATATCTTGTCTGAACTGTAACTCTGACCTAAACCTCCTAGAAAATCCATGTCTTGCCAAGTATACAAAAAGAACAGGCACAGATGTCATATACGCACCACATTTGTGCAAGTGGAACAAAATGGCGCTCACATGGTAACTCGGTCATGGTTGTTTATTTATTAATAAACTGTTTACTTATTTTATATTTTCTTTTATAAATCGATATAGGGTAAATGCACCAGTAGTGGGCCACTTAAGGACATTTGTCTAATTATTATTGATATGTTAGTGAATTCCAAAAAACATACATATTTTTAGCCTAGTCCTTACCTTCATGTATCAGAATAAACATTAAAATTTTTAAAATTTATTCTTTAGAAAACCTGAAAAATAAAAGATGTTACCTTCCTCTATGCTCCAGTAGTGGGCATAGTAAATTTCTCATGCCCCAGTAGTGGGCCACCCAGAAGTGGGCCACTCCATTCTTGAATTTAATGTGTACTGAGGTTTTAACATTTTTTACATATCTATACTTAAATATACACAATAATGAAATCATACTTGGAAGTTTTGATGATTACGTAAAATAATTTCAGCTTCTCTTTAGTTTTTTTCGAACAGTCTGTAATATTTTATAACTTAAAAAACTATATCTGCCCTATTTGTTAATTTGATGTAGTGATAAATAATAAGATATTCATAAAAAAAAGGGTAATTAAAGGCTGAAATGATTTCAAAACTATATTATATTTATATTATATATATATATATAAAAGAAAAAAAAATGTGAGAGGGATTTAAATTTAACTGCATTTATTTTTCTTTTAAAGCCATTTTATTGGCTCTCTTTTTTTTCATTGGATATTTTCTTCAACTCTTCCTTTTCAATTATTCTTTTTTTCTTTTTCCTTTTTTCTTTTCTTTTTTTCTGCAGCTTTAGCATTTTTAATATTTTCTCTCTTCTTAAAATATTGGAGCATTTGAGAAAAAGTCACAATTGCAGGAAGTTTCTCTCGCTTTCTCCTTTTCTTTGTTTTATCTTCTCTTTCTGGCCAGAAAAGAACTCTTTTAAAGGGAGATGGTGCATTTTTGGATGGTGCAGCAACTGGTCCGGTTGATCCTTCTGGAATATCCACTTCAGCATCCAGCATATTCAACAGTGTCAATTGATTCTGCATTGCATGTTGCCTCAATACATATGACTGGTGTACTCTATAAGAAGTAAAATGTTTAATAAATAAATAGAAAATTTTTATAAATAATAGTAAAAAAATATACCAATTTTAAGAGCTTAATACCAAAATTATTTTGCGATAGTTTACCTGGAAACTGGTTACTTGTTCAATGTCTCCTTCGTCTCTAGCCATAAGTAATAAAGATCTGTTTGCTCCACAGGGCATTTCCATTCACCTTTATTTTCTAAGAAAGATTTCATTTTTTCTTCTCCAATTTTTTCTTCGAAAAAATCCAAAAAAGAACCCATTTTTCTTTCCTTTATTTGTGATATTACCACTTTCTTTGATGTTACTTTGGATTCAACAATTACTTTCTTTGGATCCCATGGAACCAGTCCATATGTACGGAGTCCACTGACAATTGTTGCAGGAGTTAAGCGATCTAAAGATGACTTTAGAACTGGTGGAAATTAATGTTTCTGTAGTTGTTTGCCTTCATGGGTTATTCTGAAGTTCACTACATCGTGCCGCCAAGCATTTTTAAGAATATGGAAAACAGCAACGTCCATAGGTTGCATCAGGTGTGTGGCATTTGGGAGCAAAGCTACCATTTCAATTCAATGAGCTATACAGAAGGTGCTTAGGTTTATAGATATGTGAGAAGTGTGTCCATCCATAAATAACAGTACAGGTTTCTCTATGTTATGCTTATTTAAATATGGCTCAAAAATGTTTCTCACATACTCATAAAATGTTTCTTGAGTCATTTTCGTGAATCAGTTCCGACTTTCCAATAGTTCAATCAGAAGGCATGGCCTTTGTAATTTGTTGAGGGATCCTATCATACCTGAAAATTGGAAAGACAAAAAATCAGGATATAAAACATATTTAACAATTTCAAGGTTTAATTTACTAGATTTATGATTTTAGACATGTTTACCTATAAACGATCATTGGTGTTGCAAGTTCACCAGCTGCATTGGCTGTTAAAAGAACAGTGAAATTAAGTTTTTCATCAGCTCCAGCAGTGGTATACACCTTTTTTGATCCTCTTTCAACAAGAACTTTTCCTGGCTTTGGATTTTAAAAAAAAAATCTGTCTCATCACAATTGAAAACCCTCTGGGGGTTACACAAGACATTCTCCAGTTTTTTGTTTTTTAAATAAGTCTCAACCTCTAGAAACCAATCATTTATACTCTTCTGTGACACTTCTTTCCTGCTCGTTGTTAAATTTTGGCTGGTACGCAGTTTAATGTCAGGATGGCATTTTAAAAAACTCTCATACCATTTTCGTCCAAGAAGACTATTTTCTCCAGGGAAAGTGATTTTATGCTCTTTGACCCATTTTATTACGTTAATCATGAGTATTTCTTTAGTAATAGGAAATCCTTTACTGGCCATGCTTTTAATCCACAAAACAATGTTGTCTTCCTAGTCGTTGGTAAACAATGTACTTGGGCCTTTTTGTGTAGCTAATTTGACTCCTCCTTTCAATTTCCTTTGCAAAGTTGTTTTTGCAATATTATACTGTTTGACTACAGAACGGACACTCTTTCCTTTCTCCACATCCACAATTGCACTTTTTAGTTGTTCTTCTGTATAATTTTGCTCCTTTCCTTTCACCATTATCCTGCAATATAATAAACATATATAATAAAATATACATAAAATACTACAAACATATTAGGAAAATCATGGTTGTTCCAGTTGTTCTTGGTTGTTCCAGTAGTGGGTCACGTGTGCACCAGTAGTGGGCCATCTGGCCCACTACTGGAACAAGCTCCCAACCTCGGCCCTATTGGTACTTGCTGGCCTGATTCCAATTCACCTTAAAGTAAACTATGAAGCGGCATACGGCACAGTCTCAAGATTAAGGAAGAATGCAACAATACACAACAAAATCATCTTTCACAGAGAATACACTCAGAAAGTAAACATATGGCAAAACCACCCGGCAGAAACAATTGAACCACGTATAGGTCACAACCCAAAAGACACATGCATATATACAGACGGCTCAAAATTGGAATCAGGTGCTACAGGCTCGGCTTTAGTAGCTTTCAAAAATAATAAAAAAATAAAGACTTGGTCAGTGCCTCTAAGAAGTTGTAACAGCGTCTTCCAAGCCGAACTACTGGCTATACATAAAGCAGTGAAATGGGGCAATTCATTGTGTGAGCCATACAGCACTAGGTCGGACTGCCAATCAGCAATAGATTCATTAAGCAAACCATTCAACACCAGTGACACAGTCAACAAAATACACAACCTAATCAGAGATTCAAGAAACAATTTTAAAATAAGCTGGGTCAAGGCGCATGTCGGCATCCAAGGAAACGAAGAGGCCGATGTGTTAGCCAAACACGCAGCACTAAACCAGAACAATGAACGTGCATACTACCTGAAAAAACCTATTTCAAAACTAAAAAGAACACTAAAAGACTTAACAACTGAACAGTGGCAGTTCGAATGGGACTATGGGGACACAGGCAGGGAAACTTACCAGTACTTTCCAAAAGTAGACAATAATAGATTAGTTAGCGACTACCTACTCTCACAACTTTACACAGCTCATGGAGCATTCCCAGAATACCTCCACAGATTCAAGAAGGCGCACACACCGGACTGTGAATGCGGTTCGGAAGGTACGCCCAAACACTACCTGCTACACTGCCCACTCACACAAGCAGATCACCTAGCAAACATAACAACAGAAAATGAAAATTTATGGCATAAACAATTAGCAAAAAACAAACACGTACAGAGAAAGGCAAAAATCATAATAAGGTGGCTCCAAGACAACTGCGACAACATCACGTCACTCATACATCAGAGCACATAGATAAATAACCACACTTACAAAAAGAAAAAAAAAACTCAATCCTCTACTACAGCCACTAATCCTTCATGTACCCGAGCGCATTTTTGTGTTATATGTTATTAAATGTTAAAAAAAAAAAAAAAAAAAAAAGGCCTAGGATTCCTATCGCCAAAAAAAAAAAATAAATAAAAAAAAATAAAAAAAATAAAATAGTGTATTTTGTCTTATGTCCCAGCAGTGTGCGGTAGTCGTGCGATACCAGCAGTATCCAAGGCCCGAAACAGGTGCCCCGCAGGAACTTCCTGCATGCACGTCGCAAGACATCACGGATCTGCAAGTCGCACACCATGACATAGTAAAAAGCTTCACCCGCCTCCGGCACTGCTTGTCCGTCCTATATGTTATTAAAGGAAAAATGGCCTAGGTCTAAAAACCTACAGTCAACAAATAAAAAATCATAAAATGTTAAAATAATGATATATCTTATGATCTCAGCAGTAAGCGGTAGTCGTGCAGTAACAGCAGTATCCACGGCCCGAATCAGGAGCCCCGCGATAATACCATTGCAAGCACGTCGAATGACATCTCGGATCTGCAAGCTGCACATTATGACAAATCAAAAAGCTTCATCCGCCCCCGCCTAACTGCTTGTCCGTCCAAATCTAATCAGCATAAGATATATATTTAAAAAAAAAAAAATCAAAAGGCAATTCACGGAAAGTGCTTGGGTTAAGTAAACTCGCTGGTTAATTTAAGGTTAGTACAAAGATTATCCAAACTGACGGCAGCTTGTGGCGGGAGTGATAATTAGTGTAATACTAGCTTAGCCACTCTAGCCACAAGCTCAGCCATTCCCCCCACCTATCAACTGCCAAAAAGTCAACTATCTAATCCTCAGCTCCATAAGAGCCAAATAGACAGCAGTTACAACTTAAACAGCTTAACGTTAACAGGTTTCTCAGGTAATCAGTACAGTAAACAATAGTATTGTTACTAACCCATTTACCTTCCAGGATTCCCTCCCATTGGACCTGGCTCCCGAAATTTTCAAGTTGACCTATTCGACGCAGGGACTTAAGGGACCCTGTGTGGTCCGAAGAGATTCGGGAGCACCAATCATGTCCACTGCACCAGAACCGTACAGGTTGACCTCTTAGACGCAGAGACTCGAGGGACTCTGCTTGGTCCGACACCGTTCTGGTACCCCCTCCCTAGTGGATTAACGTCTCTCAGGCTTTTAAGTCGACCTCATTAACGCAGGGGCCCACGGGATCCTGTGCGGTCCGATGAGCAATGGGAAGCAACTTACCAGCCCACCTACCCCGAACCGCACACGTTGACCTCATCGACGCAGAGACTCAAGGGACTCAAGTTCTGTGCGGTCCGAAACGTGTTCGGGTCTTTTTTTTTTTTTCCCTTGTTTTTTTTTTTTTTTTTTTTTTTTTCTAGTGACAGTACGCCTCTTTATTAGGTGCATTTGGTGAGCTACCGACCCCGCTCCAATGGGACAGCCCATGAAGCATTTTTTTTTCTTTTTTTTACGGTAGAAAGGCGGTATCTCGTCACCACCAGCAGCGATTCGACTGCCTTGCATTTCGGCCCGAAAATTCTTCCTTCTCTGGCACTACTTAGCATTTCGGCCATTTTAGTTTTGGTTATTTTTTTCTAAATCTCCCTCAAAATTGTCCCCCCTGTTGTCTGCTAAGGACATGCCACCGTCTCGGCTCAAAAATTTTTGCTCCAGCCCCATTTCACTTGGCACGGCAAGTGGGAGTGATGTGCGGCGCCAAACTCAGAACTTTCAAAAAGGCAATAAACTACTAAGTCCAGCAACCGTTAGCCACAATCAGCCGACCTCGGCACTTTTCTGCGTCGATCGCCCCCACTCTGCCAGCTAAAATTCCATCATGTACGCTAATGGCACCTGGTGCATGTAAAATCCGTCGTGGGTGCAAAGTCCTCCAAGTTACCTATGAATTATACCTCTGGAGGTGCCTTGCCAGGTGAAGGTCTCGTCATCTGATCAAGGCTCTAAATTACGAGACTATCTTGCGGTTGCCATGTGCAGTACATCTTTTATTGCCGCTTCGCGGCAATTAGGCGGTTGTCCGCCCCGATACCAGGTATCTAACCCGTTAAGCTGAGATTATTAACTCGGCAGGTAGGGGCCTGGTCATCGGTTAGAAAGAAAGAAAGCTAAAATTTAATGATCCAGAACTATGTACCAGTAGTGGGCCAGGTGGCCCACTACTGGAACAAATTGAAATTTAATGACCCAGAAGTGGACCACCCCCCAAACTTAATAATATGTTAATTTTATACCTTTTAAGCATAAGGAATAAAGTATTTAGTTATTTAGTGTATTAGAAATGTGACATTTTAATATAAAATGCCATATACTTTTAAAGAAAAAAAAATATTGAATGAAAACTTACCTCTTAAGGAAAGCAGCAAGAATGAGCCACAAAATCCTTGTATTTTGAGACTGGAAGGAAAACAACCTTCCAACTCAAAGACTATCGGAATACTGAAGTTGTCCATTTGTCTGATAACAGATAAGAGTTCCAGTCAAACAGCAGTTAGTTTGTTATTTGACAGGGGTGACTAGAAAACTTGTTTTTCAACTTTGAAAACTGGTGGCCCACTATAGGTACGTGGCCCACTACTGGTACACTTACCTTAAATTGTTTTGTTTTATAATTATGAATTAAACTTTTGTAGTTTATTATTATTTCCTTTTTACAATAATAGAAAATAATTAAAAATATCTATAACTAATATTTCATAACGAAGTTTTCGCCAAACTGGCGTCAGAACAAAAGCATGTGCAAATATGGTATGTATATGACATCTGTGCCAAAGAACAGACAGTATTATTTGATTAATGAATTAAGGATCGACATTGTGGTGAAATGACACAATATTCCCAAATCTCTCATTAAAAACATAATTGTGCCAAATCATGTATTTAAAAAATGTTGGAGCGACATCTTAGTAATTTTTTAAAAACTTTCTTCTTCTGTATGTGGTCTTATAGTTTTAAAACTGATATTTTTTGCACTTTTTTGCAGGGTTGGCACGGTTTAAACCAATTGGAGGTTAAACCATGGTTTAAACCACGGTTTAAACCAATTTTTTTTTTTTTTTTCAAAAAAAATCTAATGATATTTTCTCATTTTTCTTTATAATTTAAGACTTATAAATTATTGTATATAAATATTTTCTACTTTTAACACTTTTTTTCAGCAATAAGTATTTATAGTGGGCCTAGGTTATTTTTTATGTATAGGATGAAAATCATTATGCATAGGTGAACATATTCCATTGCTGTAAAGAAAAATCTTAGAACATGTGAGTTGATCAAAGATAAAATAGATTAAAAATATTCAATATTTAGTATAAAATATTTTCATTAAAAAAATGCAGATTCTTTAAAGCAATCTATCATAACATGCATAAGCTTCTGAATATGGAGCTACATAACTTGATGATCTTTAAAATTTTGGTAAAACTATAAAAGAATTTTTTTTTTTTGATTGGGGAGATAATTTTTAAAAATTAAAATCAAAGAATGAAGTTGTATAAGAGAGTATTCAAAAATTGGGTGCTAGTTATAATATTTTAACAGTAACAAACTAATTTTCTACCCTTTGTTATCTGCTAAATTTAATGACCATAAATGTTGATTTCAAATTATCTCTCAAAAAAACAAAACCCCCAAGAAATATCTCATTTTAATTGTGGAAAATAATATTTACATTCATCAAACTACATCAGATGTTTATTGTAAGTAATCGTCAAAAGATTGTTTATAAAGATTTTCAAAGTATCAATGTTTTGCTGTGTAGAGTAGTTTACGTTTGGACATAAGACTTTACTAATACCTGTTTAAATTAAAATATGATTTTTTTTTCAATTTTCTACATAATTCACTATAATTATTTAATTTAAATTATTTTCAAATGAATTTATACTATTTATAATCAAACAATGTCTATTTTTATTAATAAATATGCAGGTATATGTACTAAAAAAGGATGTTTTTAAAAAAACCTGGTTTAAACCAAAAAAAAAAAACGGGTTTTTTGGTTTAAAAAAAAAAAACTGGTTTTTTTCCAACCCTGCTTTTTTGTTATTTTCCCTTTATTTATTTATTTATTTATTTTCTAAATACATTTCTTACACGTAAGTTACTATATTTCACTGAAATCTTCATGTACTGACATGTAATGCTCTTGATTAAAAATATTTAAATAACATCAAACAAATCTCATGGTCTTACATTTTTTAACAAACTGTGCATATTATCACCAAAAATAGTCTTTGTTTATTAGATTTTGGATAGCTATCAGAAAATTCGTTGAAATAGAATAAAGTATTGGCATTAAAATTGAAATTGAAAAAATTGATTTTGATAATTTTACTTTCTTTAATTTTTAGGTGTACCTACATCTATGCAGAAAGTTATGTTCAAAGGTAAGATTAAATATTATAAAATAGATCATAAATTATGAGAAATTAAATAGAATTGATTTCAAAGTAAATGCATTTGTTTGATTATTTTACAAATTATTTTTAAACACAAAATCAAAAGTCAGAAGATTGGGAGAACCATTAGTGGTTAAAATAGAAGAATATTATAAAAATTATTGAATAAAATAAAGGGTATTTTTTTGGTTAGTCAAGCATTAGTGTTATACATACACACATATATGTATAGTACGTACAGAGTTGGCATGATTTAAAGCAACTGATTTAAATCGATTTTTTTTTAATGTTGGAAATTAGTTAACAGAGAAATAAGAAGTAAATATAAATAAGTAGCAGGTGTTTTCTGGTATTTCCAGGATTGCTATCAGGAAAAATGGTGGCAAGTGTAGGTTAAGTCCAGGTGTCCCCCTCCTAATCCTTTTAATTCTTTGTAATAAACTTTAGACGATGAAGCGAAACACAGAAACACTTTATAAATCATATTTCGTTTGTCAATCTTGGCAACTAAATGATTTGAATCTTTTTTGTTTTGCAAGTTAATAATTAAACAAATTCATTAATGTTCATCAAAAAATCAGATGCTACATGCAAGGAACCAGTTTTAAAACTTACCATATTACATTGTCAAATTTCAATCAAAGCTTACAAATTTTTAAAAAGCATTCTGAAACCAAAATAACTAATTTGTTTACTGTAGTCACAGATCGCAGATGATTAATTACATATGAGTGTTCTGCTCATGTTCTAAACTTGTTGCTGAAAGATTTACTAAGTAAAACGATCAGTGATCATATTATAAAAATAGTGAAATATTTCCAAAATACTCTTCTCTTTAAAGTGTAATCTCAATAGTGAAGGCGGCACTGCATTATTTATTCCAGTAGATGTAAGGTGGAATTCTTATGTTGGCTGCTTTCAATCAAACATAAAAAATTGGTTAAAAATAGTAAAAGTGTGTGAAGAGCACTGAGAAAATATAAGTTCTGATATCAAGAAAACAGTAATGGACTTAAATATTAAAAGAAATGCAAAGCATATGATTGAAGCTTTGAAACCCATTGCTTGTGCCCTAGATACAATCTAAAGAGAGGATTGTTCCCTTGCCGAATGTTACATATCAATGGAAAATTTTGGGTAAAAAGTTAGAAAATGTATATTAAATAAAGATACAATTGCATAATTTAAAGAAAAATATGAACAAGCTATTAATGGGTGTCATTTTGCTGGAGTTTTATTAAATCCCTCTGTTTTAAATTAAGATGAAATTTCACTTAGTGTATAGGAAAATAATGAAGGTTTGGTATTCATTAAAGAAAATTGTCCAAATCTTCTCACCACTGTAGCAAATTTTCAAGCAAAAATGGCCCATTCCAAAAATTACCATTGCTTGAGAAAAAAGTTTCAGATATTATGACAGATTATGATTGGTGGAAGTCCATTTATGTAATGGGAGGTAAAGAGAGAATCAGCAAAATTGAAATTGAATTTATTTACCAAATAATAACAGTCGTGGTTTCATCTACTGGAGTAGAAAGACAATTTTCTTCTTTTGGACTAGTTCATTCAAGCCTTCATAATAAATTAGGAGTAGACAAAGCTTCTAAATTAGTGTTTTTATTCAAACAATTAAATCCCTGATTTATTTCTATTTGCTAAAAAATTATTGAATTAATTGTGATTTTTATCCCTTAATAAATAGCTTGCATTAAATGAATAATTTGTTTTTAAAATTTTACTATCTTCTCTTCATTTAAAGCATATTTAAGTTTATTTCTTATTTAGTATGCACAATTCAATTACAAAATAATAGAATGGCTTTAGATTAAAGCTTAGATGTTTAATTTTCAGTACCAATCCTTAACTGTATAATTATTTCTTATATTATTTTTATAAATTATAAATATTATTTATTCTTTTTTAGTTATTTATTATAAAAAACTGCTCCATGCACTGTAAAAACATAAAAACACAATAATTAAAATTAGAATTCTAAAAAAAATCAAATAGATCTGATTTAAATGAAAAAACATCTGATTTTTTTTATATACATATTTACATGCATACGTATGTGTTTTTATATATAACAATAAAGTAATGATTATAAAATTGATAAATCTTCTTTAAGACTTTAAAATCATTAAAGAAACTCATAAATCTAATTTAAATTACCATAAATTAATTATTACTTATAAATATCCATGAAATAATTCCAAAATTATTATAGGCTAATAAATCCTCATCAAGAGCCATAAATGTAAACAAGATATATTTTTTCTATCATGATCAAGAATTTCATTATGTTTACTTCTCTATGTAAACAAACTTCATGCTTAGAGAATTAAACTATAAACAATAAATTAACTCTTCAACACTTTCAAATATAATTTAAAGAGAAAACTAATTAATAATTAAATATCCAGTTTACAAAAGATCATTGATATAAATGTTTGTTTTATAAATTTAATGAAGGCAATAAGAATAATATATCAAAAATATAAAATTAAAATTTTCTTATATTTAATTTCTTAAAATATGTTATTTTGTAATTGCTTTATTTTAATTAGTATAAATTAAGATTATAAATTAAAATTAAGAGTAAAGTTCAGTAATCCTGTTTAAATAAAACAATTGCTCGGGATCAGCAAAACAGCCTTTTATGCTGTAATCACTGCATGTGTTTTTTAATTATATCGTAAAAGACAGGATGTCTTCATTAAATAGCTACATGATTTAAATTTAACTGTAAGGAAAAGAATAAAAATACAAAAGAGCGTAGTTAATGCAAGAAGCAAGGGATTCCATTATGACCATTACTTTTAATATCCATTAATATAATAAAAATCATAAAAATGCACATAATTAACCTTCTTGCTATTATTAATGGCTCAACTCATCATAGTATTAAAATTAATTTAATCTGATATAGTTAACATAAATTATTCAGTCTTAACTTCTGTCAGTGTCATTTTCTTTGGATAAGTTTTTACTTTAAACAAAATCATAGTACTAAAATCAAAGTCTTTAAAGAATTAGCAATTCTGAAAAACATGAACAATGTACAGTAATGCAACTGACCAGTTTTCTTTTTCCTAGAGAAACTTAGCTATATTGCAGCATACATATCCAATATTTATTTTCAAAATATCAAGATTTTTATGAATTCAATATTTTCAATTTATTACTTACCCATCAAACGTAGTATAGGGTAAATCTTGCAATAGTTTTGAAAATCAAAAATTTTTTTAACGGATTTACACGTTTTACACGCTGGAGATTTCAAAAAACATATTTTTAGGAAAAAAAAAATTTGCCGTCTGTCTGTCTGTCTGTAAACTCTCTCTCTCACGAACAAACTGAGATAGAGACTTGAAATTTTGTATGTTCTTAGTATGTAAGAATGGGACGAAGCCTATTGAATATCAGCAACCTCGATTATCCAGAACTATTTTTTTCGGTTTCTCGAAAAATTCGTTCTGATGAAAGGTATATAAAAATTTTTGAATTTTTTTATTTTATGGAATGCATGTAAAAGGCAATAAAAAAGCACAAATTTTGCATAAAGAACGAAGTCGATCGGATTATTAGTTGTTGAGATATTTGTAATCATGTTTTCCACATTCTTCGATTTTTCATTATCCTGTATTTCATTCAAATTTCAATTGAGAGGTATATTTTAATTGAAAATGAGACGCTTAATCCGACGCAGCAAACTGTTAGTTAATATTATTATTATTTTTGGAGTTATAAGGAAGTTTCTTTTACGTAGTTTGGTACTTCTTGAGTAGTTTGGCGTTTTATATAATTTGTTGAAATTGGTGCATCAGCAAATCATTAATAGAGTATTACTATGTGTATTAACAACATTTAAATTTAGTTTTGGAATTGAAATACATTGTATAAATAGTTTTCACATATTTTATTTTCATATGCATATAAATGATGGGTAAGTATTACGGTGGCCTCCAACGACTAGTTTTCACAATATCAAGGTGTTTGATATTTTCCATATTTTCACATGCTTAATATTTATTTTCAAAATATTAAGATGTTTTATGTTTTCTATATTTGATGTTTGTTTTCAAAATATCACTATACAAGATAATTTTATATTTTCAGTCTAAACAAGTGTAACCGAAATTTTTGACTGTGTCATAATATACATACATAATTTTTGTCTTTGGTACTGCCTTTTTTTAACCAAAGAAGAAAACAAGTAACTTTTACAAGCTGTAGATTTAAAGATTTTAAATGTGTGATGCATAATTAATTCAAAACATAATAACAAACAGAACATTTAAAAACATTCAGAACATCGAAATATAAATTAATTTAAATAATCAGTTATATAACAATTTCAAGAGAAAATAATCTTTTCTGGTTTTAGTTCAGTTGAATTAAAACTGTACAACATGTTAAGGAATACAAAAAAAGAAAAGCTTTCTTTTATGTTACAACTTTTTAAAGAAAATTAATTGTTTTAAAGATTTTTTTATGCTTCAAACTAAATATAGTTCCTATAGAATAAAGCATACTATACAAAGCAAATCTTTTCTGTTTTCAATTGGTTGATTTTCAACTTTGTTTTGAGTAGAGAAAAAGATAATAAAATTTTAAAATAATGTTTAGATTAAGTTTTCATGTTAAGTGCAATGCATTTTAGTTTCTAATCTGCCTTATACATGAAAATATTCATTATTATATATATAAAATAATTAATAATAAATAAGTATAATATATATAAAATAATAATTATATATCATTTATTCATTATTATATATATAAAATATTCATTATCATTTAAAATACACTAGTATTAAATGAGTTTAATCATATTGATTATTATAAATCATTGATTTTGTTGACTCTAGAATAAAAAGACCACCGGGAATCTTTTCAAAAAAAAGGGGGGGGGGGGAGGGATAATTTTTTCTTTCCAAAAACAACACTATTCTAAAAAAAAAAAAAAATACATTTTTTCAAAAAAAAAAAAAAAAAAAAAAGAACACTAAAGCAAGGGCACACTTGTATCTTGTTCACCAAAAATATTTTGAGCTAATTTGTTTAGAGAACCCTAAAATTTGTGATATTTTCCTGGGATCAACTGAATTGCCACAGAGTGCATAGAACAGTGTTTAAAAGAGCCATCAGGTGCATCAGAAGGCTTTAAAGAAGCTGCTGGACACATAAAAGAAAGGGGTTGCCAGATGCTGTGCCTTGCTAAAATGGTTTAGAATCAACACTATAAATTTTACATGTAATGTTACTTGTAACTACATTTTACACATCTAATGTGCAGTATATTATTTGCTGGTCTTAATGTGTGATTTAAAGAAAATTGACAATGTTAATTTAGATTAAGGTTTTATTTTGTATTGTTTAATGGTGTTATCTTAGGCTTTTATATCCAATCTTCTTTGCATTTTCTTCAAAGGGCTTTGTAAAGATGATAAAACTTTAAGAGAAGTAGGCATTACAAAAGGTGTCAAAGTCATGGTTGTGGGTTCAACTCTAGATGCTGTTATTGCTGTAAATACACCTACTGAACAAGATGCTAAAGAAGAAAAAGCTGCAGGTAAAATGTTTTTTCAGCTGGCTATTTTAAATTATATATATATATACAGTAGACTCCCTCAAATCCGCAAACCAGAAATCCGCACATATTTTATGGATGTAAACAATGAAACTTTCAGTTTGGATATTAAAACAAAATTTGATTTTTTTTTTTTTTTTTTTTTTTTTTTTTAGTTTTGTATGAATTTTATATATTTTTTAATTTGTAATTTTCCTAATAATACCCTATTCATGTTTTTTTCATAAAGGAAGAATATATATATATTTTTTAAAAAATTCAAGCTATCACTGGTAATCACAACCTTATTACCAAATATATTTATGCATTAATCAAGATTTTTTGGTTATTAAGCCTGGCTAAACGTAAAAAAAAATTCTTATTTTATAATTTTGATGTGAATTAGTAATGCACTTTTATAAGGCAACATTTGTTGAATAATTATGAAAAAATTAATTTTTATAATGATACTTTCATACACTATTGATTATTAACTTGACCTTTGCTATTAGTACTTTAAACATTTTAAAAATTATCTAAATTTTTATTATTTTACTTTATTACTTAATTTAATATTTTATTATATTGTAAGCATTTATTATAGTTCCGATTGCAGCATTAATTGCACTCAAATTACTGTTTAAAAAATGTAAACAAAGCAATGACCAGAAATCCGCAAAATTCTAAAATCCGCACAACCTCTGGTCCCAAGATGTGTGGATTTGAGGGAGTCTACTGTATATATATATATATATATATATGCAATATCTACCAATAAGTATTTGGACACTTTCAATTTTTTATATTTTGTCAAGTACTTAAAAAATATACTTGTCAGATTCTTTTGAAACTTCAGGATTATAAAGATTATGTTTGACTTCATATTTATCTACATCCATTTGATAAGCAGGGCAGTTAGGGGGCTGTCAAAAAATCAAAGAATAATAGAAATATTTGGGATCACTCTGTACTTGAAAATGCATGAAATGATTTAATGCTGCAGAATACAAATATGTGGATCCTGTACAACATGTACTTTGATTTTTGTAAGGATAGCATATATATTCATGGAAAAAGAGAGATTTTTTTGAAAAATTAAAAAAATTCTGGTATGAATTTTGTTTATATCATGCAGGGTTTTTGACCGAATTTCAGAAAAATTGGCAGAATGTAGTAAAAAAAAATATATAGCACAATTGGAATATAGATATATTATCTGAAATCTGAGTAGTTGTATGAAATAATTTTTATCTGCCCACGCGCAAACGATAAAAACAATTTTTTTACATCATTTAATAGTGATAGAAAATAGATATATTTTCCCTAAGTTCTTGTCATTCCACTCAACCTATTTTTCTATTTAATTTATTACTATATTTATTTACAATAGTATAAAGTAAAGTTACATTTAAAACAAATTCTATTTATTTTATTTGCTTTTAAATAATTAAAGTATAAATGAAACTAAGTCTCAATTTAAACACTTATTATCTTTATTTCTCCTGTGCAGGCCTCGGAGCGAGTCGCTAAACTCGCTTTTCTCGCTATTTTTTTGCATTTGTCTCTTTTAGTCTATATTTTTCAGATTTAGTCTCTTTTTTCACTTTTTTTTTAATGTTCCTTACCCGTCGATCGATCGCAGAAAAAAGATCGTAACTTTCCTCATTTGATAGCGGGAAAAACATCGTGAAATTCAACAATTTGTTGTGAGGAAATATCGGAAAACTTGTCAGTTTATCGCAGAAAAATCTCGAAATTTGTTAACTGTTCGCGGGTAAAAATCGCAAAATTTTTCAGTCGGAAACCGGCGGAAAATCATTGATTATGTTAATCTGTCTTAGGATGAATCCATGAAATTCCGTGAAACTTAGTCGCGGAAAAAAGTATACCAAATTTCCCGGGAGCAGAATCGGCACAACGCTGCGACGCACGTCGCAGACTCTTGAGAAGGTCCACAGGCTATTTTTCAATTGTTAAAAATTTAGCAAAAATTAAAAAAATTCGGTCCTAAATCCAAAAATTCGGGCATAAAAGTGTATCGCGAATTTCGACAAACAGTCTTCGAAAAGAAATCTATTTCCTCATAGATCGCAAAAAACACGCGAATTATTCAAAAAATCGCGAAAAAACGGCAAATTTCCTCAAAAAAATCATTCAAAACATCGTGAAAAAACCGGCAAGTTTCTTCAAAGCATCGCAAAAAAACGGCAAATTTCTTCAAAAGATCACGAAAAAACGGCAATTTTCGTCAAAAAATCACGAAAAAATGGCAAATTTTCTCAATAAATTGCGAGAAACGGCAAATTTTGTTAAAAAAAAACCGAAAAAAATGGCGAATTTCTTCAAAAGATCACGAAAAAAACGTCATTTTTCTTCAAAGAATCACGAAAAAAAAGCAAATTTCTTCAAAAGATCGTGAAAAAAGGCAAATTTCTTCAAAAGAACGAGAAAAAACGGCAGTTTCGTAAAATGATCACGAAAACACAGCTAATTTCTCCGAAAAATCACGAAAAAACGGCAAATTTCATCAAAAAATCACGGAAAAACGTAACATTTCTTCCTAAAGTTAGCAAAAAAAGGCAAACGTCTTCAAAAAATCGCGAAAAAACGGCAGTTTTCGTTAAAAAAAATCACGAAAAAACTGCAAATTTCTTCAAGAGATCGCGAAAAAACGGCAAATTTCTTAAAGAGATCGCGAAAAAACGGCGAATTTCTTCAAGAGATTGCACGAAAACGGCAGTTTTCGTCAATAGATCGCGAAAAAAATGCAAATTTCGTCAAAAGATTGTGAAAAAAAACGCAAATTTTGTCAAAGAGGAGCCCCCCCCCCTTTTTTAGGACAATGTATGAGGCGTTAAAAATTCTGAGAACAAGGCAACTTCTTTTCTAAAGCATATTTTTCTTTTATGCCTATCACAAATACTTGAAGGTTTGAGTGCAAATAATGTAATGTGAGGATTGTTTAAGTTTGAGATTGTTTAAGTTTTTATATGTGTTGCAGACCGCAGAAAAAATTTTGCTGCATGGCCAAATTTGTCTCTTCTTTTGCAGAGGAAAAATTCTAAATTTCGTCACTCTATCGTGGAAAAATGGTTACGAAAGTAGTATATCGTTCGTGGGCAAGAATCACAAAACTTCTCTGTCGGACACTGAAAAGGAAGTGAATTTGGTCAATCTGTGGCAAGATAAAAACGCGAAATTCAATAATCATTCGAGGGGTAAAAATCATAAACTTCGTCATTCGGTCGTGGGAAGAATATCCCGATTTTGTCATTTTCATGAGAAAAAAAGCGTATAATCTGTCTGAATCGTTAATTTCGTCAAATGGTCTTGGGAAGGAAATGTAGTATGCCAGTTAAATGTGCCCTAAAATATCCAAAAAAGTTTGTGTGAAATATTACTTGGCACCAGTACAACCTCCGATTTTACTTTTTCAACACCATTTGATAAATTTCGCCATTCTTTTCCTGAGATAATTTGACAAACCTCACTGTTTTATACTGTAACTGATTTTCGCACATTTTAATGTAACCCATTGACAGGCATCCTTGATTTTTTTTTTTTATCGCTTTATTTGACGAAATTCGTTATTTTTCTGGCGGCTAGTTGATAAATTTCACTATTTATTTCTGTGACCTTCGACAAAATTAGCAATTATTTGTATGATCATTCTTGGAATTTCGCAATCATTTAATGAATTTTGTGATTCATCCCTCTCTTCGAGACCCATTTGATGAATTTTACGATGTTTGACACAAGATCAATTTGACTAATATCGTGATTTTTTTTCAAAGCCATCTGATAATTTTCGTAATTTTTTTTATCCTAAGAACATTTGACTAATTTCGAGAATTTTTTTCCCGAGATCATGCGACAAATTTTATGATTTGTTTTTTGAGACAATTTGATGAATTTCACTATATTTCCTAAAAGTTCATGATTTTGTCCCTGTGGTCATTTGGTGAATTTCTGATTTTCTCTCATGATGAATTGTTGCGATTTGAGATATTTTTCTGCAACCAATCAACAATATTTGCAATTATTTCAAAACCGACTGAAATGCATTGAAAATGTATTCCGCATATTGTGTTAAATCTTATAGTGCTCGTCTGTATACCAAAAACATTTAAGTGAAGAGAAAAAAAAATGTTTTTTATTTGGTCTCCTTTTAGTCTCTTTTTTTAAATTTTGGTCTCTTTTAGTCTCTTTTTCTTGCGATTTAGTCTCTTTTCTCTCTTTTTTAAGAGTGACTCAGCAGTCCTAGGCCTGCCTGTGTTTAAATTTCAACTTATAATAAATAAAAAAACCTTTTATCTTTCTTTTGTACTTCGGCCTAATTAACAGCTACTTATATTTTATCTACTTACCATTCACTACTTGTTGATAATTTGCTTTCCTACGGCATTGACACTTTCGTTTCTCCCGGCAAATATCTTCCATCCTTCGTAGAATACTTACGATGTTTTTCTACAAAGTTATCATACCTGGCAACAGGTGGCGTAACATGTCCACGAGCATACGTAGTTTCCCTGTGGCTAACTGCTATTGGATCGTCTTTCCCGAGAACATTCGAAATGCCGGAGGTGACGTTAGATCAGGAAGCGGATGTCACGTGAGGGGGCGTTGTCAGCAAAGGATGGGATATTTAAACTGTGTTGTTTTGCCGGCAAGCGTTCGCCTTGTCTCGTTCAGTATAGTAATGAAGTCCTGAGTGGAAGCGGTGGTCATGCTATTAAAGTTGTCTTTAAAGCGAATATAATGTAACAATGTCCAGCTTTAATATGTGAAGCGATGTTACGGTTTCTAAAGTGAATATGCTATTTTAGGAGGAACTGACGCATTTAAAGTGATGTTATAATTGAATGAAAGCTCCAGAGTGAATAGCAAGGTGCCGGCCACCTACAGCAAAATGTCAGATGAGTTTTTATTTTATTTTATTTATTTCTTAGAACAATATCTTTTAATCTCTCCTTCTTAAATATATGTTTTTTTAATTCAGACTTCGTCTGTTATATTTATTCAGAATCAATTTTGTCAACTTTAATTTGTTAGAAATGAATTCAGACTCAATGCAGTGGTTTCGTTTTATCAAGCGTTACGATAGCCGGCGAGCTAGTAATGACTTGCTGATTGCTTGGGCAGTCGTTTTTCCCTGGGAGGATCCGGAGCTGATATGCATGGGATCTCCATTGGGATGTTACTGTCATTGAGTTGATTCATTGTCTATTCTGTTTTTGCTCCACCCTCCATATAAATCTTCTTGTGGCAGAGGTCGATTAATGGAGAACACATTATGTGGCAGGTGATGTGTTTTAGGAAGGTATTCTTTAGTGGCAGCTTGAATCCTTAGGAGCTTTTATTATATGAAAAATGTTGACCAGATTTTGCAGTAATAGGAAGGGGAGATGCATATTTATGAATTAAATTTAAAGTTTGTGCTATTTATTTTTCTTAACGTTAGTGATTAAAATTTATTCTGAAAAGTAAATGTTTAAAAATGAACTGGGAATTATGATTTGAATTAAATTTAAAGATAAAATATTTTTCATAAACTTTATTTTTTATTTAAAGTTAAAATATAATTTTTACTTTACAATATAAAATAAATTTTTTATCTTCTGGTGCTCTGGTTCATCATATGTAAAATGAATAATATTAATTGGAATCCAATATAAGAAATGATATTTATGTTTTTTTTAGACAATTGATTTCATATTCATATTTGTTTGTTTGATTTTAATTATGATTTTAATAAAGGTTGTTATTTAAACCTGTTTAATTTCTGCTTCTCAATATATATTCATTTGACATATAATATGTTTATTTAGTGACAAGTTATTTTAGGGCAGACAATTCAGCATATACGCCCACTTGCGTTAATGCTCTGCATATCTATTCATTTCCATTGTATAGAGAATTACCATTAAGGTAATTTCTCTAACAAATAGTCAATTCTACGGAGTAACTTGTAAAAAAAATCTAATCAAATATTGTAAAAATTAAAAAAGATATCATTATTATAGTAAGCTGTTTTTACTTTGCTTTCTAAAAACAGCTGAATGATGAGGGATTGTCCACAAATTGGCATTTTTTATTAACTGACTTTTAGGAAAAAATTAGTATTTAATGAATACTATATCAAATGCGATATTAATGCTAATAAGTATCTTGAAAAAGAGCTTTTATTCACATTTAGGGCCAAAACTAGGAAGGAAGAAGAGCATGTGTCCCGGGCACCAGGGCAAAAGGGTGACAAATGTAGATTTTCTTTGGCGATTTTTTTCATGTCTATGTTTAGCATAATATTGTTAAAATCTTCCTATCTGGGGTATGTTAAAGCATAGAAGAGTCTAATGATGATGGAATAAAGATCCTGTTTAAAGCAGTTTTTTTCTATTTTCAATTCTGTTTCACGATTTTAAAGTATAATCTTTTAAAAAAGTAGATTATATTGTTTAGTATTACATATTTTAAGTTTTAAAATAAGTCTGCTATTAATAAATTAGAGAAACTTTCTTTGTAAATATACTTTGCAAAGGAGGAGGAGGGAGGGAGGGAAGTTTGCCAAAATCCACATTTGCCTCGAAAAAGAAAAAAGCTGGTTTCGGCTCAGTTCACATTTAATAGTTTGTAGACCCTCCACGAGAGGCAATTACAGTTGCGGCTCTCCTGGGCATGCTTTCTACTAGTTCTTGTAATACATGTAAGGATATTTTATTCCACTCGGTTTGTACAAGACATGCAAGTTCTTTCACTGATTTTGGACGGATGTCACATGCCTTAATTCGATGATCCAACTTGTCCCAGAGGTTCTCTATTGGTTAGGTCTTTGCTCTGGGCAGGCCTGTCGAGTCGATTCACTCCATTGTCAGCATACCAATCCATCCTGGACCTCACTATATGACAGCTGGCGTTGTCATCCTTGAAATAACATGGCTTCGATCTGTAGTATTGCCACAACATAGGAAGTACACTGTTATCCAATATATTGTAGTAGGCATCGGCATTGAGCTTACCATGAACTGGGACCAAGGGTCCTTGTCCAAACCAGGAAAAAACATCTCCAGAACATAATTTCCCCCCCCCCTCTACTGAACTGAACTGTGGGCACAATGCATTTTGGTAAGAAGTATTTTCCAGGCAGATGCCAGGGACACCATCAGAACGGTAGAGGGTGAACCTTGATTTATCACTGTAGAGAACCTGTTTCCACTATTGTATGGTCCATTGGACAAACTTAACCAAGCTGTGCAGTTGAACTTGGTGATTAAAGGCCTATTGACAGCAGCTCGTCCATAAAAATTAAGCAGATCAACTTCTTTGTGAAGCTTTTCCTTGTTAAGGGCCAACTATTTTAATGTAATTGAAAAATTATTAACTATTTTAATCAGGGTTTGAAAAAAACCCTTTTTTTTTTTTTTTTTTTTTTTGAAAAAGCCCAACCCACTGGGCCCAGTAGTCTAAAACCCGGGGTTTTTCGGGTTTTATTAAAATTTTTTAGAGAACTCTTCAAATTTCTAATTTTTATATGCATAGTACCTACATTTTTCATTTATCAGTGAAACAAAGGTATAATTTTGCATTAAGTATAGATTAACAATAAAAATAAATATGTAAAAAGAAAAAGTATATGTACTTAAGATTCTTTTGTATCTCATGGAACTAGATTACTGGAAGAATGATATATTAAACCAAGTGCAACTGAATTTCTTTATATAAATCTTAAGTTAAACAGACTAATTTATGCAATTTCTTTTATTTACTTCAATAGAAATCAGTTTAAAGCAGCAACATTTATGTAAATATTTTTATTGAGAAAAAAAAAAAATAGAATTCGCATATATATATATATATATATATATATATATATATATATATATATATATATATATATATATATATATATATTACAATTTAACTGACATTTATATTGCAATAATATTAAATTGGATTATCTAAATGTCAACGTCTGTCATATCTATAAAGTTAGATCGTAAATGGCAATATACTTTTACTAGTTTAGTTTTGTATGCCATCTTTAAGCAATCATTAAAGTATCTGGATTCATTTTAGATTATATTTTATCAGGGTTTTTTTTTATATTATCAGGGTTATTTAAGTTAAGAAAGGTGGTTCAGAAACAGGGTTGGGTTTCTTCCAGAAGAAACCTATTTCTTCCAGGACAGTAGAAGAAATGGAAAAAACCGCTAGAAACCAAATCAAATGCTATAAGTCAAAGTATATTAACTATGTTAAAGATGAAAGTATAATTACATGAAATCTAAATTGGAAAATTTAATTATTATTAAAAATATTTTTGTAAAAATATGTTAATTTTTTTAATAACAAACTTCAGGTTCAGCAGACATTTTCAGGTGATGGATTTTTACTACCGTAGAGGTTTTGATTTTTTATTATAGAACGGGGTTTTTTATTAATTGCTCCATTTATAAAAAGAGAAAAAGAAACTACCTACAAATTGTTTATTGTTCATATAAAAATATATTTTTCATAATGAATGTACATTATTTTAAACTGAAACACAGTAAATAAATAAATTTGTAATTTTTTATATGTTTCATCTAGCATTAATATTTTAATGCTGATTTTAAAAGGTTAGTGTTCTAAAAACATGTATGGGTATGTCAAAATGCTTTTATACTATCCTCATATATAGGACTTCAAAATAAATCTTCATTTTTTGCTTTCATCCAATTTAAGTTGAGAAATTGATTGCAGCATCCTACTGCTAAAAAACTTTTTGCTGTACTATGTTGCATTATGCGAAGAAAATTAAAGATTTTAATGACTTTTTTTAATACTTAGCTTAGACTGAAACAGGTTTTTAAGGCAAAAACTGAATTTAGCTGACCTTCCTACTTTTTAGCCGAAAATAACATAAAAAAAAGGAAAAAAAATTTAAGTAATTAAATTTGATATTTTAAAGTAATTAATACATACATATACCTAATGGAAATTAATTATATGTATAGTATTTATTAATTATGTAAAACTGTTAATTATCTAAAAACTATTTTCATATACAAAAATACGTAATTTAATCATCTATGACACAAAGATTTTCTAATTATACGAATTTCATTTAATAAAAAAAATTTTAGTTTTATTTATATACATCTTGATTTTTCTTCTATAATGATTTTTGTAAATGATAATTTGTTATTCTAGAACTTTTTCAAAGAATATTTGAAATCTGATGTAGTTTAAACTAAAAATTTTCTATGAGATGATTGATAAATCATGACTGATAATATAAACAATGAAATTCATTGCAATACATTCATTTGAGCCAACACAGTTCAAATCAATAACTAATATTGAAAATTTCCAAAAAAAGAAACAAAATTTTTGGTATGCAAAGTGTTTCAGTCTGGCTGAATTTTTGCCCACATTTTTGGCAAAACTCAGATTTTGGGCTGAAAACAAAACTGTATTTTTTATTGATCTCTATTTAATATAGTAATTATTATACATTATTTATATTAATAAAATTAATGTAAATTAAAAGCTTTCATTTAACTGGGTTTCATTCTACCATTAGTAAAAAATCTGTACTATTTATTACTAGTTTCAGAATTTTAAATAATAAAAAAATATGTTGGTTAAATTGAAATGCATAGTATTTAACTGATTTTTTGTGTATTTTGTATAAAATTTCTTTTCATTTAGCCAATGGTTGAAGTTCTCTAGATAAGTGTTGTGTGTGATCTTGGCTAAAAAACTGTTATAATTATTAACTTAAATATATAATTAGTTAAATTTGTGTTGGTCCAGTGAAATTAATTTATATTGTATTATTAAAAGATATTTATTATATCTTACAAAATTGAAAATATTTGGTAAATTCTTAAAGAAAAGCAGTTTCTTCCATTTCTTCCACTTGGAAGAAACCTATTTCTTCCGGCCGGTTTTTTCCGTGGTTTTTTCCACTGCGGAAGAAACTTGCCAACCCTATTCAGAAAGTTTGAAAACAAGGTACTTACTACTAAATACAATTTAAAATAACTAATAGATTACAAAAAAATTATAAATCAATGACAATAATAAACATTATAATTTGCTTTTACAAAAATTAATTATTAGTAATAATTTTAACAATGAAATTATCATTAAAGTACTATACTAAAACTTTTTCATTCTTTTTTTGTTATAATCTGTCACCATTTTTGTGTTGAAAATTACTCTATAAATTTTCATTGAACATTGAAGCAGGTTAATAAATGTTGTGATTAATCTTAAAAGTTATAACAATACAAGCAATCAGAATGGGGATCACATTTCAAGTGCCATCTTTAGGTATACATTAAGATTTAAAGCACTTGGATGCATTTTAAAATATAGGCATGAAAATATTCCTTATTTACAAGCTATATTTTATGGTCATTTTATCAATACTTTGAAATTCTTTTAAATATGGTTAGTTTGAAATATATTTAAATTGCCATTTATCTTTCCATTCTCATATCTTAGATTAAATAGTGATACAGTTGTGAAAACACGAGAAAATTTAAAAAATACCCACAAATGGGTTTTTTAATGGTTTTTTTCAAGTGGGCCCACCCGAAAAAATCCGGGCGGGTTTTTTTCGGGCTGGGCCCACTTCGGCAAACCCTGATTTTAATGAATTTTTAAAATGCTTAATAAATATTTAATGAATTTAAACTTAAACAATAAGCGAATTTAATATATTTGCAGTTTAGTGCCCAATACATGTTAATAGGGATGTTCCTGGATCGAAATCCAGTTACCTATATTATTTGCCTCTGCCACAATTATTTTTTTGAAAAGGTTTTAATAAGATATGCAAGACTTGGCCTTTTGCTTCATGATCACAAATTGTTTCAGATCCGGGTTTATTTCATTTTGTAAAGCTTTCAATGTAATTTATAGTATTAAGCGTAACATATGCAATTTGTAACACATAGAATAAACATCTGGTCCACTACATAAATTATTAACCATCATCGATCAGCTTCAAATAAAAACAAGTCAATGAATAAAGAATCTACTGCTAAAATTCAACACTTTCATAAGCACAAATTTAAAAATACCAGTACCTCTATCTTACATATTCAAAAAAAAATATGTAGCAGAACATCTATTTCTTGAGTCTTTTTATATTAATAAAACAAATTAAAACTGGCAAAAATATAGTTATAACATTTTTACCTAAAAGTTTTTTTTTTTTTTTTTATTGTATACCATTGCCAACCAATGAAAAATCGCCATATAAAGAAATGTTTATTGTTTGTTTACAGACATTCAATCAAGGTTCTGCTGAATTATTTTTTATAAACATATATATCCTCCATGAAAAGAACATTTTTTCAGATTTTTCAGAGTATGTCTGCATTGAGACCTTCTTTGTTAGAGGCAGCAGTTTCAGATCATTTTGTTTTCTGTAAAAACTTTTAAACTATTGAAATATTGTTAATCTTTTAAAATGTGATTTTGTACAAATCTTAGTAAAATGTTTTAAAAAATTGTTGCGTTTGCTAAGTTTATCTAGTTAATTTTTCTCATTCTCATTTTTAGTTGCAGTAAAAGAACCTTTATGCCGGCAAAAAGTAAGTAAAACTATTGTGAAATAAGCCGAAAAAAGGTCTTTTTTTTCACCTTTTATTCCAACTATAGTGATATGTTTTCAGACGATATCTCTCTATATCTAGCTGTCTATGTCTAATTTTTCAAATAAGGTTCAAATTTTAGATGAATTTCCCTCTGTTTCTTTCTTTTTTTAAAAATACATTAAATCATATTATGCTTATTATAATCTTTACACTGTTATCAAATCATTTACTTTATATAAATCATATTATATACTCTCTCATAATATTATAAACTCTAAATATATCAAACCTGGAACAAAGGATCTAAGATTTCTGAATGCTAAGGATTATATATCATTGCTGAATAGGAAGACAGGAAATTAATGAAATTTTTTGCTGGCAGGAAGCCAATAATAGAGATTTTCTTGTCCTTGTAGACCAAAAAATGTAAGAATTTCCTGATTAATTATAGTAACTTGGTAACAAATATGATTTTTGGCTTTTTTTTTTTTTTTTCCTGCAACTAGCTTGCAAAGTTGGAATTTTTTTATCAAATTTGAAATTTATTGTGTGATATATGTATATTTTTTTCTTTTTGAGATCAGTTGTCACATATATAATCGAAATATGATTACAGTCAAACCTCGTTATCCTGATACTCTCAGAACTAGAAAAAGTATCATCACAAGCCCCGTGGCAGACTGTGCGCGACACTGCGACGATTGTCGCAGACTTTTAAGGAAACTTGCAGACTCAGGGATGTCATGGGCATGATATTGCACGTAAATTAAACAAAAAATCAGTGATGGGACGCAAAAATAGCTCTTATGTGTCCCATGGGACATGTAATTTTGTCAAAATATCACAGAATAAGCCTGAATTTTATCCAAAGATTGTGAGAAGAAACGCAAATATCATCAAAGCATCGCAAAAAACATCAAATTTCTTTTTAAAATCACACAAAAAAAGACATTTTAAAAAAATCATGAAAAAATGACAAATTTCATCAAAAAAGTCTGAATTTCTTCAAAGAATTGTGGAAAGAAATGACTGTTTCATCATAACATTGCTCTAAAAGGCAAATTTCGTTAAACAACCACTTAAAACGGCAAATTTCATCAAAAAATCCCACAAAAAGCAACCGATTTTATCAAAAGATTGCAGAAAAATGGCAAATTTTGTCAAAAAATTCTGCCAAAGCAGCCGATTTCGTCAAAAAATTGCAAAAAAAAAAGGCAAATTTTGTCAAAAAATAGCAAAAAATGGGAAATTCAGTCAAAAAATCTCGCAAGAAAAACAACAACCGATTTCATCAACAAAAAAAAAAACCCCAAAACATCAGATTTCCTCAAAAAATCGTTAAAAAACAACAAATTTTTTCAAAATTTGGCACAAAACAGCAAATTTCATCAAAAGATTACGAAAAAAATGACAAATTTCGTCTAGAAATTGCGCAAAAACGGCAAATTTCATTTAAAAAAAAAAAACATCAAATTTCGTCAAAAGATTGCTAAAAAGCCGCAAATTTTGCCAAAAGATTACGAAAAAAAACAGAAGTTCTGTCAGAGGCATGGGGAAAAAAAAAGATATTTCTGTAAATAAATTTTTCTGTTCCTTTTTTTTTTTTTTTTTTTTTTTTAAATGATGGAAATAGTTTACACATACACACATATGTTGTCATAATTAATTAGCACTACTGTGGCATAAAGTATATATTTATGTAATATGTTACATCTTGCAGACTTTTTTTGAAAATATTATAAGCGTTGCTGAGTTTTGAAGATATTTCTGCCACTGGGATCATAAGCGTAGTGTCATGGTTACCGGAATTGGTAAAAAATATGTTTATAAAAAGCTGTATTTTTAATTAAGATAAGACAATTTTAAATTTACAACTGTTCTTTCATTTTTAAGCAATAAAACATTACTATTAAACAAAATAAATGCAAAACTGAAATTTAAAAGTATAAAAATCAGATTTCTGATGGCTTCCTTTTTGGTACTACTAGGTTATCCCTTCGACCAAAAGATTATCGCCAAATTATAAGATTAAATGCCAATAATGGATGATCGTGAATGTTACATTCAATGACATTAAATACAATTCACGTGTTTAAAATGTCATTAAGTGATTTTTATTTCGTTTTTTTATTTGAATTTTTATTAATGTTCTAATAATTATTTATTTTTATCGCTATTTAAAATAAAAATTATGTAAATATGTATAATTTGGCTATTAGTTTCGCGATTTGTATAATTTGGCGAAATCGGTCGATGGAATAACAGAGTAGTACCTCTTTTTTTATTGTCACATGAAAGTTGAATTAAATTTTGTGTATCCTTAGATGTGCTTTTCTTTTTCTATATTATACAATAAATTTTGAACAATGTCTGTATTTTCGGAAATAAATGTTAGATAATTTTTGATTGTTTCAATGCTATGCAATGCTTCAGTTGTAGTTGGAAGCTTGAGTTATTTCAACTTCATGCTACTTGCGATTTCAGAGACAGAAGAAATTTCAGTCTTTTTCTTGTTTATAATTACAGAAATCAATGTATCTGGTGTTGTGGTGACTTCCTTATCAAATCGATGTACATCTGGATATTCCTCGTTATTGTATCTATTTCACGATCTAACAATTTTTTAAATAATATTGGAATCGGGATGTCTTCTTCATTACCTTCTATACATTCAAGATCTGATTAACTTGGTTGAAACCAGCATGTTTGAAACAGTTATAAACTGTGTTAGGTTTTCTTGCCACTTTACTGTAAACAATTTAAAACATTATGAATAAAGTGTGGAAATGAAATGTTCAACATTTCCTAAGTGAATATGTATTGCACTCATAACGTGAAATACAGTGGGTGAATTATTGTGGGTTGGAGGATAGGGAACGCACAAGAAGAAATCTCTCCTTCACTGATTCTGTCATTAATACTGTGTGCATGTTTTTATTCAGATAAACGACGGAAATAAAGTTTTTATTTTATGTCAATAAGTATGTCGACACTTTTGTGAAAAGATTAGGGTAAGACATTTCTTACCACTTAATTTCTGTGCTTGTAAGATGGATTTTGAAAAATGGACAATTTATCCAAACTATCGGATATTCGGGGTTGAAAATTATTCAATGACGTGAAATCCAGAGTTTATTTACATTAAAATTGTATACAGAAAATCCGACTTTGAAAAACTTACATGATAAGCAGTGTGATGTAAAAATCAGGTTGGATAATGAGGTCTGACTGTAATTTTTTTTTTTTTTTAATCATTTGTCAGGCTTGAAATCCCACTTCTAGCAAAAAACATTATAAATTCAAAATGTTTTTTAGAGTTTTTCATAAAATTGATCACTGATACAAAAATGTAAAGATCTAAGAAGCATAAGACTGAAAAGGTTCTTAAGCATTAGTATGTAGCAGAAATTTTGCTGATTTCTGAAAAATTTTGAACACGAGTTAATGTAGTTTGTGAAATGATGGATTCATTTAAACTATCAAAGTCTATCTAGAATTATTTGTCTAAGATTTGATGATATTAAAAAAAAAAAAAAAAAAAAAAAAAAAAAAAAAATTAATAAAAATGAAATCCACATTCTTATACTTTTTTCTAAATTGAAATAATTAACATTTTTTTCTGCTTTTTATTCGTTCATTTTTTCTTTTGATTCATTTAAGGTAAAATTGAATGAAATAAGTGTATTAAATGGAATCATTTAAATCCTTAAAAAAATCTTTACAGAGTATAGTTGAAAAAAAGTTTTTTTTATTGAAAACTCCAATAATTTTGTTACATGCAATATGTTTTTTACACTGTGAAGTAGTTTTTTCCCTTCCCTGCCCTATAGGATAGTCTAAAACTTGAAAATGTATGATGGTTAGAAAATTAGAAAATTTGCAGTAGCAAAAGTTAATTAACCTAAATTTGATTGTGATATATTGCTATTTGTAAAATGGCATCAGTGTTACACACAGATATGTTTTTCCTTTTTAATATAGATAGATTACTTTATTATGAAAAATAGTTGCTCAAAATTTATAAACACTTCTGAATCACATTTAACTAGTAACTCTAATTTATCTAAACATTCTCTAATATGTATTTTCCTTATTTTATTTAAGCACTTGCATGAATTTTCTTCTTTTTTACATGCTTGTTTTTTTCATAAGTGAACTTTTGAATGATTTCATAGCATAATTAATGTATTTGTTAGATTTCCATTTATACTATTTTAAAATAATGTGTGATAAATTTTTTATTTTAGATGCATAAAAAAATAATTGATCGAGGTGTTCCAGAAGATGCTCAACCCGGAATAAAAAATGTCAAAGTATGTTATTTTATTATACATCTAATTTAATTACTAATGATTGCCAATAAATGTTAAAGATATTATTTTATCTGTCTGAACTCTTAATAGATTTAATAATAAAGGGGACTCAGTACTTTTCATTTTGTCTGAAATGTTGAATTTCTGATTTTTATCTTAAATGAACCTTAACATCTCATAACATTCTGTCCAAATTTTTTGATGATTTCATCAATATTAAAGTAATGAAGCTAATACTTGCAAAAATTTTAAAAATGTTAAATGATATTTATTTTAGTTGAATTTACTTGAAATGTCATGTTTACTGAACAAATGTTTAAACTCTGATTAACTGTGTATTCTGAATTAATTGAACCGTGACTTTTATAACTTAGGTGAGAAAAAATCGAAAGTATTGTTTGGTACGTTCCTTGGTTTCTTTCTTTTGTTTTTATTATGTTCTTCGCTCTTCCTTCTGTTTTTCGATGCATTTAGAGTTGCATATTTGTATGACAGCAATTCTGGAAGAAGATAATGTGGAGCAAAAACCAATGAAAACACAATTTTTATGATGATAGAGAAGAAAATAGGAGATGGTAGAAACTGGGAGAAACTTCAGATATTTTTCTGCTTTGAAATGTATATATTTTTTAGAAGATTAAAATAGTGGAAATTTTGAAGAAGGCAGTTTGTCTGAATTGCAGTTTGCATCAAAACTTCAAAAACACAGTCCAAAATGCATATCATATTCTCACACAGGGTTACTTAATTTATTTTTTAACTGATAAATCAGATAGGAAAATTACATTAAGAGCTTCATCTGTACTTCAAAATTCAGGATTTATAACAGCAGAGAAGCAGAATGTCGTCATTGATAAAGACAAAGTTAGGTGGGGGGGAAAATGACAGAGAGAAGATACATGAGAAGAAATATCTTGGAGCATGAAAAATTACAATCATGTTCTTTTATATTAGAAAAAAAAAACAATCTTCATAGAAAGCTACAAGTGATACTATTGAGAGAAAGATGAATCATGTATCACTAATGGCATGCACAGATGTGTCACTTTTTATGAACATGTTCTTGTTTCATGGACATCGGAAATGCAAATGGTTGAAGATTTGAATATTTTATTTATTTAGCTTCCACTGGGTTGGTAAAAATCTTAGATCAAGAAGTTCTAACATGTAGTTTATGCTGTTGATGTCGGTGTCGGAATGGAAGCTTGTTTGTGTAAAGAATACATATCAAATTTTGCTGTTATCTTCATAATCTTTCCCAAAGCATGCTTTATTCTAGCTTAGAAAATAATGTAATGATTTTGCCATTTTTCCGCAGTGACCAGAATAAAGTGTCAAGTTAGTTGAATATTCCGAACCACATTCGGAATAACATTGTGCTATTTGTTTCATCACAGTTTCTCCCACATCTTATTTTCTTTCTCATCCTTATGATGACTGATTGCTGAGTTCTATGCGTTTCAACTTTTCTGCACTACCCATCATCAAAAATCGAAAAAAAATCTTTCTTTTGCCCACCTTACTGTAGGTTGTCAATCTGCTAATTTTAAAGATAAGATATGTAGATGTTGTCCCAATTTCGTTATACTCACATGCCAGAAGAAAAACTAGTCTAAGTTAATTAATGGTTCCAAAAAAGCAGTTTTTCATAGTTGTGCAGCAAACAACTTTAAAAGCCCACACTAGTCACTTAAAAAGACCCGGATGATAATGCTAAGTCTATGGAAATGTTATTTTCAAATATCTCTCTCAAGTTTTAATATATATATATATTTGTTTCGGATTTTTCTTAAAAGAAAAGGTATTTTAAATTTTGGAACCAGTTGTGAAATTAAAATTATTATAACATAAAAAATATATAACCAAAATCGAAAAGGTAAAATTTAGTCTGGTTGTAGATTGTCCTTGGCTATTCTATGCAAAAAAAATCATGTAAAAATATTAAAACTTGAGTGAGATATTTGAAAATAACACCCCCATAGGCTTAACATTATTATCCAGGTCATTTTGAGTGGCATCTTAAATAACACACTGCTGTTTTATTCACAAATGGGCACTGTTCTGAAAGTCACGTTACTGCCTAATTACCCTCTACAATCCCTAACACTGTTTTTAAAAGAGACAATTTACTCAGTATAAAAACTAGACCCAAATTTTTGCATTAATGTACACATCTATGGATGTAATGTTTTATTATCATTATGCTAATGTACTTGATAATTATTTAATAAAGAAGTAAATAGGAAGTCTAAGTAATGGGATCTGTCAACCAGTGATAGAAATTGGGAGATAAAAAGGACGCGTCAAATGACGACTACTGTAAAAACCTTAGGCGTCAAATTAAGATTTTTAGTTGCAGTTTCTAAAATTCATATTAATATTACTGTAATACTGCATATAATTTTAGAGTGATTTGGAGTAAAAGAATAATTTTGAAATTCGCATCAAATTTTCTTTAAGGTTACTACAGAGACAAGAAAAAAATCCAATATTTTTTTTTTGGGGGGGGGGGGGGGGTCGCACCATTTTTACGAATTTTGCGTATTTTGCTATCTTTCGGCAAAATTTGCCGTATTCTCGCAATCTTTCGACGAAATTTGCAACTATTTTTGCGATGTTTCGACGTAACTGGCCGTTTTTTCGTGATCTTTTGACGAAACTTGCCGTTTTTTTCACAATCTTTTGATGAAACTTACTAGTTTTTTCGTGATTTTTTAAAATATTTTGCCTTTTTCATGATCTTTTGCCAAACTTTGACGTGTTTTTCGCAATCATTTGGCGAAACTTGCCGTTTTTTTCGATCTTTTGACAAGCCTTGCCATGTTTTTTTTAGATTTGTTGACGAAATCGGCAGTATTTTTTCGCAATCTTTTGACAAAATTTGTCGTTTTCTGCTGGGCTGGGAACACCCCCCCAGAGATTGGGGGGGTGTTCCCAGCCTCCTTTTTGGGAGATAAAAAGGAGGCGTCAAATGACGACTACTGTAAAAACCTTAGGCGTCAAATTAAGATTTTTAGTTGCAGTTTCTAAAATTCATATTAATATTACTGTAATACTGCATATAATTTTGGAGTGATTTGGAGTAAAAGAATAATTTTGAAATTCGCATCAAATTTTCTTTAAGGTTACTACAGAGACAAGAAAAAAATCCAATATTTTTTTTTTTGGGGGGGGGGGGTCGCACCATTTTTACGAATTTTACGTATTTTGCTATCTTTCGGCAAAATTTGCTGTTTTCTCGCAATCTTTCGACGAAATTTGCAACTATTTTTGCGATGTTTCGACGTAACTGGCCATTTTTTCGTGATCTTTTGACGAAACTTGCCGGTTTTTTCACAATTTTTTGATGAAACTTACTAGTTTTTTCGTGATTTTTTAAAATATTTTGCCTTTTTCACGATCTTTTGCCAAACTTTGACGTGTTTTTCGCAATCATTTGGCGAAACTTGCCGTTTTTTCGATCTTTTGACAAGCCTTGCCATGTTTTTTTGAGATTTGTTGACGAAATCGGCAGTATTTTTTCACAATCTTTTGACAAAATTTGTCGTTTTCTGCTGGGCTGGGAACACCCCCCCCAGAGATTGGGAGGGGGGGGGTGTTCCCAGCCTCCTTTTTGGGAGATAAAAAGGAGGCGTCAAATGACGACTACTGTAAAAACCTTAGGCGTCAAATTAAGATTTTTAGTTGCAGTTTCTAAAATTCATATTAATATTACTGTAATACTGCATATAATTTTGGAGTGATTTGGAGTAAAAGAATAATTTTGAAATTCGCATCAAATTTTCTTTAAGGTTACTACAGAGACAAGAAAAAAATCCAATATTTTTTTTGGGGGGGGGGGGTCGCACCATTTTTACGAATTTTGCGTATTTTGCTATCGTTTGGCAAAATTTGCCGTTTTCTCGCAATCTTTCGACGAAATTTGCAGCTATTTTTGCGATGTTTCGACGCAACTGGCCGTTTTTTCGTGATCTTTTGACGAAACTTGCCGGTTTTTTCACAATCTTTTGATGAAACTTGCTAGTTTTTTCGTGATTTTTTAAAATATTTTGCCTTTTTCACGATCTTTTGCCAAACTTTGACGTGTTTTTCGCAATCATTTGGTGAAACTTGCCGTTTTTTCGATCTTTTGACAAGCCTTGCCATGTTTTTTTGAGATTTGTTGACGAAATCGGCAGTATTTTTTCGCAATCTTTTGACCCCCCCCCCCCCCGTTAATTATGTGTTTTTTTCGCAACCCTTTGATGAAAATTACTGATTATTTAGGATTCCTTGAAGAAATTTGCGTTTTTTCGCGAGCTTTTGATGGAATTAACAGACTTTATTGCAATCCTATGACAAGATTCTTATTTTTTCTGTAATTCTTTGACAAAATTAGCTTTTTACTAAAGATTCTGTGACGAAATTAAGATTTGTTTTCACGATCCTTCATAGAAAATTGCATTTTTTTGCGATTCTATAACAAAGTTTGTCTTTTCCCAAGATTTTTTTGACAAAATTAACTTTTTTTGCGATTATTTTATGGAATTCGCGTTTTTCTTGCGATTCTTTGACAAAATTTGCATCTCTATTCGCAATACTTTGTAGAAATTTGCCTTTTTTTACGCTATTGTATAAAAAACTTTTGCTTTTTTGTTATGTTTTGAAAAAGAAAAAAAAAATCGTTTTTTTCTCCAATCTTTTGCTGAAAGTGGTGATTTCGTATACGAGCAATTGATGAATTTTTTTTTTTTTTTTTTTTTTTGCGACTATTTCTCGAAGCGTTTTTTTAGTTCTGATTTTTCAGACTAGACCATTTTTTTTTTAAATTTTCGAAGCTGAATGTCTAATAAATTTTTTAAAAATGCAGGCGTCAAATTTGACAACCAAGAATAATTTTCTAGTCGTCAAATTCAATTTTTTAGTTGCATTTGACGACTAACGACTGCTAATTTCTAACACTGCTGTCAACTACTGCAATTTAATCTCTAAAAATTAATTTTAGAATTCTTAAATACTAGAGGTCTTGTTATAGCAAATAGTGGCAAATTAATTGGATGGATTTTCAAACATGCATAGCAAATACTGTAGAATTTCCTATTTAGATATATAATAGAAAGCTATCTTTATATTTAATTCTATATACTATCATATACTATCTATGATATTAGGTTAAACCTTGTAATATCATATATATACTACACAAGCCGATAAACTGACGTATGTTGTCAAAACTAAGCTAAAACATGCTAAAAGTGGTGAACTTGATTTTGTCTGAAATGTGTTCTGAGAGACAATTTAAAGAGTTAAAAGAAGGGAGGGAAAAAAAAACATATTTAGCACTATTATTATGTTGAGCAGTAAGTTCTGGGAAATTTTTAATCTAAATAGTTACCAGAATATGCATTGTATGCAAGAATACTAGTTGTATATCTACAGGAGTTCAGGAATTTCGTTCCAAATGTTCCATAACCTCCATCCAATTACGGCTTCTTTCGATCAATGCAACATTTTTTCAAGGGCCATCAATTTGAATCCTTTAATGAAGTTGAAGAAGCATGTCAAGAGTTTTTGGATTCCAAAGAGCTGCCATGATAATTCCAGCAAATGCGGTATCTGGCAGAAAGTCATGGACTATGATGGCCTCTTTTTTGAAAAATAATCCTTGTTATTTGTATTGTTAATTTACGCATAACAACTCAACTTTCACAAATTTCTTGGAACTTTTTCCACAACCTAGTAAAAAAGCTTGAAATAACTGCAACAGGAAACAGAAAAGGATATGTTTCCGAATACTGCATAATTTTTATGCTAAACAATATTGATATTTAACTATAAAAATCACTGTTACATACAAAACTTTTTTTTAATTTTCATATTGAAATCCTGAGTGAAATTTTAATTTTCAAACTGACTATATTGCCCTTAAATCTAACTATACATGAATCAGATTGATATTCTATCATTAGCTAAAATGTAAGTATATGGTATTAAGCTTTCAAAGTTATTGTATAAAATTAAATATAGTTGTTAAAACATGCATAATGTTCATCCTGTGGCAAAAAACCTAACTATAATTTAATTGTAACATGCCCATACTCTAATTGTAATCTAACTGCAACATAACTATAACTTAAATGTCACCTAACTATATCTTAACTACTATGTAACTATAAGCAAACAGTAACCTAAATATAACATAACCCACCTAACTGTAATTTAACCCTAACCATGCACATGCTACAAAATACTTTAGTTCTGCTTTCTACCACCAGTGGATGAAGATTTTTTATGAATATCTGACACAGGTTGCGGCTGCCTGCAGCCGCACATAGCAGGCATACTATGCATGTTCTGCAAAATCTTATAGTTCCACTTTCCATCACTAGAATGCAAACTCTTTTGTAAACAAACTTATATCCGAACAAAACTCTAATTTTCAATCTACCTGTAGCTATATTTACTCAATGGGCTGGGAATTCAAATGAGAATTTAAAAAAAATTGTTAAAATTAGAATCAAAAAAAAAAAAAAAGAAAAAAAATCTCAGGCATGGGTCGCTGCTGCCTGCGTTACCATATAGCAAGTATATTATGCGCGCCCTTTAAAATATGTTAACTCTACTCTCCACTGCCAATCAGCATACAATTTTAAACAAAAATATATCCAAACAAAACCTAACCATAGATACATTAGTTGAGAGGCTGAGGAACTGAATAAAGAATTAAGAAATTTGCTTAAATTACTATTCGGAAATAATGATAACCAGTAAACTAAGGGCACAGTATGTTCTATATTAACACCCAACACAAATTCCTGCTGGCTGTGGCACCATATAGCAGGCATGAAATAAATTTATTTAAAACTATTCAAACTGTATTTCAAAAAATAAGAATAAAAAGGTCTTTAAAAATAAACAAAAACATTTCTGAATTTTAAAATAAATATTTATAATATTAAAAATGGGAATTCAATTTATTTAAAATGTTGCTACTCGCTACAGCAACAGAAAGCATCGAACTGCTTACTGTTGCTAATGCCTATTTTTTTCTTCTAATGGTAAAAGATCCCGCAAGGAGTGTTCTTTTATTTAAAAATTATACTTCTTGTTATCTAAATAGATCACTTTCAAGCACATATTTCACTAAGGAAAAATCTTAATTAATAGGGGGTTGGACCACCCTTTGAAGTACAGATTTAATGCGACGTGGGATAGATGCGTAAAGGTCACGGACAGTATTTAAAGCAAGACCGTACCAAGATATTGAGCCCCATACCAAAATGGAGACACCTCGATGCTTCAAAGCCAGCATGACGTATTCAGGATTAAATGCTTCTTTGGGTGTTCTCCAGACATAAATGCATTGGGTTGTCTGCAATAGGGTGAATAATGATTCATCTGATCATATTAGTTGCTGTCACCAAGGGTTTTCGAATTGCCAATCTGCCATAAATGCTTGCAGCATAAAGCTCCCTTTTGACAGTTTTTGTTGAAACAGGGTTTTGGAGATGACTGTTTATTTCAGATGTTATCTCGGATAACGATTGCTTGTGCTTTTGGGCTACTATGCACTTCAAGACTCGTCTATCCCTGTCAGCAAGCTTGGACTTTCAGATACTGTTGTTCTTTGAAGACGTCGTCTTACTTTCTTTCATGTATGCTGTCATAACGTCTGATACCATACTCCTTGCAAACCCAAAAGGTTTGCTGTTTCCGTAACCGATGCTCCACTTAAACGCATTCCAACAATCATTCCTCTTTGGAACGCTGACAGGTCAGAAATTTCAGCTTATCACAGACTGTTTGATAGACGCATGCAACTCTGGTAACTGTTGTTGAAAGACTGATACCTTCCTCTTCACGCTCACTAGATGGCAACGTTGCATGGTCCGTTGCAGGTCATGCGGCTGCACTGCAGGTGTGAAATACATAATACTTTTTCACAATTGTTCGTATTACTTTGTATTCCATTTGTATGTAATTTGTATCAAACAAATACATTCCAGTAATTTTACATTCTTTCTTCTTGCCTTCTGTCTTAATTTTACGTTTAAAATTTTTCATTTGTGAATGGCAGGAGATAAGGGGGGAGAATCATGAATTCTGGTAATGTTTAACTTTTTGCTTTTTTTTTTTTTTGTGAATAATGATAAGAATAATCTAAAGTTTCAGATGTTATTAAAATAACAGCTAAATTTTTCAGTTATTTCTTAATTTCTGGTTGCAACAAAGTGCTAATGTTCAAAGTATCATCATAAAAAAAATGCCTAAATAATATTTTTGTTTTCAGGACAGTCTACCACCTTATCCTTTATCTGGTATGTTAAATAAGTCTGGTGGTAAAGTCCGTCTAACATTTAAGCTTGAAGTGGATCAAGTATGGATTGGAACCAAAGGTTTGTTTTAAAATTTTACCTTAATACTTTCGTGAATCAAAATATTTAGTTTTTTCTTAAATACAGTCGAGTCTCTATATAACGAAATCCACCGTTCCAGTAAAAAATTCGTTATATGGAGAAATTCGATGTATAGAGAATTATGTTAAAAATCGTATTTAATGTGTGAAATTTGAATAAATATTATTTTTGATCTTTAGAATTAATAATTTGAAATGTTTAAAAGTAAATATTAACCTAACATTTTATTTCTTAATTATTTAAGCTGTTTCAAAAAAGAGAAGACATTTATTTGAAAGCTTAATGAAAATCAAATAAGAAAGACTTGCATTAATTTCAGAGGAAGAAATCTGTGATTTTTTGTTGTTTTGGTTTTAAAATTGTTACGCTCTAAAAAAATAATGCTCAAATTTTAGCAAGGAATGAAAAATTGTAGTTAACATTTTCCTCCATTTGAAAGCCTCTCTTATGTGCCTCTCATTGATTCCTCTCTTACATGTGCATCATTCCAGTTTATTCTGTTTTGAGAAGGATGTGGAAAGGTTTGTGGGAGATGAGATGAATTCGTTGGATTTAAAGAACAAGGAGAGAAGTAATTAAAAAAGAAATCTCAGCACTGACGATAAATCAAAAATAAATGATGGAAAATTGATTCCATATGATTTCGAAGCCTTTTAAAACTGAGTAAATTAAGACCAATTTATGAAAAAATTCGTTATATGGAGATAGACATTTCGCTATATAGAGACTGTTTTTAATGTAATCATGCGAAAAGGGGACCGTTCCTACTAAAAATTCGTTATATAGAGAAATTCGATGTATTGAGTTTCGTTATAGAGAGACTCGACTGTATAATAATAATAAATAGCATTAAGGAAATTGCTCATTTCTAAATTTAACTCTACTAATAAATATTCAATTCTATATTTTTAAAATGTATGTATATATATATATATATATATGTATTTTATTTTTATTTTTCAGAACGTACAGATAAAATTCCTATGAACTCCATTAAAAATATAGTTAGTGAATCCATTGAAGGCCATGAAGAATATCACATAATGGTGAGTTTTCTTATTGCATATGTGCCTTAAAAGCTTTATTTAATAAAGACCATAAAAAAAGACCTCCCCTATTTATATGTATTTGTATACATGTATTATATACAATATATGGCCAAAAGTGACCGGCCACATGTGATTTTAGACATTTTGTTAAATATCTAGAAAAATTCGTGAGAAATTATCATGAAACTCTAAGTGTGTAAACATAATAGTACAAATCATTTATTTCCGTGAAGGTTTTCCTCCAAAACTCTGTGTGTGTGTGGGGGGGGGGGGGGGGGCTGTCAACAAATTGAAAAAAAAATGAGATGGAAAAATCTTATGGATAATCCTGTCAAAACTAATATAGCAAAAGCGTTCAAACTGTAGATTATGATTAAGTGACATGTAATAAACTGCGTTCATTTTTATGAAGATAGCCTGTAAAATAAACTCAAAATTCGTTATTCCCAAAATGAAGCAAAAAGATGAGGGGCTTTCCAATTATATTCATTTATCCATTGATTGATGTCAATATAGAATTCACAATATGGCAAGTACTTTATTTGAATACAATCCCCTATTTTTTTTTTTTTTTTTTTTTTTTTTTTTTTCATTTATTTTGTGAATAACAGATTTTCAGCTTATTATTATTTTCAGCTATGTTTTTGACACTTTCACAAAAGTTGCTCTATTTATTTAGCTAACACAATATGCAAATGAAATTTTGATAGCTTTCAAGCACTCGCACTGAAAAAAATATATGTATTACACTAATGTATGTGGCTCAAAAATAAAGATTTTTTGTTAATTGTTTAATGGCAGCATCTAAATGAAACACATCTTATGAGTTACTGTGCAAAAGTCCTTTGGTAAGATTTAGACTGTGGTAAATTGGTTTTATTTGTGTTTTTTCCTTTGCTGCAATTATAGAACTTCAAAATATCATTTTTTTTTCTGTTCTTTTTACTAAAAAAAAAAAAATAAATAAAAGTCATGAATTTAAAATTTTTCTGTTTCAAATTAAAGTTATGTATTATAAGTGAGATGAGTGAAAGGATTATATTATTATATTTTAAATAATTAATGAAATACGAAAAAATGCCATGACAACAGTATTTAGTGATTTATTATCTGCGCCAGGCTAGCATAAAAATACTGAGTTCTTGATTTTTCAGCTCAGAAGTCATATATGCAACACAATGGCGCGCTATTTTTCTGACGCCAGTTTGCCGTAAACTTAGTTTTCAAATACCAGTTACATAGATATTTTTTAACTAATTTCTATTATTTTAAAAAGGAAATAATAATTGTAAAAAAGTTTAGTTAATAATTATAGAACAAAACAATTTATATCATTTAAAAAACGAAAATAAAAGTAAACAAACATTACCATGTGAGGCACATATAATTGCAATTTTGTTGCAATTGTGCCAATGTTGTGCATATATGACATTGTGTCTGTTTCTCTAGCAGAATCTTCTAATTTGGCAAAAAATTGAGCAATTAAAATAAATTATGAATAAAAGCAATGATTTAATGCTTAGTATACATTCAAGAGAAACCAAACTGGTCGCCAAGGGCGTCTTAGTTATTTATTAAACCTGCTCATTGTTTCTGTAATTTTTATATTCTGAAAATAGGATATTGTGTACAATGTTGTTTGTCATATTTTGGAAAAAAACATTATTTTATGTTAAGAATTCTGCAAATTATAAGCAAAAAACTTGGGAAAAATTTTGGGACTGTTTTTATAAAAACCTTAATTTTTCTACGTCATGGATGCATGTTTTTCCGTCCTGAGACAGAATTCCGTCTTTTAAAAGTTCCCAAAGACGGAAACAAGATGAAAAAATCTCCGAGGACGGAAGCGGATTGCGAAAAACATGTGCTTTTGCTCATGGGAAAAAAAACATTATTTTTGTCAAAGGATTGAGGAAAAAACATGATTTTTGTGAAATGATCGTGGAAAAAAATGCTATTTCTATCAAAAGATTGAAAAAAAAAAAAAAAAGACGTGTTTGCCGTCAAAAGCTTGTGGAAAAAAAACGATTCCTGTCGGAGGATTGTGAAAAGCACTCTAATATCATCAAAGAATTGCGAAAAAAGGTGATTTTTGTCAAAAGCTTGTGAAGAAAATGCGATTCCTGTTAAAAGATTGCAGAAAAGACGTCATTTCAGTCAGAGAATGCGAAATATACTCTGTCTTTGTCAAAGGATTGCAAAAAAGTTGAGTTTTCTGTCAAAAGGTTGCAGGAAAAATGCAATTCCTCTTGAAGAATCGCAAAAAAGATGCTATTTCCGGTCAAAGAATACTAAATAGATGCAATTTTTGTCAAAGGATCACAAAAAAGACGTGAATTTAATCAAAGGATTGTGGAAAGGACATGAATTTTGTCAAAGGATTGTGGAAAAGACGTGAATTTTGCCAAAAGATCGAGAAAAAGACAAGATTTCCGTGAAATGATCGCAAAGAAATCCACGATTTTCACCTAATGATTGCAGGAAAAACGCGATTTTTGTCAAAGGATCGTGAAAAAGATGCAAATTTTGCCAATGCATCGTGAAAAGACGCGATTTCTGTTAAAAGATCGCAAAAAAGACGCTATTTCCAGTCAAAGAATACAAAATAGGTACAATTTTTGTCAAAGGATTGCAATAAAGATCTGAATTTAATCGAAGGATCACGGAAAAGATGCAAATTTTGCCAAAAGACCGAGAAAACATGATTTCCATGAAATGATCGTAAAAAAACCCATGATTTTCTCCAATGATAGCAGAGAAAACGCATTTTTTGTCAAAGGATCACTAAGAAAACGCAATTTCTGTCAAAGGATCGTGAAAAAGACGCGAATTTCGTCAAAAGATCGTATAAAATACTTGGATTCGAAAAATCGCAGATTTCTGCTGAAAACTGTAGAAAAATCGCTTTTGGCTAAAAACCGTAGAAAATCGCAAATTTTGGCTAAAAACCGTAGAAAAATCGCAAATTTTGTCTAAAAGCCATAAAAAAAAATTGCAAATTTCGGTGAAAAATAGCAGAAAATCGCAAATTTCAGTTTAAAATAGTAGAAAAATTGCAATTTTTGGCAAAATATCGTAGAAAAATCGCAATATTTGTCGAAAGTTCAAAGAAAAAACTAATTTAGTTATATGGTCGTAGAAAAAACACAAGTTAGATGCTTATTTTCTCACTCAGTGCGAGGGAGGGGGGGTCAAAATATTTCAGTGTTTGCAAAATTTCACACTTGCATACCCATGGAGTATATGCTATCCACATAAAAATGAACAGAGTTTATTACATTAAGTCACTTAATCATAATCTACAGTTTGAATGCTTTTTCAACATCAGTTTTGACCAGTTTATAAAAAAGATATTTGTTCATTTTCAATTTGTTGACAGTCCCCGAGTTTCAGGAAAAATCTTCACGAAAATGTATTACCTATACTGTTGTTTACACACTAAGAGTTTCAGGATAATTATTCCTTATGTATTTTTCTAGACATTCAATAAAATGTGTAAAATCATAAGTGGCGGTCACCTTCAGCCATATAGTGTATATACAGGGCCACTTGCTACTAAGAGCTACTATTTTCAGCGACAGGCTACTATTTTAGCCCAAACTCCTTCAAAAATGACTATTTATAGGAAAATGAGAAAAAAGACAACTTCTATTTTTTTTTTTTTTTTTGGGGGGGGGGGGGAATATTTTTTGATCAACACAGATCTGTGAACCTTTTACTTTTTATTATTTTTTTAACCTAATATCTTGACATTACAACTAATCATACACTAGCTGGACCTGCCTGATTTTTCCCATTCCTATGATATTCTTCTTAAATGTATAACAATCTTTGAAGACTTGACCTACACATTTGTGTCTGTTATCCTTAGAAAAATGGGGGAAAAAATTCTTTTTTTGTGAGGTGTGCAAAAATTAAGGACAAAGGGGTTTTTCATGGGTAGTGTCCACCAGATTTCCACATAGACCAAAAATCATAAGATCTTCAATATGTGAAAATATGGGACAAGTGTTAAAAAACATCTAAACAAAGAATCAAAAGGAAACATAAGCACTTTATTGTAAAGGTCACTTGGAGCAAAAATGCAGAGAAGACAGGAGCCTCTTTCTTACAGGCACCTGGGTGGAAAAATTTAGTTTCTAATAAGGAATATGATCAGCCTGAACTGCTATGAAGGATCCATGCTGAGGACGAGGTTGTCTGGGAGTTGTTGAGGCATCGAGTCTGATTCCTCTTGTAATGCCAATTTCAGCTCTGGAATTGTTGCCAGCACCTGGTCAAGTGATGCCAAGTGTATCCAGAGAAGGTCTCACCTGTTTTCTGTGAAATTCAGGCCTGGAGATGTTGCAGGCCAATCCATGCGTTGAATGTATTCACTCTTCAAGAGTTCTTTGATATCCGCTGTACGATGACGGAGAGCATTGTTGTCCGTGAAGAAAAAGTCTGGACCCACAACACCTTTTAAAAGACACACATGAGGCAATAGAATCTTGGCACAATAGCAGGCACCAGATACTGAAAGTCTTTGGAAGACATGGAGGTTCATATGGCTACCAGGCATGATACCATTCCAAACAAGAACTCCGGCACCCCCAAAATGAAAACTTTCGATGATGTTGGAGTGGGGGTCAGGTGCTCTGAGCTCTCTCCAGATGCATAAACGTCCAAAATCGCTGGTCATACTAATTCGCCTCCCATCCATAAAGAGTACTCAAACTCATTTCAGTTGTGTCCATTTCTTGTGTTGCTGGATCACAGAAACTGGCGTCTCCGATGAGCAGGCATTAATGGTACACACCTTACTGGACGTTGTGCATATAGACTACCTTTGTGCAGCTTTTTAGCCATGGTAAAATGTGATATCTGACGTCCAGTAGTCTCTTCAATTTGCTTTTTAATTTCTATAACTACCTGCCGCTTGTTTATTTTCGCCTGTAGGACAACATATTGGTTATCTGCTGTTGTTGTTGCTTGTGGGCAACCACTGATGAATGCTCGGACAGCTGATTTCCTTGTTTGAAATGCACGCCAGGCTCGTAAAACGATGTTGTGAGCAATAATAAACTCTTGTACCACATTGTCACACTTCAGCCTTCTTACAACTTCCAAATGATTCACACTCATGTAAAATCATTCAGATGACATCTCCTGCATTGTCTCTTGTCTACAATGGCGGTCAAAAGTTTCTGGCCAGTTAGTTTCTTTGATTTATTTATCAGAAGGTTTTAGCAAAGAAGAAACACAATTGCTTCGAAAGTAATGAATATGTGAATGTCCTCTGACCACATGATCATTTTGATTGGATACTGAAGACACTTCATGGAAACTGACAGAATTCGAATTTCATGTGTGCAAAAGTTTCCAGCCACTCATCATTCCTGAGTTTTTTTCTATCAATAAAGTATTTTTTATTCATGTTTATAAATGAATCAAAGTAAATAGCATAGTTTAAATACAAAAATGAAAAATTCAAGAATTATTGTTCGTAAATGAGTGATTAGTTTGTCGCTAAAGAACGAATCTTTTCGAGATATTGTGGCAAAGTTACCGATTGGTAAACAAACGGTAAACTATATTTAAAAATTATATATAGATGGCCATGGTCTTCAGGACATTCTGACATCCTGCAGACCCCAGAAAATGTTTATTGTGGAGGGATTTATCAGTGAAAAAATAGTTGATGACCTAAATAAAAATGCTGTTGCAATATCCTGTAATTTACAGAATGAAAATATTGCTGAAATAAATCAGTCAAACGCCCGAGATTAATCCTATAGAAAATCTATAGAAATAAGTTGGCAAACGTGTGCAAAACTATAAATATTCAAACTCAGTCGAAATTTTCAAAAAATTGCTAGAAGTGTGGAAAAAACGTACCATAGACGATCTTTAACCGCTGAATGTTTGAATGTCATGAATGATTGTATTATATTTGAATCAATGCTTATTACTAAAGGTAAAAAGATGAAATACTAATTGTAAGTGTTGTTGATCACAGTAATTTTCTATTGCAGTACCATTTTTTTCCAAACTTTCGTAGGTGGCTGGAAACTTTTGAGAACATGCATTTTCCTTTGTACTTAATTTTGCCAATTAAATTTATTAATATTTGTATGTTATTCCATAAATAAGTTCCTAACTATTATGTCAATAAAATGCATAAGTATCACTTTGAGATTCCCCTTCATATTGGTATTCTTACCAATTAACTAAACTTTTGCGGACTGGAAACTTTTGACCGCCACTGTATATCAGACAATAGTAGTAAAACAAAGTCATTGAAATCACTTTATACAGTGCAATAAATTTCATTAAATTTCTGAATGGTCGCCGCCTTTGTGCTTTATCTCTTTAACACCTCCTCCTTTTAAGTCGTATGCCATATATGGGCATGTCCTACTGCATTTGTTTCAGATCTATCTCCTGATTGGCCTTTCATTTCGTTCAGTTGCCTTTTTCAGCTTTTATGCTAATTTATTTGCTCAGTCCTTAATTTTTACAACCAGTGTATATGGGAACATATAAATGCTTAGTTAAATTTATACATTTTTGTTTTAGGTAGCTTTTATTACAAAAAGTAAAAAGCTATCTATTGCAACTGTCTGCAGGAAAACACTTCTGGATTTTTTTTTATATTTTCACCAATCATGACCCCCAGTCCCCAAAACCACCCTTCGTTCAAATGTGGACATATATCAGGGTTGCCACGCCACCTGGAAAACCGGGAAAACACATGGAATTTTAAATCTCCTCCCAAAACAGGGAAAATCCAGGGAATTTCTTAAAAAACCCTAAAAAATCTGGAAATCACAGGGAATTTGGTAATGGCAAATTATAACATTTCTAATTAGCCTTCATACACGCATATATTTTTTTGCACTCAACATGGAATAAATGTGTTGCAGTACAGGGAAAATACAGGGAATTTTTTTTCAAGATTAGAGTGGCAACCCTATATATACATAGGCTGTTTTATAAGTAATAAGACTAATTTTACTGGAGAGGTATTTCCAATGAAAGCAAATAATCTCTGAATGACAAATCTACAAAATAATGAGGATAGTGGAAAACGATTGCTTTTCTTTGCTTGGAACTTATGTAGGAACAGAATTTTGTAAACGTCCAATATAATAAGTTTTGGGTTCATAAGAGTACATATTGTCTGGATTAAAAAAAAAAATGAACTGTACAATTTTTTTTTAAAAGATATTGTAGGAAAAGCAAGTTTAGGTATCATAGTTGTAAATACTACATCTATGTTATTATTTGATTATAAATGCTGTGTGTATACTTTGCATTATAAATATACATTTTTATTCTTAACTTTTCAAAATGTTGTGTTTCAATATCTACTTATTGATTATTTTCTTGCAGGGTATTCAACTTGGTACAACAGAAGCATCAAGATATTGGCTATATTGGGTACCTGCCCAGTATGTTGATGCCATCAAAGATGCCATTCTAGGGAAGTGGCAATACTTTTGACACAAGCCACCTGTTATAAAGAAGTTTTTAACAAACCAAACCTTTTTACAATGTGAACATAGAACTATTGAATGTTTTTTGTACAAAAGCTTATATACACACATTTCTGTGACACTTGTTAAATATTTATAAATGCAGTAAAAAAAAACAAAAAAAAAGTGTTTTTATTTGTCATATATTGTGTCTTTATAGTTTTTCTACATTTAAAAATGCCTCATCTATCAAAAAATTAATTCTTTTGATATAAACAAAAGATTGAAAATACCTTTTATCATATATATGAAATTGCATTTAAGAGTGGATTTATAAATTTGTCTTTATTTTTTAATAAAGTTGTTATACAATTTCTTCAGTCAGATGAAAGCACATTTTAATTTTGGATATTATTCATACCATATAAATATGCAGATTACTTTTGCAAAAATGCATATTGATTATATTATTTGTGAAATATATTGTTCGGATTAGTATAAAATTCTAAATTGATGATAACAAAATCAAAAGTAAAGAAAATATTCTAATTAAAGAATTAGTATAATTTTTAAGTAATGATCTTAAAAGCACCTGTGAGGAACAAAAATATAACTATTTTTAGGGCTGGATTCTACTTTATTAAGCAATTGCTTTTTTCTTGCCAATTGTCACTATTTTATAGGCTTTTTTTTTTCTTTTCAATAATGTCTTCTGTCATAGGGTAGTTTAATACTTATCACCAATCTTTTATCTCTGTATTAGTAATTTTCATAATTTTATAAATATAAAGCAAAAAGATGTCTTTTATTAAATTATGACATTATACTATCTAAAGTAACTCCCTGACTTTCACAATATTACTTTGCATTCAGAAATCAGATAATCTAAAAGTAACTGAAAAAGTATGCATTACAAAAAATATTAATGAAGCATGTGCAATTTATTCTATTAAAATACTTCAATTTCAGAGCTATTCTTCTATAAACAGATTCACATCTAAAGTTGGGCGGAAATGTGAAAATTTCTGGCAAGAATTAATTTATCTCATAAATGTTAATTTTGTCAAAAACGAACAAAGTATGGTCAAAAGATTGCAGAAAACATGCATATTTCATCCAAAAATCTTGAAAAACATTCAAATTTTATCATAAGATTGCAAAAAAAAATGCCATTTTCATTTCAATAAATCGCATTAAAAAAAGTGAATTTTGTCAAAAAAGTCCCTAATTTCATCAAAAATGAACAGAATATGTTCAAAAGATCTCAAACTGCTAATTTCTTCTAAATAATACGAAAAACAGCAAATTTTGTCGAAAAATCATGAAAAGAATGCAAATTTTATCAGAGATTTTAAAAATGCAAAAATTTATCTAAAGATCATAAAAAACACAAACTTCATCAAAACATTGTAAACAATATGGAAATTTTGTCAAAAGATCATGAAAGATATGGAAATTTTGTCAAAAATCACGAAAAATAGGGTAATTTCATGATAAGATTGCAAAAATATGCAAGTTTCGTTGAAAAATATGGAAATTCCTTCGAAAAATCCAGAAAATTGTGCAAATTCAGTCCAAAGATCACAAAAAAAAAAAATTATTTTGCTGCTAGAAAATCATATTCAGTACTGTTGTGTCAATCCCCAAATTAAGATGGGCAGACACTAACACGTGGTAGAATATAATGCATTCTACCGAACTTAAACATAAAAACTAATTAGTTAAATCTTCAATGAAAAACATTTTAAAAATAGGATCGTATAGTATTATTAAGTACATCATCTGAAATTCAAAAAAGAACATAAAAATGATATGCTGCTGTGGAATAAAAATAATTAACGACTTAAGTCATGAATTAAATTATAATTTCCATTTTATTTAAAGTTTAAACTTAAATTAATTGATGATTAAAGAATACAAAATAATTCTAATTATTAACACATAACAAAATACAATTGTTTACGACCCCGGGGAAAAATAAAACAAAATATATAGGTACCTTATATTTTTTACATATTTGAAACAACATCAAGGCCTTGAAAATGAATACTCCAATTAAGAAGGTAACTGTGCTCCCTTGCAGAATCAGACATCCTCTTAAAAGTTATTTTCGTCATCGATCTTCGGCTATTCTCCATTCGTCTCCCTTTCTTGCAGCTCACATACTCTTCGTCAATGTACCATGCTGCTCTCGGCGTCTTGTGCTGACTGACGATCCTCGCTCCACACCGCCGTTCGTCGAAACCTCCAAAATCCCCCGTCTGATCCGTCCATTTGCCTTTTTATCCTCGTGCCAAATCACTCCATTTCTGTTGCGTAGACAAAAGAATCTGTTTGATTGCCGACATGTATTGTTAATTATTTGGTTGTTCAACAAAGTTTCTCATTTATTTAATTAACTGAACAACATGTACATTGTACAATTTTTTTTTTTTTTTTTTTTTTTTTATCATCAAAATTTTTATGAAAAGAAAACAAAATTGTCCGTCAAAACATCGAACACCTGCCATGTATGAATACATTATTCGATGTCCGGACCACATGTATCTCAAAATATTAAAATATAAAATATCTTTGTATATTTTCAAATTACTACAAACTTCCAAAACAATCATCTTTTTTTTTTTTTTTTTGTCAAATTATTATTTTAAATCTGAATACATTATATTAAATATCTTCCGAATAACGCTTGTTCTATCGGCCGGCGCCATGCCAAAATAACAAAACCTCCTCAAAAGTTATTAGACATTAAAAATATTCACCAGATATAATATGGAGTAATTTGTAAATTGTTTGATAAAAAGAGATATATCCTATTAGCAAGTAAAAACTAATTATTTAAATAAAACCTATTATTTTTTTTTTCTATTATTTTAGACCCAAAATAATCAACATAACAGTATAAAAAAAAAATCTAATATTTGCTGTTCCAAAAATGATTTTACTGCCCCAAAACAGCTTTCGTGCACTTTCATCCCTGTTACTGAGAGTTGTCAGTTTTATTTGTTTCATTTTGAAAGTAGAAATCTAAATAATAGAGGATAAAATATTTTTAAAAAGATTGTTCTACAGTGTGTTTCTAATTCAGGTTAGTTACATATTGTACTCAGGTATGTTTCTTTGATGAGTTTAAATTGCTCTTATTTATTTGTATAATATTTTTAAAAGCCAAGTAAACATTTTTTCCATCCTGTTGCTAATTTTTCATGATTACTCCAATCTGTATCTAATTGTCATTTAAAATGTTCAGAATTAGTAAAAAGTGTGAAGAAATTATTTTTCGAGTGTCAAAATATTTGCATTGGAATTTCAATCTGCTCAAAAAACAGCTTTTATTGCTACAAAAATGGATTTTACTGCTACGAACTGCCCCAAGGTGGCTTTACTGCACTTGCATCCCTCTTATTGCAAAAATCATGAAAAGGTGCAACTTAGCAATGCTACCTGCTATGTGATTTTCATGAAAACCTAATAAATATTAATTTATGTCAAGGTCTAACAGAATCACCTGTTGGACGATTTACACCAAAACCTAATCAGCAACAGCTTGTGTCAACTCATAAATGAATCTGAAATTTGAAAATCCATACATTAATTCTTGTTAGATCTATTGCAGAAATCTTTAAACATGCATCATAGCAGTACCACCTGTTATACAATTTTCACCAAAATCCAATCAGCTTCAATTTATATCAAGATCCGAGTCTTAACTTTTATTAAATTCTGTGTATTAGTGCTTGAGATAATGCCTACAAAATTTTTGTTACATACAGACAGACATTTTCGTAACAGTCAAATTGTGTTCAATACCTTCTAAAACATATAAATCCATCAACATTTTTCATAAATCCAATACTTTCTTCTTGTAAAAATATTAGATACTAAAAATTAATAGCTATTAAATGTTTTCTAAATGTAAAATTACATTAATAGATCCTCCTCTTTCATCCCTTATTTTTTAATTTTTTCAAAGATCTCATGACTATGCAAATACAGCACATTGAATTGCTATGCCAGTTTAGTTAGAAAGAGGGGGGAAGGTTTATTTCAATTATTCATTCAGTATCAATTTAAAAATATATATTTAATTTTTACTCTTAAATTCTAGAAATATTTAATTTTTTTATTTGTACAGCATATTTAGTAGAAATATTATTTGTTTTACTTAAAAAAGAGTGATTTTTAAAAATGAACTGTCAATATTCACTTGATTTTCTTAAACCATATTTGTACAACATTTTCAAATTCATGATCATTAAAACGGTTAAATAGTATTGAAATGTAGTATGCAAAAAATAGAATATTTGGTGGCAAAAAAAACTTACGGTATTTATAAGAACTACCAGCACAAACTTTTTTCTCACAATAATACAAGAAAGTATTGTAATCCAAGTTTTTTTCAACTTATGGTATTCGATGGATTTTTAGCTCACAGGCTATCATAGCCTGAGAGCTTATGTGCCCGTCCGTTCTGTATGTATGTGCGTAACGCGATAACTCATGATAAAAATATCGGATCCACTTGAAATTTTGTATGTAGGTATATCCTGACAAGGCGCTTCCCTGATTAGTTTTTGGAGTTCATTCGATATGTATAAGAGGGGGAACGGGGGGCTCATGCCCCCCGTTAGTTGATATAAATGGGATTTTCATGCAGAATTAAGTTTTCGTTCAAAATTTAGATTAGGATCATTCTGATGAGGCGATTCCGTGACTGTTATTAGGTGTTCATTGAATAAGTATAAATAGGGGGACAGGGGTTCTAATGCCCCGCCCCCCTTAATTTATAGAAATGGGATTTTCATGCAGAATTAACTTTTCGTTCAAAATTTAGATTAGGATCATTCTGATGAGGCGATTCCGTGACCGTTATTAGGTGTTCATTGAATAAGTATAAATAGGGGGAACAGGGGTTCTAATGCCCCCCCCCCCCCCCCCCCCCCGTTAGTTGATATTAATGGGATTTTCATGCAGAATTAAGTTTTCGTTTAAAATTTAGATTAGGATCATTCTGATAAGGCGATTCCGTGACTGTTATTAGGTGTTCATTGAATAAGTATAAATAGGGGGAACAGGGGCTCTAATCCCCCCCCCCCCCCCGTTAGTTGATATAAATGGGATTTTCATGTAGAATTAAGTTTTCGTTCAAAATTTAGAGTAGGATCATTCTGATGAGACGATTCCGTGACTGTTATTAGGTTTTCATTGAATAAGTATAAATAGGGGGAACAGGGGCTCTAATGCCCCCCCCCCCCCCCCGTTAGTTGATATAAATGGGATTTTCATGCAGAATTAAGTTTTCGTTCAAAATTTAGATTAGGATCATTCTGATGAGACGATTCCGTGACTGTTATTAGGTGTTCATTGAATAAGTATAAATAGGGGGAACAGGGGGTTCTAATCCCCCCCCCCCCCCCCCCCCGTCAGTTGATATAAATGGGATTTTCATGCAGAATTAAGTTTTCGTTCAAAATTTAGATTAGGATCATTCAGATGAGGCGATTCAGTGACTGTTATTAGGTGTTCATTGAATAAGTATAAATAGGGGGAACAGGAGCTCTAATCCCCCCCCCCCCCCCCCGTTAGTTGATATAAATGGGATTTTCATGCAGAATTAAGTTTTCGTTCAAAATTTAGATTAGGATCATTCAGATGAGGCGATTCCGTGACTGTTATTAGGTGTTCATTGAATAAGTATAAATAGGGGGAACAGGGGCTCTAATCCCCCCCCCCCCCCCGTTAGTTGATATAAATGGGATTTTCATGCAGAATTAAGTTTTCGTTCAAAATTTAGATTAGGATCATTCTGATAAGGCGATTCAGTGACTGTTATTAGGTGTTCATTGAATAAGTATAAATAGGGGGAACAGGGGTTCTAATCCCCCCCCCCCCCCCCCGTTAGTTGATATAAATGGGATTTTCATGCAGAATTAAGTTTTCGTTCAAAATTTAGATTAGGATCATTCAGATGAGGCGATTCAGTGACTGTTATTAGGTGTTCATTGAATAAGTATAAATAGGGGGAACAGGGGCTCTAATCCCCCCCCCCCCCGTTAGTTGATATAAATGGGATTTTCATGCAGAATTAAGTTTTCGTTCAAAATTTAGATTAGGATCATTCTGATAAGGCGATTCCGTGACTGTTATTAGGTGTTCATTGAATAAGTATAAATAGGGGGAACAGGGGCTCTAATCCCCCCCCCCCCCCCGTTTGTTGATATAAATGGGATTTTCATGCAGAATTAAGTTTTCGTTCAAAATTTAGATTAGGATCATTCAGATGAGGCGATTCAGTGACTGTTATTAGGTGTTCATTGTATAAGTATAAATAGGGGGAACAGGGGTTCTAATGCCCCCCCCCCCTTAATTTATATAAATGGGTTTTTCAAGCAGAATTTTCAGATTTCGTTCAAATCTCTGAATAGTTTTGGAAGTTTAATGGTTAAGTATAAAAGAGGGGGATAACTCCTTTTAAATTATATAAATGCTAAATGGGTTTTTATTAAGAATTATCTAATTTGTTCTGAATTTTGGATATAGATTTTTTATATGATAAAGCATGTCTTTGATAGTATAGGAGGTTCAATGATTAAGTATAAAAAAAGAGGAAAGAAGAGAGCTGTTTCCCTTTCTTAATTTTTTAACGGAATTAACCCTTGAAAATATAAGGCTTTAATGTACAATTAGTATTTGTAGCCTGTGAGCTCAATGCCATCAGTTTAACTGGGCAGTATTCTTTATTAATGTTTTAGGAGTCAGAGATTCCAAAAAACATATTTTTACAAAATGTCTGTCAGCCTGCATATGTGTCACTATTATACCATCAAAAAGTGTATGAAGATATGAATAGAATTGAACCAAATTTATTGTGCAAGTGTTTGGCTATGGCTAGTTGGTCCTCCCTGAATTTGAAAAAATCTGCTGGAAGGGGACACTGCAATAGCGATTTTTGTGCCATTTTCAATATTGTACCATTGAAGAGTTTTAGTCCAAGAGCCGACCGCACAAAACCCTAAGTCATCAAGCACAAGACAAAATCCTCTATATTATGGAAGAGTAGTCATAGGGGAATCTAATGATCCACGTCTGCTGGAAGTGAAGTGGTGCATAAGCCAAAAATGAATACCACTAGTGGTTCACTCGTAGATAGCATTATGTTTTCCTGCACCCAGTTTTCAAAGTTTTGATACTTTTGGTTGTACGACAAACACAATGATAGACCTACGAGGGAGTTACTAATGATATTCATTTTTGACTTATGCACCACTTCACTTTGGACAGACATGGATCATTCGATTCCCTTATGGCTACTCTTCCATAATATAAATTATTTTTTCTTGTGCTTGATCAGGGTTGCCACAGAAAATCTGGAAAATACAGGGAATTTTAAAATCCCCTCCTAAAACAGGGAAAATCCAGGGAATTTTGAAAAAATCTGGAAAACAGAGGGAATTTTTTTTCCTATTACATCCAAACATAATATTTTTTATTTTTTTTTGGCTTTCATTTTGAAAGCCGAATATTACCTTATGATATTTTTTAAGATGAAAAATAAACCAGTGTTGTGTGTCAAAGTTATTCTATATTTTACGTGTCCTGTGTTTTAATATAAATATTAATTTGAATGCATAAAATAAGTAGCTTTTCCTCTTTTCTTTTCTTTTTCTGCAATTTTTGTAATATTATGTTCAAGATAATTGATTTTTAGGTAAGATTCTTTAAAATTTTATATTCTTTAAATTATTAGATACAAAGTTTTTAGATATTTTAACATTCATTTACAAACATTTCAAAGTATTTTTTAACAGAATGTTTGAGTATTGCTTCACTGCTTTTATTATTATTAATGTAAAATGTGGAATTTAATAATAAGTGTAAAAACTTTAAAAGATTTTTTCATTTGCTCATATCATATAATGTATTATATTTATTCATTTAATTGGGTAATGGTAAATTATAAGATGTCTAATTAGCATACATACACACATATATTTTTGCACACTCAACGTAGAATAAATGCACTGCAGTACAGGGAAATACAGGAAAACTTTTTTCAAGATTAGAGTGGCAACCCTGTCGATGACTTAGGGTTTTGTGCGGTTGGCTCTTGAACTATTTATGAAGTTTTGCATAGAATTGAACCAATTTTTTTGTAAGTGTTTGGCTATGGTCAGCAGACCCTCTCTGATTAAAAAAAAAAAAAAAAAAAAAAAAAATCTGCTGAAAGGGGACACTATAATCACAATGCCTGTGCCATTTTCATTAATTTACCATTAAAAAGTGTTGCTCCTTGAAGTTATGCATAAAACGGAACTAATTTTTTTGTGTATGATTATTTTGGGGCATGGCAAGCAGGTCCGGTCCTCCCTCAATTAAAAAAAAATCTTCCAGAAGCAGGCTTTGTAAAAGCGATTTCCGTGCTATTTTAATTATTGTAACATCGAAAATTGAGCAAAGTTATGTACAGAATTGAACCAAATTTATTTGTATATGTTTTTAGTTATGGCCAGCAGATCTTCCTTGAATTTGGAGATATTCTGTGCAAAAAGAGCATTATGATAGTGTTGCACTTTTTGTATCATTATCTCAATTCTTTGTCGTTTTATTATCCATCAACTTGTGCAGAGACGAGAACTTGATTCTTGTTAAGCCGGCTATTTACAAACAGCTGATGAAAACAGAATAAGGGAAAACTATTGATTTTAATAAATAACAGGAAATACAAATAATCTAAACTAATAGAAGAAAGTTCTTCTCCATATGCATGTGTGTGTCTGTTTGTGATGGCCAGCAAAATCTATCGTACGTATGAGGCTCAAAATTTTTGTGAAAATAGTCGAAGATCTTTCTTGGCACTCTAGAATTTCCAAAATTTATATCTAATAATTAAGTGGATATTTTATTAAAAAACTCAAAAGAATAGAAAAGTATTCATAATTAACCAGCCTAAAATTTTATTAAACTGCAGAAAATTTCATCAAAAATTCGAAGAAAGGGTATGAGGTAATAGAGTTACAGCATTGCTAAGGCGATAAATATACTGGCTGTTTTTAAAAAACAGCAGTATCTTTAATTTCACCAGGCCTAAAAATTTAAAAATTGCACAGCAAACTAAAAAATAAAAAAAAAAATCTTTTTTTGTAATTCTAAAAATTATTCCTATACTCGTATATAAAGTTAAAAAATCTATTTATAAATTCTTTTTTATTTCTGTTCAAAGAAACAGCTTTTTGAGAAGTCTTTCATAGCAAGAGCAGGTGTTTCAAAGACATAATTTCATAATTTGTCGACGATGAATAGGATGGATGAATTCATGGATGATCTGTAAAAAAATTACTGAATTTATAGATTTAATATTTGATGCATCCATGTGTAGAACTTTTCACTGATTTCCTATATAAAAATTTCTTAACAATCACTCTATTACAACCTTAGATATTAATTATTATTCCATGAATTGAATGATTCTTTTCAAATTCTCACTTTAAAAGAAAATCTCCTGAAACCACAATTTTATTCTAGGATTCTTTGAAACACAGTCAAACTTTTAAAAATTCACCATTTAGACATTTTAAAGTTATGCATCTAGCCCTATCTTTAAATGCTGTTTAATAATATCAAATTTTTAAAAAAATTGATCAGCAAGTTTTTGTTATATAAAAGATTCCGATTTTTAAAATGGAAATGAAAAGCTTTCTTGAAATGACAGTTTGTAAAAATTAATATAATTGACAAACCGATTAATGTGGAACTTTCAAATAATTTATAATAACACATAATAAAAATTTAAAAAGTAGGGTTAATAAAATTTTGGGGGATGTGAATTGACCGCAATCAAATATCTAAACCCACACTGCTTTGTACCATTTTATATGTGGTTTTTTGAAAGAGCCCTTAGATAACTATTACTTATTTAATATTAAAATTTCAAACGTAAACTTACCACTATTTTTGAATAGTAATTTCAGCAAATATCTTAAATTTTTGCTTAAGTCCACCTTCTTGACTAATATATCTACAGATAGGTTGTTTAATGAAGTTTCATTCAGATGTAGTTTTGTCAAAGATAGAATTTCCCCCACTGGTGATTGCAGCTGGACATAAAAGATTTACTTTTTCTGCAAGATTTTGCTTGTTAAAAGGTGCCATAGACAGACCCGGTTTGTTTGATTCGAAATTGGGTATCTTTATGAGATATTATAGTTTGTATGGGCAGAATGAAAATGTGTTAAAAATTATGTCATTCGAAAACTGTTTAGGATTTATAAATGAAAGCGCACATTAAAAAAATAAAAAAAAGAAACACATGGATTTTATCACATTTTGTATAAAATTAGTTGAGTAAAAAAGTTTATCATTGTTATATCTTTATTCAAACACTATTTCTATAAATTCTTCGGAAAGTTGAGTGGGTTAAATTAATTTTTTCTCCTTTTATAATTCAAAAATTCATTGAATATGTTATGAGGTGTTGATGGTTAGAAGGAGTGATGCGGAGCCTGATTATGGCCTAGGTAAATTCACATTACTATTTTTGAAAAATATGTTTTGCCTTATTTAATTGTAAAATTCTGCTACTAAATGAGATATAATGTGGAAAAATACTTTCGAAAAAAATGGTGTAAATTTCCATAGGCGATGATCGAGTCCCGAAACATTTAACTTTTTCAAGGAAAATGATTCTCTCTCAATAGGTATTTGAGAATTGCCATATTTTCAAAATCTTAAAAACAATATGCATAAAATTTAATTTTCCGCTTCTTTAATTTTCCCCCTCTAAATTTTATCACCGAGGATTGTGTGTAATATACGTCTAAATCCAGCTCTTATTATTGATTTGTAATTTGTATTGGTACATATATAGTTTCCACAAAATAACCTTTTTTTTTTTTCTCCAAAATTTTTTTTTTTTTTTTTTTTTTTTTACTTGTTAAACTTTTTCTAAATCATAAAAAAAAACTAAATAGCTAAGGCATTGCTGTCACATCTTAAATATAGGTTTCTCAGCAGTGATTTCTTTGACTACCATTATTTCCATACAATAAGCATCATGATAAACTTCTGAAATGTTTATAGAACATCCCAGAATGATTATTGTTTGGAAATAGAGGTAGACAATAAAGTGATCAATGAGATCCTTGTAAATAAGTTTTGATTACTTTAAGATTTGAAAATGTTCAATTGACGTCTGCATAAAAGTTACAGACAATAAATCAGGCATACTGAAAACGGTTAGCAAAGTTATTAAAGGTTGCAATAAGGTATTAAGGGAAAACATGAGAATTTTTTTGAAAAAAATCATTTTTGTTTTATTTTCTTGAAACTTTTCTGATTCCATTGGTATGCTTGTTTGTTTTCTGACCTGTTGAAATAATCATAAACATTCAAGTGAACACACAGTTTTGGATGCTCTGTCCCTTTACATCAATTGTATGCTGACACTTCCTATTTATTTCTATATTTAAATTCTACTTGCACTACTATATTTTTAAAATAAATTTTGTAGTATGCGCATGTTGTCAAAGAAACAAGTAAAAGTCCATCTTATAAACTTATTCGGTCTAGGAGATAACGAATAAAATTCGTGTAAAAGATGCTGGTCTGGAAGTCATGTGGTAAGTGACATAGAACAAATAATGGTTAAAACATAGATTCATTCATTATTTGTAACTAAATTTTATCCAAGTGTATATATATATACTTTAATTCATGAGTTTAAAAGAATTGTACAAGAGCTTCACACAAGTTAGAAGTGTAAGTTTTTTACCTCCTCTGAAAAATCGTACTTTTCAAGTAAAAATCCCATTATCTCATAAAGTACTTAGATATTTTGTTATCTTTTGATATTTTGTTTTCAGTGGTAGAGCATAAATATAAGATCATATGTGATAGACAGTTTTAAAAAACTTTAAATAGTTTTTTTTTTTTTTTTAATGGAAATTTTTCAAAAAATTAGCATTATTCTAAAATAAAAACGTTTAATAACATAAATAAACTGTCAGCCATAAATCTTGAGCATAATTCAGTGAATTTGGATTTCAAATTTCCTCAAAATCAGTCAGGTAGTTTCCGAGGAAATGGCTCTTAAAGCTGGCATATTTTCTATAGGATTACAACCAGTCTTGTCTTCCCATAAAACTTCGCGAATAGAAGTATTTGATTTTAACTGTGTATAAAAACATGTTTTAAATCGAAATAGTTGAAATAAAACACAAAATAAAATGTCAGAATATTCTGATTGTAACAAGAATTCATCTATGTCTGATTAATATTGAAAAAAGTATATAAATATTCCTAATAAATTATCAGGGTATTTCAAATTTTGTACACTTGGAGCAGTTTGTTCCTGTTGCTCCATGATAGCTACGCTCCTGGACATTGCTATTTTTAAAAATGAAGTTTGGATTCATTTTAATAAGTAGATGGCCCTTGAAGTAAATTTTATGCACATTATTTAAAAGTAGATTTTATTTTCAATCTACAGATACCAGTAACTTTCTTCTATGATAATTTGTAAAAAACTTAGTAAGGGTAGTTTTTTTTTTTTTTTTTTTTTTTTTTTTTCTCCCCCAACAACTGTGAATTTAAGATTAGAAAATGAATCTAACATGGCAGATAGTATCACTTCCTATGACAAAAATAGCAGTGAGAGGATGGAGGAAGTGATAAACTTATACATTTGACACTGATATTTAACATCAATTAGAGATTATGCTAGTCTTATTTTATATTTATAAATTTTAAACTGATATTTAAACAAGTTCAGCAGGGTTACTTTTATATCAGTGAAATTGTCTCTGAACTTACAGCATCACAGCTTAAAGTAGCTCTTAAGAGAATATGGAATCCAAAAGAAAAGAAAATACATTATAAAAATAAAATGTAAAAGAGCAAATATTATTATTATTATTATTATTATTTTTGCTAAATTATTTCTCTAATCTAAATAATGACCAATATCTATATTGGTGTATAATATATATATATATATATATATATAGGTATAATTTAGTCGGTTTAGTCGTATTTTAGTTTATAGGTATATTTGTCATTTGGTTAAAATAAATAAATTTATAAATACTGACAGTAATAAGATTTTAAAGTAAATGTAATTTTTATACTAATAAATGCTGTTCAGGCAAAAGTTATGTGCACTTTACACATTAAAATGTTTTTTAACTTTTCATAAAAGGTTTCACTTGTAATTTATTACAGACTAACACAAATCAAAACAAAGGTGAAGGAGCAATAAAAATTTTATTATTTAATGTGCTCAAAACAATAATGTAATTTTAAAGTATAGAAAAAACATTTATAAAATGTATCAATAAAAATCAACACTAGAAGAAAGAAAAATAGAATTTTTTCTGCAATGCAAAATGAAATATTGAATTCATTGTATACAATCGTTATACAATAATTATAGATTGTATACAAACACAAATATATCACAGAACATGTACATATATATGAGTATCAATATCAGAGTAAATATATGTAAAATAAAAAGAAGCAAGCACAATTATCTTTAGTGGAATTCACTACAATTCACTATTAGACATTAATGTAGAAATGTTTTATATAAGGATATAAAGTAACATTGAAAAGACTGACAAACTTATTTCTAAGACTGTCAAAATCCTAAGAGAATGGACACAATCACTGAACACTTTTGTGACCACACTTTGAAGACCACTATCAGATACTGATAAAAAATTATTTGGGCTATCTAAAAAATATAATCGACCCCCTCACTTTTTGCGTCAATTTAGCACAAAATCAAACCAAAAGTAACAGTACATAAAATTCTTAGTACTTCTTCCTTAATTAGTCTCATTTTGAACATTCTGATTTCATTTTTTAAATTATTTTAACAAAACAAAAATTTAATTTAATGCAAAAAATAATAACATTTAAAAAAAATTGTTTACATGCCATCAAAATTAGCCAATATACATACATGTTTGTAAATCCCTATTCCAAAGACATTGAACCCACTGCATGGAAAAAAATGTTTTTGGCATGATTTTTAGTTCCTAAATTAAGATATAATGATAAAGTACGTGAATTTAACATCTTCAGTCCTGAGACAAATACTATGTAAGACCACAAAAACCAGTTTAAAATGAGTGTAAAAAAGTTTCAAAGATGTATCAGTCTATAAATCAGTTATGATATGTATTTATTAAAAAGATCCGGAAGTACATAATGAAGTGATGGAAAGTTTTTTCAACTGGATAAATCATGTTCAAGGCTGGACAGTTGAGGCTCAATTGTTTTACTCCAGCCTTGAATATGGTCTAGAAATAATTTAAACAGTTTTAGAAGCATTTAAATTAATTCAAAGAGTGCTGTTTAGTATCTCTTACAGGCAACATCAGTACTGAGGAGGTTAAATAAAGTGGTTCAATGCAACTAATTGAATTCCATCCTAGTGTAATATTTGCTCAAAAAAATATCAGACTAAGATGAGATTTAGAGATTAACAAAAAGGAAACACATCATAAATAAAAATTTCAATGATAAAAAGGATGGGAACGTTGAATTGAATTCAAAGTTTTTTAAAGAAGTAAGAAATTCTATGTATCTGCTAGTCGATATTTTTCTTAATGAACAATATAAAAATCCTCAAATAATACCTTATCAGATAAGTGAAATTCAGCATACAGTCTGTAAAAGATGACTAGGTTAATTTTTCATCCAAGATGCAACAGAAATCCGATATTTTAATTTATACTTTTAAATCTTAATAATAATTCATTTAATTTTGATTTTTTGTGTTTTGATCTACTAAATTTGCTTTTTAAGCTGGCATATGATATCATGTTCTCAAAAATTGGCACACAGATCTGAAAAGACTCATCCTCCTGCAATATTCAATCACATTTTTGCTTTGTTTTTACATATCCAAGTAGAGACATCAAGTTATGGTAAAGAAGTATTTTATGTCATGAAAAGAACTTACAATAAATGACATGTTTTATATACAATTGAGAAAAGAAGAAAGAGGACATAGTGATACCATTCAGTAGAACTAAATGGAGATTTAACAATCTTTAAACTGATATAATTTGGTTAAAATAGTAATGGTTTATACTGAAGGGAAGAAAAAAACGTAAACAAAATTAACATTTAAAAAAAAAAATTCCAAATTTATAAGCAAAATTATGTTATAATTCATTGTAAGAATTCTGTTCCAAAAATCAAGGTATTTTTAAATATTTCAGCATACTTAAAAAATGATTTTTAATTTTAGATTTTGTGTTCAAAATTAACATCTATATAAACACAACTTCTTTACTCTTAATGCCTAACTTTTTTCACTGTTAATCCATCTAAATAATAATGATTCTATTATTTGCCGGTATTTTCAAAGATAAACTGCATTTTGAAAAGGAGGAAGAAGAAATCAACCATGAACATTTTTCTTCTTTTGCCTAGTATTTTATTATTTATTTATAAAATCAAATTTACTAATTCTTTTTTCTGCTATTTTATTTGACCAATTTCAGTTAGAATATTTCTTTTCTAACAAAATAAAAGTCAATTTAAATCATTTTAAATAGGAACATTAAATTTATTATTATTAATGACAAGAACTTTCTCCTCATAATGTTAAAGTATTTTCACATTTAGTAATAATAATATTATTTTGGCCTCAAGAATACAAATATTTTACAAGTAAGAAATTTTGAAAAATGTAGCTTAAATTGCACCACTCTACATCTATATGATACAAAAAAATTATACAATGACACACATGTTAAGCCATAATTAGCACATTTTTCAAAAGTATAAAATAAGATATGAAGGTATAATGTTACATAAAAAATGATTAACTGTACAATATGTACAAAAAATATATTAGTATATCTTGGGTACAATGATTAAAATTTTTCATTTTTATCAAAAGCAAATAAATAATAAAATATAATAGGAAGATATATTATGTAATAGATTTTTGTTTCATCTTTTCAACAGCAATTTGCCTCAACTTTGACACAACCTGAAAGAAAACAGAAATAAAATAGTTTTTATAAAAAACATTAAATAGCTATTTTGACTGAGAGTAGCCTCAAGATAAATAAAAACTAAACAAAAGCTATGGCTGTACAATTCATGAAGAATCAGAGCCTACTGTGGCCAACCTTGTTTACTTGACGCAAGGCCCCAAGGTTCTACACTACATGGGGTGAAAAGTCCTGGGACTTGTCATTAGATGGCAGCATCAATCAAAAATCCATATATTTTGTTAGAAAGAACCTTTGAATGACATGTCAAAGTTTCATGATATGCCAGACTTTTTTTTTATGAGTCGTGGTCATGTAAGTGATATTAAATGCTGTTTCACCAAAACAACGCATCGGCTCACACATTAATGAAACGATGGAAAAAAATGAATGAATTAAATTATGATTTGCTCCCTCATCACACATATTTTTCAGGCCTGACCCCCTGCGACTACTATTTGTTAACTTAGGCTCCATCGGAAAAGATTTTTATCAAATGAGGATGTCATTGCAAAACTGATGCATATTTTAAAGACCTTGACAAATCTTACTATATGAAAAGTATTGAAATGTTAGAGGATCGCTGGAAGAAATATCACTCTGGAAGGAAATTATGTAGAAGAATAAAATCAATTTTTGACAAAGAAAACGTTTTTTCATTGTTACCCCATGGACTTTTCACCCCATGTAGTACAGTATATGTCCCAGTTAAGTGGTCAGCCTAACGACAGACATTCAGATACATTTTAATTGGATATGAGATCCAGTAAATTGTTAGTTAATATGATAATTATTTTAGGAGATATAAGAATGTTTCCAGCGCCGTGCGAAAGAGAAGGCAAAAGGGGGCTGTTGCCCCGGGCGTGGAAGTTTAAGGGGCATCAAATTTAAATTATCATCATCATTTTTGGCCTGTTGCAAGAAAAAGTTGGGGGAATGGGACACCAAATTCTAACTTTATCTCAGGCGCAATTTTCTCTTTGCATGCACCTGGATGTATCTTTTACGAAATTAGGTACAACTTGAGTAGTTTGTCAAAATTGGTTCATCAGCAAACAATTCCTAAGCAACTTTGCTGCTCATTTTATTGACTCTGAAAAGATAAAAGGTTGAGATAACCTTGCCCAGCCGAGAGTCGAATTCGTGATATATAGTGAGGCAGACAGACTTGCTGACCATTACGCTACTGGGATTCCCTCAGTACAAATCTGTTAAATTTTTACCATTGTGAATTTTAGCCATATTAATCCAAAATTTAAAAAAAATCAATTTTAAGAAAAGAGGGGCATGGGGAGGAAAAGAATGACCTCAGCAAATTTGAATGATAAAGATTCGAGTTGAGAAAAATTGTGAATGTGTCTATGCTGTTGTGAAGAGACTGCTGCATGTAGAGTAGAGGTCTGCACGGGCCGGAATTTCCAGGCCCGGCCCGTTTAAATTTTTATATTTTAGGCCCGGCCCGGCCCGTTACAATTTCTACGATTTCTTAAAAATTCAGATTTTTATCATATAAATAAGATTTCTTTAAAGAATGCTGCATACATATCTATGGAATGATTTTACAGTATATTTTACAGGAAATACACATTAACAACATTAATGATTACTTAGATTCTTAGGCTTTCAACATTCGAATAAAGATTCATTAAAAAATTAATATGGCTTAGAATAAAAGAAAAAAGAAAGAAAGTAAAAAACATCATTAATTTTGAAGCTGTTTCATAAAAAAGGATTTATAAATATATTTCTATATTATTTTATTATAAGTTTCAAATCCAAATTTATTCTTAAATTCAAAGAAGTCCTTTCTGTTACATTTCTAAATTCATTTTTTTTTTCCCTCAGAAACGCATAAGATTAGCAGATATCTATTTTCAGAAACTATATAATCGAATGGCATTATCCATTTTTTGATACAAGCAATTTAAGAATACTGCAAACAATAAAATACTGTCATAATTAGCGTTTTGAATAGAATTTCCGGAAGCAATAGAAAGGGAAGGGAGAAAAACCTGCAATCATTTGAGAAATTATTATATCTCAACAAGTATTTTATTTACCAACAATGAAAAACGCTATTCGATTCCAAATCCCTTCAATAGTTAGGCTTATCACTTTTATACTTTTACAATTAAAAATTAAACAGAAAATGTGCCAAACTTTGCATTATTGAGAAATTAATTTAAAAATCATAGAGATATATCCGAAGACTAAGCTAACAAAAGTTCTTTATCGCTGTTAATAATTTTACAAATCATGTTTTGCCAATAATTAAGTCTAGTACCGGACCGGCCAGTCTGTATGTAGAAAAATAATGCAAGCGTGATCTCGGACCGGCATGAGTCAGCTAAAAAAATATTAAAATGGGTTACACATAATGTAATTCTCCGATGCCGATACACTGTGCATTTTTATATTGATGCTGTCAAACTAGTATGGCCACATTTATACTTATTCTCATTAAAACCATTTTCGTTGAAAATAGCTCATATTTTATCGTTTCAAGTGAAATCTTCAGAACGGACCGGTAGGCCCGAAATTTTTTTTATCGGCCCGGCCCGGCCCGTTAGAAAATTCGAAACGATTCCGCCGGCCCAGCCCGTGCAGACCTCTAATGTAGAGCTGCAAAAATTGGGGAAAGGTAGCTCTATATATAAAGTTTTGCACCTCGAAGCCTGATTTTCATTTTTTAATTAGATTTAAATCCCCTCTCCCATCTCTACAATATTTAACTCATGTTAATACTAAAAATGCATGTTAATTTCAATGAAGTTACTTGAAGCTGTAAGATCTTACTTTTCTGGTTTCAGATTTGATAAACTGTTCTCGATATGCCAGGTTGAAACGAGGATACTTAAGATAAACCTATAAAATGAAAAATTGAAATTCAATGAGAAATACTTGACAAGAAAGACACAAATATTAGAAACATGAGAAATGAGCAGATAAATATTATTGCAGGAGTTGAGAATTAAACTGCTAAAAATATATTATAAAAATGGCAAACGCTGTTAACTACAGATAAATAAATTTGCATTATAAGAATAAGAAATGATTATATCTGAAAATCAGACTATCACAGCAACAATATATTTGCTTTAAATGTATTTTGTTATTATTAATTAGATATTTCTGATTTAAAAATTAATTTCTTTGAAAATCATTCAGACAAATTTTCAGAAAAAAAAAATTAGAACACTTGATATGTAAATAAATGAAAGATCACAATTTAAAGAAAGATTAGATCACCTTTTTTCTCTAGATAGTGAGTAATTTTATACATCTTAAAAGTAAAAAAAAAAAAAAAAAAAAAAAAAAAAAAAAAGACTGAATAAAGTATTTATTAAAAATTATTAGTTAGATATTAAAAGAAAGAATAAATACCTTTTTTTCAACATAACTTTCTTATAATGAAAAGTTTTAAGGTATAGAATTTTCACAGTTAAGATGTAACATTAAATAAAAATATCTTATATTGTAAGATGCAAAAATTGCACTTTTAAAATGCATGAAAGTTTGTTTTAATTCAAACAATAAATTTTGTTAAATTGAAATATTTTTCACATTGAGGATGTAAATAATTAAAATGGAGAATTTTTTAATTAGTCTAAGTCCAAATATTGCTGTTAAGTGATTTACAATAGTAATTACAATTTAAATTACAGTTAATTATAATTTAATTTGTAAGACTATGCAAAAATATTCATACATCAGTAATATAAATCAGCGGTTCCCATCTTATAGTTTGTGACTCCTTGTAAGTTTGTGACAGCTGATTTGATGGATCTCAAAATAACAAATACAAGACTGAGGAATTGAGCTTAGTCAATTATTTAAAGTTTTTTTTTTTTTTTTTTCATTTATTCTAAAAGTACCTAAAACCTGCTTTCTAAATTATATTAATCTTAGATTTTAATACTTTTATGTCATTTTACACACTTAGAAAAATTTGATATTAATCGATGATTTTTTAAAATAAATCAGTTGATTAAAATCATGATTTGATTGCTGATTTAAATCAACTGATTAAAATTGTTGACACCCGAAGGATCGCTAAATACATTTTTGCCTTATAATACCTGATGTATAACATTGTTTGTGGCAGTAATATATATACAGGGTATCCGAAAAGTCTGGAAACGGTCGAATAACTCGAGAAATACATATGAGATTGAAAAACGTAAATATACGTGTTAAATATTTTTAAATAAGCTACTCAGTAATACCAAATTTGACCTTCGCAACTGACCCCCTGGGGGTCAGAGGGGGTCCAACTTTGAAATCTTAAATTATAACCCCCATTTTTTATTGCAGATTCGGATTCTACGGACAAAAATACGTAACTTTTGTATTTGATGTTTATTTCAAATCCTCGTTTATCACGGTGTATTCGAGCATATTAAATCGATACATATTTCGGCTTTTCCAACAAGATTTTCCCTAATCGAAACTGATTGGGCAGAATTTTTGACGTCAAATTCCCCGTCTTTTGCAGAAATAGCGTTTCCTGAAAATCACCCGTGGCGATTATTTCAATAGTGCTACACTGTTAAAAATTTGACCCATTTGCTGCAGCGTCACCCCACAGCTATTATAGAATATCTCTTTTGTGACCAATGAGAGTGCTCCATAACACAATAAAGTAATCGTTTTCTATAAAAGTGGTGGAGTGATGATGCAGCAAAAGTGTCAATTTTTTACAGTGTACTTTACTGTGTTATGGAACATTCTCATTGGTCATGAAACAGATATTCTATAAAAGCTGTGGAGTGACGCTACAGCAAATGGGTCAAATTTTTAACTGTGTGTAGTACTATCGAAATAATCGGCACGGGTGATTTTCAGGAAACGCTATTATTGCAAAAGACGAGGAATTTGATGTCATAAATTCTGCCCAATTAGGGAAAATCCCGTTGGAAAAGCCGAAAAATGTATCGATTTAATATGCTCAAATACACTGTGATAAACGAGGATTCGAAATAAACATCAAATACAAAAGTTGCGTATTTTTGTCCGTAGAATCCGAATCTGCAATAAAAAATGGGGGTTATAATTTAAGATTTCAAAGTTGGACCCCCTCTGACCCCCATGGGGTCGGTTACGAAGGTCAAATTTGGTATCACTGAGTAGCTTATTTTAAAATATTTAACACGTATATTAACGTTTTTTAATCTCATATGTATTTCTCGAGTTATTCGACCATTTCCAGACTTTTCGGACACCCTGTATATATTTATTTATTTATTTTCATTACTCACTTATACCAAATATCTTTGAAACTGCAGCTATTTTCGTTACACAAATATAACAGTCATCCAAGTAATTCTGATATTCAAGCCATACCATTTTAATAGCAAAAAATATTGAATTGTGTATAACTTTTAATAACCAACCATTGAATGCTGTTACAAGAGTTACAACAAGATTTTGATGCCACATTTTACCTTGGTTGCAGATTTTACTACCAAAATAAATTTTGTGAGCTCTCTATATAAGCTGTGATAATAACTTCCTTTGGTCTTTAAATGTCATCTTGCTGCATATATAACAAAATACATTTGGACAGTTTTTACAAAAACACAAGCTTTAAACGAATTAATAAAAGTGATACACAAAATAAATAATACATTGAATTAACTGTGTGATAATGTAAATCATAGCTGCTAACATCTTACGCTTTTTTGTATCACAAAATTTTTAGAATAAATTTTATCTTTTCAAATTGTCGTAATCTGATAATTAAACAATGTAAAAAATTTTAATAAAGCTTTGTGGGATAAAAAAGCCGAAGAGTTAGCAGAATATAAATTAACTTAAACAAAGCACGCTTCGTGTTTTTTTCATCGGAGACACTACACAAATTCAATTGATGTGTAGAATATGGAGGATCATTTGAGATTGTGCATGTGAGAATTTAAGTCATCGAAAAAGGAGAGGAAAAAAAAAAAAAAAAAAAAAAAAAAAACTAAATAAACCAGAAATGAGAGAAACTTTTTTTAGGATATAAACTTTTTTTTTAGAAGATAGGGTATAAAAAATAAAGTAGATGTTAATCCAAAAATAAAAGAATGATAGGCTTTTTTCACTAACATTTTAGAGAGAGAAAACTATTTTAAATTTAATGATGATCCCCCCTAGAAAATAAATTGGTATGTGACAGAACATTTTCATTGCCATATTTGAATTTCATATCTTCAAATCTGTCAAGAAAAATTATTATTTTCATTAATTGCTCGTATCAAAAAATAGATAATGCCATTCGATTACATAGTTTCTGAATAAAAACACTTGCTAATCTTATACGTTTCCAAAAGAAATATGAATTCAGAAATATATCAGAGAGTAGCTCCTTTGGATTTGAGAAAATCTTTAATAAAATGATAAAGAAATATTTTCATAAATCTACATTTTATTATATAACTTTAAAAGTTATATTTTTAACTTTCTTTTTTTTTTTCTAATTTATTTTTTATTATTTTTTTAATGAAGCTTTAATTGAATGTTGAAAGTCTAAGAATCTAAAAAATAATTAATGTTGCTATCGTGTATTTTCTATAAAATATACTGTAAAATCATCCCATAAATATATATGCATTATTCTTTAAAGAAATCTTAAATATATTATAAAAATCTGAAATTGTTTGAAATAGTAGAAATTGTGCCAGGTCTGTTTTCACTGATTTCAGTATAAGGTGGGCCTAAAAATGTAAAAATATAAACGGGCTGGGCCAAGCTCATACTGAACTTTTCAGTTTTCCAACAGGCTAGGCCGAGCTTGTGCCAAACATTTGAGTTTTCCAACAGGCCGGGCCTGGAAATTATGGCCCGTGCACTAACTACTGGTATAGATAAAATAAATAAGAACAAAATTTTTAACTTAAAATGTAATGTTACTTGCATCTTACAATAGAAAATTAATTATGATTTAAATGATAATCTTCTTTGTAAAATCAGTTAACATCAATATTTAGACTTTAAACAAAACAAAATTTCTTATGTTTTAATTAGTTACATTCTTGATATGAGAGCATTTTTGCATGTTATAGTGAAAATGTTTGCAGCTTGCAATATTTTTTGAATTAAAACAAATTTTTCTACATTTTATACTCTTTTTGAATCATAAAAAATTTGTATTAGATATCATTACATAATCAGCAAACAATCATATGATATTGCAATGTACATTTATCAGATAACTAAACAATAAAAAACTAATCAGCAAAGGCTTTAAAAAACTGATTCAATCAGTCAGAATGTGATAGTTGAGAGGCAGTTTGCTGGACCTGAACAAGAAGTCTTACTTGCCGCCCCGGACAATGAAGTTGCACGACAAAAAATAGTCAAATTAGGACTATTTGGGACTACTAGGGATTATTTGCCATTTGGAAAGTGCTTATGGTAACCAAAAATTATGAAAAATAATTGGATATAATACATATATATAAATACAGGGGTGCAAAAAATCTTTCTACTCCCAACATTTTCTCCAATCCACATGAAAATTTCTCAAAATTGTACGGTGTGTTATAGATAAATACTGTATTACTGTAGGTATAGATATTTATTTTTCAAATATTTCTCAACCTATGTACGGGTACAGGGTTGATGAGTGGGAGAAAAAAATAAATAAATAAAAATACAATAGAGTGAAAGAAGAGGGGAAATCCACTCCCAGCACAAATTACATATTTTTTCACAGTCCCTTGACAAAATTTACATTTTTAGTGATCTTTTGACGAAATTGTGTTTCGTCAGTTGTGTGTGTTTGTGATGAAATTGCATTTTTTTTATGAAGCTTATGATTATTTTGTGCTCTTTTAATGAATTTTGCAGTTATTTCTCCTTCACGAAATTCATGATTATTTTGCCCTCATTGGATGAAATTCGCAGTTTTTTTTTTTTTCTTTTTTTTTTTTTTTTTTTTTGTCCTTATTTGATGAAATTTGCAGTTTCTTTCTTTTTTTTTTAAATCTTTTGACGAAATTTGCAGTTTTTCAAGATCTTTTGACAAAATTTATGGGTTTTTTCACAATCTTTTGATGAAGTTTGGGGGATTTTTCTCGCAATTTCTTGACAAAATGTGCCTTTATTTTGTGATGATTTGATGAAATGTGTGTTCATTTCGCAATCTTTTGACAAAACTGGCATTCATTTCAAGAACTTTTGACAAAACTTTTTTTTACAGTCTTTTGACGAAATTAGCAGGTTTTTTTGCCATTTTTTTATGAAACTAATGGGGTTTTTTGACGGAACATGTGATTATTTTTTTGATCTTGTGACAAAATTCATGTTTTCTGTAATTCTTAGACAAAATTCACAATATTTTTATGTTCAGATTTTAAGACTGATGACAGATTTTATTTTATTTTATGTTATTTTATTTATTTATTTATTTATTTATTATTATTATTATTATTATTATTATTTTCAGAAAAATCAGAACAGATTACAATATTATTCTGATATGATTTTGTGAAGTTGGCATACAGATCTTTTATTTGTAGTGAATTTTATCCTTTATTAAGGAATTATGGAAATCAGTGTTAAATCTCAATCAGTTGTTTATGTTTCTGGAAAATGCCGCCCCCTTTTCCCCCCGATCCTAGATAGTCTGATCAGATATATTCTGCACTCTTGTACAGATACAGTAAATACAATCATACAAAAGAGATCACTCATATTGGCAATCCACATAAGTATATCAAATCAACAGGCATTATTGACATTTGGTGCTTCTAATAAAAAAAAAAAAAAAAAAAGGCTTTGATACTTTTTTTAACACATCTCTGATTCAAAAGTAGAAAATATTCTTTCAAAATTTATTGAACTTTTATAATACTTAACATTTTAATACTTTTTTTTTTTTTTTTTTTTTTTTTTTTTTTTTTTTTTTTTTACAAGCCTCTTTTTTAGTTGCTGAAAAAATGTTACCATTCTTTTATTCTCCTTAAGTCCAGTTTGGTTTTATATATTTATAGATAAAAGTAGAATGAGAAAATAAGATAATCATTTTTCTATCTAGAGAAAATTATTTTATTTGCAGAGTTTATCTCATACAAAAGACAAAATAATTTGATTACTCAAAGAAAGTTACAATGTAGTGTGAATTATAAGAGATTTAATTAACTAACAATTTTAAATGACTTTTCTTTTTATGCCTGCTAAAAACTTACTATTTTAAAGCTTGTTTCAAATTTTTGTTTACAAGCTGTTAAATATTTATTTGAAACTCCTTTCATTTATTAGTATATAAAAAATGAAAAATGTAATTCATGACCAATTCAGACTTTAATGTTTTTTTCACATCATTTTGAATATTAAGACACTTCATAGTTTTAATCAATGATTTTTTTTTAATCATTTGATTAAAATGAAATTTTATATAATTGGTTAAAACCACTGGCATATTATATCTACTGACTAGGCATTATATACCACAATTACAATGTAAGTATTTCATCTAGCAAGTAAAAACATTTGGATTTCAGCCAAACATAAGTGAAGAATATGCTTTGGAAATCCAACAACATAATTATAATCTACACAGTATACAAGAATATAAGCAAAAATTACAGTTTGCTTGTCTCTATGCTGAAAATCTGTAAATACTATGAGAAATTCTAAGTATATTTACAGAAAACTACTTAAATTTGTATTTACACTGACTTTTCTGTTGTTATTTGAAATATTGAAATTTGAACTGAATGTGTCAAATTTCAATATTTGTAATGCTCAGTCAAATAATGTTTATGTTTTTTTCTAAATATATCAGCAGCCAATAAAAAAGAATTCAATAGCAACAATTTAAATTTTAACTACCAAGTGAAAGTAACAATTGGTAACAAGTATTCCTTAATAATAATAAGACATTTACTGAATGCAATTTTCAAATTAATAATTTATTTGTTTTACTCATACTAATATAAATTAATATCATACCTTCTTGACGACATCTCCTAAAGTAATGGAAAACAATCCATTTTTCACAATATCATCTATAACTTCTTTCAGTTCTTCATCCTTGAAAAATTTGATAAATAAATAAATGATATTTATAAAAAATTAAACAAATTAATCCTCTATGACTCAACAACTCCAATTTAGAAGTATTTACATAGATGTTACATTACATCACTTTAAGTGTGTAAAAAAATAATTTTCAAAAATTAAAACATTAAAAAAAATGGTTTTTACATTATTTTTTATTTGAATAAATTTCTTTATATACATATACACTATATTGCCATTGATTATGGGACACTTGCGATTTTAGACATTTTACTAAATATCTAGAAAAACACATGAGGAATCATCTCGAAACTCTTAGTGTATAAATATAATAGTATACGTCATACATCTCCGTGAAGGTTTTTTACCGAAACTCCATAGGGGACCGTCAACAAATTAAAAAAGAATGAATATCTTTTGAATAACCCTGTCAAAACTAATGTAGCAAAAGCGCTCAAACTCTAGATTATGATTGAATGCCTTATTGTAATACACTGTGTTCATTTTTATGCAAATAGCATGCATACTCGCAGAGTAATTAAGGTTTTTATAAAAATGGTCCCAAATTTTTCCAAGTTTTTTCCTTATAATTTTCAGAGTTCTTAATATAAAATAATATTTTTTTCAGAAAATATGACAAACAATATTGCACATAGTACCCTGTAATCAGAATTAAAAAATAATGAAAATTGTATACAAAATGAGTTGGTTTACTAAATAATTTTTTACTGCGCATGCGTCAACGATATCAAAATTTCATTTGCATATTATGTTAGCTAAATGTATAGAGCAACTTTTGTGAAAGTCACAAAATCATAACTTGAAAATTCTGAAAATAATCGTCAATTGAATAAGTTGAAAATCCGTTATTCTCAAAATGAAGCAAAAACAAGAGGGGTTGTATCCATATATTCATTGATTAGTGTCAATATAGAATACACAATACAGGATGTTACGACTACTTTTGGATAAAATCCCTCATTTTTTTGCTTCATTTTGGAAACAACGGATTTTGTCCTTTTTCTATAGACGATTACTTTCAGAATTTTCAAGCTATAATTTTGAGACTTTTACAAAAGTTGCTCTATACATTTAGCTAACATAATATGCAAATGAAATTTTGATATCTTTGACGCATGCGCAGTAAAAAAATTTTTAGTAAACCTACTCATTTTTCATACAATTTTTATTATTTTTTAATTCTGATTACAGGGTACTATGTGCAATGTTGTTTGTCATATTTTCTGAAAAAAATATTATTTTATATTAAGAACTCTGAAAATTATAAGGGAAAAACTTAGAAAAATTTGGGGCCATTTTTATAAAAATTTTAATTACTCTGCGAGTATGCATGCTATTTGCATAAAAATGAACACAGTGTATAACAATAAGGCATTCAATCATAATCTAGAGTTTGAGCGCTTTTGCTACATTAGTTTTGACAGGGTTATTCAAAAGATATTCATTCTTTTTTAATTTGTTGACGGTCCCCTATGGAGTTTCGGTAAAAAACCTTCACGGAGATGTATGACGTATACTGTTATATTTATACACTAAGAGTTTCGAGATGATTCCTCATGTATTTTTCTAGATATTTAGTAAAATGTCTAAAATCGCAAGTGTCCCATAATCAATGGCAATATAGTGTATATAATACAAATTACCATAAAAAATTATGAAAGTATTAAAATAATAATAATAATATATTTTTTATTTTTTACTCCTTTGTGTGTATGTAGTAGAATGCATGAAGAAGAATATCTAGATCTAATTTGTAAACATTAGAATGACTTTTCATGAGAAATTTTATTTGAAAATCAAACAGCTTCATTAAATAAGCTATGTTCAATTTTTTTTTTTTTTTTTTTTTTTTTTTTTTTTTTTAAGCACAAGCGAAAGTAAATGAATTACAATATAAGCAAACAATTAATATAATATTTTACAATGATATAATATTAACCCTGAATAAAAAAGGAATATATATACTTACAGTTGGATGATGTATAAAATCCCGCAGAGGAACAAAATCATCTTCCTCATTACTAGCACCAGGCATCAAATGATCTATATGATAGAGGCAATGCAATTAAAAAAACTTTAAATAATAATAATGGCATAATTAAGTAAAATATCTGAAATTAGGTCAATTTAAATTTCTTAAATTAATAAACAGAAAGGTTGGCTTATCAATAAAATATTTATACCATTTATGTTTACTGCAAAAATGTAGTTAAATTTCCAAGCATATATGTAAAATCTGTTATGAAATACTCAGGATATCGATTTTGTTGACATTTTCACACATTTTATTTCATAAAAAACATTTTGATGCATTTGATTATTTAAAATTTATTGCAAGGTGATTTAAATCTGGTCTACTGACATGTTCTAAAGAGAACATATTAAAATAAATATGATTAGTTACCTTTAGCATTAAAAAAAATACAGTCTCCATGAGGTGCAAAACAATTTACATTTGCCGATGTATTTGAAAAAGTTAAAAATTCTTATTTTTTGTAACTGATTAACACCACTTGCAACACCATTGATTAGAAGATGGTTTCAACTTTAAGAAGTTACATGCCAGAAATTATTGATGTCAATATAATGCACTTCATTTTATATTTTAAACACATAAAATTTATAATTTTTTTTAAATAAAATATTCTTATGATTCTGTTTTAGAGGAATAATTTTGGTTCAGTCCTGAAACTTAAAAGAGAATTTAAATTATGTTCTGGTTTTTACTCTACTGAAATTAATAGTTTTTAAATTCAGTTCTAGTTTTCATTCCTTAAAAAGAAAAAGAAAAATGCTTTTTTGATTTAGTTTTGTCATTTAATAAAGCAAATAATTTCTATTTAGAAGTAGTGGTAAAGTTTTTACATAAACCTAAATACATGAGGCTGTAAGTTACACAGACTTTTTCATTACATAGATTACACTTTGTACATCAGTAAACTTGTAAACATAGCTAAATATACCTAAAATATATCAAAAATACAGTAGAAAATCAATATATTTCATTCCGTGGGACCAGAAGTTTTGCAGATTATAAATTTTTGCCTAATATACTGTATATACTTGCATATAAGTCAACTTCCTAACCTTCAAATGCAAATTCTGGAAATAATAAAAAACCCACATATAAGTCTACCCCCTAATTTTTTACTTTTAATTTTTCACAAAATCAAACCAAAGATTTTACTTTACAATATGAAAAGATAGTAAGTAAACAAAAACAAATCATTAAGATTTTTTAAAATGATAAATTATTATTATTTGTATATTTTATATAATATTTCATTATCCATACATATATATAAAAACAGAATTTTGCAGTATTTGATGTTTTTGCTTTTGCTTTTTTAAATGATTTATGTATAAGTCAACCTCCTAAATTTGCATTTCAAAAATTGTCAGAAGTTTCTGGACTTATATATTAATATATACAGTACATTATACTACACATAGTTAAATTCACTTTATGAGCTTGGTCCAGTTATCCCTGGAGAAAGTTATTTATTATATTTACTCATTTTCAAGAATTTTTATTTTACAATAATAACATTTTTCTCATAAAAATTATTTACATCTAAGATGTTGTGGGTTGTATACAGAATTCTGTTATAAAGATCTTCTATTGTTCTTAAAAATCAGAAGGTTTGGCAACCATGAAATTTGGTTTTAATAATGGACAGTATTCTTGTGACATCACAGTGGGAGTCATGTGGGTAAAAAAGCAGCAGCTAGTGCGTTTATTTCGCTATTGCATCATTTAATGCAGCATAAATACAGATAAATGCAGATGTAAAATACTGCAAATTTATTCTGTACGAATTATTTTTGATAAATATTTACTAATCAAAACTTATATATACCAATTAATTAAATTTAAAATTTTTTTATTTAATAAATGAAATGAAAAATATTCATGTTATTTCTTTAAAATAGAGAAAAGAATTCATGTATAACTCATAACTGTCCCTAAAAAAGTCTAAAATTTCATATAAAAATAAAATAAATAAGCTTAAATTTTCTAATCACAATGCTTTTCAATGGCACAATTAAGAACATTATTCTCAAGCAGATGAACTTTTACAGCTTTGAACCAAAAGGGAGAATATGGTCTATACCAACAAAAAAATGGGAAAAATAAATGTTGCTTTAAAAATTAAAAACAAGCAATTTATTCATGTATACGAGAAATAATGTGTATTAAATAAAAACATACAGTATTTAATCATGTATAATGCACAGTTTTTCCCCAATAATTTTGTGGCTAAAAATTAAGATGTGCATATTTCTAAGAACTACATGAAATCATAAATATTTTCAATAAAAATAAAATCAATAATCCTTGCCAAACAGGTGCATTTATAGATGTCACAGTGTATAAAAGTTGTTATTATATTAAAAACAATTGTAAGAGCTTAAAACTCAATACCATATGCCAAGTACTTTCAATGAGAAACTGATCATCTTCAGGGCTACCTCAATTAAATAGTACATAACTGAAGCAGCCCTGAAAAAAATCAAGTTCTGATCAAAAGTAGCCAGTGTATGATATTGAGTTTTAAGTTTTTTAAACTGTTTTAAATGTAATAAATTTTACATATTATGACAGCTATAAATGCATCTTTTTAGTAAAGATTACCTGATTTTATTTTTATCCAATCCAAGGTGAATGTGACATTCCAGTTATATATATTAAATATGTAAGTTTTATTATTTTCAGTAAGACATTCAACACAACACATAGGTATGAATTTTTGAATGCTATAGTTTGTCTATAGTGAGCAAATATACTGCAATTACTCACTTACATGTATTCAGTGTACAAATAACCAGGAAAAGCAATAATTTTACCTGATCTTAAATTAGCACAATTGAAAAATAAAGTCAAAATTTACCAAATAGAAATCTCATATGCATAGTCATATCTTTTTTAGATTAGCACTGTGCAACAAAAGTATGTATTTATATATATTTTTTTTATTTTCATACGTACTTGATGGCACTTTGAAACTTACAATAACCATTTTTACAGAAATAGACTGTTGCTGTTTTGAGTCAAAATGTTTTTAGAATTCTTCTAAACTCCTAGACATTTTATCATTATTGTGTACATTATATGCTAAATATACATACAAATATATATTTTTTAATTTTCGTGATCAAAAATGCTCTCTTTTACATAATGTGCACTGCATACTATACAAGAGTCAATACAATAAGCAATTTTCAATGTAAATAAATCCCATTGCAAGCAAACAACTCAAAAATTATAATAGTAAGAGTTACCAACTAACCAATTTTTTTATGAGATTCATTATAAGAATATTCATCACTTGAATTCAAATCAGCCAATACAGTAGATTTGGATACACTGATGACAAGATTTTCTTGACGGAAAGAAGTAGTTTGATTTGATCGCTGCTAAATAAATAAAGTAATTTAATTAACATATCAAGTAAAATATTTTATTTAAATTTATATTTAATAATAATTTTATTACTGAAGGCATTATTTGAAGAATTTTTTTTAATATATATTTATGCAAATATCAAAGATTTAAATTAAAACTGCAAGGGAAAAAATAATTATTAGCATTTTTGAAGCATTTACTAAGATATGATACTTTTGATAATAAGAAATAAATAGAAAAATGAAGAAATGAAACTAATGAACATGTTAAGGTCTAATTAAAAAAATAAAATTTTACTTGACAAAATTTATATCTGATAGATTTAAACAAATATGTTCTTCTATAAAACTACTAGAAAATTTTTATATGATGGGGGAGTACAAAGGGACTTACTCTTCATGTTTAGCTATTTCAATTCTGGCTACAATAAAATAATAATAATAATAATAATGCAATGAAAACAATTCTAATTTGCCTCTTCAGACAAGTACATTGGGAACATATTACTGTAAGTTTAATAAGAATAATTATAAATGAAATTCTTCAATTTCTAATTGCATTTTTAAATGGCTTCGATAATCATTTCTCAACCTTTTTTAAAATTATAGTCGAACCTTGTTAACACGTAATTGAAAGGATTGTGATTTTTTTTCATGTTATCTGGGATTTTGTGTTAGCATCAAAACATTGGTGCCATCTATGTTAGATAAAATAAATAAATAAACTTACAAATATTATATCCCTGCTGAAATCATAAGTTAATAGTTTTAGACATAATTTGAGTTAAAAGTTGATTTTCAAATTCATTATGTAGCTCAATTATTATTATTATGTCTTAAGATACTAAGTTTTTACTAAGATTTTTTAAATGTAACTTATTTATTATTTGAACATATGAAAGTATTTTGCAATGTCAGCGATTTTAAGATGGCTATTGAGCAGTGTAGTGTTGGTAAAAGAGCAAGGACTACAGTAATAAATAGCAAAGCTACTGTCAGACAGTAACAGTTTGATTAGACATGTTTAGAAAGCGATCTTTCGTACATTTATTTTTACTGTAAGAGAGTAAGATTTTTGAATATTATTTAATTTTATTTTCATTGCTGTAAAAAAAAAATGTAATTTTACTATTGTATATGGTATATTTAAGCAAGGATAGTATTAAATTATATCTTAATCACTACAGTATATCTTAGCATGAAAAGCTTTAATATTTATAATTAAAACTTTTTTTTTTATAAAAATTTTGCTAAAATAACTCAAATTTCACACTATTTTTATTTTATAACAATTTAAAAGGGTGAGTTTCACATGAACTGCCAGTTTCATGTCCTGATGTTTAAATCTAAATTTTATATTAATAAATTTATTTTTTGATAATCTAAAATCAGGTAGTAGCACATCTTTTTATGCTTAATTCAATGCATTCATTAGATTTTTTCAGAGTTGTGAAATAGTGATCTTTTTTTTTTTTGTACTTTAGTTAGCAAGTAATGGGAATTTACTTGTCCTGAATAAAAAACTCACAAAATTTCAATCTTTTTTTATGCTTCCAAACATTTTAAATTTTTTATATATGGATTAAAAGTAAAATATCCTGTGTTAATTAAACAAATAGATAGTTTATATATTTAAAATTAGTAACTAAGAGTTAAAAATTTAAATTGTATTTTGTGTCAGCATATGTAGAACATGAGTGTTACTTTAGGGAAGTTAATATTATTTGTTTTCAAAATATTTGTATATTGCAGTTGGCAACGGTAGTGAGAAAACGATGTTGTTTCTTCTTTACAGTGCGCTTATTTAGAATGCGGTGATTTTGTTTTATAATTGCTATTTATCAGAATGTTCATTTCAACATGGTGAGTATTTTTATTTTCTTAAAAGAGTATTACCCATTTATTTATTATTATTTTTTAACGTATAAAAATGTTAGGTTAGGGAATGCTGTATTTTTTGTTCAGGAATCAATAGGCCCAACTAAAATTTCAATAAAACAGTTAGAATTTATTTTAGTGAAGAATTCCTTAATAAATGTCATGAGTGTTACCGTACATGAGTGTTACCTTAATGAGTGTTACTTGGAAAAAGTAACACTGATGAGAAAAGAAGTAATTCTAAAACTATAAATCATGTGTAAGATTTAAGTTATGATTATAATAGATTCATGATTCAGGGATATATTTTGTCACATTATATATATTTATAATTATTTAAAAATTGTAACAGGATTTTCATGTCTGCACACGTGTTTTGTAAGTGCTATTTAAGATTCAAATTTTAATTCTTAATAAATAATTTTCAAAGGACTATTTTACACAAATCATAGTTTAAACTTTTAAAAATCTTTTTTTATATATATTGTTACAAAAAAGCAACTTTTGCTTTTTTGTTGCAAGATGTTTTGTTGCAAGTTTGACAAGTTTTGACTGCAAGATGCTGCAAGTTGAGTCTTATCGCTTGTCATGAGTGTTACCACTTTTCATGAACGTTATTGTAACTAAGAAACAGAATTTTATTAATGCATTTGTTACTTCACTTAAATTAATTGTTTTGTCTATTAGAACTTTCTAATTCTTTATTATAACTGCAATGAAAATAATTAATTTTTAGTTAAATTTGTTTTTAATCAGAAGTTATACCCTTTATTTAAGAAGCAAAGTAACAGTCATGACATAAACAACTATTAAAATGCTTTAAATTTATGAAATAAATAAATACTAATGCATTTTTGATTTATTAATACGTATGTACGAACCTTAAGCAATTTTTTAATTAATTATTGATACAAAAAAAAAAAAAAAAAAAAAAAAAAAAAAAAAAAAAATCAGAATGTTTTATAGAGGTCAGACTTATGAGAAAAATAGCGACTGGGCAAGACATTTCTTGAAATTTCTGAAATATAAATAAAAAAACTCGCAAATAATCTACTGTTTAGAATGTTGTAAAGTATAAGCAACTCATACCTGAGTAAATTTTTATATTTAAACCAAATTATTTTTTGAAATTTTGTTTCACCTAATACGGCAATACATTTGAAAACCACCCAAAAGCTAATTTTTAAAAGTATTAGCATTCTGCCTTTGATTAATAATAAGTTTTCGATTAACACATTATTTTTCATAAAATTCTTGAATTAAAAAAAAAATAACAAAATTATAGAACCTAAACATAACAAAAACAAGAACGAAAAATCAGCATATTACATTATTTGTCATGTATAAATTATTTGAAACTTGTTTAGTGATTTCATACTGAAATGAGTTCTTTTAATGCACTCTCTCTGAATATAGAACATTCATTAAAAATATTTTAAGACAATTTTCCAAAAAATTTTTATTCTAAAAAATATTTTATTCAAGTTCAAGATAATGGTGATTATGTCTTAAAATCAGTATAAAATATACTCAGTTTCACAGAAATCAGTGACATTGGCTTAGGGGAAACGACATGCAATGACTCTGCTTTATTTGATTTGGAATGTCACTCAAAATATTTTTAAATATGAAATACTACTGAAAACACCCAAAATCCCACCATTTTTATTTCATAATCAGGTAAAGGACACTTTTAAGTATAATTCTCAGGAAAAATAAATTTAATACAAATTGCACCTTTTGTGATAATGCTTTCTTTGTTAATTTATTATTTTTCATAAAAAAATCATGATTTCAAAGTTTTAAATTTAGACAAACTTAAAATGTTATAAACATAACAATACTTTTTTTTTTTTTTCATAAGCTGTGTGCTCCATTTATTATGCATAAATTATTTGAAGATGATTTGTCAAATAGATATTGAATTATATTTATGACATGCTACATTTGAAAACCAAGCAGTTGAGAATGCCAACTAACAACAGTTTTTGAAAATCTTGATAATTTTTCTCTCAAACTATTTTACCAATCATATATATTATAAAGCAGAAGTTCTGAAACTTCCAAACGAGTGTTTTCAAAAACTACCCGATGGATTTTTTTGCCGATTGTATCATTCGATAGGAAATATTTTTCCGAAGGTTTATGATTCAAATTTACAGGGATAACTCTGATTTTTCGTAGTAAATCTCATATTTTTCGGCTATTTTTGACAAAAGGGTTGCCAGTAGCTGTTTTTGGCGAAAATTATAATTGCTAAAAGAATTAAAATAGAAATATTACAAATATCTTGCAAATAATAGCAGAAAATAACTACTGATGATAATAATAATAATAAAGAAAGACCGCTTAAATGAGGCGTAATATTATAAAAATATATTTATCTTGAAAATGAAAAAAATATTTGTAATGCTTAAAAAATAAATTAACGCGAAATATAGCAATTGGTTCAACTTTTGGCGACTTATCCCTGGTGTTAGAATAAAAACATGAATTTCATAAATAGATTAAATGAATTTTGAATGATAGTTATTTCCCTTTTTATTATTTTCTTTCTCTTTTTTATCGAATTTCCGTATAATATAAGTTACAGCAGAAAAAAGCAGATCTGATTGTAAAAGACACTGGAAGTTGTGAGTTACTATTGTTTCTATACCATTTTCATCTTGCTTTTGTCGCCAAAGAATGTGTTTTTAAGCCGAAAATGGAGTACTGACTTAATGCCTGACTTAGGTTCTTAATGGTCGCAATAATGTTGTTTTTTTTTCAAGTGAAGATAATTTTTAGAGTATATTTTAATATTCAATCGTAAATTATATAGATATGAGTATAACTCTTTTATTTCTTTTTGCAAATGTTTTCATTGTTAATTTAGTTTTTCTTGCGTCATTTCGTCAATTTCACTTACAGGAAAAATTTCAGTTTTAAAATTTAAAAACTGAAGAAGGAAAGATTACCCCATCGATAAAAAATCTACCCCCAAATTCTAAGATTAAATGTCAATAACGGATGATCGTAAATGTCACATTCACTTGACATTAAGCATAATATAAATATTAATTATGTCATCAAGTGATTTTTAATTCGACATTTTATTTCTACTTTTATATATGTTCTACTAATTTGTTTTTCGTTATTTAAATGAAAATTTATGCTAAGCTACATAATCTGGCTAATAGTTTGGCAATTTGTATAATTTGGCGAAATTGGTCGACGGTATAACCAAGTAGTACTGAAGGGAAAATTTTGCAATTCAAAGTAAATTTATGCAATTATGCGTTATTACTATAGATAAATTCAACATTTTGAAATGAAAAATTCCCGCTGAATAAAATTTACAAGTCTTTTTTATTTGACCATTTCCTCTTTAATATTTTTTCAATCAAACTTTCGCTATTCTCTTTCGCGCAGGCTAACAAAAATGTATTTTAAATATTTTATTAGATAAAACATAAATAACATTTTTCTATTTTTTAAAAAAATATTTTTTAAATCTAATTCTACCATTATGAGTCTTACAGGACAAAATAGCAGAATTACTTTTAAAAATGGTTTTATCTGTTAATTGTATGTTATTTGTTTATTTGGGTGTTTGAATTTACTTTTGTCATCAAACAATGCGATTTTATACCAAGAAGGCATAAGTCGGAGCGATGTTCACAATTACTAAATTCTCTCACTCTCTTTTAAATGTATGAGAGCATTTTTAGGATATTTTTTTTATGTTTAATTGTAAATATATAAATAGCAGTTATAGCCAAAAAAAAAAAAAAAAAAAAAAAAAAAAAAAAATGCGTATAATGTTTAAATTTTAGTATAAATGTCTTCCTCATCCAAACTGTAAAATAATTTAATTCCAACTTTTTAAAGTTTTGGCGCAGATGTCATATACGCACCACATTCGCACGATTGCAACAAAATGGCGATTTTATGCCACACATGGTAAACCGACTATGGTTGTTTATTTATTAATAAACTATTTATTAACTTTCATTTTGTTTTTTAAAATAATATAAATCATTTTTTTCTATAGCTATTAATTAATCTTTTTTATTTATTATTATTTTTTCAAATAATACAAAATAATTAAAAAATATTTATGAAATTGGTAATTAAAAACCAAATTCTCCAAATTGGCGCCAGAAAAAAATTGCGCCAATGTGGTGCATACATGACATCTGTGTCAAAGTTTTTCTTATACATTAGTATGCAGTATAAATACCGATTAAAGTTTTTTCCAAATGGAAATTTTGTCACGGATTTGATCATATACTCATTGAGGTATCTCACTGGTGCCAAAATGGCATTATTTTCCTCATATGGTAACCCAGCTATAGTTGTTTATCTGATGATAAGTTGTTTATTTACTTTCATTTTTTTTCTTTTTTAAAATGATATTTATTGTTTTGTTCTACAGTTACATTTTATTTATTGTTAATTGCTGTTTAAAATGATAGAAAATAATAAAATATACATAAATTTCTTTGGTTTTCTAAAACGAGGATTTTGCCACATTGTAGTTGCAAGATAATCGTGCTAAACCTATTGCGTATATGATGTCTGTGTAGGAATCTTTTGTGAAATATGAAAAGTGTAAATTGGCTACTACTTGATTATCATGTCAACCAATTTCGCCAAATCGTTCGCCAAATTATACAAATTTACATAATTTTATCTTTAATAACTAAAAAGAAAATGCTTAAATACGAAAGAGCAAATAATTTTGTTTTCATTTTTCAGGAGAAAATTTTGCAATAATAAAGTAATTGTTGTAGTGAGAATTTTAATGTGTGTGTTTTTTTTTTTTTTTTTTTTATCGTTGGCAACTTGCTGTAACGAAAAATGTTTATTTTTTTTCCTGCTATTGTTTTGTAAGAGCTGGTTTTGTAAAAGCCATGTTTAAGATGGTATTCAAATTTTTGAACCCTTCCCAATTACCACCCCCTTGGGCCGATTTTGCTCATTTGCAATTCCTACTGAGATATTAACCATCTCAATCTACTTGACGAGTTTGAAGATGATTCTTGCATAATTGTGCCTTTTATCGCGCAAACAAAATTTAATATATATATATATATAAACTTTTTAGGTGGGAGTAGCTTTGGGTTCCTGGCTTCACATAATGGAAAGTTATGAAGAAATTTTTCAGAAGTTGTACCATGGTAACGACTGTAATAATTAATATTTCTTCAGATAAGGGAAAAATTTTAAATCCTGTTGCCATAATGGTCTCATTTCGCTTCCAAATGTGCACTGTTAGTAATAAACTAAAATAGTTACTTCTAAATAGCTGGTTTTTGCGCAACGTTTAAGATAATTTAATATCACAATGGTGTCTAAATTGTTTTCAGCAATGAGCAAGGTGCTGCTGGAGGTCCAAATTATTTAAAATACAAATTTAAATTCACCAGTTCGTTTCATCCACGGTCGATTTTGTGATATTGACCTATTATTAATAAAATAGTGGTGATCATATCTCAATAGAGTAACACACATAGTTTCATTAAAATCTGTGATGGTGGGTTACAGGCCTGCTTGAACTATTTTCTTCTTTTTCATTTAAAAAATGTCAATTTTCTATTTCTCCGGTATTTTGTATAAGCAATGAATCCAGCACAAAGGCAAAAATTGGAACATATTAATATTTGTCATATGTACTTGATGCATTTTTTCCCTCTAAAATATACAGCCCAGTTAATGGAGTGTCTCTCAATTACAATCAAATACAAAAATAATTTGCAATACAGCCAGGGTTTTTGCTGTGCCTCGTCATCGCGCGAAATCGCATCAAAATGCTCCATTTGGCTGTAAATGAATAATCAGATTTGCCAAATTGTGAGTGCTCAATTTCTCCTCTTTTTATGTGTGTCACAGTAAAATCCAGTTTTTATCCTCCTTACTAAATGATTGATGTTGCTTTTCATGCTCAATCACAGCGTACGATTTACATTACTCTATTCACAGAGATGCTGAGTCAATACCAACTAAATTTTATACAGCAGCCAAAGACATAAAAAAGATTCAATAGGTATTTCTCTATTGCAATTTATCACTATTATGCACTGGCTTTTCACGGTAAAACCACATACAAAATTGCTCCTATCAAGTGCCAAATAGTGAAAGGTTTTGCTGGATTGCCGAATCAAAATTAGCCGCATACCATATTATTTATAAGTATTATGCAAAATATCATTGGCTGTTCAATTGCCAGAGTTGAAATCTTATACCACTTTGTAGTGCATATTTTTTCAATGGTAAATCGAATATCGCTGTTTCAAATTTTTATTAAGACAGCTGAAAGAATGTCTGAAAATTTTTTACATATTTAGGAATATTTTACATTGTATTTTTATTTTCAATAGTACCTGTAGCAGATTGTCAAATTTCTATTTTATAAGAAGTTATAAAAAATAACATATTGAAAAAAGAAATTCGATAAAGGGTTAAAAGTAAACTTTTCTCACTTTTTTTTTTTTTTTTTTGCAAATGTTTTTTTGCTTTTTATTCGCCAAATCACTAATGTTTGTCAACAGCCAGCGAGAACCTTGAATACAATCAGATATATTTAGATTACATTAAGGAGTAACTTAAAGCTTAAAAGGCTGATTTATTTATTTATTTATTTTTATTTATTTATTTATTTTTTTTAACATTGTTTCCCAAATAGAAAATAATCCCTGGACAAATACCCACCGAATGTTTTACACAAAACTACTTTTTACTTGTCAGCGTTACTTTCTGGAGAAGGCAGGTAACACTTCTTGTCCAAACATTTTGCTTTCTTTAAAATCAAAATATTGCTGTTACATGATTTTATGGTGAAAATTATCATTTAAATTACATTTAATTTTCTACTGTTTGCCACAAATAACATTACATTTTAAGTTAAAAATTACATTCTTATTTATTAGTTACTATAATATATTAAGTAGTTACACCCTTGATGTAGAAATATTTTTGGATCTTATAGTGGAAAATATTCCCATTTAACAATATTTATTACTTGAATTAAAACAAACTTTCATGCATTTTAATTGTGCAATTTTTGCATTTTACAATGCTAAAATATCCTCATTTAAAATTGCAAACGGGGAAAATTCTATCTTTTCAAACTTTTCATTATACTCTGGTTATGTATGGGAAAATAATAATAATTCTTTCTTTTAATATAAGATGACTGCTTCTAGCAAAAACAAAAAGATCAAAAAAGAAAATTACATACTTGAGCAAATTGAGCTTTAAAATTATTTGCAGGTGCCGTTTCTGGTTCATCAGATGGATTATGCAAAGATGATGCAGTAAATGATGGTGATGTTGCACATGATTTAACACAAAATGTTTCTAATAATAATAAAAATTAAACATTAAAAAAAATGTTCAGCTAAAAAATAGAAATATATATCACATATAGATTCATAAAATGACAAAAAACAACACTATTTATTTATTTATTTATTTTAAATACATTTCTTAAAAAAGATTTATCACATATAGATTCATAAAATGACAAAAAACAACACTATTTATTTATTTATTTTAAATACATTTCTTAAAAAAGATTTTATCTAACTTCTTTAAAAGAAGCTGTTGAAAAGACATATTGTAGACTGTGGTGTATAATGTGCACTTTTGAAAAAAAAAAAAAAAAAAAAAAAAAAAAAACTGAGATTAGAATTTACAGATGTGTGTTATATGGTAAACATAAAAATAAAATATTAACATGTAAAAAAATATAAGTATAAGAATTTACAACTCAACATTAATAAACATGAAAAAGAACACATCTTCTATTAAATAATCTAACACAACACCAAATACTTTGTGACTTGAGTTTGTTTATGTTTGTAAAAACTATTATACTTTTTAATAATTTTTATTACCAGTGGCAAAGCTTCAGGTAATTGGTAGATTCTGTGATGACAAGAGAAAAATAAAAACAAACATTTTAATTTTATGCAAGTATATTTTGAAATGCTTTTTTCTTGTTCTTTTTTACCATTAATTTTTGGACTAAAGACAATGTGATAATAATGATAGTAGTCTCTTGTTTCTTATAATTGATATTTAGCAGTGCCATCTGTCGCTTTTCAAATTAGGTGGCTAAATTGGATCATAACTTGCTGCTACAAGGATTCGCCCAGATTTCCACATCTGGTCTTGCTTGTGCATACATATTCCCAGTCCCTTGCGACAAATCAGGCTATGGAAAATTTCTCACTTTCAGAGAAATGACGCTGCTTGTCATCGCTAATTTTATCAAATCCATTCTTTGTGCTGTCAGAGGAAAATTAGTATGTGCATTTCATTTTTAAACTTATTCCCTTTTTGAATTATTCTTAGAGAATCTATTTTGTTAATACAACAAAGTATGATATTTTATTCTTTAATAAGGCTATTAAATTAAAACAGATGAATAATTTAAAGATTTCTGCACCTTCATAGGTTAAATTGTATAAATACATTAACAATTTAATAATTTTTGCTTCATTATTACAATGTTTTCTCAAAATTGTCACTCTTAGTACGTTGTGGGTACATTAGTGTGATAATTTTATGAATTATCCATTTATTTTTTTGTTTATTACACCTTTCAAGCCCAAAATATTTTAAAATTTTTGGAAAAGTTACTTTTACATACTAAAAGTAGTTATCCAAATAACAAAAGATAAAATTTACTAAAATTTAATAATTGTAATTATTTTGCTTGATATTCATATGACAATAGAAAAAGGAATTATTTTCAAAGACATTTGGAAAATGTTGGCTTTAAAAAAATTCCCCAAATACCTGATTTTTTTATAGAAATCAATTTAAAAATGTTTTTCAGCTTTCATTTCTGAAATAACTAATAAGAAAAATACTTAAAAAAAAAAAAAAAAAAAAAATCAAAATTTTATTTGAAGAAGGTTTTACGGCTAAAAAGCTGTTTGCTGCCAATTGGTAACACTAGGCATTAATGGAAAAAAACTTTCCTTGGTTATTATTATATTAAATACACACATGATTTTTTTTTTATGATAGGGTAAGAAATTTCTAAAAAGTACTTTAAAAAGTAATTAAATCTCTTTACAAATACAAAAATTTATTTCCAAATATTATAACAATCAATGTGGAACACAAAATAAATTAACTTGAGTATATGAGTACAAATTAATGAGACAAAATGAGAACAAATTGCATGGAAATTTTTTAAACAATTATTTTTTATTAACCAACCCTTTCAGGTCTGGTAACTATTAATAATACATGTCTTTTAATGAAGTACTATTTTTTTTAACAAATACATTTTTTATTATTTACCTGTAGTTCATGTTAATATATGTCCAAGCATTTACTGCATGATTTCATTGGTGTTTAGGCATTTAGTAATAATAATAAGTAGTATTATTTGCTTAGTTCTCTTAGAGTCGTTTGCAATTATTTTATTTTAAACAAATATTTCATTTTTTAAATTTAAAATAAAAGTTGCTTTACTGAAAGAATCTAGTGTAACAAAGCACAAAAATCATTAAAAGTTGCAATATAAGTTAAATCTCTTATTGCAATACAATAATTTCTAAATAGCTTATATTTTTTCCTTAGACTAAGGTCATATTAATATGTATTGAATAGTATGCAAAACAACAACATTCGTTATTTTTCAGACAATGAAATATTTGTTAAATACTAATTAATCTATTTCAATAGTTAGTGTTAATCTTATTAACGTATTAATAATTTCATTAAAGGGAGATTTTTTTCTCTTGTACAGTAGTCAATCTGCACGTGTGATCAGGCCCGCCCGTCAGTTATTTTACATTACTCCTATCACAGCTGTTCAGTAACATATTTAATGTTAATATATTCAACTAACTTATTTAAGAATAATTCGAGATATGGTAGCATTGAAAAGACCATCTTCTATGAAGCAAGCAATAAGCAAAAGCTTTTTTCTTTAAATTATAATCCTTGGAGTTTAGAAGATGATAAAAAAAGAAAATTTAAATGATAATAAAGTAAACAAACAAAAAACAACAACAAAAACAATTTTTAAACAAGCCAGCAATAACCAGTGTTAGAATCTCAAGCCTGGAAAAAGTGTAAAGCTTTTAGTACAGATGGGAACATTCCTTGATTGTCTGTCCATTTATCCTAACTTTTGCTTATTCGAACTAGAATTGGTCTCTACTTGTTTGGATAATCAGCACTGTACTGTATTTCTATTTGTCTTCATTTTTTTAATTAATTTATTTAGTATTCTGTCAGTTTAATGTAACCAGTTTTAGCCAATTTAATTCGTTAATGATCATATTTAACAGATTTTACATTATTTTCTTCATACATCATTATTGGATGTAAAAGTAGCAGCTAAAAATATACATATTTTTTGAACTCTAAAACTTTTTTAATGTTTCAGATATAATGAACTACCAGATATAGCGAATAAAATCTTCAGTCCCTTGAAGTTCTTTATAAAAGAGTTCAACTATAATGCTATTACAGTAAAACCTCCATACGGACACTCCCGAATAGCGGATACCTTTATTTAACAGACAGTTTTCCAATCCCCACTCCCGAAACCTAAATTTTTGTATGTTTAACCTCTGAATAATGGAAAATCCAAATAGCAGACACTTTATTCGTCGATAAAGGATAAAAAAGTATTTTTTATAGAAAAAAAAAAAGCAAAAAGACCTCTGAATTTATCAGGACAATATGTTACAAATTTTGTGATCACAGATAAATGTAGATAAAGAGCTGGGGAAAATTACCTCCCCCCCCCCCCCTCACACACGTTCAGTGCTAAATTCAAGGGGTTGCCCGGGAGAAATACCTCCAGAGCATTGAAATGTCACCCAAGAAGATTGAGATTTTATGCATTTAAAGGTTAAAAAGTACAATCCTTCCCTCTCTGCCCGGAACTCTACAATGTTCAATAATGTCACATAGAAAAACAAATTACATGTAATCGCAAGCAAAAGTAAAATTTTGTAACCGATTTTTTTTACAAGAATATAATAAACAGTGAATAAAAGTGTGCACATTTTTATTCCAGTTTTATTGCTTAAAAAATAATTTTAATTTCTGATTAATTATATAATAGAGGTTTTAGTACATATAAAAGTAAATTAATATAATATTAAGCATTTCTTAGCGATTTTTGAATCTTTGAGAATTTCCCAATAGCGGACACCTCCGAATAGCAGACATTTTCTGCATTCCCGAGGTGTCCATTATTTAGAGATTTTACTGTATTTGATATGAATTTAGTGAAAGCATTTTATGGAAAATTCTGGTACAGTGTAAGTAAAATACTTCAACATTTTCCAAAAATATCATTGCTTAATTTCAATCCTCAACATTTTTTTAATAAATAAAAGTATTGCAAATGGCTAATAAAATTATTCATCTATACAAGTTATGGTGAATAGTGACTATTTCTGTTACATTTAAATAAAATTAAATAAATCATGCACTTATAAAGCTGGGGAACAAAAATATTTCTTATTTTTACATTTAAATCTGATGTTCTGAATAGAGCTGTGTTTACATTAAAATGGAACCTCCTAAATAAATTAGCCTAAGAATGAAACAAATTTGCAGGATAGAGTTTTGAAATTAAAAAGAAAGATAAAAGATGTAGATTTGTACCTGGACACTTTTTCTCCATCAGGAAATTTAAAATGCACCCAGATAAATCTTCATGATTAGACATCAAATTCCAAAATTCAATATCTAACAATCTGGCAATTTTGCGAACAATACAAGGTCCCATGCTGAAAAACATATGAATATAATAAGCGATTAAAAATGTTTATTCTCATTGAATAAAAAAAAAGGGGGGAGGGTACTGTAAATGTTTTAACAATGATTTAAAAAATATTTTGAAATAATTATTCAGAATTTATTCCCTAATAAATTTTAAAATATTCTGTTCAAAGTTTGTTTTCAGAAAGATACTAACTAGATAGATAGACCTTAAGACAATTAGACAAATACTTGGCAACTTTGTAATGGAATATATATTTTTTACAAGGATTAGTGTTATTATTTTTAATAAAAAACAACAGCAAAAAATATTTATGTGTAGATTAAACAAAAATATAAGCTATAACATTGACATGCCATTGATTTATAACTCAAACTTGTGAAACTGCCTTTTTAGCTCTAATTTTACTTTTAACTACAGTTTGGAAGCCAGAATAGTGAAATATTATTTGATATTAAAACATGGCTGGGGCAACTAAAGTAATCTGGAATCAAAATAACTTATAGTTCATTCTTAAGGTTCTAGGGGATTATAAACAAACCAGTTCAAAATACTTTTAATGATTAAGGTACAAGTGTGCCCTTTTTGAAAAAAAAGGTACCTTTTTACTTTCTTCTATCTTCAATAGAAAAAAGTATTGTAATAAAAAAAAATTTCGATTTCCGATTTTTGATGAATTGACACGTTTTAAGGGTCAGAGATTCTAAAAAACATGTTTTTACAAAATGTCTGTCTGTCCGTGTGTGTGTGTATCTGTGTCGTGTGTATGACGCCATTCTACTGTGAATGTTTTTGGCTATGGCAAGCAGATCCTACTTCAGTTTTAAAATATTCTGCCAGAAGAGGGCGCTGCAATCGCAATTTTTGTACCATTTTCAATATTGTACCAATCAAAAGTATATGAAGTTACGCATCGAATTAAACCAAATTTTTTGCGTAAGTGTATGGCAATGACTAGTTAGTCCTCCCTGAATTTGAATGCAATCGCCATTTTTGTGCCATTTTCAATATTGTACCGGCCAAAAGTATATGAAGTTATGCATCGAATTGAACCAAATTTTTTATGTAAGTTTTGGCTATGGTTAGTTGGTCCTCCCTAAATTTGAAAAAAAATCCACCAGATGGGGGCGCTACAATGGCGATTTTTGTGCCATGTTCAATATTGTATTGACCAAAAGTATATGAATTTATGCGTAGAATTGCACCAAATTTTTTGTGAATGTTTTTGACTGTAGCAAGCAGGTCCTACTTCAGTTTTGAAATATTCTGCCAGAAGGGGGCGCTGCAATCGCGATTTTTGTGCCATTTTCAATATTGTACCGACCAAAAGTATATGAGGTTATGCATCGAATTGAACCAAATTTTTACTTTCTTCTATCTTCAATAGAAGAAAGTATTGCAATCAAAATTTTTTCGACTTCCGTTTTTTGACGGATTTACATGTTTTAGGGGTCAGTGATTCCAAAAAACCTGTTTTTACAAAATGTTTGTCTGTCCGTGTGTCTGTCTGTGTGTATGTTGCCATTCTACCATCAAAAAGTATATGAAGTTATGCGTAGAAATGAACCAATTTTTTTGTGAATATTTCTGGCTGTGGCAAGCAGGTTCTCCTTCAGTTTTGAAATATTCCGCCAGAAGGGGCGCTGCAATCGCGATTTTTGTGCCATTTTCAATATTGTACCGGCCAAAAGTATATGAGGTTATGGATCGAATTGAACCAAATTTTTTGTGTAAGTGTATGGCTATGGCTAGTTGGTCCTCCTTGAATTTGAAAAAAATCTGCCGGAGGGGGGTGCTGCAATCGCGATTTTATGCTATTTTTTATATTGCACCACCTAAAAGTGTATGAAGATAGTCCTAGAACTGAACTAAAATTTTTGTATATAATTATTCTTTGGTAAGGCAAATAGGTCTTCCCTGAACTAAAAAAAAAATCTGCCTATCATTCTATTGTTCATTGGCTCGTGTAGAGACGGAAATTTGTTTTTACTCCAATTAAATGATTGAAGCAGAAATTAAAGATGAAAGCCAAAGTTTGTATGGTATTGAATTAAAATTATTAAAACATTAAAATGAGTAAGTATTTTTTAAAAATATTAAAATGTACGTATGAGATAGAAGAAAGTTTTGGGATTGGCACATCCAACTAGTTTTAGAGTAATGTTCTCTCTTTGAAAAATTTCTGCTTGGCGGGCCTTTTTTTTTCTTCTAGAGTTAACACTATACATATGTGGATATTAGAATTTCCTCAAATATTTAGATCCCTAATTAAAACATAAAAAGACATGCAAATGTATGTATGCAGCTCAGAAGGTGCATAAAACATAAAAACACTTAAAAATACATTTAAAGTCCTTTTAAAAGAGTTCAGAACATTTTTGACCATCATTTACATGGTCCTCATCAGTGAGTGACCTCCTCACTGATGAGGACTGCTTAAGCAACAGTCAAAAAACATTCTGAACTTTTTTTTAAAGGACTTTAAATGTATTTTTAAGTGTTTTTGTGCACCTTTTAAGCAGTATATATACATATATATGAATTTTTATGCTTTAATTAGTAAACAAAGTGAATTCTGCATTGATTTTGCTTTCAACTCCAATTGTATTTAGGTTCCTATAGCTCATTCTTAGTGAAAAACTGAAATAAAGATGGCTTTCCTGTTTTAATTGTTGGTTTTATGCCATATGATTAATGTTGAAACTGAATTTTAAAAACAAACACTCTTAAAATTCTGGGCAATGCCAAGAGCTTTAATTAATAATAATAATTATTACAAAACTGAACTTTTATAACTCTTTTAAACAAATTCAATAAATTGAGAACATAAATTGTTTCAATATTATTAATTTTATGGTTTGAAAAATGACATTTAAGAAATTTAATTACCAATGACAATATTAGCAGAAATTAAAAAATTAAGTTAAACAATTTTGAATGCATATGGCTAGGTTGAGAATAAGTTATAAAAGTGCTATATTAACAAATACTACTTTGGCAACTTTAACTTAGAAATTTAATATATATCTAGCACAGACATTTGTTCAGACACATACACTGTACCTTTGACTGAGCTTAATCTTTTCAGCAAACTTAGTTTGGTCTGGAAATAGAGTTACATTTCTTCTTATATACTAGAACCATATCACAATTTGTATTCTATCATTTGCAGACATAGTTTGAAAAATACTATAAAATTTTTGAATAAATATGCATCTGGTAATCTTTAAATATATATATATCTCAAAAAAGAAATACAGAAGTAGCATATTTTGTATTAAATATATTGAATCTGAATCTGTCTTGTTTTTTAAAATAAAGAAAAATCCACCAAAAAAAAAAAATTGTAATTTAAGAAATTATACCAACCATTTGAAAAATGTTTCACTCGAAACATTCATCTATCATTTTAAATTAAATACCAGTTGTCTTATTGTGTATTATCTGTGCCACTGCTATAAATGACTTTATACATGCTGCAATTTGAAGGTATGGTTCGTTTAAGTTACATCATTCCATTGTCGCCAAACATAAAAGTTGGTGACGAAAGAAACATTTCAAACTATGTAACATTGTTGGTGCGAAAGTAATCATTATTAAAATACAGCTTTGGCATATACTGTTATACTTGTAAGACTTTGGCATATACTGTTTGATTTTACAAAGCAGAATTTTGGTGATGGAGGTTTTAAACCAAAGTCGATCACAGCACATGCATCTGTGAATGGGTCCATCAGACATTGAATCAAAAAAGTTTTTTCTAGTTTTTCCCAAGCCGATAGCTTTTTAGTTTTCTTTTTAGGTGGTGGGAAATCAAGAGTAATAGCTATAACATTTTCCGGCTTGTTAGAATCACTATTAGCACTCAAATTTTCCTGGTTAGAACCAACCGATTGTAAAACGCTATGGCTAGTGGATTGGTTGCTCTCGAGACATGATGTTTTACAATTAATCGGTTCTGCATTAAATTGCTTCCTTTTTCATGATCGTCTTTCAACACGTAATTGGTTTTCAGTGGCTTGATACTCTTTTGATCTTCTCGTTTTCTGCATTGAAAGACATTTTTGCACCAAACCAAATACAGTACTACTTAGTTATCCCGTCAACCAATTTTGCCAAATGATACGAATCGCCAAACTAATAAGCAACTTATACATGTTGACTAAATTTTTATTTTAAATAACAAAAGAACAAATAAATTAGTAAAACATTAATAAAAAATCAAAATAGAAATCACTTTATGATTGTTTAAGTATGCATATTGTGTTTAATGTCATTGAATGCGACATTCACGGTCATTCATTTGTTTGGCTTCGGCTTTTTCCGTATCTGTTAATTTCCATCTACCCATTTTTAAATTTGTTAGTTTTCTCCTTTATTACAATGACTTTAAACATTTTAATTTTCTATTCAAATAAAAATTCTTCTAAAAGCAAAGAATTTAATTTAAATTCAAAAATGGCCACGTCATTTTGTCAATCCTCCACCGAAAACAACAACCATTTTTCAATGGTTAAAAAAAGAAGAAGAAGGGGAATTGGAAGTACCTGGGGTACAAGGATTTGAAAAATCTAGCAACATTCAAAGCATTGCTTAAAGAAATTTGGTACTTACGTAAAAACCGCATACAGCATTTAATCCCTAGATAAATTTCATGCCATGCATATACAAATATTAATGTATATAAGTACTAGAGTAATTATTAGTATGACAGAAAGTTTTGAAATCAGATTTGTAGCCAACTGGCATATTTTAACAAATGTGATGTGGCACTTTTATGGGCCAAACCTTTAAGCTTTTAAGTGTTTTACAGAATTATTCATGTATCTTTAATGATTCATAAAAATAATAGCTATGAAAATTATTTGCATGATAATTTGTTTATGATTATCTTACATATTTATCTATCTTATGTAGTGCAAAAAATAACATTAATATGAATTTCATGAGAAATCAACCCTTGAATTCAAAGAATACGAGATGAAAAAATTCCGTTACAATGATTGATGGATTAATGAACATAAAAATTTACTAAGATTTATTTTTAACCAAGTTTGTGAAAACATGGCCTGTGATTCACCATTGGTCCACTGAGAACTTACTTATGGTCCATGAAGTCTTTAGAATTTTACTTGTATTTAGCTGATTTGAAAAAGCTAATTTTTGAAAACATGCATAGGAAATATCTTACACAAACATATTTGTATCAACTGTGGTATCAGACATGTCAAAATCAGAAACTATGTGTCAATGTTATAAGTTACTTTTTTATTTAGGATGCTAGAACTATTTTTGATAATAATATTCACTTTAATTAACTCTTTATTAAGAAAAAAAAAGAGGTAGCATTTTTAAAGAAAAAAAAAACATCATTTAAGAGCAAGAATCTGAGAGAGTGACACACCCGTGATTCATGACATCTCAGATTTTCTCCAAAAAATTACCAGTTGTTACTAAACTTGTTAAAAGACCAAATCCAGAATATTTTGCTTCAAAGTTGAGTTGTTCATTTTTTATGACCCTTCAAAGGTCATCATGTCGTGAAAAAAAAATAAGCGTTTTTTCAGACATGGGTATTGCTATGACTCGCAGCTCTTTGCGCATACAACTTGCCACGAAATTCTTTTTATATCTGTTATGTCATGTTATGTTTAACTTGTTAGTTTATTAAATTTTGTTTAACATGACATACCTGTGTTTTTATCATCCCCAAGTCAAAACAATGTTTTGAAAAGTACGCACGGCGCCATTGGCCGTGTTCAGCTGTTACGCGCGCTGCACGCGCACGCTAGGAGCCACGGACATGGAGTGGATACTTATACTTGGTGGGATGTGCGTTCAGTCCTCGCTACTGTGCCACCAGTTACTGTAACTGTTCGCTCAGTAACAGATGGAGAACAGATCAAGGATGTAATTACTTGTAGTGCCAATTATAAAGATAATCTGTTACAAATGAAAGCGAGCTGGCTGGTTGAATGGTCAGAGTGCTGAGCTTGAACCCAGACGATATGGGTTCGAAACCTGCGCGGGCCAAAAGTTGGTTTGTGTTTATTTTTTTTTTTTTGGTTGCTTTTTATTAATAAATAAGACATTTTTATTAAAGGTAAAATTTATATTAATAATACAGAAGCACATGTATTTCTATTATAATAATAAAATACTTATTTAAATATGAGAAAATGAGATTTTTGCGGAGAAAGTTTTAATATTCCAAATTTAGAATATTAAAAGGATAATTAAAACGATATTAATATCGTTCCAAAGTGATTTATATATATATTAAGAAAATGAAAAAAAAGTTTTCTGCGAAAATATCCGTATACGCATAAAATAATTATTAATGTTCTTCTTCTTTTTTTTTTTTTTTTTTTTTTTTTTTTGAAAATTTTAGAAGTAATTTTTTATTGAGATTAGGATGCAAATATAATGCATGCGTGGATATTTTACGGTGTTAAAATCAAAATGGAAAATATTATAAAAGCAAAATTTAAAAGATATACATTTTTTTAAATTAAGAATATCTGCATACATATATTTTAAAGAAGTGAAATATTTGGAGTTTGCCTTCTAGTTTTATAATGAATAAAGTATGATTAGAATTTTTATAATTTTTCTATTAAAAGTATAAATAAGTGTTTTGCTTATACTAACATAATTTCGGATGTCGTTTGTTTTTCATATTTTATGACATATTTTGGCCTGTTATCCACACGGTATTAAAATATACAATCATTAAATAAGAAATATATACATACTAAAACTTCTTCTGAAAAATTATCTAACTAACAATGCAAATTCCATTGAAATCAATCCAGTATTGTAGATTACAAATCAATCTTGTAATATGTGGATACAGGGCCATCGCTAAGACTTTTTATTGGTGGGGGAGAAAACCTTAATATTGTCAAGTCAAATTTTTATATTCGCCAACTCGCTTTATAATTTTGCCAAGTTAACGCACTTTGAAAATGTAATACAATTCTTATTTGTAAAAAAATTAATAATATTCCCAATTAGAGTTGTAACTTTTGCAAATTCTATCAAAAATAGAAAATGTATTGCAGTTTTTATTAAAATTTTAATTAAATTTGACATAAAAGTTTTAAATTTGAAAAGTGTAACAACATTTGTCAATGTTTTGGGAGGGTACCCCCACCCCTTAGCTAGTCCCACGTGTGGATATCTCAACCTTGGTTTATCAACAGCATTCTATTAATTACAACAATAGAATCAACAGTATTCTATTATTTAATACGAAAAGTATAAAGCAACTGATAAATGATTTTTAAATAAATAAAAATAAAATTATTAAAAAAATTAAATCACCAATTGTTAAATTGTATCAGTCAACCTACCAACTTTGACAACAAACAACGTGCAACCAATAAGAGATAAGCACAAAACGCACAATCACGTGATCAAATCGCCCATCATTTTTTTTGCGTCGCGCGCGTCAAGGTTTGAGCAGGGTTGATTGTCATTTTTTAAATGCTAATCGGGCTTAATTACATGAAATAGGTCACGTGATACTTTTCCGGAATACTTTTAATTTTATTTGAGTGGTCACAGGTATGTATTTCTGTTACGAAAATCATATTTTGAAAGGATAAAGAGATATGGTATTTGTATTTACCAATTCTGAACCATAAAAATAATACAATAATTGAATAAGTTTAAAATTCTCTTCTTCGATAGCACCTACTCCAAGCAGAATCTTCTGAGCGCGCGCGCACAAAAAAAGCCGCTTTTGAACACGGCCATTGATTCAATCGTAGTTCTGAAGTAAATAGAGTGATCCTGTAAAGTTAGTTCTACTGTGATTTTGGATCACTGTGAATCGCCGTTCACGGCCTTGCCGCGGTCGATGTTTGACGTCATAGTTAATGGGCCAATGGCGCTTGGCGTACGTAGTTTTTCTTTTGGTATTTTCAGAGGTTTTTCTCCTCGGATAGTGGCAACATGGACTTTGTGGAAAATATGTAAATATTCAAGAACAGATTTGTATAAAACGAAGAGATGCAGTTTTGTTCTTCGCCCATGTTTTTCGTTATGAATGTTTGAAGAAAGTTTGTCTTTTTTTGATAGCAGCTGGTCTGTCTATGCCTTGTCATGACGGCATATAGTTAGTTGAAGTATGATGCTGCTTGAGTTTTAAGACTTTAATTATTTATGTTTTTAACCTTTTATTTTTCGGCATAGTTTGCTGAAGTTTTTGCTGTATAATTATGTTTCTTCATTAAAGTTTGTTGTTGTTGAAATTTACGCCTTTTCAATAAGTCTTCCACAATTACATTTCCACTACATTCAGATTCCACTGCGTAATTTAGATTGAATCTATATCAGTGGGTTATGGGCCCAGGCTCGTAACCCCGAAGATTGTTTTTTTGGGAAATGTGGAAGTGAAGATAATGGCGGTTCCTAAGAACTTTTCTGCTTATTGATTGAATAGAATTTTTTTCCGCCGAAGTTTGTGTTTATGCATGGAATTTTTGTTTGCCGACGTTGCCGTTCAGAAAGTTAGTGTTAATGCATAGAACTGTTTGCCGAAGTTTGTTTAGAATTTTTTTCCCGAAGTTTGTGTTGCCGTCAGTAAAAGAAGGGGGCTGATGGAAATTAATCAAAATATCACCCTGTTGACCGGCGCCAATTGGGAAGTTTGGAAACATGAAGTAAAGGTTCTCCTGCTCCACTACAATGCTTGGGAATTTATTGAGAAGTCTGAGGAAGTTACGACTGGCACACCGGTAAACAATGACGGTAAAGAAGTTCCTGCTGCTACAGAAGTTTCTGCTACTGTGACTGACTTGACTTGGAGAGAAAAGCAAGATATAAAACTAAGGAAAAACCGTGCTTATACGATAATCTACCAGTCATTGAGCAATGAATTCAAGCCCCTGGTTTCAAGTACAACAGATGGTGCAACAGCTTGGAGAATTTTACATGAACATTTTCAGCCCACTACCCGAGCAAGGATAATCCAGCTCCTTGATGTTTTTTTTAATACCAGATATACACCTGGAGAGGATCTAGGACTTTTTTTGTGCCGAGTTAAACAGGCAGCAGAGCGTCTTCGTGAAGTGGGACATGAGCTACAACCGTTGTATCAAGGCTACCAGCTAATCAGGAGTCTACCAGAGGAATTCCAGGCGACTGTCCAGGCTATTTACCGCTGGAGTGATGCTGAGTTTGTGCCTGATAAGATTGAGGCTGAGTTGCTACTGGAAGAAAACCGGCTGAAGTTGTCCCAGAGAGACCTTGCCAATGTTGCTTTTGCCAGCGAATCGTCTGTGAAATTTTCTCCAGGTAAATTTAAATCCAAAGGTTTTGAAAAAAGTAAAATTGGCCCTTGTTATTTTTGTAAAAATTATGGCCATTTAATTTCTAATTGTAAATTTAAAATGAGTAAATTTAGTAATGAAGTTAATGATAAAATTAAATTTGATAATTCTAAAAGTAAATTTGACAGTTCTAAAAGTAAATTTGATAATTCTAGAAGTAATTTTGATAATGTTAAAAGTAATTTTAATAAGTCTAAGAGTTCTAAAACTAATTTTAAAAGTAAAAATAAAAAATTTTCAGGGCCTTTGGAAACAAGTAATGTTGAATGTAAACATCTTTTTAACTGTACCTTTTCTGAACTGGAATGTAGTTTAATTGAAATTTCTCCCGAACTGTGCGAGGCGAACTCATCAGATCTGGGCTTCGGTAATACCCAATGGGTTTTTGACACTGCCGTTACAGCGCATTTTTGTAGCAATCGAAATTTATTTTTCACTTTTGAGCCAGTATCTGACTTGCACATGTCTCTCGCAGTTGGGGAGAAAGAATGTCCAGTTGAAGGTAAAGGAACAGTTCAGTTTTTGATACGTTGCAAAAATGGTAAATTTAATCGTATTATTTTAAAAGATGTTTTATATAATCCTAACTTGAGAAGAAATTTATTGTCTGGTGTTAAACTTGAAAGGTTGGGGATAAATTTTGTGAACAAAAATGGAAAAGTACATGTTTTTGATAAAGAAGGAAACGAGCTTTTTTATGCTTTACGTAAAAATGATTTATATTTTTTAAAGCCATCTAAATATGTAACTAAGAGTAATGAAAATAACAATCAGGTCAACTTTTCAGCTAATCAAGTAGATAAATTTAATGTAAACGAATTATGGCATGATAGATTTTGCCACATTAACAGTGAATATTTGGTAAACACCAGTAAACTGAATTGTGTTAATGGTCTCCCAGAGCTGTCAAAGTTGACTGATGATTGTATTTCATGTAAATTGGCTAAATCAAAAAGAGTTTCCTTTAAACTAATAGGTCAAATTCGTTCTAATGTTCCTCTCCAGCTGCTGCATATGGACCTTTGTGGCCCTTTACCTGTTTCATCTCATGGAGGAAGTCGGTATTTTTTATCTATTATTGATGATTTTTCTAGAAAAGTAACTGTTTTTGCCCTTAAAAATAAATCTGACACTTTTGAGACTTTTCTTAGATTTCAAAAAAGAGCCGAAAGGTTCTTGGACAAGAAAATAGTCTCTGTTAGGACAGATGGGGGGCTAGAATTTTGTAATGAAGAGTTTGATAAATTTCTAGAAAATCAGGGCATTTCCCATGAAAAAACGAACCCGTATTCTCCTGAGATGAACGGGACTGCGGAACGTTTTAATTTAACCGCCCTTGATGGTGTCAAAACTCTTTTAAATTCAAGTGGCTTATCACAGAAATTTTGGGCTGAAGCCTTGTTATGTTTCACATATGTTTGGAACAGGGTTTGTCACAAGGGATTTAAGAAAACTCCTATGGAATTATATTCTGGTAGAAAGCCGTCAGTTGCTCATCTAAAGAAATTTGGCTGTTTAGCCTATGTAGGTATACCAAAACAGAAAAGGAAAAAGCTCGATAACAGAGCCAAACTTGGAATTATGTGCGGTTATGCACAATTAACTAAGGGGTACCGTATTTGGATTTTAGATGAGCAACGTATAATTGAAACAATAAATGTAAGATTTGACGAAAGTAAAAGGGGGGTTGACATAATAAATTCAAAACAAAATTTTCGGTCTTTTTCTTGTTTAAATTTCCCAGCAGATGGTGATATCTTTCCTATGATTGATGACCTAATCGAGTCAGAAAGTAGAAGTGATAGCCCATCTAAAACAAAAGTTCAAATCAGTCCTGTTGAAACTAGTCAAAATTTAAATGATACAGATCAAATTCCTTGCAAATCCATTAATTGGGTTAGGTCTGCTGTTCCTAGAAAAAATGAGCCCAGGACTGATATTTACTATGGAATTGAGGGAACTAAAGTTAGATTAAGATCTTTAAATGATACAATTAAATACTGTGCGGATAACAATATAAAATATGATTATGATTTTTTTGATTTTAGTAAGCATAATACTCAAACAGGTAAAGTTTCAAATTTTTCAAATTCTGAAGTAAATTTAATTGAAATAAAAATCCCTAAAAACTACAAGGAGGCTTTAAAAACACCCGAAGCATCAGAGTGGGAAGAAGCAATGAAACAAGAAATGCAGGTCATGTATGACCGCAAAGTGTGGGACCTTGTTGAACCACCTAAAGATGCTCAGATTTTGGGAAATCGATGGGTTTACACAATTAAGAAAAATGAAAAAGATGAAATTGTAAGATTTAAAGCGCGCCTTGTTGCACAGGGATTTAGTCAAATAAAAGGTTTAAGTTATGAAGAGGTATTTAGTCCGGTTGTAAGTTTTTCAATTATAAGACTGTTTTTCACAATTTTTGTATGTCTTTTTAAATGGTTAAATGTACAAATAGATATCAATAATGCTTATTTATATGCAGATTTAGATAAAGTAATTTATATGCAGCAGCCGGAGGGTTTCATTGGTGATGAAAGTAAAGTTTGTAAATTGAATAAATCTCTATATGGCCTCCACCAAAGTGGTAGGCAATGGTTTTTTGAAATAGATGATGTACTTTTAAAATTGAATTTTTGTAAGCTCAACTGGTGTAACTGTGTTTATGTATATGAAAATAAACTTGTACTTTTATTGTATGTAGATGACATAGTAATATTTGGAAAAACAGAAAAGGATTTAGAGCTTGGAATAAACCTGTTAAAGAAATTTTTCAACCTGAAAATTTTAGGAAAAACAAAGAAGCTCTTGGGTATTGAGTTCGAGGAAACAAATGATAAGTTGTATATTCATCAAAGTTCTTACATTGAAAAAGTCTGTAGCTTGTATTCAAAATATAATTTTCCTATGAGTAATGTACCAATACATAAAGGGTTAGTTTTGTCTAAGATGGACTCTCCTAGTAATCAAACAGAAATGGATGAAATGTCTAAATTTCCTTACAGAAATTTAATAGGTTGTTTAAATTTCATTGCTGGTCGTACTCGACCTGACATTATGTATGCTGTAAATTTATTATCTCAATTCCAAGCAAATCCAGGTATGAAACACTGGCAAAGTTTACTGAGATTACTTGGCTACTTACAATATACTAAAAATTTTAAACTAGAATTGTCTAAAGTCAATAATTTAAAACTTTCTTGTTATTCTGATTCTGATTTTGCAGCTAATAGAGATGATCGTGTTTCCATAGGAGGTTTTATTTTGTTTTTAGATAAGTCACCAATTTCCTGGAAAACTTTTAAACAAAAATGTATCAGCCTCTCAACTATGGAAGCCGAGTATGTAACCCTCACTGAAGCTGCAAAAGAATTAATATGGATAAAAAATGTTTTAGAAAATGAAAGTTTGAATTTAAATTTAACAGAAAGTTTATTATTTTGTGATAATCAAGCTGCAATAGCCTTTTCAAATTCCCCTGTAGAAAATCAAAGAACTAAACATATTCATATTAAATATTTGTTTTTAAGAAATCTAGTCTATGATAAAATGTTTAAATTAAAGTATATCTCAAGTAAACTAAATTTAGCCGATCCTTTCACTAAACCTCAGGTCAGAGAGCAGTTAATGAAATTTTGTAGAGAAATTTTTGAAATCTAAATTATATTACATCTTGGTCACTCTCTTCCTTGCCATGTCTTTGACATGACATTGAGGAGACTGATATTTTTTTTTTGGAAATTTAAATTTTTTTTTGTAAATTAGAATTTTGGGGGGTAGATGAGATTTATACATTTTTCGGTCACTTTGGTCAGTACTTTGCCGGTGAATCTGAAAAGTTTTTCCCCGACTTGGTAGTGATTAGACAGACTTCTTTTTTGAATTAAGTATGTATTTTTGAAGTTTAAATATTTTGAAATATTTGTATATGTCTGTCTTTTTGAAGTTTTGTAAAACCTTGGGGATGCTAAAAAGGGGGCTGTTTGTTATGTCATGTTATGTTTAACTTGTTAGTTTATTAAATTTTGTTTAACATGACATACCTGTGTTTTTATCATCCCCAAGTCAAAACAATGTTTTGAAAAGTACGCACGGCGCCATTGATTCAATCGTAGTTCTGAAGTAAATAGAGTGATCCTGTAAAGTTAGTTCTACTGTGATTTTGGATCACTGTGAATCGCCGTTCACGGCCTTGCCGCGGTCGATGTTTGACGTCATAGTTAATGGGCCAATGGCGCTTGGCGTACGTAGTTTTTCTTTTGGTATTTTCAGAGGTTTTTCTCCTCGGATAGTGGCAACATGGACTTTGTGGAAAATATGTAAATATTCAAGAACAGATTTGTATAAAACGAAGAGATGCAGTTTTGTTCTTCGCCCATGTTTTTCGTTATGAATGTTTGAAGAAAGTTTGTCTTTTTTTGATAGCAGCTGGTCTGTCTATGCCTTGTCATGACGGCATATAGTTAGTTGAAGTATGATGCTGCTTGAGTTTTAAGACTTTAATTATTTATGTTTTTAACCTTTTATTTTTCGGCATAGTTTTGCTGTATAATTATGTTTCTTCATTAAAGTTTGTTGTTGTTGAAATTTACGCCTTTTCAATAAGTCTTCCACAATTACATTTCCACTACATTCAGATTCCACTGCGTAATTTAGATTGAATCTATATCAATATCTGGAATGTAAAAGGGTTGAACTTTATATAATAGATGAAAAACCCATGGCAAGTTTTTGCCGCAAGGTCACAGAAGGTCACAAAAAGATTCATTTTTGCTGTTTTTTTCCATTTTTAAGACCCTATAACAGCTTGCGCGTTCCACTTGCCATGAAAAAAGAGGTGGCAATTGAAAGCCATGCATTAGCACTTTTAAAAAATGTATATATAATTGAGGCAAATTGTATGCGCTTTTAGTTACAGAGTGCCAAAGTCTGAAAAATGTCATTTTTGACCAATATTCAAATTGTTATAATTTCTTGCGGCAACAACATTTTGAAATAATTCTTTTGTCATTGTTTTATTCTATTATTGCCATTTTCAAAAAAGTAAACTCCATTGAGGCAAGTTGCTCTTAAAAAATTATATGTTTTTTAAAATATGGCCTTTTCCAATAGTCAGAGCTATTTCATTATTTGAAACGAGTTGACTGGGTAACAATATTTTATACATTTTTTTGTTTATATAAATTGATGTTCTAATTTATTAGGTATATATGGTGTTAATGGCATTTATTTAATTTTAACCCTTTCGAGTCCGATTTTGTTTTTCAATTTTAGAAAAAATTATTTTCACTTTAATAATATTGACACTAGCTATCGTAATAGATTAATTAGAGTTTAACGAATACTTCATTGTCTGAAACATAACGAATGTTGTTTTCTGCACTATTAAATTCATATTCATGCAACAATAGGCTAAGGAAGAGTTTTTGGAGAGGGTTTAAAAATATTATATTGCAACAAGTTAGTGACATTACAACTTTCTAATACTTTTAGCACTTTATTACACAATTCTTTCAGGAAAGTAACATTTATTTTAAATTAAGAGGGAAATACATTTAAAATAAAATAATCGCAAACAATACTAAAAAAATTAAGCAAATATTTATTATTACTAAATGCCTTAACATTAATGAAGTCATATAATAAGTGCACAGATACATACTAACATTGCTATATGTAATTAGTAACAAAAGTATTTCCTAAAAATAATAATGCTCAAAAGACAGGTATTATTAATAGTACACCAGCCCTGAAAGCGTTAAAATGAAAATATTTGACATTTACAAATTACAACTTGTAATTAAAATGCAAATATAAATACAATCAGCCAACACTGTTAATATTTTTACATTGATTTATCAGTACGAGAAAAGAAAATCAAAAATATAACTTTCTTGTATGATATCTGAAGATACCTTTTAACAGTTATAGTAATCTATTCATGTATTTCAATTAATATACTTGGATAGCTATTAATGTTAAAGACAATTTATTTTTCCCATAAGGGTTAAAAGACATTTTGAGATATCTTAAAAGAAATGGTTATATCTTCGATTTTCTTTTCTTGTAATGATAAAACTCTGTAAAAATTCTTACAGTGTTGGGTGATTGTATTCATATTTGCATTTTAATTACAAGCTGTAATTTGTAAATGTCAAATATTTTCGTTTTAACCCTGTCTGAGCTTGTGTACCATTAATTATACATGTCTTTTGAGTATTGTTATTTTTAAGAAATACTTTTGTTACTAATTACATGTAGCAATGTTAGTATGTGTCTGTGCATTTATTATATGACTTTATTAATGTTAAGTCATTTAGTAATAATAATAAATAGTTGCTTAATTTTCTTTGTATTATTTGCGATTATTGTATTTTAAATGTATTTCCCTCTTAATTTAAAATAAAAGTTACTTTCCTGAAAGAATTATGTGTAATAAAGCGCTAAAAAGTATTAGCAAGTTGTAATGTCACTAACTTGTTGCAATATAATATTTTTAAACCCTCTCCAAAAACTCTTCCTTAACCTATTGTTACATGAATATGAATTTAATAGGGCAGAAAACAACAACATTTGTTATGTTTCAGACAATGAAATATTTGTTAAACTCTAATTAATCAATTAGGATAGCTAATATCAATATTATTAAAATAAAAGTAATTTTTTCTAAAATTGAAAAAAAATCGGACTCGAAAAGGTTAAAATTAAATAAATGCCATTATCATCATATATATCTCACAATATATTAGAACATCAATTTATATAGACAAACAAATGTATAAAATATTGTTATCCAGTCAAGTCGTTTCAAATAATGAAATAGCTCTGACTATTGAAAAAGGCCATATTAAAAAAAAACATTTAATTTTTTAAAGGAACTTGCCTCAATGGAGTTTATTTTTTTTTGAAAAGGGCAATAGTTGAATAAAACAATGGCAAAAGAATTATTTCAAAATGTTGTTGCCGCAAGAAATTATGACAGTTTGAATATTGGTCAAAAATGACATTTTTCAGACTTTGGCACTCTGTAACTAAAAGCGCATACAACTTGCCTCAATTTTATATACATTTTTTAAAAGTGCTAATGCATGGCTTTCAAATGCCACCTCTTTTTTCATGGCAAGTGGTACGCGCAAGCTGTTATAGGGTCTTAAAAATGAAAAAAAAACAGCAAAAATGAATCTTTTTGTGACCTTCTGTGACTTTGCGGCAAAAACTTGCCACGGGTTTTACATCTATTATATAAAGTTCAACCCTCTTACATTCCAGATATAAAAAGAATTTCATGGCAAGTTGTATGCGCAAAGAGCTGTGAGTCATAGCAATATCCATGTCTTAAAAAAACACTTATTTTTTTTCACGACATGATGACCTTTGGGGGGGCCATAAAAAATGAACAACTCAACTTTGGAGCAAAAAATTCTGGATTTGGTCTTTTAAGATGACTAGTACACCGACCCCAGGGTTCCCGGGTCACAAAGTAAAGGTGAAAACTTTTTTTAAATTTAAAATTGGAAAGTCTAATAATTTTTTTCTGCGTAATAGGCTTTTTAAATTGCCAACTAATTCCAAATAGCAATTTTATATGAAACATATTATTTATGTAATCATATACAGCTTTAAAAATTATCGGTACTTCCGTATTAGCAGGGCCGTAGCTAAGGGACCGCTATGGGCGACTAACCCCCCCCCTAAAATATTTTGAGCCCCCCCCCCTCCCCCCCGGAAAAGATTCCAAGGTCACTCAATGAATTTCTATTCCGAAAATTCAAATGAAATATTGTTTAAAAATCTAATTTAGTTTTGAAACCTTTTCACAGTTTCGCAGAGTTACTAAATTGTATCTAAAATAAGTGTTTCACACTCCCTCATCCTATTTGTACATATGAAGCTAACATGATGGACTATTTTGCACCAGTTATACTCTCAAAACTTCATCATCATATACTTTTCTAAGCATAAAATAAAGTTATTTTAACAGTTTAATAAGAAACAGAGTACCTACAATATGAATATGCACTAATTTATCTTTCTGCGTCAGAGAGAGAGAAAAAAAAACTATGAGCCCCCTACATTCTCTTGAGCCCTCCCTATTGTTCACTACGGCCCGGCGTATTAGACGCAAGATAGCAGTTATTTAGCCAAAGATTTCGCCAAAGAATAAAATTGCATTCTCAGTTTTTAAAAACAACTAAGAAAATAAGACACCCAGATAAAATACATTTTTGTAAAGGTTAATTGATATATCTTTTGTAAAGTAAGTTTACAACGAATTAAAAGTCACTAAATTCATAAATAAAAACGAAATAAAACCAACATCATTCACCGGGTTTTATAGCCGACGATATATTGACAAAACAGGTTTTTAATTACTATTTTTTTAGTTGCTATGAAAAAATGGCAACTAAAATATACAGTGATCTGTTATTTTCCATGGAGAAAAGAGATAGATGGATGTGCAGTATGCGATTAAAACGGTTTGATGGGCGTTATTCTTCCAATATAAGTCTCTCATTCGGCCCAAACAAAACAATCACATGGAACAGAGACCGAATTTTTTAACATCATTTTTTCTCTAAATGAAAAAGATCTGAATATATTTTAGCATTATAAAATAGCATTTCATTGTATTATGAATTAAAATTCAATCGCTAAAAGTTTTTCTTTTTTGTGAAAGCATGCCATTGTGTTTGATACAATGCAGCGAATTTTAAAGTTACATTTTTGGCGTCACCTCCAGCCACTAAACTGCATCTCTATTTTTTTTCTTTTTTACTCTATGGCTATTTTTTCTCTTTTTCTCACATAAATGCGATACTCAAGTTGCCACCATTAGAGAAATTGAACCAAAAACTACAAAAAAATTAATATCTCAAAAACAAATTGATATACAGTTTTCTAACAAATGGCATTTAAAAGTGCATTTTTTTCTCTAAACGATGGTATAAAGATTGAAAACGTGCAATGTCTAGAAGTTGAAAAATTTACAATAGCGAAAATTGCAAAACTGAAATTTCATCGGAAAGTGTTGCCATTCAAAACATGACGTATGGGTTATGCACAGATACGTTTGGCCTTGATTATATAGATAAGTAACAACTGGTAATTTTTTGGAGAAAATCTGAGATATCATGAATCACCCCATAATGCTAGGTGTGACACTTTCTCAGAATCTTGCTCTTAATACACTGCATAGATGACTGTGGACAAATCTTACTTAATTTTAAATTTCTGTTCCAAAAAATTGTTGGTACAAAGATAACTAAACAAAACATAGCAAAGCTGGGAATTATGAGTCTAAAAATTTGAAGATTTGTCGATTTTTTCACAATACTTTTCTTATACTTTCTTTTGCTATTTTCAACTTTAAAGAATAATAAATAAAAGTGATGATAGACGAAAATTAACAGGCCATTTACAATCAACTTAAGAAATAAATAAAATTTTTGCAGAGTTGGTCGGTAAAAAAGGCCCTTGATGATAAAGGTGTTTGAAATGCTTATTTTAAACAGATAGTTGATAGCATTAGTTACATTTCAATCAAAAAGTATTTTTTGATATGTAAGAGGTCTAAACTTCAAAAATGGTATTTGGTAAATATATAGTAATAAAAGTGCTATCATTTACTGATAGAGGAAATACGGATAAAATATTCTAATGTTTTATTTTAAAAACTTTTAGACTCTTCCTAAGCAATAATTCAAAGCATAGTTTTTTATTTTTCTTTCTTTAGTGAAGAAATTTTAATGCGGAGCTTCTATACATTCAAATGGAAGAGTTTATGCTGAATTCGATTCAAAATGTAACTTTTAAATACCTTTTAAGAACTGGATTTCTGAAATATGGAAATAATCAACAGTTGAATATTTGCTATTTGGTTAATTTATGTATGAAAAATTTGACATTTGCACATAATTGTTATTTATTGCATTCTTATTTGATATCATTCTCAGTGAGATTTCAGAAAAAACAGAACAAAAAATATTTATAAACATTATCATTTTTCTAGATTTGCAACAGACACGCAGCCCGAAAAGAAATTATAACAGCTTATTAAGCTAAAAAGGAACAATTCAAATATTTTCCACTTCACAAGTAGAAAAATATATAAAAAGAAAATAATAATGTAATGAAACAATAATTTTTTAAAAGAATAGCAAGATTTAAAAATAAGATATTCTATATTTAAAAGTAAAAAATAAAAGAAATATTTCAGAATGTAAAATCAGAAAAATGAAATATGATTATATCATTAAAACCATATTAAATACCTACTAAAACATTAATGTTTTCCTGTAGTGATAGTGAATGGATGACTCTGAGAATCCAAACCGGGTAAAATTCAAAATTCTATCATGAATTTCAGTATCCTAAATAAGAGTTGGGAAGACATAATTATTATTAATAAAATAAAAATATTTTAATGCCAAATTATTTAAGCTATTTTTTTTAATGAAAAATTTCAATTAGTTTAATTATCAGAATAATTTATAGATTAATCTAAATATATGATAATTTATTTTATATATAAATTTATCAAATCTATAATAATATTATCAAACTTATATTTGTTTTTAGAGTTAGGTTTTATGAATATACCTATGATATACAAGTCTCATGTTCAGAGTGTAGTCCATTGTAATTTAATAGCTTTTAAAAAGACCACATCTTTAAGAACATATATAATTTACATCATATAAAAATTTAATAACAAAGCCATCTTATTTTGTACTATAAAGGAATCCTTTAGAACAGTCATCTGCAGCCTGCGAGCTGCATGTGGCCCGGTGGCCTTTTTGTGTGTGGCCAGAGGCACTTAATCATTAATCCATATTTATAAAATTAATTAAGATCTTCATTGAAAAGCATTAAAGTCCTCCACTGTTTCTTTATATATTTTCATGGAAAGACAAAATCTGACCTGTTATTTATAACTAATTTAAAACTTTCTTATAGTATATTCAGAGATGCCACTGAGAAAACAACAAAAAAGAGAAAATTACACATAAAGTAACATTAACAACATTTCTCACAACATTTATGCATGAATTTTGTAACTATATTGTTTATAATAAACTAAATAAAAAATAAAATTTATAACAAACTATTTTTAACTTTTCTTTAATATAAATTTTCAACACTTAAGTCTTTCTACATGCCCTTCTGTCAATTAGTTTAAAATATGCTGTTAATTCATTGTGCATGAAAACTTATACGAGCAAATAAAATTAATTTTTTCTTTAGTCCTTAGTATTTTATATTAATTAAGGTAATACAGCAATAAATGCAAGGATTTCAGTGAAGAATTTTATGTAGCATCATTTTAAATCAATTTAGGTAATCCAAGTAAAAAAAATTCAATGATCATTCGTACAAGCAAATAATGAAAATTTGCAGGGTTTTTTTCCACAATCATTTAATAAAAATCACTTTTTATTTCGGGATCATGTGATGAAAATCGTTTTCTTTCGCGATCATTTGACAAAAATCTCTATTTTATTTTGCGATTGTCTGATTGAAATCGCTGTTTTATTCTATGATCGTTCGCCAAAATTTGTTTATTTTGCGACTTTTGTGAAAATCACTGCTTTATTTGCCGATCATTCGATAAAAATCAATGATTTATTTCACAATTGTTTGATGAAAAATGCTGTTTTACGCAATCATTTGCCAAAAATCATTTTATTTCACGATCATTTGATGAAAATTCTTTTATTTTGCGATCGTTGAAATTTGCCATTTTATTTCGTGATGATTTGATCAAAATCGCTTTTTTATTTTGCGATCGAAATCACTGTTTTATTTCATGATAATTCGATGAAAAATATTTTATTTGGTGATCGTTTGACAAAAATCGTTGTTTTACTTCGTAATCATTCGTTGAAAATTGGTGGTTTTTTTTGCAATCGTTTGTCGGAAATTGTTTTATTTCACGATCGTTTGACAAAAATCGCTTTATTTTGCGATAATTTGACGAAAACTGCTATTTTATTTTGTGATCTTTTGATCAAAATCACTGTTTTATTCCGCGATCGTTCAGCAAAAAACGTTTTATTTTGTAATTGTTCAACAATTTTTTTTTTTTTTTTTTTTGATTGTTTGACGAAAATTGTGAAGTAAAAAAAATTAAAAAAAAAAAAAGCAGAAATCAGCCATCTGGCAGAAAAGTGGCATTCCTGGCATATTAAATGCGTGTTTTTAGTTAAAAGTTTTTTTCACATGTACTCCTATTTGTGCTATAACCTTGTAATAAATTCTTAAACTTCAACACTTTTTCAAATATTATTCTAATTTAATTAAATTTGTGCTATACTTCTACAATTATATAAAGAAAAAAAAATTGTATGGGGCCAAAAATTATTAGAGAATTTCCCAGTTGGTTTTTTTTTTCTTTCTTTTCTTTCGAACCAAGAAATTATTCATTGTTATTATTATATTTTATGCTTATTATACAGCTAATCCGGCATATTTTTTCATCACTTGGAATAGAAATTTATGACAATATTTACTGTCTAAAAATAACGGTGTTAAATTTTACTTTGTTAATGCCTCCTCTTTAGCAACTTTGTTATATTGCTTTGATATACAACTTATTATACCTTATTATATTAATTATTATTATTATAATTATTATTATTACAATTTTATAAATGTGTTGCAGCCGGCCAGAAGAAAAGATTGAGTATGGCTACTTTAAAATAATTAATCTTTCAGAATAAATTTTATAAATATTTCAAAATATTAGTATTGCCCAAATTGATTGCAATACAAAAAGTAATACTATGTATTGGTATTTCATTTTTCAGCTATATAGGTAATTCATACAAAATTTTTTTTAGTTATTTCCTTTTATATGGTCTATATCATATGTTTCAATTCTCCAGAAAGTTTATATACATAATGCAGATTTGTACTTACATCAGAAGGTTTCATAAACAGTAAATCATTTAACTCTGTAAGATCTGAAGGAGCAGAACATTCAATATTTGAACAAACTAAAAAAGAAAATATATTTCAGAGTTACATTACTAAACAAGAACAAAACATTATGTTAACACATAGTAAAACAAAGCATTTTACTATACTACAATGGTTAAAATGACATATTTCTTAACATATTATTTTCTTCAAAGTGTGGATCCAGACAAATATCAAGACTTACTCAAGCCCCTTCACAAAATTCTTAATAAAGTAAAGCTCATCACAAAAATTAAATTCCTAAAAGCACTTAAAAACTTAAATTTGTTCAATTTCCAAATAAAATAAGCTTACCAAATAGGACAATTTAGCTGGAGGAATTTTAACAATAAGTATCTATGAATTTGATACGAAGTAAATAATTAGAGAAGCATAAATTAAGATATTAATAAAGATTTCTAACACATTTAACATTGAAAATATGTGCCATTTTTTTCTCTCTGGTCTCACAGTTTCACTGGGGAGTAGTTTCAACTAGCAGATGACTGACTTCAGTATTCAAAGAGAGAAAAATATTAAACTCTCAGTGTTTAACCAGAACACAATTACCCCAGATATATAATATTTTCAAGTACCAGATCTTATGCAGTGAAAACTCTCAGAACCTCATACAGCTATGCTGCCTGTTCTGCAAAGTGTTTTACTAATCCTTGAATTCACAAATAAAACTCATAACTAAAGAAATATTTTAAAACTTTCTTTCATTCGTTGAGATAATTACACTATTATAGAAATTTATTCTTACTTTTTCTGAAATCTCTTAGCCTATAACCTCCATCATCACACTCAGCATTTTCAGGTTCTTCCCACATTTTCAATGGAGAAATTGGATGAACTGGTACTCCTAAAAATTACAACTAAATTTCAAATATGGGAATAAAGCAGAAATTAAATGTATAAAATATTATTCAGCTAATATAAATATCCTTATTTCTTTACACATCTGGCGCATGTTTTTTCCAGTTTCCAGAAATCATGTTAAAATGTCACTAGACAAAATGATTTTTAACAGAATTGTGTTATGAAAAGCATCTACAATGAAGAGACAAAGAAAATATAGTACCAAACTGTGATTTAAAAAAATTTATAATTTGGGACTTACAATCAATTTTATGAAAAAGCAGAATAAACCTCAGATGCTCAGAGGGTTAAGAGCCAGGGTTGCAAAAAACCCACCTGCCCAAAAAAACCCGGGTGGGTTTTATTGGATAAAACCCACTCTAAAAAACCCAATAAAACTCACATTAAAGCGGGTTTTATTGGGTTTTTTAATATCTGTGGTCAAAGTGCTTAATATTCAGCAGGTTTTATATTAGTTTTTTAACTTTGTGTTTAAAAAGTTACACTATCCTATCAAAATAGATTGTGAGTGTACTGCTAAATATGACAAAGCCAAAATTGTCAAAAAAAAAAAATATTGTGCTTAATTTTTTAAAAACTTTTTAATATTATGAAAAAAAAGGCCAAAATCAATGTATGTAACTAATTATAACATTTTCACATAGATGAAAAATGACAAGATCTTTTATTTAATAATTGTAAAATTTCATAATGTCTCAACCAGATACAAATTTGACTAATTCCCTTTTAGCCAGTATTGGTTAAAAGAAAAAAAAAAGGAAAGGAGGGGACTTTTTTCAAAACACTCGAATATATATATAAATAAAGATTTTTACCCTATATTTTATTTCCTAATACATAGTGTACCATCCATACTTGTTTATAAAATTAAACATCACTGTTTATTGTATAAGTATTATAAATTCATTTCAAAATATTCAAATTAAATAATTATAATCAGTTATGTAGATAATTGAAATTCATTTGTAAAATATTTTTAGTAATAGTTCTGTATTATGTTCAGAGAATAAACTGTTCTATACAATGAACCATAGATATCTTGAAAATATTATCAAGCAACCTTTGATTGATAAAGAATAAAACATTTGTTTAAAAATTGTGTTCTTAGTGGGGAATATTGATAAAAAGTAATTTATTAAAATAGCTTTCAAATATGTGCTATGTGGTAAACATAGCTACGCTACTGAAATTAACTACAAATTGTGCTCAACAGTAGAGATGTATCCTATCAAAAACATGAATGTGAAAGAATGCTTTCTTTCAAGACTCCTTAAATCATAACTCTTGCCGTGCATAATATTCTTCAATTGCTTAAAATGATTTGTTATGTTACTTGTTATTCAATAGAGCAACTTAGCATGTTTTCACTTATTCAAATTTCTCTATTTAGTTGATCAGAGTTTCAAGTCGATCACTTCCTTAACTTATCAATACCTTAACTTCGATATACTTATTCAAACTTTCGATTGACTAGAGCTTTGCCAATCAGATTCTAGATTAAATTAAACTCCAACTCAAATATTAAAGTTAATGGTTGAAAACTTGCCAAGTTGCTCTAGTGAATAACAAGTAACATACCAAATCATTTTAAGCAATTGAAGAATATTATGCATGGCAGGAATTATGATTTAAGGAACCTCGAAAGAACTTGGTTTGCAGTTAGATCTCACTTCTTTTATTAGCGAAACCATTAATGAACTTGGCATTCTTTCACATTCATGTTTTTGATAGGATATCATTATTTTTTTGTCAAGTAAGTAGGTATTTGTTTCCTTTTTGAAATAAATAGGCTTAGTATTAAATTAACTTTATTTAATATTAATTAATCTTACAGCTTTTTCCTGCATTTATTCACCGTTTTCTTTTTCAGTCAAATTTATAAATTTTAACATTAGGACTGATTATATTCTTTTAAATTCCACTAATAAGTATGTTTCTTTTACATAATTGGGTACTATTTAATTATCCCGTCAACCAAAAAATTTTGTTGCCAACTTGGCGATATATTGCCAAACTGACGACAAAAATTATGTGCCAAAAGTGATGATAACTTGGCGTTATTTATTGTATTTTGCCAAATTCCCATAGACTCCCATTGTAATCTGGTAATTTATCCAATACTTTTGTTACGGCAAGGACTGTCACCATCATTTTGGCATCTTTTTTTTTTTTTTTAAATTGGTTTGCTAACTTCCCAAGATTGAAATGAAAATGAAAATTTTATACATTGATTCCCAAGATTGTTTAAATATCACTAGTTAGAAAGTTTTTAGAGTGCTTTTCGTGCATTTTTACACCTTTTAAATTTTGTATTTGTTAACAAATGTTCTTAGAGATCATTTATATCTTATAAGTAATGAACATGACAAATTTTATGTTTCTAGGCCCTTAACATACAGACATCGCATTTTTAGAACGTTTTTTGCCACTTTACTCCCTTTAGATTAGTGGTATCGACATAAGATATAGCCTATGTTGGAGCTAGGACTGTCACCATCATTTTGATATCATTACTTTTAAGATCAGTTTGTTGCTTGCTGAGATTGCTTAAAAATCCCAAATTATAACATTTTTAGAATGCTTTTTGTACATTTTCACCCCTTTTGAATTCAATATTATTTAGAAAATGCCCTTAGAGATCATTTATATCTTATAAATAATTACCATGCCAAATTTTATATTTCTAGGTCCATTAGTAACATAAAAGTTGCATTTTAGAATGTTTTTTGCTTCTTCAATGCATTTTGGTTAATGGTATACATACACATAAAATATAGGTTATGTTTGAACTGGGGCGATTACCATCATTTTGATACCATTAATTTTGAAATCGGTTCAGTATTTTCAGAGAATAGCTCCGATACTTGCCAACTTGCACTATTTCTGTTATTTCACGAAGTTCCCATGTACTCTAAAATGCCAAATTTTATATTTCCAGACCCTTAACATACAGACTTCACATTTTTAGAATGTTTTTTGCTCTTTTACCTCCTTTGGGTTAGTGGCCTCTACATAAGATATAGCCTATATTGGAACAAGGACTGTCATCATCATTTTGATATTATTACTTTTCAGATCAGTTTGTTACTTGCTAAGATTGTTTTAAAATAGCTATTTAGAATGTTTTTAGAACGCTCTTCGCAGATTTCCACTTCTTTCAAATTTGGTATTTTTTAGCAAATGTCATTAGCGATCATTTATCATCTTATAAATAGTTAACATGCTGAATTTTGTGCTTCTAGGCCTTTCAGTAAAACAAAAATCACATTATTAGAATGTTTTTTGCTTCTGAACCCTCTTTTGGTTAGTGGGACAGACATAAGTTTAGTTTATGTTTGAACCAGAGCAAATACCATTATTTTGTTACCATTACTTTTGAAATCGGTTTGGTAGTTTCAGAGATTAACCATGATACTCGCCAAAAGTGACGTCAACTTAGCACCATTTCTGGTATTTTGTAAAATTCTCATAAACTCTCATTGTAATCCAATAATTTATCTTCTAACCAACCATTAATGTTTAGTTAATGGTGATTTCTGATTTTTTCCTATCTATAGATCTAATAACCTACTTCCACACCAAATTTCAACTTCCATCAAACATTTTGATGAGTGAGTCAGTAGTAAAAATAGTGGTTTTTAGATGTCAATTTCTTGTGAACGATAAAAGATTTTGTAAAAAATTTATAGGGTTCAGAAATTAGAAGATGGTTTTACATGACATGAAAAATTGCAAGTGTGTAGTTTAAATAGAATTTAAATTATTGAGGGGTCAAAAGTAGTCTGAAATGGTTCGTGTAATATAACCCATGGCTGGGCCGGTGTGTCGTCTTTTACTTTGTGAACTTGGCTGATACACTACCATGTGTCTAGATCATTTGTTGAAGAATGATTCTGGCAATGGAACTGAAGGAATGATTCCAGTCTGTAAAAAAGAATCGGTTCTTTTTGGAACGATTCCGAAAAGGAACGACTTTGCAGATTCGGTCTTTTTTGGAACGATTCTGAAAAGGGCTGAACTATTTAATACATCAGAAGTTTTCATAAGAATTTTTTAAAAAAAAATGATTTTTTATAAATACTTACTAGATTCAAGTGAAGTTCTAGGAACTTTAGGAAATATCTTCTGCCTAAAACCTGTAACTATAAAAAAAAGTTCAGTGTTATAAAAACATATAAAAAATAACATTAAATTCCACTTCATTTAATGATAATAGTAATAACAAAGTTGCTTCTTTTGCAGGCTATTATCTTATACTATAATAGGAGCGAAAATTGTGTGTGTAAGTGTGTAAATTTTATCTTAAAAACAGCTCTAATGATTTTGACAAAAATTTATATTTCATCATTTTTCGGCACGAAAAGACCATTAAGCTAGGTCACATGTTTGAGAAAACTTGATTAGTCATGTTGGGTCATAATGGGTCAGAGTCAAGCTATTTGTATCTAATGAGTGGCTAAATCGATTTTAACAAAAATTTTTATCCAATCATTATTTGTCATGAGAAAACTATTGGGCTAGGTCACATGTTCAAAACTTTTTAATTAGCAGGTCATTTTTGGGTCATTGTCAAACCAATTTTATCTAAAAAACAGCTTTAATGATTTTGAACAAATTTTGTACAATAACATTTTGGATCACGAGAAGACCATTGGGTTAAATCCCATGTGAGGGAAAATTCGATTAAAGGGTCATTTTTGAGTCACTGTGAGTCATGCTAATTTTATCTAGAAAATAACTTGAATGATTTTGACTAAATTTTATATTCTATCGTTTTTGGGTACGAAAAAGTCAGTGGACCAGGTCACATGTTTGAGAAAATTTGATTAGTGGGTCATCACTATTGAGCTGAAGCCGGGGTGGGGTGCAGATCCATTCACAATTATTAAAAAAAATTCGTTTGGACCCTTTTTTAAAAAAATATATCACAATTATACACTCTAAGATAAAAGCTTGCCTAAAACGGAAACTAAAACTATTTTATATGCTTTCATTTTAGAAGGTTTTACTATGTAATATTGCTTGTACCCAGTATGTTAGGGTTAAAAATTCTGGGCACCCACCCGTTCAAAAGGCTGGTTACACCTGGGTGATTCTCAAAATAGGGGACAATTTATGTCTTTCAGCATACAAAAAAAATGAGAGGTTTTCTGTCATGTTTTTATGCTTAGATATGTTTTTCTTAATATTATTCATTATTTTCACTCAAGAATTACTCACTTTTTAGTTAAAAACACCTTAAAATAACAGAATAAATGTTCAAAATGTCATTAGCATGGATGTCCACAGCAGCTGTGCCTTGTATATACTAGCTTTTTCAAGAGTTAATATAATGTTTATAAAATAAAACAAATGTTATTCTTTCTTTAAATTAATCAAGGAGAGGATTTATCCAATAAATTTCTTTTTAAAAATAAAATTATAGCATATAAAAAAAGAATTAAAGTTTGTCCTCCATATTCTGTTTTCAAAACAAGGTCATACTATAACAGCTGTTTATTAATCAAAATTTCATTTTCACATATGACAATACTTTGAAAATATAAAGTTTCTCCATGGCAACAAGTAGCCATTTTATTCCAGCCTGAAAATAGAAGCATGTATTGTATTTTAAGAATAGAAGTTGAATATTAGGCGAGTACATCAATTGTATGTCATTAGAATGGATAATAATTTTCATGTTTATTTTACAGTTAAAATTTTTATTTTACTTATTTGCATAGAACTTTTGTGTTTTAAAAAGCCCCAGAAAGGACTATTGCATTGTGATTATATTATGGCTCATAATCTTATTTAAATTAAAATTTGTCATTAGCATGGACAAATATCAGTGTCATTAGCATGGTTTTTCTGTCCATGCTAAAGACTCCTATGTGCATAAATGTAACCAGTACTTATATTGTATCCTTTTTAAAGTTTAATTTTACATATAAATTTAGGTATTACATTTATTATCCCTATAATATGCATTAAATCTGTCAGAAAATCACTAAGACAGCTTCTTACACTGTTAGTGTCAGAATGTTGTTCATGTAAACAAAGTTTGCTCTTTGGTAATGTTTTTATTCTCCTTATATGTACATATGTAAAAATGGAAACTATTTGTTGGAAAGGAAGGCTAATAAACGTAGAAAAAAATATTTAAACAGGAAGAAAATAAAAATTTCTTAATATATTTATTCCATGCAATTTGTTTTGTCATTAGCATGGCTCAAAAAATACTAATTATTCTTTTTAAGTTAATTTTTGAATATTTAGCTCTGCTGACTACATGGAAAGTATACCTAATACTATATTAACAACACCTATTTTTTTCAGAAATTTTGCTAACAATAATTTTTTTAAGATTTCATTTTTGAAATTGTCCCCTATTTTGAGAATACCCACCTATGTTCATGCAGGCAAATTAAAATTGAATGCACATCAGATTTTACAAAGTTAAAAAAAAGAAAAAATTAAGAGAGCAGAACTATACACGTCTGATAACATCAAATGTTATAAAAGTTGCTCTCTTCTGTTTGTAAAAAGTGTAACCTGTGAATTGTTCTAAACCACACAAAAGGAATAAAATCTACATTAAGAAATTTATTTAGTAACTCAGTTATTATTAGCCCACAACATTAAGTGAAAGTTGAAAAATAGAAATGGCATACATATGGCTTGATTATGTTCCTTTGTTTGATTTAAAATAAACATTTTGGATAATTATCTTGAGTTGTTGATTTAAATTTTTTCAATGGTATTTTGCCATGTCTGTATAAATGTAAAATTTTAACCCGTTTGTTATTTAAATTTTTATATTGAAAATTTCATTATGATATTGGTATAAAAGAGTAATTTACTGTTGAGATGACTGCCTGTACATTATGTACTTAGAAGTAGAATAAAAAAATATTAGTATATCCATACTAATATATCTATAACATTTTATTTTATATTAAATGGCATACTTTTAATAAATTTGGTAATAATAATAAAAAAAATCACTTTTGATAGCTAGAAACAACATTATGAATAAATATTGTTTTAATCTTAGGATTTCATGTTGAAAATATTGTTTGTTATTATATAGCTATTGATAAGTACAAATTTAAAATTAAAATATGTACAATAAATACATTTTGATGGGATGATCCACTACTGTACCCCATGTTCTCCGATGTTTAAAAATATTTTTCAGGAATAAGATTTTTATAGTGAAAACCAGCAGCAGAATTTTTTTCTGCAGTCTGCAACACAAGTAAAAACTTAAAGAACAGTCTGCAGACCAATCCCTCACATTACATTATATGTACTCAAACCTCTGAAGAATATGTGATAGACATAAAAGAAAAGTATATTTTTAAAAAGAAGTTACCTTTGTTCTCAGAATTTTTAACACCTCGTACATTGTCCGAAAGAGCGCAGGGGGCTCCCTTTTGACAAAACCTGCAGTTTTTTTCATGATCTTTTGACAAGATGTCACTTTTTGAGCTTTTTCGACAAGATTTGACATTTTTTCCGAACTTTTGACGAAAACTTCAATTTTTTTCGCAATTTTTTGAATAAATTTGCCCTTTTTTTTTTTGCTATCTTTTGTAGAAATCTGCCATATTTTCGTGATTTTTTTTTTATATAAAAACTGCAGTTTTATCATGACATTTTGATAAAATTTTTCCTTTTTTTTTTTTTTTTTTTTTTTTTGCGATTTTTTAAAGAAATTTGCCGTTTTTTGCGATCTTTTAAAGAAGTTTGCCATTTATTCGTATTTTATTTTATTTTTATTTTTATTTTTTTTTTTACAAAATTTGCGATTGTGATTTTTTTGACGAAAACTGCCGTTTTTTCGTGCTCTTTTGAAGAAATTTGCCGTTTTTTTTTCGCGATCGTTTGAAGAAATTTGTCGTTTTTTCGCGATCTTTCGAAGAGTGTTCCGATTTTTCGTGATTTTTTGATAAAATTTGCCGTTTTATCACGATTTTTAGAAGAAATTCGCCGTTGTTTTGTGATCTTTTTACGTAAACTGCCGTTTTTTCGCGATCTTTTGAAGAAATTTGCCGTTTTTTCACGATCTTTTGAACAAATTTGCCATTTTTTCGTGACTTTAAGAAAATTTACATTTTTTGCGATTTTTTGAAGAAATTTGCTGTTTTCGCGATCTTATAAAGAAGTTTGCCTTTTTTCGTGATTTTTTGACAAAATGTGTCGTTTTTTCGTGATTTTTTGACAAAAGCTGCCTTTTTTGTGTTCTTTCAAAGAAATTTTCTATTTTTTTGCGATTTTTCGAAGAAATTTGCCGTTTTTGCGATCTTTTAAAGAAGTTTGCCGTTTTTTCGCGATTTTTAACAAAATTTGCGTGTTTTTCGCGATTTATGACGAAATTGATTTATTTTCGAAGACTATTTGTCGAAATTCGCGATACATTTAATGTCTTAATTTTTGGATTTATGACCGAATTTTTTTAATTTTTGCTAAATTTTTAACAGTTGAAAAATAGTCTGCAAACCTTTCCAAGAGTCTGGAACGTGCGTCACAGCGTTGCGCCGATTCTGCTTCCGGCAGTGAAATATAAAAATTTATATTCGTAGCTTAGTATTTGGCAGGTATACAACCAAGAGATAATTACCTACCCGCTGGATAAGTATTTATCCTGGGTATTATTTTAATAGGTTATTATTATTGGGCAGGTACTAGGGTTTGCAAAGTTAGATCCAATCTGAAAAAACTCAATAGGATTTTTCAAACTGGGCTCACTGAAAAAATCCACCAAAAAACCCATAATGTGGATATTTTTCAATTTTCAGCAATATTTAAAATTTTAAACAACATACATAATAAATGTAAGTCATTTTAGTTGAAAAAATCTATATATATATAGATATAGATTTTTTCAACTAAAATGACTTACATTTATTGTGTATGTTGTTTAAAATTTATATATATATATATATATATATATATATATATATATATATATATATATATATATTTATTATATACATATATACATATATATATATATATATATATATATATATATATATATATATATATATATATATATATATATATACATATATATACATATATATATATATATATACATATATATATATATATATATATACATATATATACATATATATATATATTATATACATATATATATATATATATATATATACGCCCATAAAAGAATCTGTCAGTAGATTTGCAACTTGGCCTCAACTTTTCCAACATGATTTTATATTCATCAAGTGTTGCAGCATTAAAAGAAATGTAAGCTCCATTAGAAAAAAAAAAAAAAAAAAAAAAAGTTTGCTACACATTTATCAAAGACAGGCATTTCTTTGCATGTAGTTTTAAAATTTATTCATAGTCTTTTGTACTTTTTATTTTAATAAAACAGAAGACATAGCCATACAGGGAGTTATTTCCTCAACATTGACATCATTATTAGTATTACACAAATTTGTAGACAATTGAGAACAAATTGCACTTGATGTTTTTTAGTATTTGAAGAACTTTCATTTTTTAAAAATTTACTTTGTTATATATGTTTTTATTATTATTATTATTAATTTTTTTTTTTATAAGCAAAACATTTGTTTAGATGAAATCTAATTCTTTCCATCTTGCAGCTTATAATACTTCTGTCACAATGCACACATTTACATTTAAAAACTCCATCATTTTTCACAACTTCAGGCCAATGGATGAAAAACTTTCTGTCACTTTCTGGCTTTTTTTTTTTTTTTTTATAAATATGAATGTTTAAAAAAATCTTGAAATTCGTAAAATGAACGAAGTTACTTCCCTTTCACATTAATAAGTTTGAATTCATTTACCTGTAAAGCAGTATAAATCTAATCAGCTAAGGTACAGACAAGCAACATCAACAGATAAGAACACACAAAGACTATTTACTGGCCAATTTGAAAATAAGAACAAAGGATGATTTAGAAAGCCAATCAGATTCCAGGGCGGGGCTAATCAAATCATACATTGCAAACCAAATAGAGTTCAGCAGGAATGGGATTTAAATGCTGTTGCAATCATAAACATAAAAACATTTTTTTTTTCTTTTTAATTTTTAAAACTAAATATTATTATAAATTTGAGTCCAACTGATGAATTTTTAAAAGATTTTTAGACTCTCCCTATTTTTATATTGTATACTGCTTGAAATGAGCTTTTTTTTTTTTTTTTTTTTTTTTTAATTGTGTAGCAGGATGTCTTTACTTTTTTGAGACACTTTAGGAACTTTTATCTTCTGAACTTATTGTTATACCAGAGTTTCCCCAGGTTTAAAAAGGGACAGGGCGTTACTGTTCTGAAAAGGGTGCTTTTTACATTCTTCAGGGCACTTTTTTAATTTTTAAGGGCATTTTTATAGAGTTGAATCTAGAATCTAGCGGTTCAAAATATCGTGGAAATACAGAAATTTCATCAAAGAATCCCGGGAAAAATAAAAAAAAAATAAAATTCGTCAAAAAATTTAAAAAAAGGGTAAATTTTGTTAAAAGATCGCGAAAAAAACGGCGAATATTGTTAAAAGATCGCAAAAAGGTCGATTTTATTAAAAGATCACAAAAACAGCAGGTTTTGTTAAAAGATCACGAAAAAAAAACGGCAGATTTTGCTTAAAAACACGAAAAAAACGACAAATTTCGTGAAAAAATCGCAACAAAAAAACGGCAAATTTGTGACGGATTGCATATAGATTCGAGTGGGGGAGCGGTCGCCCCGGGCGCGGTAATTTAGGAGGTGCCAAATTTATACTACAAACGTCATTTTGGGCTGACACAAGAAAAATTCGGGATGGGGGAGCTCAAATTCTAATTATGCCTCGGGTGCAATTTTCTCTTAGCACAAAAATGATTGTGAATCAGGAAAATCCGCTTTTGGAGCAATAAAAATACAATTTTGAAGCAGGGAAATTAGTTTTTAGAACAGAAAAATTCATTTCTGGCATTAACTTTTTTGCGCTACTTTGACAAAATTTGCATTTTTTGCGATCTTTTGACGAAATCTGCCATTTTTTCGGGTTATTTTGACGAATTTTGCGTTTTTTCGCGATTTTTTGGCGTAATTTGACATTTTTGCGAATTTTTTGGCAGAATTTTCCGTTTTGCGATTTTTGTAGGAAATTTGCCCTTTTTTTTCACAAATCTTTTGACGAAATCTGCCGCTTTATCGCAAATTTTCACGGAAGTTGCCGTTTTTCGTGATCTTTTGGCGAAATTTTCCGTTTTTTGAGTAACGTTTGACAAACGTTTCCGTTTTACACCGATTTTTTGACGAAGTTTGTCGTTTTTTCGCGATCTTTTTAGAAAGTCTGCCGCTTTTCCGGGAGTCTGTGACGAAATTTGCCATTTTTTCGCGAATCTTGTCGGAAATTAGTCGTTTTTTCGCGATTTTTTAACGAAATTTGCCGTTTTTTGGTGAGTTGTTGACAAGTCGCGAAATTACGAATTACGCGTCCCGTGGGGCGCGTAAGAGCTATTTTTTACGTTCCATTGTCGATCTATTGCGTAATTTACGCGCTATAGCGCGTACGCTTCATTGCTGAAGGGCTGCGTTTTTTCAAATGAAGGGGAAGAAGGGCGCTATTTTTTTGAATAAACGATCAGAGGGGCGCTTTTTTTTAAACTAAAGGGCAGGAGGGGCGGAGCGCTCCGCTGAAACCCTCTGGGGGAAACTCTAGTTATACTTTCTTTGCTTTTACTGTTGGTGAAAAGCCTATGGTCATTGGTTTCAGATGCTGCAATAAGTTTTTTCCTTCCAAGTCCTACAGGAGATTTTTTTTCTTTCATTATCCTATTTATTTTACTTATTTTATTTTCTTTCTTTTTCATTTAATATATATATATACATACATGGAAAAAATTGTTCTTTAAGAGCTAGTGAAGATTCTTGAAGTGCTCCTTAAACTGTTCTTAAAGAGCTAGTGAGATTCCATATTGCATAAAAATACAGTACATTAGATTATGCATTTTTTATTTTTTATTTTCTTCTTACTTACATATTTCAAATTTTGACATTACATTCGTTTATTTTAATTCTAAAGCATATTTTGAATGTGAAGCAAATTAACAATTTATATTTTATGTTAAAAATTAATTTGTAAGAAACACTGACATTTGATCTCAGTTTTCAGTTTCTAACACTTTTACTGCTGAAATTTTCTACACATCTTTGTATCTTCTCTGATGCTATCATTTTATGAATTAAAATGTCTTATTTACTTTCTTAGGCACATAAGGTCAATTCATCAGAAGGTCATTCACCAGAATTTAAAAGTTAATAAGTTCAGAAAAAAAAAAAAAAAAAAAAAAAAAAAAAAAAAAAAAAACAGAAAAATGCTCATGAACATTAGAATGCATTAATCACATACACATCATATGACATTTTAATACCTCGTGCATGAGGGTTTTTTTTTTTTTTTTTTTTTTTTTTTTTTTTTTTTTTAATGAAATGTCACTTTATTGCTAACATAAAATTTTAATTTAATGCCTAACCAGAGGTTGATTAAGGAAAAAATTGAGAGCTATTTAAGGTCCCGCTACAAAATATTTTTAAATAAAACAGGCCCCTTTCTTAAAATTCCTTTTTAAAGCATGTCCCTTTCACAAAATTCTTTTTTAAAAAAGACACCAATTTCTGAAATTCTTTTTAATAAAATTAGCCCTTCACAAAATTATTTTTAATAAAACCAGTTCCTTCATATAAAAATTTTTCTGATAAAATAGTGCTCTTCACAAAATAAATTGTAATAAAACAAGCTTTTTCACTTTTTTAAAAATAAAACAAGCTTTTTTACAAAATATTTTCAATAAAATAGGTCCCTTCACAAATTCTTTTTAATAAAAAAAAAAAAAAAAAAAAAAAAAAAAAAAAAAATAAGCCTCTTTCTACAAAATTTTGTTCCATAAAAGCAAACTCTTCACTAATTAATACTGTTTTGTTGGATTTTAAAATCTGAATCCATTATTTTAAATTTACTCAAATAGATATGATCTACTTATATTCAAATTTTGATCTGTGATATGTCAGCCACAGCTGATTTGCTTATTTTGTATGATATGATCCAAATATAAATATTTGTTCCAGAAGCAGCTTCAAAAATGCATTACAATCAAGAACATTTGAAAAGCAACACTTAGTAACACTTGTCAAATTGTGTGAAAGGAATACTTCTGGCAATTAAAATTTAGTTTTATTTATCTACATTTTTCTTATCTATTGAGAGAGTGCCAACATAATTGACTATACTTACATCACATATGATGTAGAATCATTAGCTTTAAAAAATAAATGAAACAAAATGAAATAAAAAATGAAAATGTGCTTTGGATATCTTGCCAGAAATAATAATTTTGTAGGAAATAACAACAATCTTACTTTTTAATATTCTTAAAACACATTAGTTATGTTTTGATTTCATGTATGGAAAAAATGTGTTCCAAAAATAGATGAGAAAGGGTAAAAGGAACCTACATAATGCAATTACAGATTACATATACATATATATATGTGTGTATATATATATACATATATATATGTGTGTATATATATATATATATATATATATATATATATATATATATATATAGCAACATTTTGAATATATGAGCCCAATAACCAAATTGAAAGTAAGACAATTAATTTAGTTTGGAAATATTTTATTAAAATCGTTACAATGAAAAAAAATACATAAGATATATATAAAGAAACATCCCAGTAAAACATGGTTCATACACTTGAGACCAAATAAAATTCAAGCACTTTTCAAGGGCTATTTTAATACACACATAAAAATGGCTCTAGAATAATATATCATAAAGGAAATAGTCATCATGTTACCTGTGAGTTTAATTATTTGTTAGTAAAGATACTTTCTAAATTTTCATCTAATGAAGTTTTATTTGTAATATAAAAAGAGAAAAAGGATTAAAATATTAATTAAAAAATAAATGAAGATTAAATGTAAATTTAGATTAAAATGTAAAATCAAAAGCAGGGGTGATTATGGGTGAAATTTTTTTTTTCAGATATTCACATTGCATTTTCGGAAATCGGCGGCGAGGAGGGGTATCCACGATCTTCAGACAAAATCGGCGTTTTCCCATGTTTTTTTTTTTTTTTTTTTTCTTGACGATCTTTAGACAAAATTTGCAATTTTATGCGATCTTTTCTCGAAAACGGCATTTTATCCCTGCAATCTTTTGACGAAATCGGCGTTTTTTCTGTGATCTTTTGATGAAATCGGCGGAGGTTTTTTTTATTGATCTTTTGACAAAATATTTGTAAGCGATCTTTTAACGAAATCGGCATTATATCCACAATCATTAGACGAAATCAACGTTTTCTCGCAGTCTTCAGACGAAATCAGCGTTTTAACTGCGTTATTTAAGTGAAATTGCCGTTTTCCCGCGATCCACACAGGAAATTAGCATTTTTCAGCTATCTTTTGATAAAGTTCGTCGACAAAAACACTGCCGAAATCTCATTTTTCCATGAAATATTGACAAAATGTGTGCTTTTTTGGAAATCCTTTCACGAAATTTGCATTTCTCAGCGATTGTTTTTTCCGCACGCAAAATCATACAAGTTGGCAACTATGAGCAACTGATAACCCAATTTTAAATTTTCGGAAATTTCAGACGAGAATCACCCCTGATCAAAAAGAAAAAAATTGTTCTTGGCTAATAAAACTTAGTAAAATATAAGTCCAAAGTCAAATTGAGTTAAATTCTTTGCAAATCTTTTAATGTATTAATAACTTCCAGTATCTTTTGCCGCAGTTTATATTCGGATTTTTTCAATCCATATATCATTGAAAACGCACTTTCTTGCCATATTTCTTTATTGATTATATGACTGATGAAAGAAATTAAAAAAATAAAATCGATCGTAAAAATCATATTGTAAAATCCGGAATAGATCACATTAATAGAAAGACACGTTCGAAACAAAAACTAAAAGAGACTTGTAAAAGGCTCAAAATTGTTGATGTCAAATATCTGTAAAGCACGACTAATGAGCAACCAATTACATCGACTCAGCAAAAAGACCCCAATGCCCCGCGGAAAAACAAACATTTCTTCCTGTTGAAAAAGCGAAGTTATTCCAAAGCTAGTGCATTCTGATTTGTTGTCCTGAGTCGCACTTTCCAGCTGCTAATGTGTAGTAGAAATTGACGTAAGCGTCTGCTCTCTCCTCTCATCTGGCAGGAGGAGCACATTGGCGAAAAACCACACTTTTGGCTATTATGCTGCAATCTGCGTTCTATTTCCCCCCCCCCCCCCCCCGCCGGTGTCTGCATGCATCCGATTTTTACCGTCAAGGAAAGATGCCAAAAGGGTTGTTAAGAGGAGAGAAGGAAGTTTTTGGCTGTAGGTGATTCAATGTTCCATTGGGAAAGAAAATAATACGATTGTAGTAAATTTTTCAAAAATAAAATGTATAAAGGTTTTTTTTTTAAGAAATTTTAAAATTTAAGCATTAATATTGTTTTTTATCTTTAAATTTTTCCAGCACTTTTCATTCCTTGAAAATGAATCTTTTTCTTTCCAGCACTTTTCATTCCTTGAAAATGAATACTTTTTTTTCCAGCACTTTTTCTATTTTTTCCAGAGCGTACGAACCATGTAAAACATATGAAAATAAGATTTTTAAAAAAAAAAAGAAAAAAAAAATAAATAAATATAGTAATAGTACAAATAAATAAATATAGTAATAAGTACTCCTGAATATATATTAAGCATAACTAGGTCACGCACAAAGGCCAGTATTAAATACATGATGAAAGTTGAGATTCAAGTATTAAAAAAATTTTAGAAGGAAAAATAAAATGAATTAGTGAAATAGAGTTATTCAATTTAATTTTTAATGAAATTAAAATAAATTTTTGAAGATAAGGCCAAAAAAAGTTATATAGCTATAATTTTATTTATATTTAGAAAACAATAATAATAAAACTATTGATGAATATTTCAACTGAAAATCAAATTTCAAATTCTTTAATTGCTTATAGGCGTTAATGCCAACGTAGTGAAAAAGATTCCATGCCGGGGATCGAACCCGGGCCATCAGTATAGCGCACTGACGTTCTACCGACTAAAACAACTACTGATGAAGCCACCCTTACCTTTAATTTTTGAAGGATTAAAGGGCTTCTTTAAATACTCCATTACTTTCATAATCCTTCGCTTTCTTGAATTTGTTGTTGCTCGAAGACAGAGAATTCTACATATTTTAAGTATCTCAGCTCCATCTAACCTAGTAACAAAAGTCCAAATATTTAGCATGAATTAGGAACTCATTATTAAAAAAATGTCTTAAGTAAATTTGAATTCAGGGAGTTTAAAATTTAAATATCTTAGAAAATTTTTCAAAAGTTAATTACAAATGAATTCTAAAAAAGAAATAATCTAAAGAAATGAAAAAAGCAGGTAAAAGTTCTATACCTTACTTATTATTATCATTATTAAATTAAACTGATTGTGTTTAACAATCTAAATAATATAACAAATTTGGCAATAAAAAAGATTTTGCTTTAGGTATCAAATTATGCTCTCATAACACATTTACTGTCAAATGACCACTAGAGGTCAAATGCACTCTTTACTGATAGACTGACACTTTTCCTAGAGTCATAGTTTATGAGCCACAAATAGAAAGATCCTTATAAAATAAACAATGTAAATGATATCCAACAATCAATCAGTTGGAAAGAAAATATTTGGAATAATTGGCCTTCAAATCATGTAGCAGCCAAAGTGTGAAAAAGCATAAAATAATATGATTCCTAATCAGATAACTTATTTAAATATATTGAATAACAGTAACTAAAAATTATATGTTAGCAATGTGTTCTGAAAAATTAAATGACTGAAATCTTAAAAGTATGAGAAAATTGAAAACTTTGTTCACTTTCTTAAAATAGATATGCGCTTCTTGTTTATCTTGACACACATTAATATTGACAGTACTTTGAGTTAGTACTAACTCAAGTCACTTAGACAGCTTAAAAGATACATTGAAATGATCCATTTTCATAAAAAATTACACTTACCATTTTTAACAGAGCATTTATTTAGCTTTACAGAATAGTTTTGACTTTGTATGTATTCTAACTAGAAGCTAAAATATTAAAGAATTGGTAAAGTTCCAAAATCCAGAAGAAACCGTTAAAACAACCAGAAGTAAGCATATAAAATAGTCAAACAATACTTTTTTTTTTTTTTTTTTTTTTTTTTTTGGCAAATGTTATAGATTGTATTATTATAATATTAAGGCATTTTTCTTAAAATTTAAAATAATTAACATTTAAAAGAACATCTGGTAATGAGGAATTTTAATAAACATCTGCAACAGTTATTCATCATTTTTATTAAAATACAAATTTCTCAAAATAACTTTTTTCAGATAATTCACTTTTTTCAAAAATGGTAACTCAAGATTCTACAATTCATTTTTTTCTTTTCCAAACTTGATATGTTTGATATATATAAATTGTAAATTAATTTATTCAACTTAAAAATTATGTATAAACCATTATAAAATTCTTTGAAACAGATCATTATAACAAGTGCAACATGGAACTGAAAATACAATAAACATTAGAAAAATATTTGTGGAATCAAGGCAGCGTCATCAAGCCCATATTATTTTGATTACCAAAAATAATATGCATGGTTTCATTTTTGCATTAGCCTAAGAAGTTAAAGAATGCAAAATCAGGGCTACCGCACACAAAAAATCCAGAAAAAAAGCAGAAATAACACCAGACAAAAAATAATTAATAAAAATACAAGAGATTAAATAGATTTTTTAAAAATAATATCATCAATTGAAGATATATATATATATAATGCTTCATGAACAAAAGAAATGTTCACTATAAGAATATTTTCATATTATGGTATAATGTTTGAATAACAAAAACATAAAATATCTAGTATTGATTCTTCAGTTAGCTCAAAAATATTTGTTTATAGACATAACCTAAAAATTTCAATTCATTAACAAGATGAGTGTGTAAGAATAATTTTCAAATTAATTTTATTTTGAAATCAATAATTAGATTCGCATGAAACATTTGTAATGTTAGTAAAATTGATATGGCAAGTAAATTAGAAAAGGCTTGCCAGATTAAAAGCAGAGATGAATGATCGTTGAGAAATTTACAGTGAAGGTTAGAATATTTATCCAGGAATTTACACTAATACTTAGGCCTTGATTTATCATTTTAGAGGGAGCTAAGACATAGTGAAAGTCTAAAGAGGTTAATCTCAAAAAATAGGATTTTTTTTTTTTTTTTTTTTTTTTTTTTTTTAACAGATTTTTATTATGGCAGATATTGCATCTATAATACAATCAAATCTGCTAAGATGAAATAGCATGTGACAAAACTTTTGTTTTAGGCAGGTGTTTTCTTAACAAGTATAATTCTATTATTAAAAATTCATCAATGAAAATTATCTACTACAATTATATGTCAATAAAGCATAAATAAAACCGAAGTCAACAGCAAATTTAAAATTATTCAAGAGCGTTCTTATCTTATACCATCTCCCTCTCCCACACCACCTTCAACACATTATAGGACTCATTTTGGAGCATACATGACATTTGCAATACTTCAGTTTTGATAGTGCTTTCTATTTTTTCATACATAAGACACATTCAGAATAGCCTCTCCATGATGATGATTTTCCCTAAGATTAACATATTCCAAAAATCGGATACTATTTTCTCAATTCTTTTTAATCATAATTTGTGGTTGACAGTAAGCTTTTTGTGTATTCACTAAGATGAAAACCTGTCTAATGTAAAATATTTTTTCTGATTCCTTTTAATTTTATCTTAACAGTTTTCATTACATTTTGCTAAATTTTCATAATTAAACTTAATATTTTCAACAAATTTTGGATGAAGCTGCAGCTCCATCAGCCCACTCCCTGAATATGCCACTGAATACTTTACTATTAGTACTAGAGAAAATATAATTTCCTTGCAATAGTTCATAAAAAAAAAAAAAAAAAAAAAAAAAAGAAAAGAAAAAATGACAATGGAAAGAAGACAACTTTTATAAAATTAAAGTTTTTTTTTTTTAAATTTAATTGAGAATCAAGATAACTTTTAATAATAGTAATTAAAAAAATGCTAAATGAAAGCTTAAAATAATGTTTTGTATGTTTCTGAAACAATTTTTTGACTATTGACACGGAAAAATAGCAATTTGTTAAAAAAGTATTCCTAATCTTATTAAAGGAATTGAATAAAACATTATCTAAATGCTATGAATAAAATTAACATGAAAGTATAATGTACAGAAATGTAATTTATAGACAAGTAATGAACAAGAATTAATAATATAAACAACCACAGAAGTGAATTTGATGAATAAATATACCTCATAAGAGTATCATGAACATTACAGATGAATTCATTCTGACAGTCAAGGAATCCACTGAATTCTAAAATGTTTCTTCTGCATATATCAATCTAATAAGTCAATAATTAGTGTTAAAATAATAACAAAAAGAAAATATAATTAATAAATTTCAATTCATTTTTTAAAATCTAAATTATACATTCTTAATAACCAATAACTAATATAGTCATATTAAGTGAATAATAGAATATGGGAACAAATTATTTACTAGGGTCCCCCTCCCCCCCAATCTAGGGTCTCAAATCATCATTTATTTACTTATTTATTTGAAGAACTCAGATGATAAAAGTAGTATAAGACCCCCCCCCCCTCCCACACACAGACACACACACACATACAAAGAGTTAATCATATGAATGAAGATAATCAATCATCCTCTACCTTTTAAAATTACTATTAAAAAAAAAAAAAAAACCACAAATGCATATTTGGAACTTTATAGCACATTTTCTTAAAACGATAATTATGTCACTTACCACCTTTATCCTTAGCTCTTCTTTATTATATATATATATATATATTACAAATTAAAAAAATTTTCGCCAAAACTAACCTTTATACTATCTTAATTTTCTTATAATAATGTTCTGTACTTACTTCAAATTATTAAATTAAAATCTTGTTTCTAAATCTAACCTGTTAATCTTTATGCAGACGATATAAATTTTTAATTTGCCTTAAAAAACATTATTCCAGTATGCGTAAATTTAAAAAGATGACTCTAAATTAAATTTTCTTAATTAAATTTTTATTTCTTAATATTCCAAATAAAATTAATTTTTCTGTTTTTATCAACCCTTTTTAAGAAAGTCTTATTAAATTTATTCAAAAACTATACCTTTCAAAAAATATCATTATTTTATTTTATCTATTTATTTATTTTTCCTCCGTCAACCTTTGATAGTGTGCATATTAATAAATTCATTTTTCTTTTCTTTTTCTCTTAAAATTAATCATCTCTAAAAATCGTCTGCCTAAGAAATCCTGAGTCGATTATAAATTGGTTAAATAATACTTTTTTTAAAAATAAAACTATCGTCTGAATGAAGTGTTTAATCTCGAAGCTGGACAAGAATTCTGTTTACATAAAAGAATGATGGTTTGAGGTTACAGAATGTTCTAGAATTTTCTTTTTAGATTTAAGAGGGGAAGCCTCGAGCTGAGAAGGAGGATTCTTGGGTTTTTTCTTCAATGAGTACGGCTCGCTGAAATAATGATGGAATGTTTCGGTAAAAGACAGTTTGCAAAAGGAGCTTTTCCCTTTCTCATGACTATGGATTAAATAAATGAACTTACAGCAGCCAATGAGTAATTTATTGGATCCTCTACATCTATTTATTTATTTTCCTCGGTGGCCATGACTTCTGTGCGGTGAAAGGAAAACCCGGCGTTGATGTGTCTGGCTCCTAACTTTTAAATCGTCACATATATATATAAGACCATTAATAGTAAACAATATTAACCATTTGAAATTAACCATTGAATTTAATAACTTATAGAACATTGAATATGGAAGGAAAAAAGAATAATATGAATACAAATGGAATTTGTAGAACCAAAGCAGAATCTTCAGGTCCCAAATACTTTGGAACTACAAATGGAGTGTGTGGTTTCATCTTCATATTTGCGATGAAAAAGCAAAACAATACGAATTTGGGACTACCAACACACATAAAACCAAATTTAATTAAAGAAAAACCAAATAATGTATAGTGGATATGGAGAAAATAAAACAGTTATGAGCTATAAAATAGAATGAATCCCAAATGCACTACCTTAACCCTGATATTGCACGTGGTAAATTAAAACATGAAGTATTCATATATCATATGACAGGAAAATGGAGATAATAAAATAATAATAATTAAAAAAAAACTTATTGTACACATTATAATATTAAATTAATAAATTAATTAAAAGCAGAATAATGTAATAACAGAAAAATTAAACCATACACCATAGTTTACCCTATTATTATTTAAATCAATAACATTTATTTTGACTATGCTAGGTTGAACTCAATATCTTAATTAAGGAAGATTAAAGATTAAAAATTGCTTATTAAGAAATGTACCCTATACATTTAGTAGTGATATAGTACACTCATTTATTAAAAGTGAAGTGCAATTTAATAATGTAAATGATTAAAATTATTAATATAATAGATATAACTAAACAATAATCCATACATTGGTGTTATTTAAACTCCATAGAAATTTTGTACCAAATTAACAAATTAATTTCCCATTCTCAATTTTTTTTAAAATTAAATTAACCTTTGCGTATTATCCAGACAACACTGCCCTCCTCCGTATTCTAACACATCTATCCACCCAACTAACCTATTATATACATTTTTTATATACTTTTTACATTTTTTATTTTTTATTCTTATTTTTTATGTTTTAATAATTTTTGTACTTATTTTTTACGCAAAGTGTTAATTAATTATTAGATCATGTACTTTCTAACTGTATATTAAAGAATATATGAATTTTTTAGGAAAACCATTAATTATAGCATCATAAACAAGCTTTTTAATATTAATATTAATTAAATGAGAAGAACATAAACATTTTATTCTATATAAATTATTATGAATTATATTACGATATACAGAATTATGAAGACAGGATTTAAAATTATTTTATGTATTAACTTTAAAATTAAAATCTTTCCATTTGTTATACATATCAGTTATCAATTTGTTTTCTTTTAATATAATTTTAAGACCTAAAAAGTGAATGGTATTATTAAAAAGCAGGTTTTTTGTAATTTCTAGATTGGATGGATAATCAACGAGTAATTGAAATATACTGGTATTATCAGTATCAATTAAAATTATATCATCTATGTATCGATATAAATGTATTTTATTATTAAAATATTTACGTTCATGTTCATAATGATACAAGTATAAGTCTGATAATGTACTAGATGTACTACTACCTTGTGATATACCAACTTTTTTTAATATATATAATGTTATCTTGCATGATAAAATATTATAAATAATGAAATTAGTTAAAGTAAGAAAATAATCCATATCAATGTTCGTTGATAGATCCAAATCATGTTGATATATTTTTTAAAAGATCATTTATGATATTATGTAAATCTAATAAATCGATATTATTAAAGAGATCTTTGAAGTCAGAAGTAATTATATTTTTTTATACAATTAAGATTTTTCATAATATTGACCAGTTCATAACTATTCTTTATACAATATGTATTATCACTGGTTTTAGTAATTTTATGTATTTGATTAAGAATTATTAATAGAAGTTTGTTAGCAGCATTATTATAAGTATTGCAACCAATTGTAACAGTTCTAAATTTAACAGGATTCTTATGAAATTTGGGTATAAGGACTAGATAAGGATATTTAAAGTTAGTAGAGTTAATGTCTAATAATTTATAAAAGCCTTTAATTTTACGATTGTTTACAATTATGTTATCATTAGTTTTTTGGAATGTATTATTAGTAGATATACTAGATTTAAGCAGTTGATGATAATAAGATTTACATATAATTGCATAATTATTTGGAGATTTATCAACATAAGTTACGACAAAGTTTTGTTGCAATTTAGTGATTTGCTTGAAAAGATGCTTTGTATTTACATAATCAAGATGTGGAATACAGTAAAACCTCCATAACGGATACTCCCGAATAGCAGACACCTCTATTTAACGGACAGTTTTCCAATCCCCACTCCCAAAACCTTAATTTTTATATGTTTAACCTCTGAATAACGGACATTCCGAATAGCGGACACTAATTTTGACGATGAAGGCTGAGAATTTTATTTTTAAAGTGAAACAAAACAGAAAAAAAAGTAAAAAAACTCTAAATTTATCTTGACAATGTGTCATAATTTTCTGACCGCTGATAAATTTAGGGTTAGGCTGGGGAAAATTCCCTTCCTGTGCCCTGTATTGAATTCAAAGGTTTGAGTTGGGAGAAAATGTCCCTTCCTCGTCGAAAATTTGAGATTTTATGCTCTTAAGAAGCAGCAAAATATGGTAAGCAGTTATACATTTTAATAAGAAAAAAAAAAAAAAAGATGATTAAACAGTATTAAAACTACCACCTTGACTAGAACTCGACAATAAAAAGCAAATTACATGTAATAGCAAGCAAAAGCAAAAGGTGTGCACAATTTCGTTTCAGTTTTATTGCTTTTAAAAAAATTTAATTTCTGATTAATTATATAATAGATGGTGGTATATTTTTATGGTCATATATTTAGGACATATATGTGTCAAATAAGGAAACAAACGAATTTCTTATCAATTTTTGAATCGCCGAGATTTTCCCAATAGCAGACACCTCTGAATAGCGGACAGTTTCAGCGCTCCTGAGCTGTCCGTTATTTAGAGGTTTTACTGTATTATATTTTAAAGACTTAGTTAATTTATCAATGACTAAAATTTTCCACCGATTGAAATATTCAATAGGTTTGTTATAATATATTGCTATTTTATATATAAATATATCTATATCGTAAGTAAATTATTTTATTATAGAATTAGTGTTTAATTTGGATGGAATTCGATACTTAGTACCATAACCCATTAATTTTCTTAGTGTTAAATCATTTACAATATTAAGATTGCTAGTGATAATATGTCCATGATCATTATTAATGTATTTTTGTAGAAAGGGGTCATTGCATTTAAATGGTAAAGTACTAGCATCAGAAGTAGATTTTGAGACTGTTTTACAGTTAAAAATCTTTCTACCTATAATTATGGAATACTTAAAAGTTTTTGATAATTGAATATTATTTAATGGAAAATGACAGCCTTTATCATTTATTATAGAATTAATATTAATTTTATTAAATATTTGATTAGAAAAAGTGATTACCATATATATATATATATATAGATAGATAGATAGATAGATAGATATTTTGTTATGATTCCAGTTCATTTTAACTATTTTTAATTTTATTGTAGTTTTCATTCGCTAAAAATTAACAGTATTTGGTACCATTTCAGTTTTTCTTCCATTAGAAATAGTGATTTATTTATGTTTTTAGTGTTCCGTACTTAAAAAGTAAAAACAGGACCATTACAAGATCACTCCTGTGTCTGTCTGTTATAGTAATTTTATTTGTAAACAACTGACATGCTAGCACAATGCTTAACGAACTTAGTCCTTTCGCTCTCAGCAACTGAAGTTAGTGGGCCCCTCAGACCTAGCTTTGCTTGGAAAAATTTTGCTTTACAAATATAAAATTACACAAATTTGAAGTTAATTTTCAAAAATAATCCGAAGCATTCATCACATGACATAGCCGGTTGTAAGCTACCAAAGGCATTATTTTAAGACCTTTGGGGACTAATTTTAGGTTCATTTGGATAGATTTCCGTTTTAAAATATAAAATCATAACAATAAGTTTGTAGAATCTTTATAATAACTTTGCCTGAACATACTGGGGATGTCAAAATACATTTAAAAAAAAATAAGTAAATAATAGAAAATTGATATTTTCACCATTCACAGAATGAAATAGAACATGTGCAGTTAAAGATGATTTTTATAAGCCAACTTTGTTCTTTAAAAAATAAAAGGAAAAATAAAGGGTTTGAAAATGAGAACTTTCTCAAGTTAAAGGAAGTTGCAACAGATTTTATTGAGATGGAAGGGGAGTGGAGGCGGGGAGAAAATAACACTATTTGATTAATCTAACAAAATATTTAATTTCCATATTTAAAAGTCTAATTGACTACTGGCAATTAATGAGTAGTTATTTTCAGCTCTTGTTGTAAGGAAACTGCTTAGTATGCATATAAATCATAGTTTTCAAATTTTCTTCAGCTTTTTTTAATGAAATATTTTTACTTAATGATGCACAAAATTGTAGAATTTCCATATACTTACATGAAAACTCTGAGCAGATAGCAACCATGGAAGCTTATCTAAATTAAAAATTAAACTCTGTTATGCTAGAATCTATTAATAATCATGACTATCTAGCTTAGTTCTGCTCGACTATGGGTATTAAGGTGCTCATATATGTCCCAATCAGATGATCAGCATAACCTGGAAATTTTGTTGATAATGAAGGTATGAAAGACTTGGTAAACTTTCCTGGGGGATTACTATTTATTAAAAAATTTGTATGGTTAATTTTACTTTCAAGGAGAATTAGTCAATAGGACCCTTCACAAAACTTTTTACCTTATAACATGACCCTTTATAAAAAATTTTGTCTTAAAAATAGATCTGTTTCAAAACTTTACCATCTCCAAACTAAACTTCTTACAAACTTACAAGTTTAAAAGTTAAATCTGACCTCTCCCTTTAAATATATAATGAAAATATATATCTTCTTAAATATGTATAAACCAGAACCTGAATATAATGACTATTTCAAATTCATAAAATTATAACTGAATTTTTCAGAAACAAAAAAATTTATTTGCATTATTACAAAAAAAAGGAACCTGCTTGAAATGTCTGGTCAGACCCTTGCATTTAAAAGTTGATACTAACATCCATAACATCTGGTGAATTCCAGAAAACAAATACAACAAAACTTGTTTAAATAGAATCTTAAAAGATTAGAGAAAATTTTAATTTTAAATAGGCTTCTGCCTTAGCAAGCATGTTTATATATTCCTTTTTCACAGGGCCAAGATTTTATTCCATTTCAAAAAAGATTGTTATAGATAACACACATTTTCACAGGTTTTACAGAAGTGCACAAATTTTCATTTTATTTTTAGTGGTTTTTATACACATTTTAGATATACACAAAAAAGAAACTTACTGATTCATCTCGACCATATAAAAGACGATGAAGCAAATTTAACTCCTTCTCATTTGCCTTTTTTACATTTTCAACAACTGAAAAGGACAATATATTTTTTAAATATTTTATACCTATGAAGAAACATTTAAAAAACTTTTTTTAAAAAATCATAATATATCATACATATATACAATCTTTACTGTGTTTATATAAAACAAATTTTCTTCAAGATAAAATAAATTCAAGAAAAACTAAACGAAAACAAATTTGGGTTTCTGAATTTATTCTATCTTGAAGCAAAAAATATATCTAAAATAAATTTCTTCTTCTTATTATTCTTATTATTTCTTTTCAATACTGCTTTTTTGTCTTCTTTTTTTTCCCTTTCCTTCTTTTGGTCATTAAAAAAATTATTTATAACAGTAACCAAAATATTATTTTATTACTTATAATCAATTCTTGTAATTTATTCGTAGTACTTAATGCAACAATATAAACATTAGTGAACTGAACAAAGAATATAAATTTATATGTAAAATTTTAAATCTTACTTCCACGAAAATGCTTTAACTTTTTTCCTGGTCCTTTCAGAATATAAGCTGGTAAATCATAGGAAGGTTCATCTAAAAGTGTAATCAATAAATAACTTTAAAATTTAGAAAGAAAAATGTAGATATTTATAAATTAAATGACAATTTTATATAAAATTTATATAATAAAAAATAATATTTGACAATTAATTAAAAAAAGACTAACACTAATAATAAAAATTGAATTTTTAAAGTCTATATTTAAACTAACATTTTAGGAATAACATTGACTGCCATTAAATAATACTATGGAGTAAATAGAAAGATGTTTTATTAAATTTTCATCTTAAAATTATGAATTAATCATTTCTGAGCATTATATAAGATATATTTGGAGCAATCAAACAAACAAAAAACTGAATTAACTTTCAATTAAAATCTATTTCTAACATAAATGTAAGTACATTTTAATAAATTTTCAAAATTTATTATATATACATAGACTCCCTCAAATCCGCACAGCTTGGGACCAGAGGTTTTGCGGATTTTAGAATTTTGCGGATTTCTGGTCATTGCTTTGTTTACATTTTTTCTTAAATAATTTGAATGTAATTAATAATGAAATTAAAAGTTAATGAATGCATACAATATACTAAAATATTAAAAAAAGTAATAAACTAAAATAATAAAAATTTAGATATTTTTTAAAAGGATTAAAATACTAAAAGGAAAGGTCAAGTTAATAATCAATAATGTACAATTAAATATTCATTATAAAAGAGGAAATGTGTTTTTTCTAAATTATTCAATGAAACTTGCCTCATAAAGGTGCATTACTAATTCACATCAGGATAATAAAATAATGAAACTTTATTTCATGTTTAGTCAGACTTAATAACTAAATAAGCTTGATTAATACATAACTATATTTGGTAAGATTGTGATTACCAATGATATTAGCAATATCTTTATTTTTTCAGAAATAAATTATTCTTTCTTCATGAAAAAACATGAATTCAATAACCTTAATAAAAATTATAAATTAAAAAAATGTATGTAATTGATATAAAACTGAAAAAATCAATTTTTGCACCTACATCTGGACTGAATGTTTCATTGTTTACATCCGTAAAATATGTGCGGATTTTAGAGAGTTGCGGATTTTAGGAGTGCGGATTTGATGGAGTCTACTGTATATATAAAAAAAAACTATTAACATTAGTACTATTTTTATATGTTACAGGCCAGAAGGATGAGCAAACAAAAAAACTTATTGTACTTCATTTTTAATAGAGTAAAATCTACAATGAACATTTAGTAAAATGAAGCCTTTTTCAATAAAAAACTAGTCAGAGTGGCAAGCCCAAAACTTTCTTCTATCTTATGAATATTAACACTTATTGAAAAATGCAGCATAGCAGTGCCACCATTTAGGCAGTTTACATTAAAATCTAGTCTGCCACAACTTATGTCAACTTATAACTGAATCTGAAATTTGATGAAAATCTGTACACTAGTTTTTGAGATAGAGCTATTGCAAAATCTTAAAAAAAAAATCTACATAACAGCGCCACATGCTGGGTGATGTACACCAAAAACTAATTAGGATAATTTTTTTTATCAGGCACTAAATGGATCTGAAGTTTGATGAAAATCCATGCATTAGTTCTTGAGATACAGCTATTATGATATTGTAAAAAATGCAGTATAGCAGTGCCATCTGTAGGTCAATTTGCACAAAAAATACACAATTTGAGTCTATATCATAGACTAACTGAATCTGAAGTTTTAGAAAAATTCATACATTAGTTCTTGAGATAGAGCTATGCATAATCATGAAAAATGTACTACAGCAGCGCAACCTGTTGAGCAATTTTGACCAAAACATAATCAACACCATGTTATATCAAGTACTAGCTAAATCTAAAGTTTTATGAAAATCCATGCACTAGTTCTTGAAATATGGCTATTGTGGAACTTGTAAATAAAGCAGCAAAGCAGAACCATCTGTTGAAAGATATACACCAAAAACTAATCAGATCTAGTTTATATCAAAGTCTAACAAAATCTAAAGTTTTGTGAAATTCTGTGCATTAGTTCTTGAGATAGAGAACCTGCAAAATTTTTGTCACATACAGATAGACAGTCAAACTGACAAACAGACAGACATTTTGTAAAAACATGTTTATCGGGTCGTCTGCTCCCTAAAACCTGCAAATCCGTCAAAAATTGGATTTCAAAAATTTTTACGAATCTAATACTTTTTTCTTGTAAAGATAGAAGAAAGTAAAAATACATGCAGTCAATTCCCTCTAATCTGCAACTCTATAACCCACAAATGCCTATAATGTTTGTTTCAGATGTAAACAAACAGTTAAAAACTGTTTTAAAGAAAACATTGTGCACTTTAACTGTAAAAAAGATTGATCTGATGATTAAAAAATTTGTAATAGATTCTACATTCATTAGAAAGAAATGTTTTATGCATCATGTAAATAACTATTAAGACTGCTATATTCTGAATGCATTTGTTGGTTATAGAAAAGATAAAATTGTTTTTGAAGAGGCATTAGCTCTGGAGTATAAATATTTTAGTTTTTTGGAAAAACTAACTTTTGTTACTGACCAAAACTCCTGACTCTTAAAAGACTTCAAGACAGTGTTAGAAATTAGCAGTCGTTAGTCGTCAAATGCAACTAAAAATTGAATTTGACGACTAGAAAATTATTCTTGGTCGTCAAATTTGATGCCTAGCTTTTTAAAAAATTTATTAGACATTCAGCTCCGAAAATTTTAAAAAAAAAAATGGTCTAGTCTGAAAAATCAGAACTAAAAAAACATCGCGAATTTCGAGAAATAGTTCCAAAAAAAAAAAAAAAAAAAAAAATTCATCAATTGCTCGTATGAGAAATCGCCACTTTCGGCAAAAGATGGGAGAAAAAAACGATTTTTTTTTTCAAAAAATAACAAAAAAGCAAAAGTTTTTTATACGATAGCGTAAAAAAAGGCAAATTTCTACAAAGTATTGCGAATAGAGATGTAAATTTCGTCAAAGAATCGCAAGAAAAACGTGAATTCCATAAAATAATCGCAAAAAAAGTTAATTTCGTCAAAAAAATCTTGGGAAAAAGACGAAATTTTTTATAGAATCGCAAAAAAATGCAATTTTCTATGAAGGATCATGAAAACAAATCTTAATTTCGTCACAGAATCTTTAGAAAAAAGCTAATTTTGTCAAAGAATTACAGAAAAAATAAGAATCTTGTCATAGGATCGCAATAAAATCTGTTCATTTCATCAAAGGCTCGCAAAAAAACGCAAATTTCTTCAAGGAATCCCAAATAATCAGTAATTTTCGCCAAAGGTTTGCGGAAAAAAAAACACACATAATTAACGGGGGGGGGGGGGGGTCCCAGCTCTGCAGAAAACGACAAATTTTGTCAAAAGATTGCGAAAAAATACTACCAATTTGTAAACAAATCGCAAAAAAACATGGCAAGGCTTGTCAAAAGAATGAAAAAATGCAAGTTCTGCCAAACGATTGCGAAAAAACACGACAAAGTTTGGCAAAAGATCGCGAAAAAGGCAAAATATTTAAAACTCGAAAAAACCAGCAAGTTTCATCAAAAGATTGCAAAAAAACTGGCAAGTTTCGTCAAAATATCATGAAAAACGGCCAGTTGCGTCGAAAGATCGCAAAAAGAGCTGCAAATTTCATCGAAAGATTGCGAGAAAAGGGCAAATGGGGGGGGGGGGGGTCCCCCAGCTCTGCAGAAAACGACAAATTTTGTCAAAAGATTGCGAAAAAATACTGCCAATTTCGTAAACAAATCGCAAAAAAACATGGCAAGGCTTGTCAAAAGAATGAAAAAATGCAAGTTCTGCCAAACGATTGCGAAATAACACGACAAAGTTTGGCAAAAGATCGCGAAAAAGGCAAAATATTTAAAACTCGAAAAAACCAGCAAGTTTCATCAAAAGATTGCGAAAAAACTGGCAAGTTTCGTCAAAATATCACGAAAAACGGCCAGTTGCGTCGAAAGATCGCAAAAAGAGCTGCAAATTTCATCGAAAGATTGCGAGAAAATGGCAAATTTTGTCGAAAGATAGCAAAAAAGGCAAAATTCATAAAAGTGGTGCGATCCCCCCCCCCCCCCCCAAAAAAAAAAAAATATTGGATTTTTTTCTTGTCTCTGTAGTAACCTTAAAGAAAATTTGATGCGAATTTCAAAATTATTCTTTTACTCCAAATCACTCCAAAATTATACGCAGTATTACAGTAATATTAATATGAATTTTAGAAACTGCAACTAAAAATCTTAATTTGACGCCTAAAATTTTTACAGTAGTCGTCATTTGATGCCTGCCTTTTATCTCCTAATTTCTATCACTGCTTCAAGATTAAATTATAGAGCAAGTAGTAAAAGCTATAAAGCAAACCACCATCATTACAATATATGATAGATTTAAAAATAAATAGAAATGTTTTCGATCAATTTTGTATTACATCAATTAAATGTATTTCTAATCTATATATATAAAAGAAAGTCTGGATTTCGTATTAATCACAGCACAAAAAAATCTACCAAACCAAAAATCATGAAAATTGGGGTAAAAATACTTCTTATAACGTCGAGTGCCGCTAAGAAGGGATTTTCGAAAATTCCACCCCTAAGGGGGGTAAAAAAAGGAACGAACTTAAAAAAAATTCTTTAAAAATCGGATTTCGTTGTTATTTTTCAGCTGATAACATATTTTAGTGTATTTTTTCATGCTGAATCGAATGGTACCAAGCAAATTATTTTAAACCCAGTAGTTCGTGAGTTACTTCAAATTCTCCTAATTTGGCGATGCCTTAGGCGCAAAAACCTGAAACTTTCAATCCTTATCTATATATATAAAAGAAAGTCTGGATTTCGTATTAATCACAGCACAAAAAAATCTACTGAACCAAAAATCTTGAAAATTGGGGTAAAAATACTTCTTATAACGTCGAGTGCCGCTAAGACGAGATTTTCGAAAATTCCACCCTTAAGGGGAGTAAAAAAAGGAACGAACTTATAAAAAAATACCTTAAAAATCCGATTTTGTAGTTATTTTTCAACTGATAGCATATTTTAGTTATGGACATATTTTAAATCAGATGAACCCAGTCACAAAAGTTTGGCTTTATTTTAAAGGTTCTGCTGATTGAATTTTTATGTGTTTAAAAGTGTTAACACGTTGAAAGTTACGACATTCATCGGTGACTAACATTGGACATTCCGTTTAGATTACTGACTTTTCACCCATGATAGGCAGTCGAAAATATTATATAAAACTAAAAATTAATATGATATAAAAATTTCATTTGATTCAAAGTTTCTTTAGAAAAACTGACCAGCGAAGCGGGCGATGTCTGCTAGTATTCAATATAGTTTAAAATTTTTTTTTTTCCATTTCTGTGTTATTTAGTTACCAAATGATTACTATACTCTGTGATAAATTCCAAATACTAAAATGCAAACAAAGAAATGAACTACAATCTGCAAAATCTTATAATAAGTAAATCACTTAGTCCTAACCTATGCAGATTACAGGGAATGTACTATATATATTATGAAAATCAAAGCATCCTCTCAGAAGTTATGCATAAATGCATTTTTTAAATAATGCATAATAATTAAATCTTATAATTTCAACTTTTTTGTGTCAATTAGAACAATTTTTATTTTTTAAAATCTTTGATTTAAGTAAGCCAAATCAAATGATAGTACAGTCAGCTTTCATCAATTCAAAATCGAATAAATAAAATTTTCATTTAATTCGAACTAACATGACGTCCAAAATTTTCAATAGCAGAATAATGTTAAAAAATTTCATTAATTTCAGACTTGCTTTTGACTTCCTTTAATTCAAACCAACAACATTCCTATTTTTCATTTTTCCTTACTTTCTCCTGGACTTCAAATCCTTGAAATAACTTTCTTTCTTTCATTTTTATCAGAATTGTTCAGAACATGTATACATATAGTCTCATGCATTTGATATTAGCTTCTTTTGTGCCCCTTTTGTTCATTGAGATCTCCACCCCATTTTTGTTTGTTCCTAATATCTTAGTTTAAGTATTTATATCTTTTAATTTATAATATTAAGTTATTATATTTTAATTTATAATATTAAGTTTAATTTATTAATATTAAGTTATATTCTAATGATAACAGACGAATATATTTAAAAAATACCATAAATTATTTTTTTTGTAATAGTATCCCTTTAAACGTATTTTCCTGACATACTTTCCATAATTGAAACTCTGGATAACTTGAAGATTTCCTGTGATCCCGACAAGTTTGAATTAATGAGAGTCGACAGTATAATCTTTGTACTATACTTTACCAATTTTAATTTGTTTCATACTTTCACAGCATGTTTTGAAGAATATTTTGGAAAAGTTTTACAACTACTTCATAGCTTTCGAGCAATAGCTTTCATAAAAGTAATTTCTTCTATATTTATACAACATACAGGGATAATAAACATAAAACTTAAAAAAAAAAAAAAAAAAAAAAAAAAAAAAAAAAAAAAAAAAAAATGCTTAACTTTTGTTTATGTAAAGATCCAAAGAAAATCTAGAGAGGTGGAGATACAATCATGGGAAAATAGAAAGCCATTTAATGATGTTTATTGCAATTTTTTAATATATTGTCTTTGATTATCAAGACTCAAACTGGTTTTGAGATTATAACTTTAGACATATAGGTACTTTCCTGCCAAATTTTATATCTCTGCATACAATAATCTCTTCATAACACAATACTCAGATAGACACACATATACAAACTTTTATCTTAATTATTAATATATTAAACAACAAATCTCAATTTCTTAAGACTAAGTCATGTCAAAGTACCAATGAAATACATTTTGAAATACACTATGGGATATGGCTATTTAATTACTTTACAAATATAGTATAAAGGCTATTAAATTAGAATAATACATATAATTAAAATTATGTACATTTGCAACTGTGGAAAACTGACAATGATATTTACTGTGCTGATTAGCTTGTTAATTTGAACACAGTTTAATGGCAATATTGTTCTTAACAAGAGCTTATCAACTATTCTTTTGTTAATTTCTGGATTTTCTTCTTATTATTAAAATAAATCAACACATTATGTAAAATTAATAAATCATCAAAAAATCATGCGTAAGTAATTATCATTGTAACCTGGAAATTAAAAATATATATAGTACCTTTATTTTCACTAATCTTTGCTGCTTTTTCTTTGATTTTTAATGCTTTGGACTCAAGATTTTCTTTTTTCATCCTCATCCGTTTATCCGAATCCCTAACGCTGAGCTACAATGGAATAATATGGCTGTTTAGTATGACATACTCAGTGACATTATTTGTATATATATACTGAAACAATTATAGTCACCGCAAAAAAATCTTGATATTTGCAATTTTGGACGTTTTGTTAAATATCTAGAAATATACGTGAGGAATGACTCTGAAACTCCAGATGTATAAACAAAATAGAAGAGGTCATATATTTTCGAAAAGATTTTTTTCCAAAATCCAATTGGGGACCATCAAGAAATTGAAAAAGAATGAATATCTTTTGAATAACCCTGTCAAAACTAATGTAGCAAAATCGTTTAAACTGCAGATTATGATTAAGTGGCTTATGGTAATAAACTGTGTTAATTTTTATGCGGCTAGCATGAATACTCGTAGAGAAATTAAGGTTTTTATAAAAATGGCCCCAATTTTTGCAAGGTTTTTTACTTATAATTTGCAGAGTTCTTAAAAAAAAAAACAATGTTCTTTTCAGAAAATATGAGAAACGACATTGTACATAATACCATGTAATCAAAATAAAAAAATATTAATAATTGTATAAAAAATGAGTAGATTTACTAAATAAATTTTCACTGTGCATGTGTCAACAATATTAAAATTTTATTTGCATATTATGTTAGCTAAGTGTATAGAGCAACTTTTGCTAAAGTTTCAAAATCATAGCTTGGAAATTCTGAAAATTATCGTCAGTAAAATATGATCAAAAACCGTTGTTCCCAAAACGAAGCAAAAAGATGAGGAGCTGTATCCAACTATAGTAGTACGTGCAGTAGTGTGTAGACACTAATCAATGGAATATGGATTCAACAGCCCCTCACTTTTTTGTTTCAGTTTGGGAATATCAGATTTTGATCTTATTCTTTCGACGTTAATTTTCAGAATTTTCAAGCTATGATTTTGAAACTTTAACAAAAGTTGCTCTATACACTTAGCTAACACAAAATGCAAATGAATTTTTTATAGAGTTGACGCATGTGCAGTGAAAATTTATTTTGTAAATCTACATATTTTTCATACAATTATTAATATTTTTTAATTTTGATTACAGGGTATTATGTACAATGTTGTTTCTCATATTTTCTGAAAAGAACGTTGTTTTCTATTGAGAACTCTGCAAATTATAAGTAAAAAACCTTGCAAAAATTGGGACCGTTTTTATAGAAACCTTAATTTCTCTACGAGTATTCATGCTAGCCGCATAAAAATGAACACAGTTTATTACTATAAGCCACTTAATCATAATCTACAGTTTAAACGATTTTGCTACATTAGTTTTGACAGGGTTATTCAAAAGATATTCGTTCTTTTTCAATTTGTTGACAGTTCTCTATTGAATTTTCGAAAAAAATCTTTTCGAAAATATATGACCTGTACTAATCCTGTACAAATGATAGATATGAGATATGATAGAACATATGAGATATGAAAAAAATCTTTTTGAAAATATATGACCTGTACTATTTTGTTAATACATCTGTAGTTTCAGAATCATTCCTCATGTATATTTCTAGATATTTAACAAAATGTCTGAAATTGCAACTGTCAAGATTTTTTTGCAGTGACTGTAGTATCAAATACAGATAAAAAATGAAAAAAGTAACCTAACTGCATAATCCAAAATTTCTGAATTCAACTTTTCCAACAGTACTGTAGGTAGAGGATCTAAATAAATAAAAATATATACAGATGTGAACAATTACATTTAAAATACAGACCATAAATTTAACAACTAATAAACTATCATTACTTATTGTTTAAAGAAAAAGAAAATAATCATTCTCGTTTTGTAATTTTATTCTAGTTATTTTATTTATTTATTTTATATATATTTTGTAAAATATAATCAAAATTCTTTGAATCACTAATTACACTTGGTAATTATAAAATCTCTTTTTTTTAATGAAAGGTAACTAATTTAAGAGCAATTAACACATTGACTATTCAAATTACTCTACCTTTATTTTAATTGCTCCGAAACAAGACTCATCAATTAATGAAGTTAAAATTTTTCAAAAAGCTATTTCTTTTTGGAGGGGGGGGGGGGAGCTTAAAAGAAAGATAATTGCAATGGGTATATTTCTTCAAGCATCTTTCTTATACCTTTACTCCTTTCTAGAGTCATATTTTGTAATCTATAAAACCATTGAATATGCACAAATATTCTCCTTTTCAGGTCCTCAGAACCAAGCACTATGCAGGTGTATATTATCATCCATAAATATTGCACCTGTACTTATTGCAGTAAATAAAGCACAAATAAAAGGATGTAGAATTATGATGCATTATCAGATAATAATTACTGAGCTGCTCAGAAAAATATTTAGCTTAATACTAAATCATTTGTTTCAATTCTTGTTAATAGTATTAGGCAGCTGCTTCCTATCTAAAAGAATATTACAATATTTGCCACTGTATGTCCCTAGACTATTGTTATTGTTAAATTGAAATTTGAATTTCTCCAGATTTACTTTATTATGTCATGCGGTTGTATTGAGTACACATCCTTTCAATTAACCCTTAAATGCCTGATTTTTCAAAAATCAATCTAAAAGCGCTTTCTAGGTTTCATTTTTTAAGGGGGTAGTAAGATTAATTTGAGGGAAAAAAAGCATATTTTCTATCATTTTTTGTAAGGATACAATTAATATTTATTTATTTGTATAGTTATAGTATAATTATATGTCATTTAAAGAGTATTCTGTGAAATTTTCATTAAGAAATATTAAAAAATGAGCCGATGACAGCGAATCTTCGAAGACGTCCCAAAAAAAAGTTGATTCGCGGTGAACCGCATAACTCATGGATGGATCAACTGAAATTAAAAAACCAAATTGATTTAATTAGTTGATAAGTTTCCTCAGAAAACGCAGTCGAGTTTTTTTTTTTTTTTTTTTTTTTTTTTTTTTGATTTTTCAATTTTTTACAAGGCTTGGAATTCAAAATACGATTCTTCATCTTCTTATATGATTTTTCATCAAAAAAATCTGATATTTTGTTTTTTAAAAGTAAGTAAAAAAAAAAAAAAAAAAAAAAACTTGACAGCGTTATCTTGTAATTTATATAAAGAAAGAGTGTGTAAAATTTTAAAAAGATCGGTTCAGTAGATTTTGAGCTACAGAGTTCACCGGCTTCGAAAAAGCGAAGTGTTAGAAAAATGTGTTTAAAGTTTCACAGACGTTTTTGTCAAAATAGATATTTTTAAATTACTGCTTTTTTCATATACTTACACAGAATCATCAATTCCAGGCCCATAAAGTAAAAAGCTGTCGGAGATGATGTCCAGAGCATCTTGTTGCTCTTGTCTACGATGAATCCTGCCTTCTTTGCTCTCTTTTGCAGCCTCTCGCTTTGCTTTACATACTCGAAGACTATCTGTTGTTCGCGCCCATTCATGAGAATTTGTTCCAGTTTTTATGCCCATTTCTTGCAAAAATGACAGCAGAGAAAAACAGCCTTCATTAAATGTACATGCTGCAACATTAGCTGCAATTTCAACGATGTTGGAGGTGCCATTCACTATTTTTGGAGTAATTTTCCAAATAAGTTGATTAAGGCTTTCATTATTGTTCTGAGTGAAACCTCCAACACATCGTTCCAGAAATGCATCTTTGCTTAAATCCTCATAAGTAGGTTTGATGGCTTCTAGCACATTACTCGGAAGTGCGGTGTAACTGTGTTTGAATGACTCCAGATCTTCTGTAGCTGCAGCCTTCTGCCATTCACACCATGAATCAGCACTGCTCGGGCATTTTTGGTGTTGCGGATTATCGTCTGTGGAGCTGTAGTGAAAATAAGTTGACCAAATGGCATCTCTCATTTTTTCGACTGAATCGTGATTGCGTCGAATAGCCAGACCGTAATATACAGTTAATTTGTTAATCATTTTAGCTGTAAGGTTACCTTTGCCAGAAAGACTTTTTCTTTTCACTATTTTTCCAGCCGCAGTTTTATGATCAACAACACTTTTTTTCACCAACTCTCTCAGACGTGTATCCATTCGCTTCTGAACGTGTCCGACACATTCTTTTTTATTTATTATAAAATTTTCACCATAAGGTTTTGAATTTAAAACACCGGTGTAAGTTTTTGAGTCTCCGTCTGCGATGTAATTGCGGTACTTTACTCTGTTGTCCATTGAACGTTGAAACATGATTTTGATAGCATCGATTTCCATGTTCCCAGATGGTCCAATATGATTAGCATGGCATTTGCCTTCATTTACATGAGCCTTATGCCACTCTTCATATGCCACTCTTCATATTGCACAGAATCAAGCTTGTTTTCCCAAATTTTACAGTCATGACAATAAAGGCTTTTGACACAAATGTCCAATACTTTTCCAGTATAATGTCCGATCAAGGAAGCCACGCCATATAACGAAGAGAATCCTCGTTTTTTCCAGGTTCCGTCTCCTGATACAGTCAACTCCGATGTATTTTCGATCTTATGTGCTTCAGATGTTGTTTCTTTTTCTTCATTTACAGCAGAAGAAAAAAATCTACTTGCGACATCTGCTATACTGGAGCACATTTTCTTAATATATAAGCTATATGTTGGTTTTGACAAAAAGTGCTTGACAAATCCATCAGGGCACAAAACTTTTCACAGCCAGCTAATCCTAATCCAAAGATTCGCATCACAAAAGTAAATCTATAATTAATTTCGTACACACCAGATTGAATTCGTTCAGCAGACAGAACAAAATGAGCTTCTTTACATTTTTCACACGTAACTTTGATATTGAATCCAAGGCCTTCTTTTCTGCACGAATGAAAACTAATTTTTCCATCGCACTTCACACACTTAACTAAAGTAGAAATAATTGAAAAAACAAACACAAAATCCATGATCCGATAATGTTTTTCAAAATTCTCCGGCACATCTGTAGAAGTGTTCATTTTTATTTTATTTTTTTGCTGACGCACTGTTAGCTTCGACATTGTCTTTCTTGGGTTTATGTGGCGGTACAATTTTTCTAGGTTTATTTAACTTTGAACCGGTATTTTTCCGATCTTCTCGGGTAATTTTTTTTGGCATTTTGCGCTTAAAAAACTCAAAATCACAACACAAAATTACGGCACACGTGTACATGTACCTTCGGAAAGGTCCATTATTTTGGCAGTATGCCAGGACAGGCCTTTGAAACCTGGTCAAGCAGTAGCAGCTACTTGGTAGCTGATTGTTGCGGCCACATTCCTCAGTGTGAAATCGGAGGGAGGAGACTTACAAGTGTATATCTCTGTCAGTTTTACTTCAATTGCTTTCAAATTTTCACAGAATAATCTTAAGATGTTGTACATTAATAATAATAATAATAATAATAATAATAATAATAATAATAATAATACCTTACTACCCCCTTAAGTAAATCATGAGAAAAAATACTTTTAAAAAAACATATTTTATTTTAAATATTGTTTATGGATAAGAAATAATTTGTTTCCAATCAACAACATCTGGCTCTAATTGAAAAAATAATTTTCCTTGATAAAATTTTGTAACATTAAAAAAAAAAAAAAAACAAGAATTTTAAGAAGTATGATGAGGAAATAATTTTATTTTCTTATTGCAAAACAAAATAGGGTATTTTTCAACCTTTCTATTAAAAAAATAAAATAAAATAAAATAATAAAATAAAAAGGAAAGGAGATTAAAAAAAAAAAAGAAGAAAAAGAAAGCACAAGTAACAGCAACTGAAAAAATAAACTTATCTTTATTCTTAAACAGCACTAGTTCTGCCATCTACATGTTAAAAACTGATTTATTTAATAATATTTCAGTATGCATTTTATTGGCAACATTAGACATTAGAGCTTGAATATTATTCTAATAGTATTTTAAAAGACTAAATTGGGTATGTTGACTTTTGGCAACATACCCAGTTATAAGCTGGTTGCACATTTGCAATAGATGGCAAGTATTGCCTCTGCTCTGCACAGGATAAAGTAAAAATCTTTATTAATCAAAGTTTTCAACAAGTTTGCTGTTTTCTTCATCACATTATAGTTTTAATAGTGATTCTATAAAACTGACTAAACTTTCAAATTTCCACTAGTCATTTAAGTAACAAGCTTTCTACATGTTATGTTAATTTCTTATCATACAGTTCTTTTAAGAATAGCAGAACCTTGTATTTCTCATTACTTGAAAATTTGACAGATTGTAATTTAAAATTAGAAATGTTTTAATTTGAATAGTGAGTTTTTAACTATACTACTCATTTTATTTAAATTTCAATTGCATATTTGAAATAAGCAATAAAAAATTATATAATACATAGTTTTTACTTCCAAATAATAAATTTGGTGTGGCTGTTTTTGCATTTTTTGCTTATATTTTTAGGATGACTGTATTATTACCCATGAGGCAATGTTTAGGTAGAGGATTGATAATTATAATTTTTAGCATTAGCGTACATCAGATTATTATAAAGTACAGATGGTTTTGGTTAACAGATTACGATGTTACATACTTGCACAAGTAACAGGTTCCAACAACCTGTATCGAATGATATCCTGTCAAAAGATGTATTTTTAGAAGACTTTTAACAAAATGTCTGAAATAATTTTGGGACGTGAGTATAGACACTGTTTTTTGATCAGATGAATCAACACCATTAAAATCAGTTTTTGGTTAAAATCTTAATTTTTACGGGACAAAACTTACCTAATTATGCTACTTTTTAATTTCAAGCATTTTCAGCTTTTCTGGCACTAAAAACAGGTTTTCCATTTATGGTAACTAAAACATCAAAAATTCATAAAATTCTAAGCAATAATAACTCAGTAAGTTTTAGCTGTAGATGAATACATTTTTACTGTCTTAAGGATGCTTCCCACCCTCAGCGGCCGAATTCCTCTCGGTAATGTTAAATCTATTGGGGTTTGATGCATCCTTATATTCAAAATATCTCCTTAAGGAATTAATATTTTTAACTCCTTTTTTAGTAATCTCTCAAAGGATGTCACTTTTTTTTGTTGTCAAAATATTTCTAAAATTCAAACTCAATTTCATGTATTATGTTTAAAAAAATAACGAACTACACATACAAATTCAACAATTCTTATAAAATTATAGATAAATTTAAGAAATATTTTGAAAACTTAGAAAAAAAAAGAAATTCTTTAAAAAGAGAATACTTAATTTTTTTAAATAAATATTAATTTGTCAAGGAGATGTTTTAAATATAAGAATGCATTAAACGTCCATAGACTTAACATTACGGAATGAAATTCGACCCGACTGACTAGCACCCTTTATAATTAGAACATTAAAAAAAAAAAAAAAAAAAAAAAAAAAAAAAAGACTAAAGTTTACAGGATCCAGATATTGTAATTTTTTTTATATTTCTTAACTATTTAAAACGCACGTAAATTGGGTTTTAATGATGCATATAATAAAATCTGAAACATTTTTTGCAACTGGAACTAAACCACTAAAACTAAGAAATTAGCTTTTTGGTAAACGATAACAAGAGATGCCCTGTACAAAAATAAACACAGTTTTAACATAATTTGTAAAAAAAATAAAAGTTGTTCCCGACTTCATTGCTGCCATACATATCAATGTGTATGTAGTGCGAACACTACAAGACCAAGAAAATATTATCTACACTTTTTTAATCATATGCAATTTAGCAATACAGAACTAAAAACATGTTTTTCCATACTTGCTGATTAAAAATCTGAAAATTCCTTAAAGTGCAAGTATCACAACTCTGTAAATTTTGGTTATAGAAGAATATTTTTTTTACATGTTGAAACACCTAGAAAGTTATAAGACAGAAACATTGTATTTTCTTCTTATTATTATTATTATTCCTTAAGTATTTAAAAAACAGCTTTTTTAAGATAAATCAATTTTTTATGATACAGAGCAAAATTTGAAACAGTTTTGTAATGGAAACTATACCTCTAAAATTAATGGCTTAAAAATTAGCTTTTTGTAAACGATAAGAAAAGACGTGCTACATAAAAATAAACAGTGCTTTAACAACATGTAAAAAAAAGAAATTTGAAAAAAAAAAAAAAAAAGAATTTGTAGAAAAAGCAATTTGAACTCCGATTTCATTACAGCTATATTTATCAACTCCTATCCAAAGATAATCCAAAAGAACTTGAAAATGTTATTTATAAGCTTTTAATTATAAAAGCAACTTATCCAATCGGATTTTTATTACTTTTTCAAATTAATTACAAATGTAGTCGCACAAATAATGTGGTGTTATTATCTTTCTATTATTTACAAAGAAACAAAATCGCAGAAATATAAAAAAATTCCTTGCTCTGATTTCCTAAAAACACAGCCTTAAGAAACAAACAAATAAATAATAAAAGCATATTCCTCGTCCTCCCTCCGCCCCCCCCCCCTCAAAAAAAAAATCTAGCGTCACACACACACACACACACACACAAAAAAAAGAAAAACTTCTCAAACTCCATTAGCATCACAGATTAAAGCATTATCCCTTTTAAACTTCCAAAGTCAAAAAACTGCTGCTACCTGGTCAAAAGTACAACAAAAACAAAATAATCCCTTTTCTCTGATTCCCTTTACACATTCAAAGTCAAAGAAAACACCACATGGGCAAAAATGGTTGACGAAATTAACTCTGCCAATGGAACGAAATTGAAATTAATCACATCCTTTGATATCCATCATTAAAAAACACTTTTGATGTTTTTATTCCAATGAATCCCACTACTAAAATGATTCCATGCAACGCTATTTATCTGCACAACAAATTATAACATTTCAAGTTATATGAATGTGATGTGTTAAAAAATATTTTTTCTTCCTATTGAATAAAAAGAGTTGCAGTATTAGCAGTATTAGAATTAACTGTAATGAATAAATGAAGTTTTTCAGAACACTTTTTAACATTCGTAGCGTTTATTTATTTATTTATTTTTCTTTCTTTTCTTTTTCTGGCATACGGCCAGGTGTTTGTTTGCCAGTGAATTGGACTTTGATCAGGTGTTTGGATAGGGCTATTCTACATGGATAGTGGATGATATTTTCTAGACATTGAAAACTGATAAGGACAGGAAATGATTTGTGATTGTTGATCACGATTTCTTTCGGTTTGCTTAGGCGCGTCGTAATAAGTGTTTAAAAAAAGACTTTTTTTTCAATTTCAAAATATATTTTTAAGGTCTTTTTATATTAATATCGAAAACAATTTTGGAAATTTTATTGTTATTATAATTCCAATATGTATTTTTTAAAAACAGTTCTTTTAGCTTTTTTTTTTCCTTCTTTTTTACATACTTTGCAGGTAATGTGTTCCAAATTTAACAGGGGCTTTCCGATAATCTGTTACTAAATAATGCACCATAAAAGAATAACGTTGTTATTTATCCTAATACGATAAATAATGCCCATCTCTATTATAAAGTCACACTACATCAGTGGTATGTTGTATAAGTCTCTATAATGGTCAATCATTGAAACATCTTCTATGAATAAGCTTTAAAAGGGAGATTGAAATACACTTAATATGATCAATGAACTTATTTATTTGTAGGTAAATTAAACTTAAAAAAAAAAAAAAAACATTTAATGTAACATTATTCTTTAATTAATGAAACATTGCGAAAAATTGAACAATGTAATAAATAATTGGTGACTAAAAACATAACATTAGCATAACATAATATTAAAAAACATAAATAACTTTAAAATTAACTATAATACAAATTCCATTATATTCATATTAAAAAAATTAAAAATAAATAAAGAAAATTCATTAAATAATTTTAAATGCAAAATACCTGAAAAAGCCCTTTCCTTTAAGACAACATATTCATTTTCAGGAATAAGCTAGAAAAAATGAAGATAGCAAAATATATGATTAAAATAAATGCAACAATACACGTACATAAATAATTACTAGCAATTCATGCAACAGACAGTATTTCAAACTGGTAGATGTACATGTCAAAATAAAGCAAATTTGAACTAATCATTAAAGTTGGTATTGAGTCTTAGTTGGGATTTCATTTGTAATCTGAGTTAGAGATCTGCACAGGCCAAAATTTCCAGGCTCGAACCCGGCCCGATAAACAGAAAAAAAATTTCGGCCCGGCCTGAACAAAAAAAATATTGGCCCAGCCCATAGAGAAAATTTAGCAGCCTGGCCCGAAAGTTGAAATTTGGGCCCGAGCTCAACCCGGCCTCAGGGAATTTCTACCGAACATTGTTATTTACTCTTACGGAAGAGTTCAGACCAAAAAAACTCAGATTTTTTTTTCTTTTTTTTGCATGTTCTGCATTTAGGCAGAATTGCCATGGGCTGTGATATTTATGCTTTTAATGAATGAACCTTTGTTTGTTGTTCATAAATGTTTCAGTTATCATTAGTATTATTAATCCATATTCCATGTAATTGAGACATAAAAATCTAAAAAATGGTATATGATAAAATTAAAATCTTCTCAGGCAGAATCGCATTGGAAAAAATATGTGTTCTTTTCTTGGCAGATGTAAATGTTAATGTTCTTTCTTGCATATTATTGTATTCATTTTGTGTAGATGAACAGTTTAAAAGAAATTTGCAGTTTTTAGTTTAAAAGAAAATTCCGTCATAATCATGTTTTTTAGCACATTCCAACAAAGTTGAAAAGTGCTCATGCATTCATTTTTTCTGCCAGTCTGGCCATCTGTCTGTGCTCTAATTCTCGTAAATATACTCTGATTGTCATGAGATTTTCGGATGTTAATGACGTTTACCTGAGCACAAAGCCTACTGAAAATTAAGGTTCTGCCATGATTAGTTTATTTACATGGACAGTCAAAAGTTTTCTATTACATTATGGGCTAGGGAGTAAAATCATTTCAAATTTATTTTAAAGATGTTACACCCTGTCAAACATCTTCAAATTTATATATGCATCTACAAAGTGCACTAAAATATGCATTTTGTAAAGTATGCAGCAAAAAGAATAGTTATTATTCATTTACAGGGCCATATAAAAGAATTCCAATACATAATAATAAAGGAATCATCCAAAAAAGTGTTAAATAGAAAGGTTACATATTTTTTTCTGCAAAATCCAAATTCTAGAATATAAAATGGGATTCTTATTCAAGATTTCAAAGTTAAATCTCCTGTGATCCCAGGGGTCAGGATGGGGGTGAACTGTCATATCACTGAACAGTGTTTAAAAAAAATATTTAATACCAAGTTTTCCGTTTTTCAAACTGATGTGCATTTATCAAATATTCAAACTTTTTTGACTTTCCGACACCATATATATGAACTGTTATGTATATTTGCACTTTGATACGAAAAAAAAAAAAAAACACTTTGACAAAAACACTAAACACTCTTATATAAGAAATATACAATAACTAACAGGCTTCATCCATTAAGCTGGTCAGTTTCTTTAAAAGAATCTTGAATCAAACAAAATATATCTAGCAAAGATTAAAAATAATAATAATAGTACTTTATTAAGCATCCATAATTGTTGTCTTATTGGTATAGTCTTACATTATCTTGTTTAAAGTCGATGTTGATGACATAATAGACACAATAACTCTAAAATGACTGAAGTACCTATGTTTAACTATTTTTTAGTAGGTTTCGGTAGGTAAAGTTTCCTTGAATTTCCCGCTTCTATCTGAACCTGCTACTGATATTTCCTAATAATATCAAAGTGCGATCATTTCACAAAACTCGATTAAGTGAGAATTTCTAAAATGGATAAAATACATGTTTATTTTAGTAGATTAGGAAACCTCAAATTCATGTCTCTATCTAAAACTTCAACTGAGATATGTTGGAAAGACCTAAATTTTTGTACTGTTTGTTAATCCTTTTAGATGGTGGAATTTCTAAAATCGCTGAAATATATGTTTAATAATTTTTTAATAGGTTTAGTATCTTGAATTTCAAGCTTCTACCTAAAACTGCGGCTAAGGCATGACTAGTGATGGGCGATTCTCGAAGATGTATCTATTGAAAAAAATCGTCAGCTTAAAGAACCTAATCGATACAGTCAGTGATTATTTCCAAGAATCTACAATCAAGATGTCCTAGAGTCAATTATTAAAATATTTGTTTATACATGCATGTAAAGGATTTTAATAAATACATGGCAATTAAATAGATGGAATTTAAAAACAACACATCGAACAAAGGTTAAAAGGGAGCCACAATGTTCAAAAAGTTATGTGACAGTATTCCCTGGTTGCAAAAAGTTGAAAAGGCACAAGTAAGTATAAAAAGATAAGGAAATTTAAGTATCAAAAATTAGAATTTTTCAACAAGTAGCAGCAAAATGTCAAAAAACAAGAAAAAAAATTAAAGGTAAACATGGTGGTAAAAACAGGAACTAAATGGATGGTACATGGGATCAACATTTTTTATTGATTTTTCTCAGTCACTGAGATCAGTTCGATAATTTTCCCAATGCTAAGAAAACCTGTTGATGGAGTATGGTAACTTGACATCTCCAAGAGGGGCAAATTGAGGGGAAGAGCATAGAAAGTGCATAACATGAATAAGTGGTCACAGGGCTATCCAACAATATAACACAAGTGGAATGTCGGCTAAATTTAAGAAAGTGCTTCCAGTATAAGCAAAATGGGGGGGGGGGGGTAGAGACGCTAAAGAGGTGTACAATTTGAAATAATGGTCAGAAAGCTTTCCTGTGATGTATCACATGAGGGGGGCAGGCCAAATTTAGAAAATGCCTCCCAGAGTTCTAACTATCACGCCTCCTGGATATAAACTCTTTCCCTCTCTTCGAAATTTTCATGTATTATAAATAATATTTATCAGAAGGCCTCTTAAAAAATCCTATATATAATAATAAAATGCTACAATTTAAAAAAAATTAAAAAACTGACCCTCCTAGAGAGGGGGGGGGGGAATTAGGATGCGGGAAGAAAGGTTCATAATATGAAAGAGTGGTCTGAGGGCTTTTTGATGATATGTCACATGACGGGTCCAAAAAAAGTTTGAAATTTTAAAACCACCCCTTTAACCCCCTCAGGGCTGGAAATTTTAAGATCTCTAAAACAAATCATTAATCACTTTTTAAAATAGATTTACTTTCTTGCCATTACATGCTTATACTTAAAACGGTTGCTGAAATATGTCAAATGTTCTAAATTGTTCAACTCCTCTTTTAACTCCCTCAGAGGGGCAATTTCTAAAATTGTAGAAATATGTGTATTTTTTTAGTACATTTATTTTCTGAAATTTCACACTGCTACCTTAAATAGTTGTTGAGATATATATATTGTATATATAGTGCACCTTTGCTATAAAAGTGTCTACAGCTGTCATTCTCTGTGGTTTACACTCCTCTACCAATAGCTTAAAGTAGAAGATAGTGCAGTTAAAATCCAGCAATTAGGTAGCAGTTGTTTTCGAAAAACGACCTTTGAGTCTACCACAGCTTGAAACAGTTTTTCGCATTTATTGAAAAACATAGTTTTTTGAGTTATGACACTTTTGTAGCAAGAGTGCGATATATTAGGGTTCCATTTAGACACATTTTTTTCAGAATTGATTTCTGGGGCTATGATGTAAATGGGGTAGGGAATTAAGAGTTTCGGAATGGGAACTGCACTTTTTGACCATTTGAAAATACAAAATTTCAAATTTTCCAGGGAGACAACTTGCTGCTGCAGGGAGAAATTGTTTCCCCCCCCCCAATTTCTTCTCTGAATTCAACACTGATATACAGATTTCCGTTACAACAAAAAATTTTGTTACTGTAAAATTTGACAAATCTGCTTTTCAAATTGCATTAACCCTAATATATTAAAAATTACGATTTAATGAAGTGCATTTTTTAGGAATTCCGTTACAACCAAAAATCTTCATCAAACTCTTTTTTTTTTTCATTTATTTAACAAAAGTCAAATATACTTTGAATAGAATATCAAAGATAAAAAAATAACGTTGTTTTGAGACAGGTTGTTTTCAGTTTTTCTCCCCTTTGCTATTTTTTCATTTGCTTACTTCTTTTTTCGAATTTCGAATCCCCCTTTTTTTTTTATAAATCTGTATGCTTCAAATTGGTCATGTGATTGAAAGCAGATGAACTTTACTGTAAAGGGAGTGTTTGTGTTTATTCTGAAATATCTCTTTCGCTAATACCTGATGTAGAGTTTTTTGCTTAGTTCATTGATAAAATGGCTTGTGTGAATCAAAAATAATTTTCTTTAGAAGAAAAGAAAGCTATAATTTTTGAGATTGATAAAGGATTGCAGAAAACTGATGTAGCCAAAAAAATATGGAATAACACCATCGACTTTATCCACATTTCTAAAAGATAAAGAAAAGATTGAGAATCAATTCCAAAATGCAAACTTTGGTTCGCATAAAAAATGAAAGCAACCGTCCCAATTTCAAGATGTCAATAAAGCTGTGTTCAAATGGTTCAAAGATGTTTGCTCATGCAATGTAACTGTAAGTGGTCCTCTGATAAGGCAGAAAGATCAAGAGTTCTGAACAATGCTTGATATCAAAAATATCCAAGCTAGTTTCAAACGCTTTTGTACTCGCTATGAAATTGTAATGAAATCAATTTGTGGTGAAACAAGTGATGTACCGACAAAGACTGTAAATGAATGGAGAGCTAAAGAAGTAGCTGCCCTTATAAAGACATACAACTCCGCTCATATTCTCAATGCTGACAAAGCTGGCATATTTTATCAACTTAAACAAAGAAAAACATTAGCATTTAAAAGTGACAAATGCATTGCAGGTAAAACTTTAAAGCAGTGAATTACTACACTCTTTTGTTGTAACAAATCTGGACCAAGAAAAGAAAAATATTAATTGTTGGTCACTCTGGCAAGCCCCGTTGCTTTAAGAACCGTCATTGATTGCCTTGCGATTATAAATTCAATAAGACGGCATGGATAACACAAGATATATTTAATGATTGGCTTGTAAAATTTAACAAAGATATGGAATTGGAAAATTCTTTTCTTGATTGATAACTGCAGGCCTCATAATAATCCCCCCAAAGTGGACTGCATCCATGTTGAGTACATTCCACCGAATTGCACTACTATTCTACAGCCTTTAGACCAAGGTATCATATGTGCTGTAAAATATTGCTACAAAATTCTTTTGCTAAAAAAAAATTCTTTGTGGCTTAGAGAAATGCAAAAGGCAAACATAAATTTCAAAGAAGCTATTGAAATGATCTCTGGTTTGTGGAATTGTTGAAAACATGCACAGTTAACTGAGACTGAAGAAAATGAACCAGAACTTTTAAATTTGGATGAGTGCTCTGACTTAAACACACTTTGGAATGTTGCCAAAAATTAACATCAGTCCCTAACCAGGTGGATTTGGAGAATTTTTATCTGTGGATGACAACATTCAAACATGCTCTGAAATGCCTGATGAAAATATAATTTTGTCCATTCAAACTACATCATTAGACCAACAAAATGACAAGAGCAATGATGACAATAATGATATTACTGAAGACTCAAAAGTTATTGCTTTGGAAGCTTTTTCATGCTTAGAAAAAATATGTGCTTTTGTTTCTCATTAAAAGAATGTTCCAGATAAGGCATTTTCTCACATTCATTCGTTACGCATGTTTTTGTTATCATCAACTGCACATTCCTTTGTACAAACTAAAATCGCAGATTTTCTGCAATAATGTTCTACTAAATAAATGTTAGTTCGTAATTTTGTATTTTTTATATTGAATTTCATTTTACTAATCTTCCATTAAAATCATCTATAATAAAAGGTAATTTCATCGTACATAGTGTACAAGTATATGTAATTAGATAAAAAGGAGTAATTCTGTTACAATGAAATAATTTAGCAGTCCTGTGCAGTTCGTTTTAATGGAAATCTATTGTATATACATTATCTAAATCCTTAATATGAAATACAGGGCGATTAATTATTTGATGTGGCTGATGAATATAATTTTCATATTAATCATGTAAAATGTAAAAATATATTTCTCCTTTTCTAACACGATTATTGATGATCAAAGAATTCTAACAAATATTCTCACAAGTTTTAGTAATAATTAAAAAATCCAGATAAATGCCTGAGCTTGTGAAATAACAATATCAAGAATATTGAATACATTTAATTCAAATGCTAGATACTAAACTAAAGTTAATCACTTATTGTTGCTTCAACACTGACTACTGAATCAACGCCAATAGGTCTGCAATGAGGAGAAAATGGGATGTGGGGGGAAGTTCAGAGCTGCTGTCTAATCAAGACTTGCAGAGTGGCTAGAGTTTTGTTTTGCTTTTCTGTTAAGATTTTTTTTTTTTTTTTTTTTTTTTGTAACAGTGTCGACCCTGTTCATGAAATTAAAATATAACTATGGCTACAGATTGAAAATAGATTAGGCGACTACAAGGAATACTACCTTTTGCTTTTGAATTTCTGTGCAAACTTTTTATTTTATAAATAACCATTTTTAGACAACTAAATTTAATAATAACTTGCAGTAATAAAAAAAAAAAAATTTTTTTTTGATGTTTTTATAACTGCTTTTTTTTTTTTTTTTTTTTTTACTTGAGTGCAAGGCTTTTCTTAGTGGGAGGCCCTGTACAGCCACACCTGTCGCACACCCCTAAGGACAGCTCGGAATACATATTCTACAATTTCTTGATTTTGGAGGATATTTATTCTTAAGTAATATTGACAATATTATCTGTATTAGTGGTAAGTGAAAATAAATTAAACATCATGATAAAAGTTTTAAATATAATTTTATTCTTGGACTACTATTCATTCCCTTTTCTTGTGCTCAATAACACTACATTTAAAATTATCTTGTAACTTAGGATATGATAGATTGCCATCTGCTATTGAAATTCATTTTTAAAAGTCCATGAGTCAAAAAGTTTAGGAACCACTGGGTTAACTTACATTTTTTGATGTGTGTTGAGTTCACTCATACTTTTTTTGTTGAGTCAAGTTTTTTTTTTTTTTTTTAACTATTGTTGGTTTGACATATATTATTCCAGGTTTGGATTGGTTTCATATTTGAGATTTCTAGCTAGCAAATCAGGTTCAGGTTGAACTATTCGACACAAAGTCTAAAACATCCTTTCAGTCAAAAAACTATATAATAAAACATCCATAAAGATTGCTCAGGGGTGATTCTGGGTAAAATCTTTTTTCGGGAATTCGTTTTATCTGCGATATTTGGTGAAATTGCCATTTTTTCCACTATCCACACAGGAAATTTGCATTTTTCAGTGATCTTTTTACAAAGTTTGTTGACAAAAACATTAATGAAATCGTTGTTTTGCCATGAAATGACGAAATGTATGCATTTTTGGGAGATCCTTTCATGAAATTTGCATTTCTCTGCGATTGTTTTTTCTGCACGCATAACCGTACAAGTTGGCAACTATGCAGAACTGATAACCCAATTTCAAATTTTCAGAAGAGGAAGCCTTAAATTTTCGGACGAGAATCAACCCTTGAGATTGCTCAAAATTAGTACAAATCTTTATTACTTTTTTAGTCTCTTATATAATAAAACCATTGTACAGTTTCTAAAAACCTCTGACACCTCAAAACTGTGGCACTTGTCTGCTTTTTAGAAGTAATACAGTAGACTCTCGATTAGCTGGGATGGTCAGGAAATGACTCATCCTGGATAAGCAAATATCCCAAATAATTGAGTTTGTGCAAATTTTGACGAAAATTTTTAGAAAAGGCATAGAAAATGTCAAATTATAAAATAATAGGTCATTAATAATTTAATTAATAAAAAAAGAGAATAAACATAAATTTTAATGTCATTTAGATTTACATTTAGTATAGTATTAAAAAAAAATAGAAATGTAGTTTACCTCACTGTTTTGTGAAGAATGAAATGACAAAGGTCTATTTTTGTTTTTCATTTATTCTTTGAATAATTTTACTACTGAAATTTTTGAACATTTTTTTTTTTTTTAGAAGGTGTGCTTTCATCTTCTGGACCCAAGTAACTAGCCAAGTAATGCCTCAATGTGTATTAGTACATCAATGTGACTTAATTTGAAATGAATTACAGTCGGCTCTCGTTAATTCGAACTCGTCAGGGCCACAAGAAATGTTCAAATTATCCAAATTTCGAATTATGCAAAAAATGAAATGAAAACATGCTTAATATGTCCCTATTACAAAGGAATTAATGTTATAGTGTTTTTAAAATTTATTTCGTCTGTTATCAGTTGAATATGACTTAATATCAAATTAGAATATATAAATACATAAACTAATTAAAAGATTAGAAACAAGCACAATGGAAGAAAAATTTAAAGCATTATTGATGGACAGACGGAGCAATAAGAAAATGGATATCAAATGCATTGGATTATATGTATACTTTTTCGGAACAATTTTCACAAAAATCAAAGAAAGAAAGTTATTCAAATGATCTGAAATGCATGAGAAAGAAAAGAAAAATGAAGAATTGGAATTCTAGTTAGTTCAAATTAAATGAAGTCAAGTGAAAATAAGTTTCAATTAATGAGAAATTTTAACATTATTCTGTCATTGAAAATTTCAGGACTTCATGTTTAGTTCGAATTAAGCGAAGATTCAAATTATCTGATTTCGAATTAACGAGAGTCGACTGTAAATGATTTTCTTCACCACTTTCAGGGCATTTTTCAAAAATTCTTTGTTTCTTCTGAACCACAAATGATCTGCAACTCAATATCATTGTCTTTTAAGACTTCATAACATTCAATTATGAATTTTCCTTATCTATTGTTGCATTTCTTCTTTGTCCATATTTTCAGAACATAGAACCTTCTCAAATCTTCTGTGATTTTTCTCTGCGAGCCAGTAGCATTGTCATCTTCTGTAGGAATTTAATTTCCTATATACACTAAAATTGTCCATGATTTTTTAAACATGGTGCTTTTTACTAATTTTCATGCAGCATCATCATAATTAATTGTAATCAAAACTGAGATTTTTATCATCCTGGTTAATTTGCAACCCAGATAATCTGATCCTGGTTAATCGAGAGTATATTGTATAATGTTTGGTGAAACCTTCATATGGAATTATTCTCGAATAACAAACACGTCAATTTAATAAACACTTTTCAATCTCCAACACAAATATTTGCTTATTTTTTTACTGCATAACACACATCCCTGATTAAGTGATAAATTTGATGGCCTTGGGGAATCTTATTCAGAGGTTTAACAACATTTGAATATTAACGACTTTATATTCTACGTTCACTTTTCTAAACAATAACGGTACTTTTCTAAATAAACAATGAAATTTAAGTTACATATATATTGTAAGCTGCATATTATAATTCCATTAAAATAATGATTAATTTTCTTTAATTTTTCAAATCAGCAATATTTTATTATTATTATTATTATTATTATTATTATTTAATGGTTTGATTTTCAATGGAAATTAGATTCAAATCAAAACAATCTGGCAACTGCAGGATTCTAGGCAAGAACAAACTAAAATTTTCCCAAAAAAAAAAAAAAAAAAAAAAAAAAAAAAAAAAAAAAAAGGTATTTTAGAAGGGATTCTTAATACGATCTTCTTCTAATAATACATAGAAAAACAGTGGAATCTGTATATCATACATCTATATACCTTGATTTACTGAGCATCACTGAATAAATAAATTTCCCTGCATTTTCAGAATTGATTTTTTTTTTTCCCCATAACTGTTTTGAAACTTTTGTTATTTTAAATTTCTGATTCTAAAATATTTTTAAAGAAAATCCTGTAAGCCAAAAAATTTGCATCACAACATATAAAACTTTACTTTTAGTCAGGGCTCGAAAATTCGAAGAATTTTAAGGTTCCCAGCTGGGAACCCACATGAAAAGTATAGGTTCCCAGATGAAAAGTGTAGGCTCCCAGAAAAATTTATGTGTGAGTATTCTGATGAAATTTGCCATTTTATCACGCTTTTTGGCGAAATTTGCTGTTTTTTCATGATTTTTTTTTTTTGAAGAAATCTGCCTTTTTTTCGCGATTTTTTGACGAAATCTACCGTTTTTTCGACGAAATCTGCCATTTTATCATGTTTTAACAAAACCTGACGATTTATCGCGAATTTTTAATAAAATGTCACTTTTCAATATTTAACATTTGCCGTTTTTTCACTTTTTTTTAACGAAATCTGCCGTTTTTTAGTGATCTTTTGACAAAATTTGCTCTTTTATTGCGATGTTTTAACGAAACCTGCCGATTTATCGCAATTTTTTAATAAAGCATCATTTTTCAATATTTTTTAACATTTGCCGTTTTTTCACTATTTTTTGACGAAATTTGCCATTTTTTCGCAATTCTCTAATGAAATTTACGTTGCTTCCCACAATCTTTTGATGAAATCTGTTATTTTTCGATATTTTTTGACGAAATTTGCCATTTTTTGCAAATTTTTTGACAAAATTAGTCGTTTTTTCGTGATTTTTTAACGAAGTTTGCCCTTTTTTTCGTGATTTCTTGATGAAATTCAGACTTTTTTCCGTAATATTTTGACGAAATTACACATCCAACGTTGTTAGAGCTATTTTTTGCATAATTTACGTGTTATAACGCTTCCGCGCCATCGCTCGCGGTCACGGCGATTTGTTAGGTTCCCGGCCGGGAACTTAAATGAAAAAATATACGTTCCCAGAAATGATTTCTGGGTTCCCCGGGATCCCAAGAACGCTATTTTTCGAGCCCTGCTTTTAGTGTATGTGGTAATTGTAACAACTTAAATAGATGACAAAAAGAAAAAAATAGAATTCTTGGGGAATTAAAAAAAATAAATAAAAAATAAAAAAAATAAAAAAATGTTAGGAATTTATACATGAAAGAAACTTTCAGGCATTCTCATTCAGATTGTAAATTTTAAGGAATGTAATATATATGTTTTTCCTTTATATATAGCATATTTTTTATTACAACCAATGTTTATTATGATTATGCCTTTATGACTATACAACTATGATACTTCAGTTTAAAACATCAAATTGGAGTGCATTTTCAGGAAGAAATTATTATTTTATTGAAAATAATCTATAATTATTGAAAGGCTTGAAAAAGATACAACTTGAAGGTTTGAACAATAACGATACTTTTCTAAATAAACAATGAAATTTAAGTTACATATATATTGTAAGTTGCCTATTATAATTCCATTAAAATAGTGATTAATTTTCTTTAATTTTTCAAATCAGCAATATTTTTTTATTTTTTTTATTTATTTTTATTTATTTATTTATTTATTTATTTATTTATTTATTTATTATTATTTATTTTTTTTTAATGGTTTGATTTTCAATGGAAATTTTAGATTCAGATCAGAACAATTTGGTAACTGCAGGATTCTAGGCAGAAACAAACTAAAATTTTCCAAAAAAAAAAAAAAAAAAAGGGTACTTTAGAAGGGATTCTTAATACAATCTTCTTTTTAATAATGCATAGAAAAACAGTAAAATCTGTATATCACACATCTGTATACCTTGATTTACTGAGCATCATTGAATAAATAAATTTCCCTGCATTTTTAGAATTGTTTTTTTTTTTTTTTTTTTTTTTTTTTTTTTTTCCCATAACTGTTTTGAAATTTTTGTTATTTTAAATTTCTGATTCGAAAATATTTTTAAAGAAAATCCTGTAAGCCAAAAAATTAGTATCACAACATATAAAACTTTACTTTTAGTGTATGCGGTAATTGTAACAACTTAAATAAATGACAAAAAAAAAAAAAGAATTTTTGGGGAATTAAAAAAAAAAATGTTAAGTATTTCTACATGAAAGAAACTTTCAGGCATTCTCATTCAGGTTGTAAATTTCAAGGAATGTAATATATATGTTTTTCCTTTATATATATATATATATATATATATATAGCATATTTTTTATTATAACCAAATGTTTATTATGATTATGCCTTTATGACTATACAACTATCATAGTTTAAAACATTAAATTGGAGTGCATTTTCAGGAAGAAATTATTATTTTTTAGAAAATATTCTATAATTATTGAAAGGCTTGAAAAAGAATAACTAGATAAAATTGTGGAAGGAAGGTAATCAAGGGGAAAGCTCAAAGTGAAAAGAGCATAAGTTTTAAGAGTTCCAAAACATTATTGCATTAAAAACTACAGTAGTCTCTAAGGTGGGAGCACAAAATTTTGAATTGCCCAGGTGCTTAAAAACCCAGCTTAGGGCAATGCATACATAATGTTATCACTTAGGGGGGAGGGGGGGGGGTTCTGGCACCTGATATTGTAAAATATCTCTGGAGGAGGAGGGGGGAGTTGCTTTTTTATATTGTTATAATTTTTGATCCAATGAATTTTTATTTATGTATTTATTTATTTATTTATTTTTTATCAGTAACTACTTTTTTACATTTAACTAATTTGTCATATTTTTATTATTATTATTTTCATATCTTTTTATGAAAATACAAAGCTTTTATTAAAGCCATTAAATTTTATAAAATCATTTCACCTCAAAATTTGGAATACCCTTATGTCTGGCACGCTTGTTTTTCTGCTATATGCCATACAATTCTTTGTTAGAGAAATCAAGAGCATAATACATAGGAAATTATACTTGCTTTTACTGGTAACAAAAGGGAAAAAATGTTGTTGACTGTTTTGTTAATTAGTTCTGCTTTTAACTTCCCCAGGCAGAGTACAAGTGAGTAATACTTTGAGTACATTATGTAATAATGAGCTATTATTAACCCTCTAAGTGTCTGGAACGTAATATTCCGTACACTAAGCTCCGGGTTTCACTGCAGTATAAGCAATATTTAAGATCATATAACTCTATGGGTTTAATGAATTTTCAATGTATTTTAGAATGGTTAATGCTCTTAAGGTTTTTCATTTATGTTTGTAATTAAGTTTTTTTTTTTTAATAATGTTGAAAGAATCATATTTTTATAGCATTAAAAACAAAATACAGAGAAAACAACATTACAATTTTACCCTTTTGCAAGACCTTCTGTGGGAATGAATGAAGGTGATAAGAGATGCACACTTGAAAGTTGATGTATAAGACTCAGGTAGGAGTAGATAGAGTAAGACAAGGGGGGTGATCTCTCATCCTTGTAACTAACTATAACTGAATGGACATTGTAATAAAATGTCCAAAGAAATAACGAGCCCTTTAGAAATAGAACTACAGGGAAGAACAACATTAAATTGCAATACTAGCATGGACATGGGCTAGTTTTATCTTCATGAGTACTAGTAAAAAGGTTGTTTGGATTTTTCTTAGAATTATCTTATACAGTGGTAAGATGGCATACATACAGAGCATTCATACAAAACTTTTTTTACAGGAAATGTATACCTCATGACATTAGGAAGGATACCTCTCCAAAGTCTCAATTTTTGAAGGTCAAATACTTCCTCTTCATATATTCAGAGACAAATTTAAATTTTGATTATTCAAATTTCAAAATTATGTAAAAGTGACCAACTGATTATAAGTCTGCTTGTTTCTTTATATTTAAAACTAGTAGTAATTCAAAAAAGAATGTTTTGAAACTTATTAAAGAAATGAATTTCCTAGCTATCGGATGTTGGCAGAAAGAAACATTTAAAAATCAATAGAAATTAGCTTAAATATGAGGGTTAGAGGTCTACACAGGGTGAAATTTTCAGTCTCAGATCTGGTCCACAAAAAAGCTAAAAGTCTGGCCCAAGCCCAGTCCATATAAAAATTTAATTGACAAAGTCAGTAGATTTGTTTTTTTCTGTGCTACTGACTAAATCAATCATGCTGTTACAATCAATTCCAAAGGTAGTGCACAGTGATACAGTTAGTTTATATAAAGTATTTATATATTTATTATATTTGGGTCATTTTCAAAAAACTTGTACATTCTATGTCCCCCAACTTTCAGAATTTTTAATAACTAAAATAAAGTTTAAAAAATAAAATTTAAGCATTTACATTACTTGTCTGACTATTTAGAGTAAATGTGGGCTAAATATTATCCGAAATTAAAAATAATATTAGTGTAGTTATGGTTTCAATGTGTCAGCTATAGCTAAAATGCTATGTCCCCTCTTCTCTTTTTACTTTTTCAACTGCTATAAAATTACAAATCAATTGTCAAAAGTGTTAATTTTTTCAGTTGTGACAATTGTTGTATGTCTTATCTGTAGCATAGACCATGTAATATATTTTTTAAAACTTGCTTTTTTATAAAAATGGAACAACTTATTTTTGTTCCCAGATTTTTTCCCCTCTGTTACCATATTTATAGTAATAAATTATTACTACTAAGTGTTCAACACAAGGTTCTGCAGTTCTTCGAACAGTCTATTTTTAGATGAGGCCACCATTTTTTAAATTATTAAGTTATTTTCACCATGGTGTTGAAGTAAAGCATTTACAAGATAAGGATGTTTTATTCAGTTTCCCCTCTGTTACCAGCTTATTTATGTGAAATATATATATTTTTAATGCTTTTATAAAATTTTAACTATAAGATCAAATGATACTTCTTAAATAAATATGCTTAGTTTTTCTTGTTTTTAATTCACTTTGTGCTGGTAAAATTATTTGTAGATTTTTTCCCCTCTGTTACTATCCTTATGGTAACAGAGTGGAACATAATGTAACAGAGTAAGAAACTACTAAAATAAAGAATACTGCCCAGTTAAACTGATGGCATTGAGCTCACAGGCTACAAATACTAATTGTACATTAAAGCCTTATATTTTCAAGTCTTAATTCCATTCGAAAAAAAATTAAGAAGGGGAAACAGCTCTCCCCTTTCCTCTTTTTTTATACTTAATCATTGAACCTCCTATACTATCAAAGACATGCTTTATCATATAAAAAATCTATATCCAAAATTCAGAGCAAATGAGATAATTCTTAATAAAAACCTATTTAGCATTTATATAATTTAAAAGGAGTTATGACCCTCTTTTATACTTAACCATTAAACTTCCAAAACTATTCAGAGATTTGAACGAAATCTGAAAATTCTGCTTGAAAAACCCTAAATTAAGGGGGGGGGGGCATTAGAACCCCTGTTCCCCCTATTTAAACTTATTCAATGAACATCTAATAACAGTCATGGAATCGCCTCATCAGAATGATCCTAATCTAAGTTTTGAATGAAAACTTAATTCTGCATGAAAATCCCATTTATATCAATTAAGGGGAGGGGCATGAGCCCCCCGTTCCCCCTCTTATACACATTGAATGAACTCCAAAAATTAATCAGGGAAGCGCCTTGTCAGGATATACCTACATACAAAATTTCAAGTGGATCGGATATTTTTATCACGAGTTATCGCGTTATGCACAAACGCACGTACATACAGAACGGACGGGCACATAAGCTCTCAGGCTATGATAGCCTGTGAGCTAAAAACAAGTTTATTTGAACATGGTTCTTGAAGGCTGCACATTCTCGTTTCATGTTCTTAGAACAGAATTAAAAATATGCATTTTTCTTTTTAAATAAAAAATAGTATTTTTTGTGGTGAGCTAGTTGCCATAAACATTAGGCTTTAATTTTCTCAAACAAAATGCTTCTTTAATTGTTGTCATTTATATTTATGAATGAATACTACTTATTTATGAAAAAATGATGCAGCGTGAAATACCACTATTTTCGAATATTAATTTTTGTAAAAGTCTTTAATTTTTGCTTGGTCTGTTTCAAATTTTAGGATATCTTATAATACATGATAAAAATGTATTAAAGAAGAAAAGATCATTATTTAAGTAGAAAAGAATTTATAAAAAAGATACACAGCGTCAAATACTACTATTTTCAAATAGTAATTTCTGTAAAAATCATTATTTCTTGGGTTAAAGCATCATCCAATTGGCACGCGAATTTGTTAAAATTTGAAAATCTAAGGAGAGCTGTTTGAAATTGTAACCCAGATTATAACATATGATAAAAATTTATAAAAATAATGCCCCGTGAAATACCAGTATTTTCGAATAGTATTTTTTTGCAAATATCTTAAATTCTGCCTTGATCTGTTTGAAACATCATGATAGCTTATAACACATGATAAAAAGTTATATAAAAAAATTGCCTGGTCTAATCTCACTATTTTTAAATAGTAATTTTTGCAAAAATCTTAAATTCTTGCTTTAAAGCACCACTACCGACTAATATATGATGAGATTTTTTTTTTAAACTTAGCAGTGCGTTTTTCATAGCACATGATATAAATTTACAAAAGAGAATGCGCCGCCAAATACTACTATTTTCCAATTTTTCTAAAAATCTTAAATTCTTGCTGGATATATTTGAAACATTAAGATCGTATACAATACATGATATAAACTTATAAAAAAAATATGCCACATCAAATATCACTCCACTATCAATCAGCGTTCCCTTCGGTTACTTTTTTTCCACTCTGTTACCGTTAACTTAAGCTGGTTTATTTCACTAAAAATTTATCAATCATCATTTTGAATAATTAATTGTGTAACTTTAACTAATATTTTATTTATGTAATATTTTTTTATAATTTACCTGAAAAAATGTAAATGCACATTTAAATGAAACTTAGGATTTTTCCAAAAAAGTAACAGAGAGGAAATCCTTTGTATTTTACAAAAATAAAATTAATCATAACAAAACAACAGTTAGGATTTTCTGAAAGTAGCAATCATGTAATTAAAGAAAATGTGATATTTATTGTTTTAGGTGTTTCAATTTTTTAAATAAAAATTTTTGACTGTTGGTAACAGAGGGGAACATTTTACTGTTGCAAGTTCATACTTTATTTTTTATTTGACGTTCCAAATCAAAAAGTGAACTGCTGATTTCAGTTTTATATACAAGAAATGTTTTAGTATCATCTAATATTTTTATAAGTTTTTATAAGTATTTAAAAAAAAAAATTTTATTTGTGAAAAATCTCTTAAATGTACAAGTTTTTTGAAAATGACCCATTTAGAGTCATCCATTGTCACATTTCATGAGGAAAGAAATCTTTACAAAGTACGATGGAGGGTGGGGGGATGACTAACATGCTCTGGCTTCACATTTAAAATGTAACAAATTATTTAATATATAAAACAATTATGTAGTTTTTTTTTTTTTCAATAAATATAATAAAGTTTATTTTTAAAACATGTAAAATTTTTTACCCTTTTAAATAAAATTAACATATTTTTTCCTCATTCTTTGAATTTCAACGGTTTCAAGTATGAGAGCTTGACACAATAAGGTTTTATGATATTTATATTGGTAGGTAATAAATCATATGTAAATTATAACTGTTTGTTTTGCATAAAATTAGTTTTAATTTAATAGTTGCAGAAAGTTAAGTCACAATATGGGCCCCGTGGCAGAAACACGGCGACGTAGTCGCGGACACAGAAATATCTTGCGGACAGTTTTTGTCTGTACTAATGAAATCAATTAAAAAAATTTGTCCACAACTTTCGGACACTTTTGTCCGCAATTGTCGGACACTTTTTGTCTGCATTAACAAAAAAATTTTTTTAATTGTCGAAAACTTTCGGACATTTTTTTTCTTTCGGCAGTACGCAGCTGTTTCCTAATCCGGACGTCAAATTCCCGCCTCTCTCGCCCATCTCGCCAATTCATTCCTGCTTTCTTCAGCGCTGCGGCTGCTAAGATGAGCAGCTGTCTTTGTGAAGAACACGTGCTTAGAATGGTGTCCCAGGATAAAGTTTTTTGTGCTGTGTGTGATTCTAAAATAGTACATAAAAAAAAAAAATAAAAAAAAAAAAAAATAAAAAATAAAAAAAATAAAAATGAGCACACATTTTTAAAGACACCATCCTGGTCAAAGTATGACTGGAAATTATTTTAAAAAGTGGAAGATTCTAAGAGGTAACTAGAGGGGGGCGCCAACAGAACAAAAGGTAAAGAGGGCGCCAAATTAAGATTTTCTTTGGTGTGTTTATTATAAAGAATGATTATGTGTTGGGGCAGGGGGGGCGGGGGGGTGCCAAAAGCCATGTTTGCCCCGGGCACAAAAAAGGTTAGTTTCGGCGCTGGATTCTAGTTTAAAAAAAGAACAAATCAGCTCTGAATTTGATGAGTATCACGATCAGGAAAATATCTTGGAAAATAATAAGAACAATGGAAACTAGAATACTGCAATAATGAAGATATATCACCAAAAGATTTCTTTATGATCGAGCTGTGAAACGAGCAAGATATGACGATGAAAAGTCTGCAACTCTAACTGATGTTCTACAAGCAGTAAAGAATAAATGTTACATAATTTATATTTACTTATTATTAGTATACAGTACGGGACATAATTTATTTGAAAATTAGGGCATCTATAAAAAACTAATCACAGAGTAATAGCAAAGAAAACTGAGATATCTGCCATTTGTTTTGCTTATTTAAATGCTTTGTTTATTCAAGCATTTAAGTTGGAAGTCAAGTAGATATTTAAATAGAAATAATGCATATATAGCCATGAAATATTTTTGTTGAAATTATCTTTTTCGTACTAAACATTATCAATGGAAAGCTTATCTCATTAACATCCGAGTTCTTTCATCTAAATAAACAAACCACAAGTCGTTATCAGCTTTTTTTTCTAGCAAGTGGGCTTTTTTGTCGTTGGGAATAATTTTCTTAAAACTTATTATATTTTAATAAAAATTTGGTACACAACCTAATTTATTATTATTGCAACTTGTTGAAAATTTGAACAAAATCGTACAATTAACAACAGAAATATAATTTTTTTTTTTTAATTATATCTGCAATTCGCTGAAAAACTTAAAAAAATGTTAGGCTAAAAATAAAAACCGAATTGTTTTTTTCCGCAATTCTTCCACGAAATTGCGTTTTTTCCCCCACGATCAGGAGTGCCTACCCCCCCCCCCCCCCCAAGGAATTTGTCAGAAAATTTATCAACCATTAAATGCCAAACTGAAACAAAAATTAAAAAATTGCTCAAACGCTAAAATAATTTATCAGATTTGATTGCAATAAAAACATATTCATTAAATAAACGCTTTATGCATATAAATTAATAATTATCATAAAAAAAAATCTAAAACGATATATATATATATATATTCAATATATTGAAATTTTACCAGCTAAGACGGAAACCTGTTTAAAACAAGGTCTTCACCGGTTCTTAAGCCCCCCCCCCCTTCCCCCAAGGAAATTCTGATATGCAGACATGCCACTTTTCCGCAGAATCCCGCTTTTTTGGCGCTATATATTTTATCATTCCTGAGATCAATGCAAGTATGCATTAAATTTTTTTTACCTTCTTTTGAGAAGGGCGGACGAAATACACGAAAAACAAAAACCCCAAGGAAATTCTGATATGCAGACATGCCACTTTTCCGCAGAATCTCGCTTTTTCGGTGCTGTATTTTATCATTCCTGAGATCAATGCAAATATGCATTAAAATTTTTTACCTTCTTTTTTGTGTGTGTGTGGGGGGGGGGGGGACAAAATACACAAAAAACAAAAACGGGAGAACAAATAGCGGCTGCCAAATTGAAATAGTTTTCGTTTTCCTCCGACATTCTCTTTCCCCTGTCTGATCGTGCGCACCAAAGCAATTAGCGATGCCGCGGATGCACTATAGCGCTTAAATTACGCGAAAAATTGGCGTTGGGATGCAAACAATAGTTCTTACGACGTCCCATGGGACGCATAATTTTTACAGACGTAAATTCTTCAAAGAATCGTGAAATAAATGGGAATTCCGTCCAAGGACCGCGAAAAAATGTCGGTTTTCATCAAAGAATCGCTGAAAAAAAGACTAATTTTGTCGGGGAATCACAAAAAAAAAAAAAAAAAAAAAATTCAAATTTTGTAGAAGAATTGCAGAAAGAAGAAAAATTTCGTCAATGGGCTGCAGAAAAAAAAGACTAATTTCATCGAAAGATCGAGAAAAAATGGCAAATTTTGTCAAAGAATCCGAAAAAAAACGGCGAATTTCGTCGTAAGTAAATATGCTAGACAATTTTTCTAATGCTGATTTATTAAATTTAGGTTTTTGGACTTTTTTTAAAATATGCATTTAAAAAGTAGTTAAGAATATTACATATAAAATATGTAGAATACCTGGATAGGGATGCACCGGACATCCGGCTCCTGCCGGATATCCTGCTTATTCGGCACTCAAACCGGATATTCGTTCCGGCCGAATATTTTAATATCCGGTTGCCGGATAGTGAAACATTTTTTTAATTCTGCATTTTGCAATTTTTTTTTTTTTTAATCTAAAATTAATTTGCTTTTTGCCAACCTTACCTTATTAAAAAGTAATGTTAACAAAAATAAATACTCGTATATTTTCACAATTATGAAATTTTAATGTTTATATGTAAATGAAGATATATTTAAAATATGACACTATTTTGCCATAACCTATAACAGCAATTTTAAAACCAAAAATAGAATATGTACTACAACTTCAAATTTTTTATTTTTCTTAATTGTTCTTAAATTTCAGTAATGAAGTAATTTTACACCTCTCAAAAGTTTTATTGTAATTTTCACCAGTCAAAATTTAACGGCAGTGTTCAATTATTCTGTCATAACTGTAATTGTAAAACCAAAACTAGAAAACTGCAATTTCAGCTTTTTTTTGCTTTCAGTTTTTTTAAAATAATGAAGTAGTTGACTTTTATGGTTCTTCTCAAGTGTTTTATTAATAACTTTACTATTAATTTGAATTATGAATATCAACAAAAGAGGAGGGTATAAATATTTGATCTGAAAGTTTTATGAAGTTGCTGTTAATACATCAAAAATTCTGAGTCAGAAATGTGTACAATGGGGTCATCTTGTAAGTGCTTAAGTACTGAGGATTAAAAACCATGTAGAAAAATAGTTTTGCAGCAAACTAAATAGTTTATTTATGAATATTCATACACCAGATTCAAAGTGTGTTTGTTTAGAAAATCAAGAACAAAATGATGCTGATATTAAAGAAACTACACAAATTTTGCTGGAACATCCATTGCACAAGTTAAGCAGTCAACGATAGAAAAAATTGTGGTAAAAACAAAAGAAAAATCATTAAATATACAAATTGCATTTTTTTAAACGCAATTTAGTAAAAATTTCCAAATCAATCGAATTATGTCTTGTTATAAGTCACCAGTCAAGTTAAAATTGCAAGTGACCTTTTAAATAAAGTTCATTCTGAGACTTGCTCTACAATGCAAAAAGAGCTTAATAGGAAAACTGTAACTCTCACTCAGAATCAAGGAGTAACAAACATAAGTATCTCATTATCCCATTTTTGTTAATTATGTGTCAACTGTCAACAGGGTAAAAACATTTTTTTTTTCTGTTAATTAATCGATACAATGCATCTAAAAAACATCAAGACACTACCTACATCTGGTGATAGAGACTAAAGAAAAAGTAGAAAAAAATATGCATGTAAAGTTTTATAAGTTAAATTTAAAAGGCAAAATAATATTAAATTTCAATATTTAATTATTACTAGGCATTTGTTTTTGAGTAACTTTAACTTAATAAGTGAGTTAAAATCTATTAATACTCGCATAATATAAAATTACAGTAATTTTTTTTCTTTAAACAAGCATAAAATTGAAATATTATTAAAATTAAAAATGAGAAATTATTCGGTAAAACTTTGTACCGGATATCCGTTATCCGGTATCCGGCAAAAATCCACATCCGGTGCATCTCTATACCTGGATTTGTGATATATTCATTTTTCAGTGTCTTTTCTTTTTCCTAAACATATGTTGTGTAAATGTGTATATGCAGTTAGAAGAAAATACTGCATTGCGGTTGCAGACAGAATTTGATGTTAATGGGGCTTGTCGCAGACACAGTTAAAAAATTCTGCCACAGGGAATATGGGGAAGGTATCATTTGAGTATTACAACTTATGATATAGAAGAAAAGAATAACAGACCCCCCTCCCCCCCCCCCCCCACACACACGTTCATAAAATTTTTGAGTCTAATTAAGGATGATGTAATTCATAGAGTCAATTTTTTTTCTACAATGTAAAAATGAAATTTGCCGTGGCTTATTAAAACAAAAATACACAGTAGAGTTAATTTTTATTCCTGTTGTGAATGCTTTGCACAGATTCAACATATAGTACCAAAAATTCATCACAAATACATTGAATTAAAATAGTGATTAACAACATTATCAATCAATTATGCAATAAAAGAAAACTCTTTAAAACTGGAACACAACATACCTTCACAGTTTGCTTCAAGAGGCTAGTAATTTCATCATACCCTGAAAAAAAAAAAAAAAAATTAAAAGCAACTTAATATGTAACACAGACTTACAAAAAGATATCAGCTTTATTTTGAAGATACATAATACCAGATAAATTTATTATTGACATGATAAAATATGATGAAATGGAAAATTTTGTATTTTTATGTATTAAAAAAAATACTTGAGTTTTAAAAATTATGTTCAAATACAAATTATTATCCAAAAAAAAGGCAATGTACAAATCAAATCAAGTTTTTATGATGAAAGTAAAAATAAACATTTTGAGCACTGTTGAGCTTATATACTTTACAGTGAAATACTTTTAGCTTCTTTCATTTTTTAACAATACCATTGGTACTTAGACCTGATAATTTGATTAATAGTTTATTTCTATAAAATACAAAATTTTTAACAACACCATAGAGATACTTAGTTCTATATCAAAGTCTTCAATCCTCTTGTGATAATTTTAAATAAATGAAATGATGGGATGACTGTATTAGTACTCACTATGTAGATACAAAGATATTAAAAGTTCTGGATTAATCAAAATTTCAAGATAAATTATACAAAGCTGCTTCTGAAATACTTCATTGCTGCAATTGATTAAAAAAAAGTTTCTTGTGTGTGTTTGATGCAAGCAAGAGTTGGAATCATGGGTGCAAGTTTGAAATTTTGCCAGGACTGAAAATATTTTGAATTCCCCCCCCCACCCCCTCCCGATTGAATAAATACACATGTGTATGATCACATTCTTTTTCATGTTTGTTTAACGAAATTTGCTTTTTTCCACGATCTTTTGACAGAAATCACGTCTCTATCACGATCCTTTGACAAAAATTCATGACTTTTTCGCCATCCTTTGTCAAAAGTTGACTTTTTCGTGATCCTTTGACAAAATTCGCATCTTCCTCGCTCCTTTGACAAAAAAGCAATTTCTCGCAATTCTGACAAAAATAGTGTTTTTTCTGCTATCATTTGACAAAATAATATTTTTTTCGCGATTCTTTGAAAGAGACTGCGTCATTTTCGCGATCCTTTGACAAGAATCACGTTTATTTTGCTATTCTTTGACGAAAAACGCGTCTTTTTGTGCTATCATTTGTCAGAAATAATGCTTTTTTCCGCGATCTTTTCACAAAAATCACGTATTATCAGCAATCTTTTGAAAAAAATCATGTATTTTTTCACGATATTTTGACGAAAAACGTCTTTTTGCTTGGACGAAAATGCCTTTTTTCTGATCTTTTGACAAAAATTGCATTTTCTCAGCAATTCTGACAGAAATAGCATTTTTTCCACTATTGTTTGAGAAAATTCGTGTCTTTTCTGTGATTCTTTGACAGAAACTAAGTCATTATCACGATTCTTCGACGGAAATAACATTTTTCTTGAGATCCGTCGACAGGAATCACATTTATTCTGCAATTTTTTTAAGAAAAACTCGTTCTTTTGCGATCTTTTGAATGAAATAGAGTTTTTTTCTGTGATCTTTTGACAGAAATAATGCCTTTTCCGCGATCATTTGACAAAAATCATGTTTTATTCATACTTTTTTGACAAAAAATCTTTTTTTTTTTTTTTTTGTTTTTTTTTTTTTTTTTTTTGATCATTTTTCGTCGTTGTAGATTTTTTCGTCCCGCTTCCATCCTCTTTAACTTTTAAAAGACGGAATTCCGTCCTGTGGACGGAAAACTTGCACCCATGGTTGGAATATAGAATCAAAGAAAACAATTAATTGCAACTTCATTAAAACCAAAAATAAAATTTAAAACATAATACAAGGTTATTTGATAAAATGATTGAGTAAGAAATTATATATATTTAAAAAAATAAATAAATAAATAATTATAGAAATTAAATTTTTATAATACAAAATTACTTTTAGTATAAAATTAGTAAGTAAATTTGTTTGAAAAAATATTTTGTTTGTGTAATTATATCTGGTAGTTTTATTGTAAAAAATTTGTAAACTTTCACTCTTCTTAAATTGCTTTCTCTAACTATTCTTTACTTCATAAGTAATAAATTCTGCAATTTAGACATATTATATACAATTATGCATCATAATTTAATTTAGTTGCAATTTTCTCTTAAAATTTAGAAACTTAATTAACTATATGTTTTATGAACAGATGACAGCACATATCGGAATTCTCTGAAAGCTAGTACGGTATGCAGACATGGTACAGACTCAGCAAAGAAAAAGGTGAACATTTACAACCTAATGGACTTTTGATAAAATTCACAATTTTTTTTCTGCAATCCTTTGTTTGAAATGTCATTTTTGTTGCAATCCTTTGATGGAAATCCCATTTTCCTCTGCATTCCTTTGACGGAAATTGCATTTTTTTCAGTGACACTTCATTTTGTTTTTTTTCTGTGATCTTTTGAAGAAATTTGCTCAAATTGGCATGGTTTGTACTTGTGTTTTTGTCATATTTCATCTGCTACCACTGCTGCTACAGCCCCCCTCCCTATTGAAAATGCCATCAAATTTTAATGCATAGTTGTATCGATCCCAGGATTGATAAAATCCAGTGCTAAAAAAAGTGGAATCCCACGTTTCAGCGGAAAAGTAACATGCATGCATTTGTAATTAGATTTGCTATTTACAGCTCTGTAGTGCATGCAATGATTATTAATACCCGATTTCTGAAAAGTATGAAAGTAACGAGTAACAAATACTTTCTAATGGATAGTGAGTTCGAAATTAATAGCATCATACAGGTATTCATTTTGTCGTTAATTTTACAACATTAGTGTTGATTATCTAGAAAAATCAAAAGATCATATTCTTAAGTTATTAAAAGGATACATGCATTTAAACTTTTATATTTTGCTTTCAAATATACAAATCTTTTCCCTGTATTTAAAATGGATATTATTGAAATTTTTTGGAAAGTTATTCAAACAAAATAAGAAAATGTACATAAGATGATATATCAATATTGGAAGTATCAAACGACATTTCCAAACTTTTGGATATATCGTTTGAAACAATGTATCAGAAGGATTGTAATCTCAATATCGTTATCGTGATCTTAAAGAAATATAGATAGATAACGGTATTAAGGTATACAGCAGACTCCCTCAAATCCACAACCTTAAAATTCACAACTCTCTAAAATCTGCATTAATTTGCAGATGTAAATAATGAAATTGTCGGTTTAGATGAAGAGACAAAATTTGACTTTTTTACTTTTATATCAATTTTATGTATATTTTAATTTGAAATTTTGTTAATATTACTGAATTCATGTTTTCACGAAGGAAGAATAAATTTATTTCAGAAAAAAATCAAAAAATTGCTGATATCACTGGTAATAACAATCTTTTAACCAAACATATTTATGTATTAATTAAACTTTTTTAGTTATTATGTCTGGTTGAATCTGAGATAAAACTTTCTTATTTTATGATATTGATGCTAATTAGTAATGTATATTAATGAGACAACTTTCATAGGAAAAATACACTTCATCTTTATAATAAATATTTAATTACACATTATTGATTATTGAATTGATCTTTGTTTTTAATATTTCAATCATTTAAAAAATTATCTAAATTTAATTATTTTAGTTTATTACTCATTTTAATATTTTATTATATTGTAATTATTTATATTTTTGATTTCATTGTTAACTTCATTCAAATTATTGTTAAAAAATGTAAACAAAGCAATGACCAGAAATCTGCACAACCCCTGGTAGCAAACTATGTGGATTTGAGGAAGTCTAATGTATTGCCGAGCCCTACTCATCAGCGATGGGTTATATTTCATAAGAAGTCAAGCATTCAAAAAATATAGGGGAAGATGGGGATACTTGAGCCATTTTTTGAATTTTAATTTTTAAATTTTTTTTTAATTTCTTAGAATAAATAAAATATTGAAAATGAAATTTGATATTTTTTCTTCAACTGAAAACCATTTTCAATTAATTTTGAACTATTTTTCTATGTCTAATAATTTTTTTTTTTTTTTGTTTTACATCGTGGCTCAAGTATCCCCATAGAGGGGATACTTGAGCCAATGCGGAAAAATACCTACAAAAGTAATTTTTTTCGCTTTATTTTTGCACAAACATTTTACAGAATGATAAATTATGATACATAAAGTACTTCAAAACCAATTGAGAAAACAAAGCTAGTAATACGATCATTTTTTGTCGTTAGAACTGGTGGTCGAAGGATCATTTCAACTTGAATTATGTCGATGGTAGAAACATCGTCAGTTCAGAGCCATTTAAATTTGGAATCTGCAATTCTTGGGCAAATTTCATTTTCAAAATATTAAGCACTTAGCACTTATCCAACAAATCTTTTTGTGGTTTTTTTTTTTTTTTTTTTTTTTTTTTTCTGGCATATTTTATTAGTAATTGATCATCAATAGAAGGTTTTCTTTTCATATCATCACCATCATTGACAGAATTTTCCTCTAATGATATTGTCGAACTCACGCTTTTAATTGCGTAGCTGTCAGAATCTAAGCCAGATGTATCATTCTACTATTTCAAACACATTTTTGATTTCACAGGAAAAGATTTTGTCTTCCCCTTTGGCTCCATTTTGGTAAGTTTGAACTGCGATTTTTGTTGCTTTTCTTGTTTTTTATATGCTCTTTTTACCAATTCTTCTTCTATTTTCTTAGTTAAAAAAAAGTTACAGCAACAGAGGTTACAATTTCAATATTAATCTTAATGTATTATATTAAAAAATAAATATTTTAATATGTTGGACCTAACTAATTAAAGTATTAGAGATTATAACCTGTAAAACAGTTTTAAAAAGTTATTTTAATTTAATAAAAGTTAAATTGAAAACTATGTTTACATTTATCTAGATAGGCTATTTTATTAGTCAAAATGAAAAATAAAATTGATATTTTCATTAAAAAAATATACATTTTTTAACATTTTTTAGGTCGTTATTTTTTTAAGAAAAAAATAAAATGGAAAATTATATATGGATAATTATACTCTTTTATCAAAAAAAAAAAAAAAAAAATTTAGTGAATAAACGGACATAATTTTATTTTTTGTTTGTTTCACCCATGTCTAATTTCCTAGTGGGGATGGTTGAGCCATGGCTCAAGTATCCCCACTACCACTATTTTTGTTTATCAGAGTTTTACTAAATAAAGCATGCAACTATTAGAACTATTTTAGATTTAAAATACAAATGAAATTATACTTATTAAATTTATGTATTTAGTTGGAACTTTAAACAAAAGTTTGATTACAAAAATAATAATAAAAACAAACACCTAAATATTTACTTCAATAGGGAAAAAACAACTATTAATCACTATACTTTCAAAATGGTACCAAGGTGTGTAATTTCTTTTTTACATGTTCAGAACTATAAATATGTTACCATATTGCCAATTTTAGAAAGAAAAATTAACCAACTGTAGAGATAATAGGGGTGGCTCAAGTATCCCCACTCTCCCTACATAAAATATGTATAAGTGGCAGTGGCATAGGATCTGGTGGAGGAACATGTGATATGTAGCATTCGAGTATTTCAACATTTAATTTTGTTATTCATTATTCTGGACAAACCCCACTGCCACTTATACACATTTTGTATACATTTTTTGAATGATTGGTTGCTTCTGAAATATAACTCATCGCTGATAAGGCAGCAGGCCATTTTTCTGCATTTTCTTGTTGATTTTTAATTTTTAAAACAGTTTTTGTTTTGTGAGGGGGTGTGCTAGTTCAGGCTAAATATATTCTTTTGATGGATAATATATATAGAGATATATATGATACATAACGGAAGATTCTTGTCTCAGCATTTTAAAATAATTCTGTTATCTCTTAGTTACACGTAAAAAACAATTACAAAGAAAACATTATAAAATTATATTTACTTTCTGTGTCAAAGAATAATGTCATCAAATTATCAACCATATGTGCTTAAAATACAAATGAAATTATACTTATTAAATTTATGTATATAGTTGGAACTTTAAACAAAAGTTTGATTACAAAAAAATAATAAAAACAAACACCTAAATATTTACTTCAATAGGGAAAAAACAACTATTAATCACTATACTTTCAAAATGGTACCAAGGTGTGTAATTTCTTTTTTACATGTTCAGAACTATAAATATGTTACCATATTGCCAATTTTAGAAAGAAAAATTAACCAACTGTAGAGATAATAGGGGTGGCTCAAGTATCCCCACTCTCCCTACATAAAATATGTGTAAGTGGCAGTGGCATAGGATCTGGTGGAGGAACATGTGATATGTAGCATTCGAGTGTTTCAACATTTAATTTTGTTATTCATTATTCTGGACAAACCCCACTGCCACTTATACACATTTTGTATACATTTTTTGTATGATTGGTTGCTTCTGAAATATAACTCATCACTGATAAGGCAGCAGGCCATTTTTCTGCATTTTCTTGTTGATTTTTAATTTTTAAAACAGTTTTTGTTTTGTGAGGGGGTGTGCTAGTTCAGGCTAAATATATTCTTTTGATGGATAATATATATAGAGATATATATGATACATAACGGAAGATTCTTGTCTCAACATTTTAAAATAATTCTGTTATCTCTTAGTTACACGTAAAAAACAATTACAAAGAAAACATTATAAAATTATATTTACTTTCTGTGTCAAAGAATAATGTCATCAAATTATCAACCATATGTGCTCGTTCAAGAGGAGGAGTTTTACCAAAGATAGCACTATGTACTTCTAATAGCATCTCTATAGGCATTCTAAGAGATATCAACAATAAAAATTAATTCATACCCAATCAAAATTGCAATTAATTATAAAAATCACTGAATTAAATAGATTTCAACCTTTGAACATAAAATATAAAATATATATTTAAAAGTTGTAAATAAATTGTAAAAAATTAAAATTAAATCAGCTTAATCTGAAATTAATCTCAAGTGTAAAATTTTGTGCAGTTTCACACTAAAAGAAAATAAAATAATGCAGTATTCCTGCTAGGCCATTTTTGAAGGGCGCAGCACCCCTTGCTTTGTTTAAAATCAGTAAATCTTGCCCTTGTAAAAAATTAGCAAATTGCGCCCTTCTTGTTTTAAAAATAGCCAAATGCACCCAGAATCATTACCAGCAAATGCTGGGATTGTTCATGATTTTCCTCGTTCCATGAATTAGAGAAACTCCACTTCAGAAACATCCTGTTCCTTCCCATCCATTTGTTATAGCTTTCAGTTAAATTATGTATACTTTTCTGGTGAATGGTAATCCCTGGGTGATTGCTGGTCGATAGGAATTCACCAAGAGCGGCGAGGAAATAAGATACGCTAGAGCAAATTATGAATTGGACAATTGCATTGTCCTGAACTATTTTCTCCGTTCCTTGTACTGAGATACTCTTGAGATCAAATTTTGGATGAAATGAAAAAAGAAAAAAAAAAGTTTTTTTTTTTTTTTTTTTATGTCCATACTTTTATTTCCACCACTATTTCTGTGGGCAAGATTATGCATTAGCCATAATATTTTTACAAGCATGAACCGTCAAAGACAAATGGGCAAGAAAAAGCTTGTAGAAGGTGACGGTCTTTTAATTCCCACCTAGAATAATTAAACTCCCGAGAACCTACCTAGAATAATTAAACTTTTAATTATTAGTATAGATGCGTCAATTCTTCAGAAGCCTTTTTTAATTTAAAGATATTTTAGTCTTTTTGGGGATCCCTATAAGCATGAGTACTGCATACTTAGCACCTTTGATGATTAACCTATATACAGGTTGCAATATGCTATCTATCAACAACTTTGGTTTTTTCAACTGTTGGTCGTAGACGTATTGTCACCTGAGAACAATAAAGTTCTATCTGTGTTTTTGAAAAATTGAATTATCAATATAGATGGGTCCTATTTGGATCTATGAAGGTATTTTTGCATAAAAATGATGTTATATGTAATTTACATATGACCTTACAATCATAATATGACATTATTTTAATCCAGAAATGCCTGCATAGATACAATTAGAACATTTCTATATTGGCAAGTCAATTTTTCAAAAACACAAATAAAACCTTATTATTCTCAGGTGACAATATAGTTCCAATTAAAAAAATGTTTCAAGTGAGCTAAATATTCATGTTGTGGAATTGTTTAATGAAGAACAATTTTATAAAAACTACAAAATCAAACTGTTTATACAGTCCCCCTGTCCTTATAGTTATATTTAGTAAAAGTTTACACTTATCATAACAGATGTAACACAAAAAGTTTGACTTTTGTATTTCTAAAATTGATAAGTTATTAAATTTCGAAGTTTGAGATTTTTGCACATGATTTTGTCTTTCATTGAGGGATCAGTTAAAAAATGAATTAAAGTAATTCGAAATTAAAATCAGCTGGAATGTATTTTTTAAGGTTAAGCCATCTTTAGCCGATATCACGAAATCTGCAGCGTTTATTACTGTATTTGCAACAAACTTTCAGAACAAACCTATGACTTAGGTCCCACTACCTAAGGCAGCATGTCCCAGAAGGCCACAGAATCTGAAAAATGAATGCAGCATTGATGTCCGAAAATGTTGGTAATTGAAGTTTAAGATAAACTTTCATAATTCAGAAAGTAGCCGAATTGTAAACTAAGTTGAATGAACCAAATACAGTTAAAAATGATGGTTTTAGAACCTGAAGAAAGAATGCATCTCTAAATGGTGGATAGTCCTCTTGCCCTTCCCCTGGTAAATTTCATGAATTACTTTTAAAATTAACACAATATTTAATAAATGAAATGAATTCCCTCATTTAAAGTTACCTTTAAAATAGTACGATTTTTAATTTATGGCTGAAGTGAGTTAACATAGGTTGCTGCCAAAAAATTACATTAATATTCAAAAAAGGTTGTAACTGAGGTACAAAAAAGGACTGGGGAGAAGATCTTAAATGTAATTGAGCATAAGAAAAATTTTTAGCAGTTTTAAAATTATATATATTAAAAGTATATAACTATAACACAAATATATATTTAAAACAATTATTATATTCTTAAATAAAATGGAACAAAAAAATCAATAAAGAAATATTCTTTATTAACTAAATCTTCAAGTGAGGCAACTGCAAAATTTTGTACTTTAATTTAAAAAAACTTATTCATAAGCTGACTGAAAACAATTATGATAGTTAATAATAAAATATATGAAATGAATATTTAAAGCCTAAAACATTTACATAAAAATTAACATAAAGTCTACTTTGTTAAATCAAACTTCAACATTTCAGAAAAAAAAATATTTGCATGCTGAATCAAATAATTTTTTTTTTAAAACCTCTTTTATCTAAATTTTGCTCTCGCTAACATTTGATACCTCAAAATATTTTTCATAATCCCAAAAATAATTTTTTTTAGTTTTTTAAATAGTTTAATATACTGTCTTGAAATCTTACATACTTTAGACCATTGTTATAATAAATTTCTTCTCTCTATACAAAACATGTATAAATACAACCAATGTAGAAGTGGAAGAAATTATCTTGTAGTTCTACTCCTACTTCATTTGAAATTGAAAAATGAAACCAAGCAAATGAAACCAAACATTAATATTTAGAAGTAATGAGAATAGCATGTAATGAAGTAAGTGATAAGGTAACGGTTATGAAATAACACATGCAATGATTCTGAATTGTTTCTAAAAAATGGGATTTATTTAGGAGTGGGCTGATGGGCCCCCAATCACCTCCAAAATTTGTAGAAAATATCAAGTTTAATTGTGATAGTTTAGCAAAAAGTAATGAAACCTGCTAAGATGGAATTAAAAAAAGAATTAGTAAAATATTCCATTTTAGGTAGGTTTTTATTAGAGATGGGAAATATGGTTATTTTTGGTTAACAGGTTACATCATTCCATAGTAGTGCTGGTAACAGGTTCCAACATCCTGTTATTTTTGTAACAGGATACAATAAACAATTTATAAACAATTGCTAAATATGCTCCCAAACGGGCAACATATGGGATATGGGCCCCCCGTGGAGGGAGGGGGAGGTCTTTCTAAGGGAACCCAACCCATATTTACGCAAGGAAATCCAATGTTCGAAGAAAACCATGGAAAACTCCGAATGATTGGGCTGACGATCGCGATTGGGTTTTGTTCTAATCCAGCGCCTGCCGTCTACCAGTTTTGAGGGCAGAATCTCTCAGCCACTGGTGGGGCAACAACATTTAAGAAAATATCTATAGGCACATATATTTTTGAATATAAAATAATGTATCCAATAGGAAATACGAAAAGCAGGAAAATTAGAAAGCACAAGAAAACATATTAAGAAAACTTTCTTTAACATAGAGAGGAAAATGAATTTTTCAAAAATCCATTTTCCGTATACCGCGTTTTCTCAATCAGCACTGTTGATGTTTTAAAATCTGAGATGAAGTGCATTACTGAATTTTCATACAGCAAGTCAATGCGTGCTGCCACTACTAGAGCGACTGCAAAACATAAAACAAATATTAACTGATAGGACAAAGAAACTTGTGAGATAGGACAGATGGTAGAGAATGAAATTTTTTCCAGACTCAGTTTTTTTTACTAATTTCTTAATAGCAGATATGTATAGTATGCAAGATCGATTGTACGCTATTATGAAAGCAAAAGAGGGTGCTACAAAAAATTAAATATCATTTACTTCATATTAATAAGGTAATATTGTTGCGCAAAATAAAATATTCTAATATTTTGAACTCATCTAAATTTTATCCTACTATTTTTATGTCTTTCAAAAGCTGTAAACCTAATATATTGTACTGTATTTTATATTTTGTAAATATTAAAATCTTATCTAAACATTCCAGATTCAATTTATAAGAAATTTAATTGCATTTACTTAGTATAAAAATGATTAAATTGAAAATAATTTTTTAATAATTTTTCTCAATTATTTTAATATTTGGAATATGAGTTGTATTAAAATGGTTCCAAAGTTCACTAGCTCATACTTTTTTATATGGATCCATATATAAATAAAAAATAAGACTTATTTCCACAAAATTTTCAGCCCCCCCCCCCCCTAAAAAAGTGACATTTTTGGAGTGCCGACAGAAGTGAAAACTTGGACAATTACGTTTTTATTTTTTGAATTGTCAGGACATATTTTTTTGTAATCGTCAGGAAACATTTTATTGTGCAGGAAATACTTTTAAATAATGTGGGTTTTTTTATTCATTATTATAAAGTACTACTACAAAAATTGCATTACAATTTTCATTTAATGCGCAATTGTGCATGAAAAATAATGCATATTGTTTTACATAAAAAAATTGCAATAAAAAAAGACTGAATAATATTTATATGGCGCAGATGTCATACACACATCATGTTGGCACAATTTTTTTCTGATACCGATTTGGCAAAAAACCTCGAAGAAGTTTAAGAAATTTAAATTTCAACCCATTATGGGTCCGTAACGTGACCCAGAATAACGGGAGAAATTTTTTTATGCTAGATTTGTAATGTATGAAGCATAAGCTTTCGATAGACATATTACATCAAAAAATGAGAAACGCCCCACCCCAGCACCCCTCCCAAAAAATGGTCCTATAGGGAACCCCCCCCCCCCCCCCCAGAAGAGCCCTTTAGAAATCAAATTCACAAATCTCAAATTCAGTCTTTCTGATATTTAATAAAAAAGAAACGAAATAATTTTTTATTTATCCTCTTTCTTCAACAACTGCGAATGAAAACCAAACAGGAAAAGAAACTTTAAATCAAAAGTCGTTAACGATAACAACATTATCCTCAGACAAAACGTTTGAAAATAAACAACAGTTACGAAGCGATAAAATGTTCTTTTGTAATGTAAAAAACTACATTTTTTCAAAAACGGGTGGAAAATCTAACAGAAAAGAACTACATAACTGAACTGAATTGAAAAACTGGTGAAAAATCTAACAGTTATTGAATTAGCTAATATTAAGGAGTTGTTTCTTCTGTGGTTGCATAGGCGTAACCAGCTTTTTGAACGGGTGAGTGCCCAGAATTTTTAACCTGAACTTGCTGGATACAAACAATATCTTATTTTATATAGTAAAACCTTCTAAAACGGACGCCTATACAACAGTTTTAAATTCCGTTTTAGACAGTTTTTTTAAATCTTAGAGTGTATAATTGTGAGATTTTTTTAATAAGGGTTTTTAAGGGTGTTTTAATAAGAGGGGGGACGCAAATTTTTTAAATAATTGTGAATGGGTCTGTGCAAGCGGGGGAGGGGGGGGGCTGTCCGGGCTGTACTTGCTGGATACATACAATATCTTATTTTATATAGTAAAACCTTCTAAAACGGAAGCCTATAAAACAGTTTTAAACTCCATTTTAGACAGGTTTTTATCTTAGAGTGTATAATTGTGAGATTTTTTTTAATAAGGGTTTTTAAGGGTGTTTTAATAAGGGGGGGGGGACGCAAATTTTTATAATAATTGTGAATGGGTCTGCGCAAGCGGGGGGGGGGGGGCTGTCCGGGCTGTACTTGCTAGATACATACAATATCTTATTTTATATAGTAAAACCTTCTAAAACGGAAGCTTTTAAAACAGTTTTAAATTCCATTTTAGACAGGTTTTTTATCTTAGAGTGTATAATTGTAAGATTTTTTAATAAGGGTTTTTAAGGATGTTTTAATAAGGGGGGGGGGGGACGCAAATTTTTTAAATAATTGTGAATGGGTCTGCGCAAGCAGGAAGGGGGGGGGGTGCGCTATCCGGGCACCCAGCCTAGACATTCAACATTGTTCGGCAAACATCTCAAAAGAAACGATTAAGGACGTTTTTAATGAATATTATTATTATTTTAGAGGTACAAAAAATGAAATCTTGATTAAAACAAGTGAAGGAAGATGCTGTCATTAAGAACCTTGTGTTATTTATTTAACAGGGACTTTTCAGTAACATATTAATCCAATATTAGGTTTTAGCGTAGTAACACTGTTATTTATCCTAATACAATAAATAATGCCCATCCCTAGTTTTTATCTTAAGTGTGTTATTTTGCTTAAACCTTTAAGTAGCATTTCAGATAAGTTGTTGATATACAAAAGTTCTCTTTAAAACACTATTCACTACAAAAGTATCGCAAATACCATGCATATAAAATGCTCGAAAAATGTCATAGAAAAATGTGCTGAAGTATAAATATGAGGGAGGGGGGGGGGGAATAAGAATGCTATTAAATAATTATAAATTTGCTGTTTACTTTTATTTTATTTCCTATTTATTAGGATATATTTTAGTAAATAATTTTCAGTATTCCATTTTTAAACTAGTTGGATGTGCCAATCCCAAAACTTTCTTCTATCTCATTGGGTATATCAGTCACAAAATGTTTCAATAATCACAGTCAATTGATGGGAGAGCATTATATGATTAAATAGTTTATTAAATATAATATAACTTGAATTATTAAAATAGATCCATGGTTACACTATTCTCTGATACACAGAGCCAACAAACATATTCCTTGGAGAACAGCCATGAAATCACGATAGAAAACAGTCAAAAATTCACATGTTCTCTGCCTGATTGCAGAGTCAAGAAATGTACATGTTATCTGCTTGGTTGCAGATTCAAGACTAAAAAACCCCCTTTGGGGAAATATAACAAGAAAGCATAGAGATAAAATTAAAATGATCATAAATTTAAAAATATATCATTAACTTGACATAAAACAATTAAGAACTCAATAAATCTCTAATAATGATTTAAAAAGTACTCAAGTTGACAACTTTATCAATAAATAAAACATTAATTTCGACATAAAATAATTATAAGACCAATAAATCTCTTTAAATGAATTTAAATTAAATTAAGCTGTCAACTTGTCAAGAAATAAACATTAATTTAATAATAAATCAATATTAAGCATTTTTAAATCATTATTTTAGTCATAAATATTAATCAAGATTTTTATTTTGACAGTGATTGAATTTTCTCAAGGTCAAATCCATTAATATCAAGAATTATTATTTGACAGTAATTAGCCTGTCAAGGTCAAATACATTACTATCAATAAATTTGTTTCTTTATTTAAGGCTTACGCCTAAACACTCATAAATACATTTTAATATTTAAAAAAAAAAAAAAAAAAAAAAAAAAAAAAACACATGGTGACCCCAAAGTTACCCACTATCGAATTTCCTCGAGCATTTGACCTAGCCTAATGAGATTCTGGTATCGAAAAGCCTAAAACGCATAATTTAATTAATATTCTGAGAAAAAGAGCTTAGTAGTGCCTCATGTTGGTAATTTATACTGAAACCTAATAAGCATCTATTTATGTCAAGACCTAACAGAATCTGAAATTTGATGGAATTTTGTCCATTAGTTCTTGAGATATAGTTATAACAAAAAATTTGCAAAACGTTGAACAGCAACACCATATCTTGGACAATTTATGCCAAAATGTAAAAAAGCATCTAATTATGTTATGGTGTAAAAAAATCTGAAGTATGATGAAATTCTGTGCATTAGTTCTTGAGATATAGCTAGTTTAAAAAAACCATGTAAAATATAGCACAGCAGCACCATCAGTTGAAGGATTTATAACAAAACGTAATCATCATGTAATTATGTTATATGTCATTTTGTAACAAAATCTGAAGTTTGATGAAATTCTGTGCGTTGGTTGTTGAGATATAGCTATCGGAAAAATTGTGCAAAATGCAGCATAGCTGCACTACCTGTTTCAAGGTTAATACCAAAATGTAATCAGTGTCTAATTATGTTATATATTCTAGTGTAACAGAATCTAAAATTTGATGAAGTTCTCTGCATTAGTTCTTGAGATATAGCTATCGCAAAAATCGTGCAAAATGTAGTATAGCAGCGCCACCTATAGGGCAGTTCACACCAAAACCTTATCAGTGACTATGTATCTCAAGGTATTGCGGAATATGAAGTTTGGTGACATTCTGTGCATTAGTTCTTGAGATATAGCTATCATGAAAATCATGAAAAAGTGGCATAGCAGCATCACCTGCTGGCTAATTTACACCAAAACTTAATCAGCATCTATGTATATCAAGGGATCACAGAATCTGAAGTTTCTGTGCAGCCTATAGGGCAGTTCACACCAAAACCTTATCAGTGACTATGTATCTCAAGGTATTGCGGAATCTGAAGTTTGCCGAAATTCTGTGCATTAGTTCTTGAGATATAGCAATCTTTAAAATCATGAAAAACGTAGTATAGCAGCGCCACCTGCAGGCCAATTTTCACCAAAAACCAAAAGGCACTAATTCATATCAAGGTCTAACTGAATATAAAATTTTATTAAATTTCGAGCATTAGTTCTTGAGATAGAGCGCTCACAATTTTTTTGTCACATACAGACAGACAGACAGACGGACAGACTCACAGACAGACATTTTCTAAAAATAGTCAAAACGTGTTCCGGACCTTCTAAAACGTATAAGTCCGTCGAAAACCGGAAGTCAAAAATTTTCATGAATCCAATACTTTCTTCTTGTAAAGATAGAAGAAAGTAAAAATGCAATATAATCATGGAATTACACTTCTAAAGATGAAAACCTGTTAAAATAAATTTTCCTAGTCTTATGCAATTCCGTCATAACAGATTTTATTGTATAATAACCTTTTACTATAGTGAAAACCTGTTTAAAATGAAATTTTGCCATTTTTTTGTTATTCCCTCTTTGAAATTTTTACTATATCTCAGCCCCCCTCCAAAATGATAAGTCTAGATACGCAACTGCAATGCAGCAATATGTACTGATTGGAATGACAGAGGAAACATTGGAATGTGATATCAGAAGAGGAAGATGAAGAATTTCAGCCAAGAACTGAAAATTGCAAACAAAGAAACACAATCAGCAACGAACATTGTATGCAACTATGCTAAATCTAGGGTTGACTTAGGATAAGAAACATTTTAAGTTACACCACACTTGGAAAATGTCATTGAATTTTTCAAAAACATAAAAACACAGAACAAAAAGCAATAGATAACTTTTTAAAAGTTAAGTAGATATTATCGCAATAAATAATTTAATTTTAATGTTCTTCTACTACAATAATTCCACACTTCAAAATATTTAAAAATATATATATTTAAATTCTAACATATTTATTAATTTGAATAAATGAGAAAAATATAAGAATTTTCTATGCTTGAATATTCAGTATGCTGGATTTTTTCATGGCCCCTTTCAAACTTGTGATATCAAGGTTTGATTGTATAAGCTATCAAAATCATTCAAAATATATCACAATGCACATTATTATGCTAAAAAATAAACTGATTTTTATATATGAGTTTAAATTAACACAAAAAAGAATTGAAGATGATATTTTACACAAGTAACATTTAAAAATCTCTTAGATAATTTATGATAATAGGGTTTCAACAATTTAAATCAATTGATTTAAATCTTTTTTTTTTTTTTTAATCATTGATTAAAATTAATTTTCTAAGTGTTTAAAATGACATAAAAAAATATTTAAATCTAAGACTAATATAATTTGGAAAGTTTCTACAAATATTTTCACTTAAGAATACACAAAAGGGAAAAGCTTTAAATAATCGTTTCTAAGCTTAACTTCTGATTGTTGTAAAAAGTTCAAATACAGTGAGTTTATAAAAAGCCCAGTTTTTATCTAATATAACATTAGAAAAAAAAAAAAAAAAAGATTTCATTTTAAAATGATATTTAAATATAACTTCCAATGTCATAACTTTGTTTTAATAATCAAATTATTCATTCTTTTACATAAAATAAGCAAAACAAGTATAATAAATTTCTGCAAGCAAAAGAATAAAATAACTAGAATCTTATTTTTCCATTCTACATTTGCAATAATAATTTATAGCAAATACAGGAGCTAAAGAAGGTGAAAGAATGATATAAACTGAACTGCTATTGTAAAATAATGTAGATGATAGAAAGAACCAATTGGTATAAAATGTTAAGCACAGCAAGAGCTTCTTCAGTACAAGTTGAATAATTTTATTTATTTATTTATTTTGAAATCATATATACAAAATAAAAATTATTAGGGATTAAAAAAGCTGTAAAACTATTTGAAATAATGAAAGCTGGGAATTCCCATTGTGCGATAATGATGCTGCTTACTAATGTTTTGAGGATTTCAGATATAACCGCCTATTCCTGAATTTACTCTGTGTGTATGAATGGGTTAAAATGTTTGCAAATTTTGGGAGGCGTACGTGTGTATGTAAGTTTAGATCTAGACAATTAACAGTAGAAATGAAAAATGAAAATGAACTGCAAATATTTGTAAGTTTTGTTATTTGTGCTACTATTTAATGAAACTACTTATTTGCAGTTTTTATTAGTTCTGTAATTACTGTTTCTTACAGGTAATTTTCAACGAAACATTTATTTAAAAATTTTCTAATTCTACAGTATTTCTAAATCTATGTGCATAAGACCTTACTAAAACTTTATTTCTTAAGAAAAAAATTAAAACATTCTATCATTTACATCTATTTTTCAATTTGTAATTCATAAATTTATTAAAATTAATGACACTTTATTTATCATGCTAAGAAATTACATACTTTCTTATACAATTACAAGCCATTTTACTAATATATTTCCTCATGAAATAGTGTCCTTTTTTTGGAACTAGCATAATGCCCCCTTTTTATTTTCTAGAATGAATATTAAATTATTAATTATTTTATTAGTTAAAGCATACAAATGTATATTATGCTCCTAATTACAGAATTAATAATTATTAAACATTTTAATAAAAACTAGTATTTAATGTAGTTTTACATAATTGTTACAAAATATTAATGTATACATTATTGTATGCTACAGAATTATTACTAAATTATACTAAACTGTATTACTGAATTAGACTAAGCTATTAATTTACAGTTTTTATAATTTATATAATTACAAATAATAATTATAAATTTACTAATTAAAGTATAAAAACACATTGTATTAGCAATCAGAGGTTTAATTGTTTTTGAAAAATAATGTTCATAGCTATTCAGTATTTAAATGCTGGGGGGAAAATATAAAAAAAAATCTTATTTTTATTTTTTTAAAAATCAGCTTTAAATTTTAAAAAAATCCAGTTTCTTTTTTTTAAAAAAAATCATTGTTTCTTTACACCCTATCTTATAACTATATGGTTTGTATACATTAATAAAAACTTTAATTACAGATATATACATACTTTAGTAAAGACTTCAATTTCTTTTGATATTTAGAAGAGCTGGTGTCAAATGGATAACCAGAAAAACGCAAGATTCTTCTTCTAGTTCGTGCAAGCTGCATTTCCTATTGAAATAGAAATATAAATGATTTTTAAAAAATTATTAACAGTCAACATTAAATTATGAAAAGAAGTAAAATGTAATAAAAAACATGCAATTTCAAAAGAATGTAACTTTCAGCAAGTTTCTCTATTCTTAACTTAACAAAACAATGCACAAAGAAAAAATGAGAATATTATAAAGCTTCTTTATAAATTATAATTTAAAAAACAAAACAAAAAAGCATACAAATAGAAATTACAATACTGAAAGTAAGTAAAATACTTTTAAATCTTCACAAATTGTAAATTTTAAAACACTCAGATAAACACCACATTTAGAAACTCTGTTTTTTGAAAATTATTGTAAAACTAATAACTATTTTGTCAGAATAGTTTATAATATTGAAAAACAGCAAATTACCATTAAAATACTGAATTTACATATTCTCATCCTTATTCACATACAATATATGAAACATGTATAAAACAATGTTAAAATCTATACTAAAAAAGAAAATTCCACTCTATCTCTGTGTGTTTGTATCTTTCTGCAATGGCTGCCAAAATATAAAATGCATACACGCAGGGCCATAGCTAAGTGGATGCTAGTAGCGGCTTAGTCCCCTCCCCTCCTCCTAAAACATTTTGAGCTTCCCCTGGAAAAGATTCAGTGGTCACTAAATGAATTTATGTTCTGAAAATCCAAATGAAATTCTGTTCAAAAATCTAATTTATCTTTGAGGCTTTTTCACAATTTTGCAGAAATACTAAATTGTTACTAAAATAAGAGTTTCAACACTTGTGCATCATATCTGCACATATGAAGCTAATATGGTGTTTAATATTGCACTAGTTATGCACTTGAATTTTTCCTAATCATATTCTTTTCTTAGCATAAATTGAACTTATTACAACAGTTTAATAAGAAACGTTGTATCTACAGTGTGAATATGCACTAATTTATCTTTCTGCATCAAAGAGAGAGAAAATATGAGCCTCCTCTATATTTTCTTTACCCCTTCCCCCTCCCCATTACTCACTTCTAGCTATGGCCCTGCATACAAGTCTGAAAATTTAGATAAGAATAGTATCCAAGGAAGAATAGTAAGGATTGCCCTGATGTATCCAAGGCAGAGAATTTTACTTTTTTGATAATTAGCCAAAATATTCATTAAAAATGACAATGAACATTTAACCAAAAACCCATCTTTTTCATTTCAAGTCTGCAAAAATGCTTGTGCATGCCTAGAACCAGATTTATATAGAGACGTGAAAATAAAAAACCCAACAAATAAAGGGCAAAATTAGCACTAGCCACCGGCCACAGGGCCAGTAAATGTGAAAAAGTGGCCACAAAAAAATTCTCTATCAGCAGTCACCTAATGGCCACTTTTACAGGGAGAGAACACAATTTACTTACATTTCATCAACCATTCTACTTTTTTAGGTTCCAATATATTTATATTAACATATTTATTGGGGCTATTTAGTCTTAGATTAATACTTATAGAAATTCTAACTGTTTAGTATTTTTTAATAAAAAGTGGCCACTGGTTTAAACAAAGTGGCCACTTGAAAAACTAGTCTTACTGGCCAGTGGCTGGTAATGAAATTTCCCAATTTTGCCCTATACCAACAAAGGGATTTTGAAGTGTTTATCATCATTCTTTTTCAACCTCAATTAGCTAAACATTTAGTTATAATTAAAAGTTAAAAATGTAAGGCATGGTCTAAAAGATCCTACTTTTACGCCTTAAATTCTGCAACCAGTATGAAAAACCACACTTGTTAAACCTTCGAAAATCAAATTTTAAAAAGTGATATTATTGCAGCTTTCTTTCTTTCTTTTTTTTTTTTTTTTTTTTTTTTTTTTTTTTTTTTTTTTTTTTGCATACACCATTGTTTCCCTGGGGAGCGACTGGTGTCAGTTAACAAAAATTATATATGTAAGCTGAGACCTTCTCTTTGACAATGCAATTAATTTTAAAAAATAAAAAGTTCAAGTTTTTAAAAAAAAATTCAATTTTGGAAAAAAAAAATTTTAAGAGAAAAGGTGAAAAAATGTATTTTACAGTAGACTCCCTCAAATCCACACAGCTTGGGACCAGAGGTTGTGCAGGTTTTAGAATTTTGTGAATTTCTGGTCATTGCTTTGTTTACATTTTTTAAACAGTAATTTGAATGCAAATAATAATGTAATTGAAACTATAACGAATGCTTACAATGTAAATGAAATACTAAAATAAGTAATAAACTAAAATAATAAAAATTAGATCATTTTTAAAATGATTAAAAAATCAAAAGCAAAGGCCAAGGAAATAATCAATAATGTATGACTAAATATTAAATAAACAGATAAAATGTGTTTTTCCTAAATTATTTAACAAAATTTGCCTCCTAAAGTTATATTACTATTTCGCATCAAAAGAATAAAAAAAGGAAGTTTTATTTCAGGTTTAGCCAGACTTTATAACAAAATAAATTTGATTAATACATAAATATAGTTGGTAAGATTGTGATTACCAGTAACTTGAGCAATATCTTGAATTTTTTCAGAAATAAATTTATTCTTTGATGAAAAAGCATTAATTAAGTCATATTAACAAAAATTACAAATTAAAATACACATTGGAATTGATATAAAACTAAAAAAGTCAAATTTTATCCCTTTATCTGAACTGAATATTTTATTGTTTACATCTGTAAATTATGTGCGGATTTTAGAGAGCTGCAGATTTGAGGGAGTTTGCTGTATTAAAACACAATCTTTTCAGAGACCTTAGAAGATCGGATTTACATCACTTACAAAAATTTCAAAACATTGGGATAGGTAGAACTATTTTTTAACAAAATAAAATGTATGCATCATATACATGTAAATTTCTAGCCTTAACCAAAACCATTCTAAATAAATCATAATTTAGAATGTTTTTGCATATTTCATTTTTTTAAATTTTGAATTTATTAGTAAGTTATCTTCATAGATAATTTTTAAAATAAACGTAACCAACATATGAAATTTCAACTGTTTAGCCACAGCAGTATCGCAGAAATCACAATTTTAGAATTTTTTTTGTTCCTGCATCCTTTTACATTTCAATTTTTTAATACTGTTCTGTGCAAGAATTTATGTTTTAAAGGTAAGCAATCATGTCAAATTTCAAGTTCTTAGCTGCCTTTTTCATCCTTTTAAATTCTGAGCTTTTCTAAAACTGATCAGAAAGAATATTTACATCTTAACAGTAACCACCAAACTAAATTTTAAGTTTCTAGTCCAAACATTATCACAAAAATTGCAATTTTAGAACTTTTTTTTTTTTTTTTTTTTTTTTTTAAATCTCTGTACACATTTTTCAGCAACAATATTTTTTAAATTGACCTTGTAATTTCAAAGTAACTCCCACAAACAAACACAGAAACATTACTTTTGTTATAGTAAATTGTAGGTTTGGATACACATTAAGTAAATTTCTTACTTTTTCTCAATGAAAATGTTATCTTACATATTTTTATTACTCTTTCAATTGATGGGGGTTTTTATTTTATTTATTTATTTTGCAAAGCCAAACCACGTTTAAATTTAAAAAAAAGTAAATCTTTTAGCCCTAGTAATTTACTATTGATTCTGATTTATCACAACTAGTGTTACACATTTTCTTTATTTAAATTGTAAAATGTTCATTCTGATTTTACAATTTAAATAAAGATTCATTGAAACTATTAATTTAATTAATAATTCATAACTTTCAATAATTATTTGTAATCAATTCCCTGAATATTTCTTTAGTTCATTTATTTTCCCTTATTTAACTTAAATATTAGTGTTCATTTACGTTAATTTATGCTTAATTAGTTTTTTAAAAATATAAATATTGTTGAGTATTCATAAGAACATTCATCAATAAAGCATAAACTATCTATCAAAATTAGCTTTTAAATTATATTTATTTCAATCGATAAACTCAAAATAAACATTTAACAACAGAAATATCCATTAAAATAAGCAACTTAATATAGTTTAAATATTGTAAACTTTGTATTGAAAATATAAACATAAAAATTTTTTTGATAGAAAATAATTCTTAATAATTTATCTAACATTAGCAAACTTAGGGAAATAAAAATTTTGGAATTTTTTTATATCATTTATTACAGTCTTTAACTAAATTAATTCAATTTTAGACTATGTTTGCAAGCAATAGCTAAAAATTTCGTTGATTTTTTACTTTAATTTTAAATTTTTACTTATCAATGAGAAACATTGAAAATCAATATTGAATAAATGAATAAAAGCTTAATACTAAATCTACTCATACATATTTGCTGAAAGCTATAAATATTTTTTACTTACGTTTCCACAGAGTCCGTATTTATCATACAGCATAAAGTGAATAGCACGCAATGCACTTGCAGTAGCTGCTTTTAGATGTTTAGAAACTATGAGAGGAAATTGCTTTATTATTTTAAAATATTAGCACACAAAACATACACATTCATTCAATCATTTAGTTAATCAGGAAAAGGAAAGTATGCCTTCAACACATTTAATACATAATATGTACTTTGTTTGGAAAAAATAAAATAAAATGCATAAACTTTTGCTAAGGGACCGTTCAAGTATTACGTAAGCATATTTTTCGTCATTTCGTACCCCCTCCCCCCCCTTGTAAGAAAATATAAGCAAATGCTAGACCCCCCCCCCCTTTGCTTACGTAAGATTTTATGACAGTTTATACATCAATACTTCTTGACTTATAAAAAGTTACCAATCAATTACATTATTAATCCTACAAATTTATGTAGGCATATAGGGATTATGATATCAAAATATATAAAATCATTTTAATATATTGTTGCTAATTGCATTAAACAAACCACAGAATACAAAATGGTTTAAATATATTGTTATTTATCACTTTGAACAATAAAACAAGATATACAAGAAGTCTTAACTTACTTAGGCATCATAACTAAAATTTTTGCCATAAATCATACAAATGTTGGAGTTCAATTTGGTGTTCATATTTTAATCTGATGTCCAGAATCCTTGAACCCATGTTTCAACATTGTCTGTTATAAGGTTTTCACTGGAACAGTGGCCTGGGGTATTGCAGGTTTCCGGTCCTTGTTTGCTTGTTGAATTTGAACTGCAGTTGCTTCGTTGTTTAATGCTAACGTAAGAATTGTCGTGACTCCCCCCTCCCCCTTGTCAGAAAAAATAAGCAGACTCTGGACTCCCCCCTCCCCCTTTAGTGCTTATGTAATACTTGAACGGTCCCTAATGCTGTAAGATAAAAATTTTAAAAGTAACTCTCTTCTTAGAATAAAAACCTAATTTTTCAACTTTAGAATACTACTCTTTGAAATACTTATGGGAATGATAGCCCTCTGTTTCTCAAATGCCACACTATTTACATACATACTCAACAGTTCTACAATCCATGAAGGATTTTGACCTTTTCTAATATACTTTGCCACACTTTCCAATCCCTGGCATTTATTATTTCTTTTTTGTGCTAGAACTTTCTATATTTCTTCTATCCATCTCTTCCTGGGTCTATGAACACTCCTTTTCCCTATTTATTAACCATTATGCAACTTCTTTGTGCTTCTCTCATCCTAATTCTGATTAAAATTGCCTAATCATTGCATTCTTTTTATTTTGATGGTATTTATTATTGTTTTCATTATGTAGTTTTTCAATCTCCATATTTGAAATGATATCATCCATCGCCTTTCTTAATTGGTCTAAAATTTTATATTAGGATCTTTCTTTCCGAAGTAATAAGTAACTTTTCATCTTTCCCTGTATTGGTTAAAATCACGTTACCTACTATTGGTCCTAAAAGAGTTTTATAAATTTAGTTGTTCAAGATGATTTTAGGACATTTTAAAGAGAAAACCGCATCATTTTCCTGTTATAAGTCGATCTTTAGTCTTTGCTTCTACCATATTAACACAGATGATCACAGATCTAAAATATATAAATTCTGATACTTCATTAAATTGTAAATTATTATTTAAGGCTAATATTGTTGTTGTCTGTGAAATATATTTTTGTCCATTTTCATATATTTTGTTTTTTCTTTGTTAACCTAAGGCCTCGTTTTTTTTTTTCCTCTGATTTCTAGTTTATTGCATGTTTCAATCAAACCTTTATTATTTCTAACAATAATTCCAGCAGAAACAGTGCAGCAAATGCTGCAGATTATTTTACACCTTGCAGATTAATCTACTAGCTTTATAAAAAATGCTGTTTAAAAAATAGCTAAAATTTACTTTATTATATTTGTTATATTAAATGCCTTTTACAACATTTATGGGTAGTGTGAATATCATCGAATGAAAGTTTTTCTGGTGAACTAAAAATAACTGGCAAAATTGGCTTTCAGAAATCCAAGATCTTGTATACTTAAAAATCATGGAAAATGAGCATTTCCAGTTATTAGGATAAACGAAGCGAATCCTCTACTAGGCTACTCAAATTACATTTTGTCGTCGTATACTTTACGAAAAATTTATTCAGTATTTCGACTTGATATTAAACACAAAAATAAATTATGATCTGTAGATTTGCACAGTATTTTTTTTTTTTTTTTACAGATTAACTTTTAAAAATATTATTATTTTAATTTATTTTACATGTTTTTCCATTACAGATGCATTTTTGCTAATAAAAAATGAAACATGCATACTTTCAGAAGGAAAAATAAATCATGGAGTTAGCAATTACAGGTAGAAACATGACTAATTAATTAATAAAATGTATTTTTTTATTCTGACAAAATCACTTACGCACATTAAAAAAATTATATCATGATTTTTTTTTTTATGGCAATAAAAGAATTGGAAACAAACAATATTAATTGATAAATTTGTTATATAATGAGATATTTTAATTCGAAGGTTGAAAATTGAAGCAAATGAAACATATATATTATTATTTTAGCAAATGTAGAATTATTTTAAAATAGTTTGCTGCTTAAAAATAATTTATGGAATGTATTTGTTATGTTATAAAAAATACCAAGAAAGCATAAACTTACTGGTTGAAAAAAATGTGAATATGATAGAACTTTAAGCCAAGAAGCTAGATATCAGAGTAAGAAACGATGGCACAGATGTCACATACACACCCCATTGGCATGATTTTTTCCGATGCTAATCTGGCAAAAACATTGTTTTCGAACAACAGATACCATGTACATTTTTAAAAAGGGAATAAAAATAAATTTTAAAAAGTTTAATTAAAATCAATGGAACAAAATAACTTATGTAATTAAAAAAAGGAAAATAAAAATAAAGAAACAATTTATTAATAAATAAACAACATCTGGGTTACCATGTCAAGCAAAATAATGGCATCTTGTCACCAGTTAAGTACCCCGGTGCATATATGACATTGGCGCCTAAAAAAAAATAGTGCCATGTGGTGTATGTATGACATCTGTGCCAAAACAACGGCATGATGAATCTCTTTTGATGGTGAATTCATGTGCTTGGAAAAATGCTGAAAATGAATCAAAACCGTACAAAGAATTTAATATTATATTTTTGTAAAAATTGCCATCATTGTTGTTTTGGCATGCATATTCAATCTAATGGATCTTATAAGATTTGCCATAAATATATAGTAAATAATGGACTAAATATTTTTTTCCGTAGTTAATAATATAGACATGCTCCACGTCCCTAAATATTGAAAAGCTTAATTTCTGTTGAGGGGAAATTAATTGCCAAAGTTCATCCAGTTATTACTGTTTATCGCATTAAAGATGGTCAGCTTGCTTGAATATAGTGAACAAATTATTAATTTTCATCAAGGTATTATAGAATTTTGTACTCTGTTATCTCGTTTCATAGGTACTATAACAGATTTTTTTTTTTTTTTTTTTTTTTTTGTAATACTTGATTACCCTGTCAACCAAAAATCTAATACCAAATTTTAGGATTAAATGCCAATAATGAATTATCGTAAATGTCACATTGCATGACATTAAATATAGTACTTGTGTTTTATAACAAACACGAGTCACATTAAAGATAAAATTTGAATCAAGATGATGAAGATTTGAATCATCAAGCGATTTTTAATTCGACTTTTTATTTGTATTTTTATTAATTGTTTACAAATTCATTTTTTTTTTTTCATTAATAAAAAAATGCCTCAATTTGTACAATTTGGCTAATAGTTTGGCAATTTGTGTTATTTGATGAAATTTGTTGACAAGATAACCAAGTAGTATCCATTTTTGTTAGAAGACAAGATGGAAAATAGAAAATAACTTTAAAAAAGAGCTTTTAGTTGAAAAAAAAAAAAAAAAGTCAAATTTTACTTTGAAAGTATATATATACAGGGTGTCCCTAAACAAATGGTATATATGCTAGGGGGTGATGGAACACATCAAGACGAGTAATAGTAAATAGGCAACCAAGGGTCCCAAACATTTTCCAAAGGAGATAGCCGCCATTAAAGTTTGGGGTCTAAAATTTCAAATACACATAAAACACGGAAAAATTGGTCGATTGATTAGCAGTTTTCACTAAAATTATTCTTTATATTGGTATTTTCTTGAAAATAAATTATAAAGATAAATTTCGAAAAATGCCGATAGAGGGCGCTTTAGACTTTGAAGTAATGAAAAACTACTTTTTGCCGTGATTTTTTGCATCTCATTAAACGGCTTCGTAAGCTTAGACTTAAACTTAAATTTTGAGCTCAAAATCTGAATAGTTGGAAGCGGTTAAGTAGAACAAACTTAACTGTGTTCAGAGGGTTTAAATTTCAAATGATTATAAAAAACGGAAAAATTGGTCGATTGATTTGCGGTTTTCACTAAAACTATTCTTTATGTCGGTATTTTATTGAAAATGAATTATAAAGATAAATATCAAAAAATGCCGACAGAGGGCGCTTTAGACTTTGGATTAACGAAATAATCCATCCTAATACTATTTTTGCCGTTATTTTTTGCATCCCATTAAATGGTTTCGTAGGCTTAGATTTAAACTTAAATTTTGATCTCAAAATCTGAATAGTTGGGAGTGGTTAAGTAGTACAAACTGAACTGTGTTCAGAGGGTTTAAATTTTAAACAAACCGGAAAACTATAGGAAAAAAAAAAAAAAAAAAAAAAAAAAAAGGAAAAATTAGTCGATACGTTTGCGGTTTTTGCTAAAACTACTCTTTAAATTTGTGTTTTCTTGAAAATAAATTTTAAAGATAAATTTCACAAAATGCCGATAGAGGGCGCCTTAGACACTGGAGTAGCGTACAACTATTTTTAACCGTTATTTTTTTAAATCTTATTAAACGCTTTCAAATGCTTAGATTTAAATTTTAAGATCAAATTATGGATCGTTGCGAGTGTTTAAATAGCGCAAAAGTGAACTGTTTTCGTGGGGGGGGGGGGGTTAAATTTCAACTCTTGAACACACTTCAGTTTGCGCTTCTTAACCCCTCCCAACGATTCAGAATTTGAGTTCAAACTTTAAGTTTAAATCTAAGATTTCGAAAACATTTAACAAGTTTTGGAAAGCATTTAATTAGATACAAAAAAAAAAACGGTTAAAATTTGTTGTTGGTTACTCTGAAGTTTAAGGCGCCCTCTAACGGAATTTTTTACAATTTATTTTTAAAATTCATTTTCAAGAAGACACTGACTTAAAGAATAGTTTTATTTTAAACCACAAACGAATCGACCAATTTATCCGTTTTTTATTATCATTTGAAATTTGAACCCTCTGAACACACTTCAGTTTGTGCTACTTAACCACTCCCAACTATTCAGATTTTGAGCTCAAAATTTAAGTTTAAGTCTAAGTTTATGAAAACATTTAATGAGATGCAAAAAATCACGGTAAAAAATAGTTTTTCATTATTTCAAAGTCTAAAGCACCCTCTATCGGCATTTTTGAAATTTATCTTTATAATTTATTTTCAAGAAAATACCAACATAAAGAATAATTTTAGTGAAAACCGCAAACGAGTCGACTAATTTTTCCTTTTTTTTTTTTTTTTATAGTTTTCCGTTTTGTTTGAAATTTAAACCCTCTGAACACAGTTCAGTTTGTTCTACTTAACCACTCCCAACTATTCAGATTTTGAGCTCAAAATTTAAGTTTAAATCTAAGCCTACGAAACCATTTAATGAGATGCAAAAAATAACGGCAAAAAATAGTATTAGGATGGATTATTTCGTTAATCCAAAGTCTAAAGCGCCCTCTATCGGCATTTTTGAAATTTATCTTTATAATTCATTTTCAATAAAATACCGACATAAAGAATAGTTTTAGTGAAAACCGCAAATCAATCGACCAATTTTTCCGTTTCTTATAATCATTTGAAATTTAAACCCTCTGAGCACAGTTAAGTTTGTGCTACTTAACCGCTTCCAACTATTCAGATTTTGAGCTCAAAATTTAAGTTTAAGTCTAAGCTTACGAAACCATTTAATGATATGCAAAAAATCACGGCAAAAAATAGTTTTTCATTACTTCTAAGTCTAAAGCGCCCTCTATCGGCATTTTTCGAAATTTATCTTTATAATTTATTTTCAAGAAAATACCAATATAAAGAATAATTTTAGTGAAAACTGCTAATCAATAGACCAATTTTTCCGTTTTTTATGTGTATTTGAAATTTTGGACCCCAAACTTTAATGGCGGCTATCTCCTTTGGAAAACGTTTGGGACTCTTGGTTACCTATTTACTATTACTCGTCTTGATGTGTTCTATCACCCCCTAGCGTACATACCATTTGTTTAGGGACACCCTGTATATATATATATATATATATATATACCAGTCTTGTACCATAAATAAAAAAATTCCGAGGAAATACTTAGTTTTTTGATTGAATTTACATTTCTAAAATTAAAATGCGCCAAAACATAGAATAACATTTTTGATTAATAAAGATTAAAAAAAAATAAGTACTATTTGGTTATCCTGTCAACCAATTTCGCCAAATTATACAAATCACCAAACTATTGGCCAAACTAAACAAATCGACATAATTTTTTATTTTAAATAATGATACAAAAGAACAAATAAATTAATAAAACATTAATAAGAATACAAATAAAACTTCATATTGAAAATCACTTGATGGCATAACGAACACATGATACTTGTTTAATTTTATGTGAATGTGACGTTTATTATCATCATCATTAGCATTTAACATTTTAGTTTGTCAGTACTTTTTTGGTCGACGGGATACTCAAGTATACCAAATAATATAAAAAATATATATACTGTTATTTTCAAATAGTTATCTAATGAAATAATGCTTCACGAATCCAAACAAAGCATGGCTTTTGCTAGTATATATTTACTGATGCAAACACTAATGCATATGGGACAGAGGCCTACTTATAAAATTTCAAAAGAAATATAAAACTAGTTTTGTTATGTTTAAATCTAGGGTAGGTAATCTTGAAGAGGTTAACTTGATCACAGCTTGAATTCATGGGAGCACTTATTGGTACCAGAATGGCAAATTATATCACAAGCATTATTCCTGTAGATAATATTTTTTAGACTAATTTAGAAATAGTTCTTTATTGGATCAGAGGTTCAAAGGAAATCATTTGTGGCTAAATAGGATTTTTGAAATTCATAATTTGTCTAATCTTAGTTTCTGGAAACACTGTGACGGCAAACTTAATGCTGCTGATTTAATAACAAGAGGTTCTGCAAAAACAATTAATTCTCAAAAATAGTGGTATGGTTCGAAAAATTTTTCCTAGCCAGAAGATCTTTGGCTAGAGGCTAGAGTTAAAATAACTGAAACATGCTTGCCAGATGTTTCTAAAAAGAAGTCTCGAAAAGCAACAACTATTTCTTGTGTAATTCAAATAAATAATGCTGATGAAATTCAAATTTTGAATCTAGAAAAATATAGTTCCCTAAATAAATTCTATTGAGTAACTGTGTGAGTATTTTGATTTATTTATAATATCAAGGTAAAGATAGAAAAGATCAATTTTTCAGAATTATTAGCAGAAGAAATGTTATGAGCCAAAGACTTTTGGTTAAAACTAGTGTAAGAAGAAAGTTTTCCTGAAGTTGTCAAATATTTAAAATGCGATAAAAACATCTCTAAAGAGTAAAGAGTCAAATCTTCTGTGAAATTTGTGGAATATTTTGCAACCTCTTTTTTTGGGTCTCATTCCAGCCAGACTGGAAGATGCTGATGTCATATGATCTGTGGAGAATTGTTTTAATTTTTTTGCTCTTTAAAACATTATTATGATTTTAAAAAATCTTGATTCCAGTGGATGCTGTATTTGTTGGCCTTCAAAATTGAAGGAAATTTATTCTCAAATACTTGGCAAATTTATCAATATATATATGTGTGTGTGTGATATTCCTTTGTAAATACTGCAAATATATGTTTAAAAGTGTAAATATAATAGATGCAGTACAGTTTTAATCTTCTTGTTATTCCAAAAATCCACTACACAAGTAAAACAAAAACTTTTGTCTGTGAAATGATGTTTTTTAATAAGTGATGCTTAGTTGTGCCAACTTAAAATAATGCTCTCCCAATTCAAATCACATGGATTATTCATGAAAATAGATAGTCTTATCTATCAGGTATATTTGAAGCTCAAGTTTATGCATATAAGTCAAACAATATTTTTTCCATTTCTTCATGTTTTCCGGCTTTTATCTTGATTCTCTTGTAACCGCCGGCAACTGCAGATTTCTAGATTTTGTCGCAATATTTTAGTAGAATATATAATGTTGATCCAGAAATATTTACAGACTTTGCAAGTGCTGTTTTGTTGCATGACTTTCAGAATCAAATGTCCATAAAATTTCCATTTTATCAGACACAAAAGTGCCTTCCTCTGTATCACATAAATATCATCTCCATATTGGTGAAATATTTATCAAAAATCAACAAATCATTTACAGAAGTTTTGACAGCAAAAAATATATAGAACAATCAATATGTTTTCCTTGCCACTGGTAACAAAACAACGAAAAAACAGAATCGAAAATAAATAACATTTCCCTTCTTCTTCACTTGCATAAAAATCACACTAGGGTTACCAAATTTATTTCTTTAAAAAAAAAAAACAAGATTTTTATTGACACTACTTTGTTTTTATTTTATCAAATCGACCTTATTTTCTGCATCCTACTAAACTAAGAATGCACAAATGTTCACCTTTAAAAAAATTTCCTAAGAATAAATCATTAACTGTTAGAACTTTTCAAACCCTGTTTCTATTAAACTAGTATATAATTTCGTCAAAAATGACAGAATTTTCACTTGCATTTCATTTTCATAATACTTCATACAAACAAACAGAATAAAGATTTTATTATTGAAGAGTTTGTATTGTAGAAAAGCACATTTTAAAAATAGCAATAAGTTTCTACAAATACAAATGATGAAGATTTTTTTTTTTTTTTACTTGATATTTAATTTTTGAACAAATTTTAATTTAAAAAAAAAGCAGTATTTATTTTAATAATATTTAGTAAAATAAAACTCAATTTCTGAAAATTTCACAAAGCATTAAGATTAAATATTGAAGTTTTTTAAATTTTAAAATACATTATTTTTATTAAAAGTATCATTTGGCAACGTTTTAGTCATGGGTATATGATAAGTTTTTAGTTTGATGCTTTTAGGCATCGATTACGAAGCTTTGTGTTTTGTTTTTAAATTTGATTTGCTGCCATCTACATGCAGTTAATATAAACAACTTTTTTTTCATAAGTAGTAGTTTCTTATAGAAAATAGCTGAAGCAGGAGGTATTGATTTAAATCAAAATCAATTTTCAAAAACTTCAGTTATGCAACTAGTTCAATCCGTAAATTATAAAAAAAATAATAATTATTATTATTTCTTTTGTAAAATTTTTAATTAAATGTACCAGATTTTAAAAGCTTAGATTATATCGAATTCAAAATTTGCTTGCATTGCAAACGAAATTTATATTTTTTACCAAATGTCATTTAAATGTAAGGTGTGTATAATATCATATACTAAATTTATTAATTACATCAAAGCAGATAAAATTTTGATTCAAGAGCATGTGAAAAAATAATTTTCAATTATACTAATGCAGCCGATAACACCTTATATATCCATTACAACTTGGTGAAAAAAAGCTTATTTTATTTATAATAAAACAAAATTTAAAAAATTAAGCAAATAAATGCTAGCATCTTAAAAAAACGAATAAAACTAAATTTAAATTCAAATCCGTAACCTCTGAATAGCACATTGGTTTAAAAACAAGTTTGCGAGTCCTTTGTTAGTTCATAGATGGCAGCATTAAAAAGTGTGAAATGAGAGCAAGACGGCGCCTTGAGTCCATAAAATACAATCGTACTCTTAGTGATAAAAAACTTATCAGTTCAAACTTCAGCTGATATCTTTATGTATTATAATTGGGTATCATGCACATGTTTTATATGAAAGTATGCTGAACAAACATTATTTCAAGTGGAAGAAATTTTAAAAGCATCATTTTAGCATCTGTTTTCAGCTAAGTCTAACATGGCGTTTAGCTACAGTGGATTCCCAGATGAGAATGGTTCATCCCAGCACTGTTCCTACACTTTTTTCAAGTCGCATTTTATTATAAGTAGATTATTATAATAATGCTGTTTAATTAATATTGTATAATGACATTTTTGTGGTTAAGAATTTTTTTAATCAAAATTTTTTATTAAATTGAAAAATTAAACTGAAAAAAAAATTTAACCTACAAAAATTGGATATGTTAAAAAAAAAAAAAAAAAATGATAAACAGAAAAAATGGTCAATGAGAAATGCTCTTCTCCAAAACATAAAACAGCTCCTCCGATAGAATATAGATATATCAATATTGCCAATATAATATATCAAAACATTGAATTTTTAAAAAGTGAGACTTTTTAAATTAAAAAAACTCAAATGTTGCTTATCTTGGACTAGGGATGCACTGAATATTCGGCATTCAGCCATGTTACCGAATATTCGGTTAGGCCGAATATTAAACTATTCAGTAAAATCAAATATTTGGCTTGGCCAAATATGAAACTGTTTGGTCAAAGTATTCGGTTGAACTCAATACTAAAAAAAATCATTTAAAAAAAAAAAAAATTTAAAAATTTCACAATTTCTACTTTTAACTGTTAATTTACAAATATATTTAAAATACAGTAGATTCCCTCAAATCCGCACAGCTTGGGACCAGAGGTTGTGTGGATTTTAGAATTTTGCAGATTTCTGGTCATTGCTTTGTTTACATTTTTTTAAACAGTAATTTGAGTGCAATTAATAGTGCAATCAGAACAATAATGAATGCTTACAATATAATAAAATATTAAAATAAGTAATAAACTAAAATAATAAAAATTTAGATAATTTTTAAAATGATTAAAGTACTAATAGCAAATGTCAAATTAATAATTAATAGTGTATGATTAAATATTCATTATTAAGATTAAATGTATTTTTCCAAAATTATTCAACAAAACTTGCATTATGAAAGTACTTTACAAATTCACATCAAAATCATAAAATAAGGATTTTTTTTTTCTTTAAAGTTTAGCCAGGCTTAATAACCAAAAAATCTTGAGTAATGCATGAATATATTTGGTAAGAAGATTGTGATTACCAAAAATATCAGAAATATATTGAATTTTTTCTCAAAAAAATTATTCTTTCTTCATAAAATAAACATGAATAGAGTATTATTAAGAAAATTACAAATTAAAAAAATATAAGGAACTGATACAGAACTAAAAAAATCAAATTTTGTCCCATAATCCAAACTGTAAGTTTCATTGTTTACATCCATAAAATATGTGCAGATTTTAGAGAGTTGCAGATTTCTGGTTTGCGGATTTGAGGGAGTCTACTGTAATTTGAAATAAAATCATGTTTAAATAAATTAGAAAGTTTTTACATTATTTATTTGCAATTTGTAAAGTATAACTTAAGTAAATTAACCATGAGAAGGATTAAAATGGTGATTTATTAGGATTCTCCATAGGAATAAATGATGGAATTTTGGAACTAGGAATAAATAATGAAATTTTGGAACTAGGAATAAATGATGGAATTTTGGAACTTGTATCTGCATACAAGTTCCAAAATTTTGTTTAGTAAATAATCTGTTTCTTGCTTTTCCCAAATTAAAGTCCTTAAACATGAAAGAAAAACTTTTGAGATTAGTAATAGCTATCGAGGCAAACCATTATCATAATCTCTCAAATACATTCACTCTAGGTCAAACTTGTGTTTTCCTTTGTTGCATTAGCAAATTAATACAATAAAATAACTATATTTTTAACTTGCATGCTTTGATTTCTGTAAAATATGATATGATGGGAAGGGTGGAAAATGCCACCATTAATAAGAAAAGAACTATGAGCTAGACATTCCTTTATTCAGAATTAAATTGAAAGTATTTGTACTTTATATTGAAAAAAATTTGCTTTGAGTTATTTAAAAAGGACAATTATGAGACTGTAAAGTTATTCTTCAAACATTTTTTCATTATTTCGCTTAGATTTTAAAATGTTTGTTTTAATTTCATAGAAGAAACCATGAAATTTAAAATTTTATTAATTAATTGTGCTTTGTAAATAACTCAAAGCAGATTTTTTTCAATACTAAATGTTCTTATAAAAAGCTTGTTTACCAAAATATAAGTTTATTTTATTAAATATTACATAAAATTGTTTTAAAAAATAACATTTTAATACCTTTTAAACTATGAAATATAAAAAGATATTGGAAAGCCAAATAGTTAGTATTTGGCCCAAAAATTTTGCCAGCCGAATATTCGGTTCACCTGTCGGCTGAATATTCAGCATTCGGTCAAAATCACTACTCAGTGCATCTCTAATCTTGACATGTATAACCAAAATACTACTTTATACAGCTCTGACCATGAGTTCCAATAAATCCTGTATATACATTACACATAAATGATGAAAGGAATTTCCCCTCCCATCAGGAAGATTGTGCTTCTCAGTTGAGCAAATTTGGATGTCAGTTCTATAGAGTGTATGACACTTCTTTTATGCAATGTAAAGTTTTTAATTAGTAGAAGATTAATTTATAATAAACATAATAGTTGAATAGATTATGCAGAATTTTTAGCACTTGAATAAAAGATTAAGAAAATGTGTTAACTTACCATGTTTTATTTCGTGAAGTTTGGGACCTTTATTATATAATAAAAGAGGATTGATACTGCTTCTTCTCTGATTTCGATCATTTTCTATAAATAAAATTTTAAAAATTAGCTAAACAAAATAGGCATATTTTAAAATTGGTAAGTAAACATAATTATGCAGGCTATATTAGATTTGTTTTCCAAATTGTGTGTCATGATATTTAAATGTGTCGACACATAATTGCTGGGCACCAAGATTTCTGATATTTTCCCAGAATTTTTTCTCTCAAATAACAAAGAATATAGGCAGTTTATTTTGGAAGTGCATAATAAAATCTTCTAATTTTTATTGCAATCATACAAAATTATTACTAGAAAAGTTAAATTTTTAAGTCACTAAGGAAGAAACATTTTAATACAGATATATATGCACTTGAACTTCCCTTTAACGTGAAGTCCCTATTTAAAAAAGTTTTCTACTTAACAAAATTTTCTGCTGAACTTTGATTTTAACCACCATTAACGCGCAAATTAATCTAAATATTACAAAAAATATATTCTATATAACGAAGTTTATTGTACTTTTTTGCATGTACAACATTCAAATGGAGAAGCTGCTGTTGAACTGGATGTATAAATTTATTTCATTGGATTGTATAAAAATGAAATTATTTATTCAATTAATTCCATTCAAAAGAAAAAATACAGTTTTCTTAAAAAATAAATGATGAATTTGATTTTCTTATTTACCCTGTAAATAACACGCTAAATAATAGCTGATTTAAACCAATGATTTTTTAAAAAATCATTTGATTTAAATCACCATGCTTTAAATCGAGCTGATTTAAATTAAACAACCCTGTTTTAGACAGTTTTTTTTTTTTTTGTTGTTGTTGTTTTAGTGCCACTAGCAAAAGTTTTTATAAGTGTAAGAATTGTTTTTATAGACGCACGTGAAAAAAACCCTTAAAATAGCAAAAACTTTTTTATTTAAATCCATTGGACAATGTAAAATTTAATTTTTATTATTATTATTTGATTTATTTATATGCAATTTTTTCTCATATAATTCAGTTGTTTTAAAATTAAAAATAATCAAAAGCTCTTAAAATTACAATGTATATGTATACTTTTACAAATAAAACCAAAGTAACTCAGATATTACTATAACAGTAATTCATTGAAACCAGTATTTATACTGTCTTTAAGTATAATTAACATGAAAAAAGAAATCCTATTAAAATTATTTGAAATTTGAAGTGATATAGTGAGTAGATAAACAAAATTTTGAAAGGTAAATGCAGTGGCTGATACAGGTGGGGTCAGGACCCCCCCCCCCCCCCCAGAGCTCTTCAAAAAGGGATATACAGTGTAAGTAAAAAGTGCTAAAACAGGAATGCAAAATAAGCGAAAATTCCATTTTAGGCAGGTTTCAATCTTTATTCTAAATATTTTAAATTCTATTGACTAGAGACATAAAAGTTACCAATTAAGGCAAAAATTACGTTATAGACAGGTTTTGTTTTCACAGGCTTTTTTTTATTTATCAAGCATAAATTTTTTTCCCTAAGAGATACTTTCAGTTTAGAGTTTTGAACAGTGTTCTTGCTGTAGCTCACCAATGCACCAAATTGCGACTAAATTCTTCATTTGGCGAATAAACAAGTGATTAGATTCGCCAAATTGCTAGTGCTCAATTTTTTATTTTTTTTTTTTTTGTCGTTTTGCGAAGTTTTTTTTCTTTCTATGTGTGTGTGTGTTGCTTATCATGTTCATTCGCACTGTACTGTCAGAATGGGAACTATTTAAAAGTTTCTTAAGCTCTCGTTGCGGAACAATGAATTTAGCAGATACCATCAACTTCGTCTACATTTTAATGAGTTAAATTGGTTTAAGAGTTTTTTTTTCCTTGATTACGTTTAAGATATTTAGAATATACATATTTTTAATATATTTGTAACGGATAGCTGGATTTAGATTGATAACAATCGTTGTCGCAGTTATAAAAACTTAGGTTATCTTAGAACATATTGAAAAAAAAATGACGTGCATTAAAAGATTAAAGATAATTTTTTTAGTGATACATGGCGAATCTATTTGGCTAATACTTTTTCCACTTGGCAAACGTTTTTTATTTTTAATTAGCCAAATTACTAACATTGGTCAAATGTCAGAGAGAACACTGGTTTTGAAGGGATGTAGATGAATTATCATTGATCTGTAAAATTTCCAAAAACTTCACTACCATATCGCGTATTGCTTGCTCAGATGATAATCAGCATCGAGCTCTTCATATTTATACTTAGCTCAATAATAATGAGTAAGATCCTCAAAAAACACTTTTTTTTGTCATTGTGTTTAGTTATCTATAAAGTATATTAAATCTCCTTTTAAAGGAAGTAGAAATACATATGCAGTGAACCAGGAGAAAACGAAACTTGTTTGTAATGAAATCCTGTCTCAAACCGAATTTTTTCTTCTTGCAAGAAAAATATGACATATTTTTTATAAATGGTATACCTGCTAAGATTGAAATTGTCTAAAACGTATCTCATTGTACCTTTCAATTCTGTCTTATCAGTCTTTCTACTTCATATTTACATATTTAACTATAAAACACAAACAAAATTCATCCCTTACAAACTTGGATGATTCTTAATTTTATAGTATTTATATTACCATTGTACTTCAGTTGCAGTAATTGGAAGTGCAAAAATGGTTTTATCATCTGATTTAAGAAATTATATAGGAAAAATAATTTTAAACTACAGCAAAAACTTGGTCATATAGAATTTTAACTGATGAGAGGAAATTCCGTTTTAGGCAGGTTTTTTCAGGACTAGAAAAATTAAGGTTAAACTAAAATGCCATTATATACAGATTACCTTTTCAGGAGTATTAAAGCACAGCATGGCAATGCTATATTTTATTTATTTCCAGTGCGACTCCGTAATGTTATTTTAATACGGAATTCAACATTGAACGAGTTATTTACTAGACATTTTCCCACATTTTGTATGCGCTTCCACAAATTTTCTTCAAAGGATCTAATTGTTTAAAAAATAATTCCCTCCAATAAAAAAAAAAAAATACAGAGATCAATGGACATATTTCCTGTAGCAATTAATCATTTTTACATGATAAATAAAAAATAATTTTTTTTTTTTTTTTTTTTGTAAGAATTAAAAAGGCATATTTACGACATCATATTAGAAATGAAGCGGAGATTTGCAAATATTTGGTACAAGTACAAAAATCGTCAACAGAAAACAATATAAAGCATGATTTTTAAAATAAAAGGACATTTTCAAACATATTGATCAAGAAGCTTCTAACTGAAGAAATATAGAAAATAAGTAAATTAAACTTTTTTATACCTATTGTCTCTGCAAAATAATAGAAAATAACTTAAATATATATATATGTAACTGGTATTTGAAAACGAGTTTTTTGACACATTGGCATCAGAAAAAAATTGCACCAAACCCAGTGCGTATATGACATTTGCGCCGGGATTTTTTACTTATACCACATTTTTAAAAATTTCTTCACCTTATATATTTGAAGAAAATCAAAATAAATTTAGGTGTACAAAAGTTTTCGAAAAAAAAAAAAAAAAAAAATATATATATATATATATATATATATATATATATATATATATCAGAGTTTCCCCCAGAGGGTTTCAGGGGGGCACTCTGCCCCTCCTGCCCTTTAGTTTGAAAAATAGCGCCCCTCTTGCCCCTCATCCAAAAACTAGCGCCCCTCTTGCCATTCATTCAAAAAAATAGCACCCTTCTTGCCCCACATTAGAAAAAACGCAGCTCTCCTGCGATGATCCGAACACGCTATAGCGCATAAATTATCCAAAAAATCGGCAACGGAAAGCCAAAAATTGCCTCATACGGATCCCGTGGGACGGGTAATTTCGTCAAAAAGTCGCTTAAAAATGGCAAGTTTCATTAGAAATCGCGAAATAACGACAAATTTCCGGCAAGATTCGCAAAAGATGGCTAATTTTGTCACGAAATTTCACAAAACGGCAGATTCGTGGAAAAACGACAAATTTCTTCCAAAAATCGCAATAAGAAGCAGAATTTTGTCAAATGCGTCGCAAGAAACGGAACTTCCGTCAAAAAACAGCGATAAAACGGCAGATTTCGGCAAAAGATTTACGAAAAACGACAAATTTCGCCTGAAAATCTCAATAAAATTCTGTGAAAAGTTTTGTTTTTTCGCGATTTTTTAGCTAAATATGCCGTTTTTTGTGATCTTTTAACAAAAACTGCTGTTTTTGCGATCTTTTAATAAAATTTACCATTTTTCGCGATTTTTTTTTACAAAATTTTACATTTTTTCGTGATTTTTTAACAAAATATGTCATTATTTGCAATCTTTTAACAAAATTTGCTGTTTTTTGCAATCTTTTAATAAAATTTGCCGTTTTTTCGCAATTTTTTCACGAAATCGGTCATTTTTTCGTGAACTTTTAACAATATTTCTCGTTTTTTCGTGATCTTTCAACAAAATTTACCTTTTTTCTTTTTTTCAATTTTTTGATGAAATTTCTATTTTTTCACGACTTTTTGAACCACAAGATTTTAGATTCAATTCTAAAAATGCCCTGAAAAATGAAAAAGTGCCCTGAAAAATGTAAAAAGTGCCCTTTTCAGAACAGTAGCGCCCTGCCCTTTTTTAAACCTGGGGGAAACTCTGTATATATATATATATATATATATATATATATATATATATATATATACACTATATTGCCATTGATTATGGGACACTTGCGATTTTAGACATTTTACTAAATATCTAGAAAAATACATGAGGAATCATCTCGAAACTCTTAGTGTATAAATATAATAGTATACATCATACATCTCCGTGAAGATTTTTTACCGAAACTCCATAGGGGACCGTCAACAAATTAAAAAAAGAATGAATATCTTTTGAATAACCCTGTCAAAACTAATGAAGCAAAAGCGCTCAAACTCTAGATTATGATTGAATGCCTTATTGTAATACACTGTGTTCATTTTTATGCAAATAGCATGCACACTCGCAGAGTAATTAAGGTTTTTATAAAAATGGTCCCAAATTTTTCCAAGTTTTTCCATTATAATTTTCAGAGTTCTTAATATAAAATAATATTTTTTTCAGAAAATATGACAAACAACATTGCACACAGTACCCTGTAATGAGAATTAAAAAATAATAAAAATTGTATGAAAAATGAGTAGGTTTACTATATAATTTTTTACTGTGCATGCGTCAAAGATATCAAAATTTCATTTGCATATTATGTTAGCTAAATGTTAGAGCAACTTTTGTAAAAGTCTCAAAATCATAGTTTGAAAATTCTGAAAGTAATCGTCTATAGAAAAAGGACAAAATCCGTTGTTTCCAAAATGAAGCAAAAAAATGAGGGATTTTATCCAAATGCAGTAATACATCCCATATTGTGTATTCTATATTGACACTAATCAATGAATATATGGATACAACCCCTCTTGTTTTTGCTTCATTTTGAGAATAACGGATTTTCGACTTATTCAATTGACGTTTATTGTCAGAATTTTCAAGTTATGATTTTGTGACTTTCACAAAAGTTGCTCTATACATTTAGCTAACATAATATGCAAATGAAATTTTGATATTGTTGACGCATGCGCAGTAAAAAATTATTTAGTAAACCAACTCATTTTTTATACAATTTTCATTATTTTTTAATTCTGATTACAGGGTACTGTGTGCAATGTTGTTTGTCATATTTTCTGAAAAAAATAATATTTTATATTAAGAACTCTGAAAATTATAAGGAAAAAACTTGGAAAAATTTGGGATCATTTTTATAAAAACCTTGCTATTTGCATGAAAATGAACAAGGCTTATTACAATAAGGCATTCAATTACAATCTAGAGTTTGAGCTCTTTTGCTACATTAGTTTTGACAGGGTTATTCAAAAGATATTTATTCTTTTTTAATTTGTTGACGGCCCCCTTTGGAGTTTCGGGAAAAAATCTTCACGGAGATGTATGACTTATACTATTATATTTATACACTAAGAGTTTCGAGATGATTCCTCATGTATTTTTCTAGATATTTAGTAAAATGTCTAAAATCGCAAGTGTCCCATAATCAATGGCAATATAGTGTATATATATATGGGCAATTCCATGGTGTCGGATGTAAAAATCAGACACAAATTTATCACAACAATTTGGTTTTTGGTATATAAATTTCTACTAAATAATCAGATTTCTATACAAGGTACTTACCACATCACGCTTTATCAAAAAGCATACAAATAAACATTTCTGAGTATTTAAAATTCTGGAGAAAAATATTTAAATAACCAGTGTCGGACGTAAGTCACACAAACTGGAAAACTGTGACATGTCAAATTAATTCTCAAAATTCTGTGATTTGGCTGATTTTATAATTTTTAAACCAACTAAAATCAAAAGTACACATATGAAAGTTATATGTTTGACCTTTTTCAATTTATTTAGTTTAATATGAAAGTTTGTTTAAAATTTTTTTATTGTGGTGTCGGACGTAAATTTTCGGTGTTGGACGTAAACTGTATGAAAATACTGGTGTCGGACGTAAATAAGTTTATCTTAAAAATGATAAAATCAAAGTATTAAGTAATTTTATTATGAAAAATTGTGTTTGCATAAAAATCGCCGAATTTTAATACATTCTCTGAACCAAAATTGTCCTCAGTTCCCTGGAGGAATGGGAGATTGGATTTTTTTCTCTACATTGTCTACATCATAGTAAATTTTGCCCTTGTGATCAAGCCATTTAAAATTGGATTCAATTGAAGATTGGTGCATCACACTAACATTTATTTCATTATTATTTACTAGCAGCCTCCGCCCGCTACGCTGGTCAGTTTCTCTAAAATAATCTTGAATCAAACGAAATATATTTAAATAAACAATCTTAATATCGAATCAAATACCCACAATTTTTATCTGATTTGTGTAATCTTACATTGGTCAGTTCAAAATTCATTTTGGCGACAAAATGCATCTAAAATGACTAAATAACTGACAAATTACAAAAGTACTAAAGTAATTAAAAATTTTTAGTAGGTTTTTTATCTTGAATTCCACTTGAATTGCTTCTACCTGAATTTGCTTCTGAGATATGGTGAAACATGTTATTATTTTAGACCATCCGATGAACTTCCTAAAGGAGAGATTTATATATATATATAGATATATAGATAGATAGATAAGGATTCAAAATTTCAGGTTTTTGCGCCGAAGACATCGCCAAATTAGGAAAATGTGAAGTATCTCACCAAGTACTGGATTTAAAAGAATTTGCTTAGTACCATTCAACTAAGCATAAAATATGCACTAAACAAAGAAATAATTAGTAAAATATTAAGAAAAATATTAATAAAAAGTCGAAAAAAATTTCATTTAATGACATTTTAAACACGTGAATCGTATTTAATGTCATTGAATGCGACATTCACGATCATCCATTATTAGCATCTAATCTGATAGTTTGGCGATAATTTTTTGGTCGACGGGATAACCTAGTAGTACCGTTTTTTTTTTATTAGAATGAATGATAAATTAATTGCAAGTATTTTTTCATGATAATGATTTTTCCTTCACATTCAAAATATTTCTTTTTTAGATACTTCTAGATTATCCTGTCGACCAAAAAATTATCACCAAACTAAAAGATTAAATGCCAATAATGGATGATCGTGAATGTCACATTCAATGACATTAAATGCGATTCGCGTGTTTAAAATGTCATTAAGTGATTTTTATTTCGACTTTTTATTAATATTTTTATTAATATTCTACTAATTATTTGTTTTTTCGTTATTTAAAATAAAAATTATGTCAACATGTATAGTTTGGCTATTAGTTTGGCGATTTGTATAATTTGGCGAAATTGGTCGACGGGATAACCTAGAAGTACCCTTTTTTAGTGATGGTAAAATAACTGCAGATGAAAAAGATATAATAGTAAGGCTAAAACACAGATTTAATGACTGCTTGGCATATGACTTGGCGGAGACTCGATAAGTACGCTAATTCTATGAACCTAAATATCCAGATAGAGTGTAAACAAACAATTGGTACCATTTGATTATTCCGTCGATCAATTTCGCCAAATTTTACAAATGGATATAATTTTTATTTTAAATAACCAAAGAATTAATAAATTACTAAAATATTAATAGAAATTGAGATAAAACATCGAATTAAAATTAGTTGACAACGTAACAATTATGTAAAACATATTTAATGTCAAAAGAATGTGACATTTACGATCATCCATTATTAACATTTAACCTTATACTTTGGCGACAGTTTTTTGGTCGATGGGAGATCAAGTATTGCCAAATAATGTAAATAAATTATATAAACAATGATATTGCCAATAATATTTAGATGCAGATATCATCTACGGATCACCTTGGCACAATTACAACAAAATTGCGATTTTATGCCTCACGTGGTAATCCAGTAATGTAATAGTCGTTTATTTATCAGTAAACTATTTCATTATTTTTCTTTTCTATTTTTAAATTATACAGATTGTTTTGTTCCATAATTACTAATTGAATTAATTAATTTATTATTATTTTTTTTCCTGATTACACTTTCTTGGCAACGGGAAAGAAAAATGGTTATTTTTTATCGGAAAAATTTTAATTGATTCTGTATGAAAAATAATGAAATTTTGAATTATTAAGAAAAATATTTGAATAAATCAATTAAAAATTAGCCTATGTTCACCGGAAATAGTGTAGCTTTCCAACGGTGAAAGAATTTTTCAAATCCGTCGAGTAGTTTCGGAGCCTATTCAATTCAAACAAACAAACAAACAAACAAACAATCAAATCGTTCCTCTTTATAATATTAGTATAGATAAAAAATACATTTATTTGCATAATTTGGCTTGTTTCTCGATTGATATAATTTGGCGAATTTGGTCGACAGGATATTCACGTAGTAAAAGGAAATCCTTTATAGATAATAAAAAATCGACACGGAACACAACAATTCTCGAAAAATCGCGTTAAAAATCTCTAAAATTATATTAGATTAAAAGTTTGAAATCAATTTTTACTTCCGAATATCAAAAAATCACCATAAAACTCGAAAAATTTCTAAAAATTGCATTGAAAAATGCATTAAAAATCACTAATATTAAAAAATCACAGGGGTCATAATTTACTGTAATAGGGTAAAACGTTGTAATTGGAAATATCTCATGAATGACAAAAATTCGACATCAAACGCAAAAAATCTCAAAAAATCGCATTAAAATTAGCTGAAATTCATAAATCTTAACCGCTAAAATTTAATACATCAGTCTGAAAGTTTTAAGCAAAATTCCTTTTACTAATGTCGAATAATAGCGGCAAAATTTACATTAAATAATTCCCTAAAAATCCAAACATCGTTACACGAAATCCAAATAAATTATATAGAAAAGAGAACAAAATTCACTAATTTAGGTCGAAAGAATGAACCGCTTTCCTTTTCGCTAATGTGGTAAAATCGCCTCGAAACCCACTAAAATTCGCATATGAATTAAATTAAAAAAACTGAAAATCGGCCTTCAAGGTGTAAAATTTCATACATAACTTCGTGCAGCGGTCTCTCCAGAGCATCACCAGTACTTTAAAAATTTTAACATGCGTTATAAACTACCTTAAAGTGTAAAACAGATCTCCTTATTACATTTCCTAATTTTGTTCGCGCCCCTCCTTTCGCGCACCCTGAAATGTGTCACACAATTATTTGTTTACATTTTTTTTCATGTATTATAAATCATTTTAAAATTTAAAATAAATCACATTGTTATATTTCCAAATTTTAACAAAATTGCGTTCTGTTAGTTCCATTTTTCACCACCAGCTAGCGCACTCTATTCTTCAAAAACTTTATCAAAACGATAACTGTTAAACAACCTATCAGGTGATATATTACTCGAGGGGGTAGCGGTCTTAAGCAAGAATTTAAGATGTTTTATGAAATTGCTATTCGAAAATAGTGGTAACTAAATTTTTGACATTTTAGGTAAATTTCGCAAAAAAAAAACTACTTATTGCATTCTCAATAGCTCAAGATTTTGATAGAACAACTATGAAAAAAATAGATGCTAAACGCAAAAAATCTTGAATAAGCGTTAAAAATCACATTGAAAATTGCATTAAAAATCGTTAAAATCTAAAATTCGTAACAAACACAAAATTTAGGGCTAAAAGTTTGAAACGGTTTTCTTTTTATCAATCTCAAAAAAAAAAAAAAAAAAAAAAAAAAAAAACGCAAAATGAGAAAAAACATTAAAAATCGCATTAAAAAGTCGTTAAAAATTCGAAAATCGCTGTACAAATTCCGAATAAACTTTGTTGAAAAAAGAAAAAAAAATTGCTATATTGGGTTAAAAGAATCAAACCGTATTTCTTTCACTAATGGGATAAAATTGCAAAAATAACGCTAAAAATCGCATAAAAAATTATAAAAAAATCTAATCAAAAAATTGAAAATCGGGCTTCGAGGTGCAAAACTACATGTATAAAAGTACCTTCCCTCCACATTTTGTAACTCTACGTACAGCAGACTCTTCAGAACAGCGCTGACACACACACAAACTTGTCTCTTTATTATTATAGATTTAACAAAATCGCGTTCTGTTAGTTCCATTTTCCACCACCAGGTAGAGCACTCTATTCTTCAAAAACTTTATAAAACCATACTCTGTTAAATAACCTATCAGGTGATATATAACTCGAGGGGGTAGCTGTCTTAAGCAAGAATTTAAAATAGTTTATGAAATTGCTATTCGAAAATAGTGGTACCTAAATTTTTGACAAAATAAAAAATTTTTGACCTAAATTTTTTTAGGTAGATTTCACAAAAAATACTACTTATTGCATTCTCAACAGCTCAAGTTTTTGATAGAACAACTATGAAAAAAATAGATGTTAAACGGAAAAAATCTTGAAAAAGCGTTAAAAATCGCATTAAAAATCGTAACAGACATAAAATTTAGGACATTAGGCTAAAAGTTTGAAAAGATTTTCTTTTTATCAATCTCAAAAAATAGACGTAAAATGAGAGAAAACACTAAAAATCGCATTAAAAAAATCGTTAAAAATTCAAAAATCGCTGTACAAATTCCGAATAAACTTTGTTGAAAAGAGAAAAAAAAAATGCTATTTTGTATTAAAAGAACGAAACCTTATTCCTTTAACTAATGGGATAAAACCGCAAAAAGAACGCTAAAAATCGCCTAAAAAATTATTTAAAAAAATCTAAACAAAAAATCGAAAATCGGGCTTCGAGGTGCAAAACTACATGTGTAAAAGTACCTTCCCTCCAAATTTTGTAACTCTACGTGCAGCAGTCTCTTCAGAACAGCGCTGACAGACAAACATCCTTCTCTCTTTATTATTATAGATTTCAGTTATATTATATATCCAGGGAAGTATTTGACATCATATTTAACAACCCATTCATTAACATTTAAAGTTGTTAAAATAGTTTTTCTGTTGAACTATTTCCTTCAGAGATATCATTATGACTTACTTCTATAGGTACAGAATATGCGTTAATTTTCTTGTTTCATTTGATATGTTGGCAGTTAGTACATAGTTACTTCCTAAGGATTTAACGCAATGCATACAATATATGTTAAGAATTTGCAGGACTATGCAAGTATACTTCCCAGTGACTATGTAAAAATTCTAATTTTTCTGCAATATCATCTGATAATATGCAATGTACATGCACCTTAAGATTCAAGCATGCAGCAACCGCAACCATCGCAAACTGTTGTGTTGTGGAAACAAACTCCTTCCCTGTTTCGGCAAGACACCAAACCATTCTTTTCACTGTGACTAGAGATGTAAATTTTCCGGAAAAATATAAGTGTCGGAATAAAACTGGTTTTTTACCGGGTTTTTTCGGAAAAAAGCGGAAAAATTGGAAAAATAGATTTTTCATGACTGTTTTTCCCAAATAAATTATATTAGAGAATATTAAATAATAAACATTTTTTCCCATTTATATGTATTAAATGAAAATTATTTTCAGTTTATATTACAAAATAAAAATAAAGTGGCAAAGCCTGCTTTTAAAAGTTTAGGTTTTTTTCCCACAGCCTAAGAATTTTTATTAAACGCTATTGTTTGTTATATCACATCTCTGCTGAAATGATTTTTCAGTTACATGTTTAACTACCAATTGACCTAATGTAAAAATCTGAGCCAATATGTCTGCAGTTTGGAATGAAATAAATTATGCATTCCATTTACATAAGTATACTTTTTAAGTAAATGATACCAGTTTAAAGAAATTATTGCAGTTTTGTCATTATTATGAATATCAGTATTCAAAAATTCCATTGTTTGTTTAAAAAATGTATATTTTTACATTATTACTTTTTTTTCCCTTAGAATTATAATTTTATTTCCTTTATAAAATATGTTTAGTTTTGGTATAGTTTTCCAATCTCAACTCAAAAAAGTTTTGATTTAGTTTTATAATCTAAATTCAAACAAAACTAAGCTTTACTTTGGCTTACTCAGATCTGCAACTAAAAAATAGCGTAGGATTTATTGACTGTTAAATTTCTATTCACTAAAACCAGAATTTTAAGTTTAATTAAATATAACTTTTTTCTTTTTACCCTGAAATCTGGTATTCTATTTTTGAGTAAGATACCATATTCAATAATGTTTCCACATGGTAATTTTATATTTCTAAGAGTGGAGCTCAAAAGTTATGAAAACAGAACACTACAAATAGAAAATGCTCACTATTTGAGGAATTAACAAAAGCAGTTACATACAGAGATAAACTTCTACTGTGCTTTAGAAAACTACAAAAATTCAAAGTTTAATCAAGAGGGAAAGTATAATTTGGAACATAGTTACTTGTAATAAAATATGGGGTTTTTTTTTCATCGCAGTTGTACTTTTCTAATGCAAACTGCCCATGTTTTTGCAATGTTACTGTACATTATGGAGGTAAAATGCAGGGTTGGCAAGTTTTTGACAGTGTGCGGTTTTATCCGGTTAAAACCGTGGTTTAAACTGTCATGGCTAAAACCGCTTGTCAGAAACCTCAAATACTACACTGATCTCTAAAATTTCACATTAAACATCTGTCACAAATATACAATATTAGATGTAATATTAAAAATTCACTTTTACTGTATTGTATATTATCATTTCTGGAAAAAAAAAAAAAAAAAAAAAAATGTCATAAATCTGAAAATTTGACCTGCCTCCAAACTTGCTCAACTGGCAATGCTTCTGCTATCAAGTCCTGCTAGCTCAGCATCAATTGAGAGAATATTTTGTAACTTTGGCTTCAGACACTCTAAACTCATAAACCATTTGGATGTAAATAAATGTGCTAAATTGGTTAAGTGCTATAGGATGCTGTGGGGTAAAATTGATCCAGATTATTAACTGTACAAAATCATTTTCTTCTGTTTGAACATTCTAAAAAACAATGTTTTATTGCAATTAAAGTAATTTAATTTTTTTGTAATTATTAAATTACAGTACAATTAATTTTAAATAAAAAATTACTCAATGTTTCTCTCTTGTTCTTAAAATGTTTAAAGTGTGTTACACGTTTTTGACGGTTTAAGCCAGTTTTTGACGGTTTAAACCAGTTTTTGATGGTTTAAACCAGTTTTTGACACTTGTCATGTCAAAAACCAGTTTCTGACGTCAGAAACCCAACCCTGGTAAAATGGAGGTCAATTTTAGATTCAACACGTTGAAAAAACATTCAATTAATCAGCTATAACAAAATCTTGAAAAATGCAGCATAGTAGCGCCACCTATACGGGATTTACACCAAAAGCTAAACAACATTAATATATATCAGAAACTGTAGTTTGATTTTTAAAAAAAAAATCGTCCTCGAGGTAAAGCTATTGCGATAATTGTGAATAATGCAGCATAGCAGCGTCATCTGTTGAGCAATTTACACCAAAAAGTAATGAGAACGAAGTTATGTCGAAGATTTACTTAATCTGAAATTTTATAAAAATACATACATTAGTTTGAGATAGAACTATTGTGGAAATTATGAATAATGCAGCATAGCAGCGCCATCGGTTTGGCAATATATACTAATAACTAAACATCTCGAGTTTATATCAAGGTGTACCTGAATCTAAAGTTTTGTGAAATTATGTGCATCAGTTCTTGAGATAGAGTGCCCATAAAATTTGTCACATACAGACTCATAGAGTGACAGATATTTAAAAAAACCATCAAAACGTGTTCAGGACCTGCTAAAAGTTTTAAATACACCAAAAACTGGAAGTCAAATTTTTCAGGAATTCAATACTTACTTCTTGAAAAGATAGATTAAAGTAATAAATGCATACTTCAAAATTTTATGTTGAATTTTTTATTTTATCAGTTCCATTAATCAGCATATTATTGCAATAATTTTACACATGAATTAATTTTTAAAAAGAGAAGTTGCATTTAATTACATATCTAGATTTTTTTTATGTAATCAAGTTTTTGTGAAATTGTGAACTTTTTGCATATACTTGTACAAAATATATTCAGAATTTTTGAATAAGAAATTATTACTATATTTAGGTTCCTATTTAGACATTTTTAATAAGGTTATTACATACATATATGCAACTTAATAAGATTCAGCTGCTGTATGGCATGAGATATTTTTTTCTTCAATCACTGCACTTGCGAAAGATTCAGTTTGTTGATTAACCCTTTCCGGCACACTGTGCCCAGTCTGGAATACCTAATTTTAATTCCAAACTTGCAAACGGCACCAATAATATTTTAGCAAAATTTTGCTTTTACAAAAAATGCTTTTATTAAGAAATTCAAAATGTCTAAAAAATTCACCTGTGAATTCTGGTGTCAGTCGATAATTTCTCCTTTTACTAACAGATTTTGCCCGTGCTGGAAAGGGTTAAACTTTTTCTGAAAAGTTTATTTTCAAGAGAAATTTTGCAAAGGGTCTTGTGTTTCAAACAAGAAAAAAATGTGAAGGATCCTTTCAAGTCTTCTCAAACAGATTTCTGCTCAGAGATCAGATTACCCACATTAAAATTTTCATGTGAGACACTCAACATAAAAATAATAAAAAGTATGAGAATGTAGCTATTACAAAATTTTCACTATATTATTTCATAAATAAAATTTCAATTTTTCCAGTTCGGAAAAATTGAAAAATAAACTTTCGGAAAAAAACTGAAAAAAACTAGTTTTTTTCCCAAATTTTCCGGTTTTTTCCGAGCATTCCCATCTCTAACTGTGACATTCCATTATTTTAATAACTATGTCTAGTGAAATGTTTTTATTAATCCATGCATATACAGTAGACAGATGCCTGGGAATGGATCCAATGAGCAGGCTGGATTTCATCTTGGTGAAACATAGCATTTTCAGAAAAATGTAACTGAACATGAACAACTATGTTTTTTGTCATCCACACTTGATTTTATACTTCCAAACATCTTTGATCCTTCTTTACAAATGTATGTACCAGAAAGTACTTTAATTGTTTCACTAATTCTTCAAATGCTTATTTTCTACCTTGTCTAACTTTTCTTTTTCCTGCCACTCCATATATCTAATAGGATCGTTCTCTATGTTAGTCCTAGGTTTAAATATAAGTATCCTATTTCTGCGGCAATCACATTGCTGTGACATACAAATATTTTATGTGGCTGTACATATACAATTTGATCAATGAAATGTGGAATTCCGCACTAAGATTTGTAGTAAAGTTTAGAGCCAATGGTAAAAGATGCATGTTTTCATTTTAAGAACAAACACGATCGGGAATGTTATCAAACAATTTGATATACTGAAACCATAACTCACAAAACTTTGATATTCCAAGTTTTATTCAAGAGTTACTCTTGTGAAACTGTTCATATGCTTTATGCAAATACATCAACATATAACATATCAGAATAACTTCTTTATTAATTAATTTATTACTAGAAAATTTCTTTTTAATATGGTGTAGGATGTAAAAAAAAATCGGTGTCAGACAAAGATTTTTTTTACGTCCGACACCAATTTTTTTTATATAAATAATTTTTTAAAAATTTATTTGAATAGGTAATATGATAGAGGTATATAAACATGCTTTAAATTAAAAATTTCATTTTAAATGGTTTTGAATAGCTGACTCAGATTAAGTTTTAATATTTTTTGTTGTTGGACGTAAAGCAGCTAAAGTGCCTTTTGGAAATTCTTTAATATTTCATAAAATATAATATGTCAGTACAAAGTTTTGTGCTGATTACATTTGTGTATGATGTGTTATAAAATATTTGTAACATTTAAGACATAATAATATTTTTTTCAAATGAAAATCTAGGCACAATTTCAAAGCATTTGAAATGGCTTTCAAATACACATTCATAGTTATGCTTACTTAAGAGCCTATATTTCGCTTAAAAATAAATTTATCCTTATTCCATTATAAAATTAAGATTCTACAGTGTTTTAGCTTTAAAATGATAGCTTGATTGTTAAAAAAATTTAATGTTGAAAAATTGATTATCTGGTTGACCTTTTCGTGGATTTATATATATAGTATTTGAGAAAAATCGTATTTCATTCTTGGTATGTAATGAAACTAGTAAATCTGCAGAATTTGATCTTCAAACATAGCAATTTTTTAAGGTTAAACCACAGAATTGTCAACTACTTGGTGTAAGACTTTTCGGCACTGCAATAAATTCGCCAATTCTATCAACCTAAATATTCAAATGCAATGTAAACAAGTATAAACAATAATGTTTACAAATATATTTTTTTAATTCCCGATTTGGTGATTTTTTTAAATCGTGCCTAAATTTGTAATTTTACAAATAATTAATCATTGGATAAAATCAATTTTAAATCAATGGTACTACTTGGTTATCCCGTCGACCAAAAAGCTATCGTCAAACTATAAAATTAAATGCCAGTAATGGATGATCGTGAATGTCACATTCAATGACATTAAATACCTATACGTATTTAGAGATGCCATCAAATGATTTTATTTTTACTTTTTAATAGTGTTTTATCCATTTATTTGTACTTTTGTTATAAAAAATGTGAATATGTATAATTTGGCTATTAGTTTGGCAACTTATATAATTTGACGAAATTGGTTGACGGGATAACCAAGTATCGAATTAACTTGTATTAAATTCATTATTCCGTTGATTTTAATATGATAAAACACTACACGATTTAATTTTTAAAATATGGCAAAGAGTTTCTGTTGAAAAATAGCTGTTTTTTTATATTTTAAGTTAATATTTTTATAAAACTCTTTTGATTCACTATCTCTATGAGTTAATAAAATTTAAGCACATTTGGAATATCATAATGCATTACCTTTATGCACAGATGTCTAATACTTACCATGTTGGCACAGTTTTTTTTTATGCCAATTCGGCGAATATTTTGTTTTCAAATACATATCACATATATATTTTTGAATTATTTTCTAATATTTAAAAAGGGAAATAGTGATAAATAAAAAAAAGTTTATTAATAATTATAGAGCAAAACGATCTACATAATAAAAAAAAAAAAGAATAATAGAAAATAAATAATTTATTAGTAAATAAACAACTCTAGCCAGGTTAGCATGTGAGACATATAATATCGATTTTGTTCTAATTGCGCCAATGTGTTGCATATATGACATCTATCCCCAACTTTTCTAAGCTGAACCCGGCCCAGAGCTTCGATAGCGGCAGTGGCGGATCCAAGGGGGAGGGTCATGGGGGTCATGCCCCCCCCCCCTGAAGCTCTTCAAAGAGGAATGTAAGTGTAAGTAAAAAGTGCTAAAACAGGAACGCAAAATAACATCTAATTGATAGAATTTGTGCTTTTTTCGAAACTGATCGAGAAAATTCACGAATTTGCCGTGCCTGATATACATAATTCACAATTTTTCCGCACCCGATCGGTGAAATTCGCGATTTTTGCGAAGCGGCTCCACGAAATTCACAATTTTCCATGCCTAATCGATGAAATTCACGATTTTTTTGGGTGTGATCGATGAAATTTGAGATTATTCCACGAATGGTCTGTGAAAATTGCGATTTTTCTTCACTTGATTGACAAAATTCATGATTTTTCCGTGCTCAATCCACGAAATTAGCACATTTTTTCCGTTCTTGTTCGATCAAATACGAATTTTTCTGCACACGATCTATGAAACTGACGAAATCTGCATTTTTTTCCAGCTATAAATTAATGAAATCTGTGATATTTTTCTCACGATAAACTGACGAAACTTACGATTGTTCTGCAGCCGCTCAAAGATCTTTAATTTTTCCGCACATCATTGACAAAATTTGTGGTTTTTCTGCGCCCTATCAACAAAATTAGCGATTTTTTTGTTCCGAATCGACAAAATTCACGAGTTTTTTTGTACTCGATCGCCCGAATTCGTGCTTTTCACAAAGCCGAGCGACTATATTCGCGATAATTTCTTTCAGTGAAATTGTCAAGTTTTGTTCGCTATATCAACATAATTCGAGATTTTTTTTCAATCCCAATCGACTGTATTTTCGCTTTTTATGAAACTGATCGACCATATTTGCAACTTTTTCGTTCCCGATCAACAAAATTCACAATTTTTCCGTGCCCTTCCAAAAGTGGTTTTTTCGTTCCCGAAAGACTAAATATGCACTTTTTACGAAAGCGATCGACCGTATTCGGGATTTTTCCGAGCCCAATCAACGAGATTCGTGCCTTTTTCCGTTCTTGTCCATGAAATACGCATTTTTCCGCACCGAACAATAAAATTCGCGATTCTTAACTGACTGATGAAATCTGCATTTTTTCCCTGCCGTAAACTGATGAAATGAGACGGACTTGACGGGTTTGATTTGACCCAAGCTCAATTTTTATAAAAGCCTTTGGGTTCGGGCACATTTCTGAAATTATCAATTTTATTTATTCTTTTACAGAAACGAAAAATAACTTTTTTCCTGCTGTAAAAATTGCGTATTACATTTCAAGTCACTTTAGTTATATTTTTGTCAAAATAAAAGAGAAACAGAAACTTTCTCCCTATTTTTAGTGACAGTAAAACACTATTTGAAAAGAAAACTCTTTTATAGGGTATTTTAAGATTTCGAAGGTTCGCTATAAAAGGATAACTTAGCATTAAATACAATAGGAAAACATCGGGCCAAAATTTACGTTCGTTATATACAGAGTTCGCTATGACGGGGTTCGATTGTATTTTAAAATTATTTCATTAAATAATAATCTATCAAAAGCTGTGACACCCCCCCCCCCTGAAAGTTGGGCTGGATCCACCCTTGGTTAAATGGATAAATAGACAGTAGAGCTTTTGTATTAAACTACTCATCAGGGGTGCATAGTCTAATACAAAAGCAAAACATCCAACCAGTTTCTGTTATAGGTCGTGCTATAAGCTAAGAAATTCGACCAATAATGCACCCAAATGGTTGAATTTTATTTACCATTTTAAAATAGGAAAAGAGGAATTTAATTGAAATAACAATATTGAATAATAACAATAATAAAATAATAATGTGTATTAAAATATTTACCAAGCATATCCTTTGCATAAGCAATAAAATAAGTGAACTAGATCAGGCACATGCTATGCCACATTTAAAATCAACATGTAACATAGTCTAAGAATTTAATCTTACCGAGTTCCGAACCAGAAACCTTTTATATAGAAAACTGAGGCATTAAACGACTAAGCTGCAAATAGTTAATTAACAAAGTCTCTAAATTAAGGTTTCTTATCGAAGCATAAATAGTTTCTTCATTTTCTTTTTTTGGCATCGGTTTTAAGTTTTCACACATTTTACTTCATAAAAAATGTTCCTACCAACAAAACATTTTGAAATTTTTGTAGCTGATGTAAATCTGGTCTACTGAGATTTTCAAAAAATACTGTGTTAAAACATGGACGTTTAAATGCTTTTAACATGTAAAAAATATCCTCTCCATGAGCCGTAAAGTGACCTGCATTTGATGGTGTATTTTAGGGGAGCACAACGTTTTCAAGAGAAAAGCCACATACAAATACAGTAGACTCTCTTAAATCCGCACTCCTAAAATCCGCAACTCTCTAAAATCCGCGCATATTTTACGGATGTAAACAATGAAACATTCAGTTCATATGCAGTGCTTTTTTAGTTTTATATCAATTTCATATATTTTTTAATTTGTAATTTTTGTTAAGGTTATTGAATTCATTTTTTTTCATGAAGAAAGAATAATTTATTTCTGAAAAAAATCAAGATATTGCTGATATCACTGGTAATCAGAATCTTATCAAATATATTTCTGTATTAATCAAGCTTTTTCAGTTATTAAGTCTGGCTAAACCTGAAATAAAGCTTCTTTATTTTATGATCTTGATGTGAATTAGTATTGTACCTTTATGAGGCAAGTTTCATTGAATAATTTAGGAAAAACACATTTATAATGAATATTTAATTGTACATTATTGATTATTAATTTGACCTTTGCTTTTAGTATTTTTATCATTTTAAAAACTATCTAAATTTTTATTATTTTAGTTTATTCCTTATTTTAATATTTTAGCATTATTTAAGCATTCATTATACTTTTGATTTCATTATTAATTACATTCAAATTACTTTTTTAAAAATGTAAACAAAGCAATGACCAGAAATTCGCAAAATTCTAAAATCCGCAAAACCTCTGGTCCCAAGCTGTGCGGATTTGAGGGAGTCTACTGTATGTCTAGGTGGCCGAGGGCCACATCAATAACACGGAGAGAATTCAATTTTGAAGAAATGATATGTGGCCTACAATCCAATAAAAAATATGGTTTCAGAAGGGAGTAGGGGGTTACCCCTTTAAGTTCGCTTACCCAGTCAAAATATCCAATTCAGTTAGTAAAGATGTATCCAGCAGTTTTTATGTTTGTACATAATAACAGATATAGTAAGGCCCGGTAGCAGAAAGTGTGGGACGTGCATCGCAGATTTATTTTAGTCCTTGCAGATAAATTTGCCAAAATAGAAAAGAAAAAAAAATTTAAATTTTTAAAGGATTAAAAAAATTGGACAGGACATGAAAAAACGGCAAATTTCATCCAAAAATCGCGAGAAAAAACGACAAAATTCATTAAAAGATTGCGAAAAACTGCAGATTCTGACAAAAAATCAAGAAAAAAATGGCAGATTTTGTTTTTAAAAAAATCACAAAACGGTAAATTTTGTTTAAAAAAAATGTGAAAAACGGCTAATTTTGTCAAAAAATCGCTTAAAAATGGTATCTTTCGTCAAAAAATCTTGAAAAAAAAACAATATTTTGTCAAAAGATCACAAAAAAAAGACAAATTTCATCAAAACATCGTGAAAAAACGAGATTTCATCAATAAGTAATGAAAAAACAATAAATTTCATTTAAAAATGCAAAAAAACAGTAAGTTTCATTAAAAGATTGAGAGGAAAAGATAGATTTCATCAAAAAATGAAAGATTTAAACAAAAGATCGTAAAAAACGATAGATTTTATCAAAATGTCGCGGAAAAAGTCAGATTTTGACAAAAGAACGCGAAAAAAAGTCAGATTTCGTCAAAAAATCGCGAAAAAATGGTTAATTTTGTAAAAAAAAAATTATGAAAAATGGCTAATTTCGACGAAAAATCGCGTATAAAATGGAATCTTTCGCCAAAAAATCTTGAAAAATTGGAATCTTCCATCACAAGATCGCAAAAAAAAAAACAGATTTCATCAGAACATGAAAAAATGAGAGATTTCATCAATTAGATCATGATAAAAGAATAAATTTCTTTTAAAAAATCGCGAAAAAAGGGTAAGTTTCATCAAAAGATTGCGAAAAACGGCAGATTTTAACAAAAGATCGTAAAACAAGGATAGATTACATCGAAATATAGCGGAAAACGCAGATTTCAACAAAAGATCACGAAAAAAGGGAGATTTCGTCAAACAATTATGAAAAAATAAAATTTCATTAAAGTGGCACAAAAAAATAAATGATTAAAACAAATTGTGTATTTTTCTGCTACAAAATTGTTTTTCTCTTTCTTTCTCCAAAAACTGATTTTCCTGTCCCAAAATTGTTTTTCTGTAGTTCCAAAAACAGATTTTTCTGCTCCAAAATTCATTTCTTAACCACAAATTAGCACTGCAAATTTTAACCAAATTATAGATACACATCGAGTGTCTTTATCAAAATTATCATTAAAATTTTTCTATTTTTTTTTCATAATATTTACTTGGTATTTCACGGTATCACTGCTATAAAACTATAACATATATACTTTATAGTAAAGAAATGGTGAATTTTTTCAATGCAGCATTTGAATAAATTTTGTTATTTTCAGTGATTTTTGTAACTTGGGAAAATTTTAGCACATTTTGTTATATCTGTTATGATGTGCACTAGATGGCGCCACCAGCGCCAGTCAAAAGGCAGTTCAGCCGCGAACGATGTTCGGGAGTTCGTTCGTTGTCAGCCACGATGTAAGACGGTCGGATCTTGGATTGAGGAATAAATTCTTATATCTTAATGCATCCAGCTCTAGTCTCTAGTGATCATTTAGTATTTCCATACACCTTTAGAAATGTTTCAGTGGCGACGAGGATAAACTCTATCGATGTTTTTTCAATAAAAAAAAATGTTTTTTGACGCGATTTTGAAGAAAGAGCGTCAGCGGTGGATGGCCGCGTGTTCCTACTAGGCCTAAGCGCCGATCGGCGGGCGGACGTTACGGCGTTAGCGAAGCAGGCTTAATCGGCGACCCCAGAATTGTTTATTCAAGTTCCGGCATGGCTTCTTTTGGCTGTATTGCAGAATTCAATCCATCGGTCGAATCCTGGAGCGAATACTCCGAAAGACTGGAACAATTCTTCATCGCCAACGCCATAGTCGAAGACAATAGAAAGCGTGCTGTTTTCTTAACGGTGGTAGGACCTGCCACTTACGGATTGCTTCGGAATCTGCTATCGCCGGCTGCACCCACATCTAAGACATTAGCGGAACTCATCGGCATCCTCAACGGACATTATGATCCAGTGCCTTCAGAGATCGTGGAGCGATTCAAGTTCAACAGCCGCGTACGGCGCGCGGACGAATCAGTGGCCGATTATATCGCAGAGCTTCGGAAATTAGCGAAGTATTGCAATTACGGCGAATCTCTGGATATGATGCTCCGTGATCGGATAGTTTGTGGTATACAAGACGAAGGAATACAACGAAAATTGTTATCAGAAAGCAATTTAACCCTTTTGCGAGCGTCGGAAATTGCCGTTTCAATGGAAGCAGCTGCGAGGGATGCTGTTGATCTGAAGATATCTGCCGTTCCTGAAGTAAAAAAAATTACAAGTTACGGCGCAACGGCCGCGTAAAAACGAGATCGTTAAATCGGCGTCCAATTCAAATAACGGCCGTACAGGGAAGAAGTGTTATCGTTGTGGCGACTCCAAACACCATCCTTCTGATTGCAAACACAAAAATAGCACGTGCTATAGTTGTAAAAAATTGGGGCACCTGTCAAAAGTGTGTTTATCAAAGAATAAACAAGGTTACAAACCTAAAGTTAACTTAGTTGCTGAATCTAAAGAAGATTTAGGCAGTAAGGAGTATACAATTTTTAATTTAAGAGATAACAAGAGAGATTACCCTCCGGTGAAAATTACTTGTGAGATCCAAGGCCAGCCTGTTATTTTTGAAATTGACTCAGGGGCTCCATTTTCCATAATGCCTGTAAAACTGTTTGATAAAATTAGAAGATTCTGCCCTCCTTTGGAAAAAACGAACATTAAGCTTCAGTCTTACACCAACAATACCATTGATATTTTGGGAGTTACAAATGTGAATGTGGTGTTCCAAGCAAGAACAGAGACTTTACCTCTACTAGTGGTTTCTCAGGGAAGCACTAATTTAGCTGGGCGAAACTGGATTGTTCCATTAAGCCTAATGAATGCGTTTGATGCCAACATGAACCACACATTACATTGTGTAAGGACTGAGCAGCTCAAGCTAGATGGACTTTTAAAAGAATTCCAGAATATTTTCTCACCAGGCTTGGGATTAGTGAAAGGAATTAAAGTTCATCTTACCTGTAAAACTGGTGAACCTCCGAAATTTTTCAAGGCTCGTCCTGTACCATATGCATACAAGGAAAAAATCAACAAGGAAATAGACCGCCTTCTTGCAGATGGCATTTTAGAGCCAGTTAAAACTTCTGATTGGGCAGCTCCTATTGCTCCTGTGCTGAAGCAAGACGGCAGAATTAGAATATGTGGTGACTTTAAGCTAACAGTCAATAAAGTAACAGAATTAGAGCAGTACCCTCTGCCAAATATCGAAGATTTGTTTGCTGAAATGTCTGGGGGTACAGCATTCACTAAATTAGATCTGCGGGATGCATACTGTCAACTAGAGCTCGATGAAGAGTCAAGACGCCTGGTAGTGATAAATACGCACAGAGGTCTCTTCCGGTACACACGCCTGGCTTTTGGCATTGCTTCCGCCCCGGCTATTTTTCAACGTGAAATTGACAAGATTTTACAAGGGGTAAAAGGAGCCTCTAAATACTTGGATGACCTTCTAGTAACTGGTAAAACCGAAGCAGAACATCTACAGAACTTACAAGAAGTTCTCTCTCGTCTGCAAGCAGCAGGTATAAAGTTACATCCAGAAAAATGTGAATTTCTCAAACCATCTGTGGAATATCTTGGTCATCGTCTGGACAAAGATGGGTTGCATCCAGTTGAATCGAAGGTCAAAGCGATTACGGATGCTCCGGAACCAACAAATGTAGACGAGCTACGTTCTTTTATTGGCTTAATCACATACTATGCGAAATTTTTACCTAACATGTCAACACTGTTAGCACCCTTATACCAGTTGTTGGAAAACAAACGGCTATGGAGATGGGGTTCATCACAACGAGAAGCTTTTAAAAAAGCTAAAGATGTCCTGCAGACCTCATCATTACTAGTGCATTTTGACCAAGACAAGGAAGTGATCCTGGCTTGTGATGCAAGTCCTTATGGGCTTGGTGCTGTTCTGTCACATAAAACTCCAGATGGTGATAGACCAATCGCTTTTGCTTCTCGCTCCCTGACGAAAGCAGAAAAAAATTACAGTCACATTGAGAAGGAGACTTTAGCCTTAGTATTTGGAGTGACTCGATTCCGGAACTATCTCTTGGGACGTAAATTTACGTTACTTACAGACCATCGTCCTTTGGTAACTTTATTATCAGAAGAAAAACCAGTTCCATCAGTTGCTGCAGCCCGTATCCAGCGATGGGCATTGACTTTATCTGCCTACGTTTACAAGATAGAGTACCGAAAAGGGAAGTTGCACGGAAATGCTGATGCTTGCAGCAGACTTCCACTGAAATCTGAAATGGCGGAGCCTCCAGTACCTGTCGAGTCGGTTTTGCTTATCCGACAGTTAAATGATAGTCCACTGACAGCACATCTAATCCAAAGGGAGATAGACAAGTGTCCTGCACTGAGCCGTCTACGATCTCATATTCAAAATGGGTGGCCAAAGAAAGTGACAGAAAATTTACAAGCCTTTTGGCATATCCGACATGAACTGTCAGTTGAGGAAAACATCATTCTCAGAGGTTCCCGTGTTTTTGTTCCAGGAAAGTTTCGTCAATTTGTTTTGGATGAACTGCACAGTGCTCATCAAGGGATTTCTGCTATTAAATCTCTGGCTCGTTCCCATGTCTGGTGGCCTGGTATTGATCGGGACTTAGAAACAAAAGTTCGAAACTGCATCGACTGTCAAGAAAATGCTGCAGCTCCTCCTTCGACACAAATCCCTTGGCTCACACCTGAAAAACCTTGGGACAGAATCCATATCGACCATGCAGGTCCTGTAGAAGGCCATTGGCTATTAATTGTAGTTGATGCCAAAACAAAATGGCTTGAAGTGATTCCAGTGCCCAACACCACAGCAACTTCAACGATAATAGCTCTGCGTAACCTGTTTGCACGCTTTGGCTTACCAGAGAGCTTAGTCAGTGATAACGGACCTGGCTTCCGTAGTGACGAATTCACAAATTTCTTGAAAAGAAATGGCATTACACCAATTAAAACCGCACCATACCATCCGAATTCAAATGGTTTAGCGGAAAGAGCAGTGCGTACAGTAAAAACTGCATTGAAGAAAGCTAAAGAAGGCACTTTCACTGAAAGACTGACCAGATTTCTTCTGAATTTTCGAAATACCCCATCAAAGGCAACGGGTATATCTCCAGCTGTGGCAATGTTCGGACTACCTCTTCGCATGCGTTTGGATCTTATCCGCAGTGCTAAAGTTAAAACATCTGAGAGGGGAGATACCCATAATAGCAAATTTACAGAAGGCACTCCTGTCTGGGTGCGCTCTTTTACCCGGGGCCCATCTTGGGTTGCTGGAAAGGTTACAGGAACAATGGGGAATACAATGTGCAAAGTCAAGACAACTTGGGGTATTTGGACACGACACATTGATCAAATTCGTTACAGGCAAGAGGACACTCTACAGGAAATTCCTCCAGCTCCAGAACTACCAGATTCTGTTTCTTCAGGATCAGATGTGTCAGTGCCTACAGTGCAACCGAGAGATGTAGTAGAGTTACCAGCTGATCAGGTGACAGACACCCTTCTACCTCCTACGCTGTCTCCGCAGGTAAGTGTCCAAGAACACAGTTCTCAGGCAGATCCTCCAGCACTCTCGCCGCAAGCAGTTTTGCAGAATCCAGGAGCGCCACTTCCTAGACGTTCCACTCGTCCAAAAGCAAAACCTGAACGTTTGCAATATTAGACTTTTTAAATTGGACTGTTAAATTTTGAACTGTGTCAAGGACTTTATTTTTTTTATTGTATTGTGCATGTCTAACAACTTGAATATTTCCTTTAAGAAGGAAGAGAATGTTATATCTGTTATGATGTGCACTAGATAGCGCCAGTCAAAAGGCAGTTCAGCCGCGAACGATGTTCGGGAGTTCGTTCGTTGTCAGCCACGATGTAAGACGGTCGGATCTTGGATTGAGGAATAAATTCTTATATCTTAATGCATCCAGCTCTAGTCTCTAGTGATCATTTAGTATTTCCATACACCTTTAGAAATGTTTCACATTTGAACATTTTATTGTGATTTAACAAGTAAACAAATGTTTTGAGAATTTAAGGAAGCAGTATAGCATCTACTGTTTAATGGAAATGAAATTGTTTTCTTCATTTTATCATTTTTTCATATGCGACAATATAAATGATTTTTTTTTTCTTTAATATCATTGTATTTATTTCTACAGTAGATATGAATACTTAGGCAAGGTAAGAAACTATACATTGTTTTCAATAGATAAACACTATATTTCAATTTAATTTTAAGTAGATTTAGCTTAACTTTAAACTTAAAGAACCACTTTATGTATTCATTATTAATCTAATTCTTCAAAAAATATTAATTTCACAATTTACGTATTCAGGTTACATTATAATTGGAATATAGTTGTCTTTTTATAACTTTAATCAGCAAGAACTGCATTTATAATGTATATAAGAAAATTATAACACGCCTTCCCGCAAACAATTTTCATCCTGCTGCATTGCTGTAGCAGACACAACCGTAACTTTCTGCTACTGGGTAGTAGAGATGGGAATGCTCGAAAAAAAAAAAAAAAAAAAAAAACCGAAAAATTGGGAAAAAAAAAGTTTTTTTTGGGTTTTTTTCCAAAGGCCTTTTTTTCAATTTTTCCGAACTGGAAAAATTGAAATTTCATTTATGAAATAATATAGTGAAATTTTTGTAATAGCTACTTTCTCATACTTTTTATTTTATTTATTTTTATGTTGAGTGTCCCACATGAAAACTTAATGTGGGTAATCTGATCTCTGAGCAGAAATCTGTTTGAGAAGACTTGAAAGGATCCTTCACATTTTTTTCTTGTTTGAAACACAAGATCCTTTGCAAAATTTCTCTTGAAAATAGACATTTCAGAAAAATGTTTAATTTACAAATTGAATCTTTAGCAAATGCAGTGATTGAAGAAAAAAAAAAAAAAAACCCTGCCATATAGCAGTTGAATCTTATCAAGTTGTATATACGGATAAATAACCTTATTAAAAATGTCTAAATAGAACTCTAAAAATAGTAATAATTTCTTATTCACAAATTCTGAATATATTTTGTGTAAATATATATAAAAGAAATTCACAATTTCACAAAAACAGAACAAACCATTCCAAACTGCAGACATATTGGCCCAGGTTTTTACATTAGGTCAATTGGTAGTTAAACATGTATCTGAAAAATCATTTCAACAGAGATATAACAAACAATAGTGTTTTAAAAATTCTTAGGCTGTGGAAAAAAAAACTGAACTTTTAAAAGCAGGCTTTGCTACTTTCTTTTTATTTTGCATGTAATATAAAGTGAAAATAATTTTCATTTAATACAAATAAATGGGAAAAAATGTTTATTATTTAATATTCTCTAAGAAAATATAATTTGGAATTTTTTTTATTTTTTTTTATTTGTAGTGTTCTGTTTTCATAACTTTTGAGTTCCATTCTTAGAAATATGAAATTACCATATGGAAACATTATTGAATATGGTTTCTTACTCAAGAATATAATACCAGATTTCAGGATAAAAAGAAAAAAATTACGTTTAATTAAAGTTAAAAAAATATATATTTCTCTGGTTTCAGTGAGTAAAAAACTAACAGTCAATAAATCCTATGCTATTTTTTAGTTGCAGACCTGAGTAAGCCAAACTAAAACTTAGTTTTGTTTAAATTTATATTATAAAACTAAATCAAAACTTTGAGTTGAGATTGGAAAGCTATACCAAAACTAAACATATTTTTAAAAGGCCGAATCCATGTCGATTCAGGCAGGGGGGTTACCTTCATAGTCTCAGAAGTTCTTTGATTGAACATATGTTAAAATTAAGGAAAAAATAAAATTCCCGTAATTTTTGGTTTTTCTCCAAAAAATTTCTGGACCGAGATACAGGGTGCCAAAGATGGCATCCCGAGCACCTTTTAACGTTTGCGATTTTCGAAAAAAAGTTTAAAGTGCTCTATCTCTGAAACGATGCAAGATATTTCGTTGCAGTTTATTTTATTTTAAAGATAATATTTTTCTGCTTAAAAAGATATACTCCATTTTGAAATATGTATTTAATTATTTTTAAAGCAGCCTTCTAAAAAAAAATTTTTTTAATCAAAAATAATTTTTTTCTCAAAAATGCCAATCTCAAAAATTTTGATTTTTTTACTGTTAGTCAATACCATTGAGGACTACCTTCACTGTAAAGGAGAACTTCCACTTTTGAGTTTAACAAGTTTTAAAATCATTTCAAGAATTTAGATAATTTTACAGGAACTGCATATCAAAAGTTCCAATAAAAGTCTCTCAATTTTTGTTTATTTGTATCATATGTAGCCTATTACATATCCTAAACAAGTTAGAAATCATACGTCAAACATGGTAAATGAGGTGTATTCACACTATGACTAGTTTTATAAATATTTAGATCTTGGTGCAAAAAGTATTACACTCTTGTGAAAACTGGCATGAATACAAAATTTATTATGTTTCTATGTATTAAATTCAGTAATACAGAAGTAATATGAATCCATCTTAAAAAGAATGTTATTACCAGGACAACCTAGAATCATTACCTATCATGGAATATGTTTGAATTAATTATGAGTGATAGGATTTAACAGGATGAATAAAATATTTATGAGTGTCTTTTTTTCAAAGTTTTAATTTGACTTTCATAACATTTGACAACCTTTTTCACAACATTTGTTGCTTTTTTTTTTTTTTTTTTTTTTTTTTTTTTTTTTTTTTTTGTTTGTTTGTTTGAAATGATATATTCAATTTTGTAAAAATGTATTCATATTTTCTGATGCAGCCTTTTGATTTTTTTTAATTAAAAGAAATCAAAAATGCCAATCCTAATTTTTTTTTTTTTTTTCTGTTGGTTAATACCATTGAGTACTTACTGCCTTACTTATTTCAGAAAACTTCCACTTTTGATTTTGACAAGTTATCGAAACACATGTAAAATTTTGCCATATATTTTACCAGTTCCTGTATGACAATCACATTGGTCTCAGGAAATCAAAATCTTAGTCTTGTTTGACATAGGATTTTATTTCTTAATAAGTATAAGAAACTGGCAGCTTTAAAAATAGCTTAAAAAAGAAAAAAAAAACATGCAGTAAAGTTTACAAAATATATGTATAAGTTTCAAAACATATTACTTGCAGTGTACTCTGCTTAGAACTGAAATTAGAAATTCATAGACTTTATAATTTGTTGAAAAGTATCTGTATCTTCCTTTGATATTTAGTGATGCCTTCCTGTTTAACTAATAGGGTCTGGGGCTTCCATAATCCTTAAAACATTCTGAATAGGAAGTGAACACTGGTGGTGATGTTGCTGTCTTGCAGGTGGAAATCTATACCTAACAGCCGATCCAAGTGGGAGCATAAAGTTAACGACAATTTCATAAACAACTGATATCATTTACCTTTGCAATCCACCACTCAGTAATATACACAGGCAACAAAAATTCCTTTTTTATAAATTGTGAATCTGAATATTTTTCAATTGTTTCAGAGATCTTGGTTGGACAAATGAAATTTCTTCTTGCTTGCTGTTCAAAGTTTGTGCAATATAGGTACTATGATAGTAATAGATGAATATACCCATCACTATGATATTAATGGATGATTGGTCATTCTATTAAATTCTATCATACATAATTAAATATCCCATTATAGGTAATGATTCTAGGTTGCCCTGGTGGTTACTTTCTTTTTAAGATGGATTCATATTACTTCCGTATTACTGAATTTAATATATAGAAACATAATAAATTTTGTATTCATGCCAGTTTTCACAAGAGTGTAATACTTATTGCACCAAGATCTAAATATTTATAAAACTAGTCATAGTATGAATATACCTCATTTACCATGTTTGACGTGTGATTTATAACTTATTTAGGATATGTAATAGGCTACATATGATACAAATAACCAAAAATTGAGAGACTTTTATTGGAACTTTTGACATGCAGTTCCTGTAAAATTCTCTAAATTCTTGAAATGATTCTAAAACTTGTTAAACTCAAAAGTGGAAGTTCTCCTTTACAGTGAAGGTAGTACTCAATGATATTAACTAACAGTAAAAAAAAAATCAAAATTTTTGAGATTGGCATTTTTGAGAAAAAAATTATTTTTGATTAAAAAAAAATTTTTTTAGAAGGCTGCTGTAAAAAAAATTAAATACATATTTCAAAATAGAGTATATCTTTTTAAGCAGAAAAATATTATCTTTAAAATAAAATAAACTGCAACGAGATATCTTGCATCGCTTCAGAGATAGAGCACTTTAAACTTTTTTTTGAAAATCGCAAACGGGAAAAGGTGCTCGGGATGCCATCTTTGGCACACTGTATCTCAGTCCAGAAATTTTTTTGGGGAAAACCAAAAATTATGGGAATTTTATTTTTTCCTGAATTTTAACATATGTTCAATCAAAGAACTTCTGAGACTACGAAGGTAAGATTTTTTCTTTGGCTGCCTGAATTGACATGTATCGCAAACAATGCGAAATCGAAGCTATAAAATCTACCCGAAAATATAGACATCGTCGTTTTACTTTAAACGTGTGAAAAATAATTTAAATATCTTACAAAAAAATGAAGCTTCAAAACATTTCACTTAAAACTTAACACAAACTTTATTCCAGAATAATTCTACAACTACCTTTTCATTTCTCGTGATCATCTGCGAAAAATAAAACTATGACCATTGAGTCACTATGAGAGTGTGGACACCAAAGTAATTACAAATATTAATCGAATTCGTGACATTCTCCCACCTTGAGTTTTCGACAGATAAACTCAACAATGGGTACAATAAAATATAAAATAAAATATGACTAATACTTACATTACAGTGATAAGATACAATTCTTATAATATTACATTTCTCAAAACAGGTAAATAAACATTTTTTTCTGCAAAATTCAAATAAAATTAAGCATATTATTACAAATTCAAATTAACACTATGAAATATACTAAAAAATAAGAATAAAGTTTTTTGTTGAAACAGTATTTAGAGTTAATAACGTTTTGGGACAGTCACTATTCTGCCACTTCTCGTTCTTAATACTGGATCACTAGAAAGTTCTTTTGGAATCTCTAAATTGTACAGTTTTTGGACAGGTCGCAAAAGTTCACCATTTTCAGTTTTTAATCGTGCAACTCTTGGGTGGCCATCTTTACCAGAAATAAGTTCTTGCACTTGGGCTAAAGCCCAATAGGCACGTTTCTTATCAGACTCTACGAGTACGACATCACCAACGGTCAGTTGCTTGACATTCTTTTGCAAAGAACCTTGCTGGCGCAATTGTCCTAAATATTCAATACGAAATCGCTTACGTAAGTGTTCTCGAACATGTTGTCTATACTTAACTCTTTTATTTAATTCTTGGGCGTCAATTGCATCAAAATCTCTCACATCTGAAGATCTTATGTCCTGCAAAAACATTGATGGTGTTAACGGTGCTAGATCGTTCACATCTTCAGTAACATAAGTTAGAGGTCTAGCATTCACAACTTGTTCACAATCACAGAGAATTGTGAGCAGTTCTTCGTAGGATAATGAAGCTCTACCTAGAACTTTTCTCAGGATGCGTTTCACCATTTGTATCAATCGCTCCCACCAACTGCCCCATCAGGCAGCGGTAGGTGGGTTAAATTTCCAGCGAATCTTTTGTGTTGCTGCAACGACAGAGATTTGCTCCCAATCTATGGCTGAAAATGCTGTGTCTGCCCCGACGAAATTTCTGCCGTTATCAGAATACACGGTGGTTGGTCTTCCTCTTCGCGCTATAAAACGCCTGAAAGACTGGAGGAAAGCATCTGTAGATAATGACGTAACTAATTCTAAGTGTATGGCCCTATACACTGCACAAGTGTACAGAACAATCCAAGCCTTTTCCTCACTCTTTAAATATAATGGACCGGCTAAATCAACTCCAATTATCTGAAACACTGCTGCGTCTTCAACTCTTTCTGCTGGTAATGCAATAGAAATCGATTCTGTCTTTTGTGTACTGAATCTTCTGCATCGTACACATTTCTGTACTACTGCTCGAATAGTTTTCCTAGCTTTTACGATCCAGTAGTCTTCTCGTAACGATGTCATCATAAGAGCCACTCCTGCATGCAAAAGCTCTTGGTGTTTCCAGGAGATCAGGCGGTGGACTACAGGATGGTCAGAAGGCAAGAGAACAGGGTATTTAAAATTGAAAGCATCTTCTCTATAAATAACTTGCGTTTTCACTCTTATAATACCATCTTCATCTAGGATTGGTCTTAAGCTACGTATCTTCTGATTATTCTTCTCGTTGAATCTGTCTTTCTGAATCAAAACTATCAATTTTCTTTCGGCTTGTTCTAATTCCAAACATGTAAGTTCAGAAACTTCTTTTGAATTAGGATTTCTTAATTTGTTTAAGAATCTTAAAATCCAGGCGATCAATCTTATAATTTTCTTGAAAGATGAAAACCGTCGATAATACCAATCACTAGATTCGGTGTTCTTGTTCATTGCTGAAATGAAACTTTTCCGTTTTTCAGAGTCAATAATTTCTTCATCGGGAATTTCGACATTTTGAGGCCAAGTATATTCAGGTTGAGCCAACCAATCCGGTCCCTCCCACCATCTTAGTTGTAAAAATTGTTCAATCGAACAACCTCTGGAAGGGATATCTGCCGGATTAAATTTTCCTGCAATGTGTCGCCATTTGTTCTTTTGAGTTAAAGATCTGATTTCTTCAATGCAATTCCAAACGAATGTTCCCCATCTTTTGTCTCGCTTTATCCAGCTTAAAGCTGTAGTTGAGTCACACCAATAAAATATCTTTAAATTTGGAATTCGTAGATCAGATATAACTCGACTTCCCAACCTGGCTCCAATGTAGCATGCTAAAAGCTCCAACCGGGGTATCGTTATGTTCTTAAGGGGAGCTACTCTTGCACGTGACTGTACGAAAGTTACCAGGATTTTATTTTTTCTCTTTACTCTTAGAAAAACGCAAGTAGCATACGCATGTTTGCTTCCATCACAAAATATGTGAAGGCCTACATCATTACTTTCATAATTATCAAAATACATCCATCACTGCAATTTGATGTCAGAAATCATCTTCAATCCTTGCACCCATTTTAAAAATTGTTTAGCCAAATTAGTTGGGAGTAATTCATCCCACTTAATTTTTAACTTCCAGCATTCTTGTAGAATAAGTTTAGGGAGCAAAGTCACAGGAGAGGTAAATCCAAGAGCATCAAACACTTTCTGTGCGAATGAAAGTACAGCTCGTTTTGTGGGAATAATTTGTTTTTCCTCAATAGAACCGATTTTGCAAGATAGGGTATCGTTTTCCAGATCCCAGTTTAAACCTAATACTGGTGTTACATTAGCTGTTGAATTTTCAGAAATAATTTGAATGGGATAATTTGACAACCATCCCCTGAGATTAAATTTTGCAGAGAATAGTAATGTTTGGGATTCAAATATAAACTTATTTAATTCTTCAACTGTGTTGAAACTGCAAACACAATTATCTACATATAACGATTCATTCAAAATTTCTACTGTAGAAGCAAGATTTTCAGTCGCACTTTCTAAATGATGTCTCAAAGTAGCCGCTAATAAAAAGGGGCTACAATTGATTCCAAAAACAACACGTTTATGTCTATAAATTATGCCATTTTCCCATATAAATCTCAGATAGTTTCTATCCTCTAATCTAATACCAATTTGTAGAAATGCCTTTTCTATATCAGATACTGCACCAACAGGATATTTCCGAAACTGATGCAATATAGAAGGAATCATTTCAATCAAATTTAATCCCTTATCTAGGCAATCATTTAGAGAAGGGGAACCTTTAACATGAGCCGAAGCGTCAAAAACTGGTCTAACTTTAGTAGTTTCACTCGATTCTTTAAATACAGGTCTGTGTGGCAAATAATGTACTTTAGTTTCTTTGTTATCAACCACCCTTTCAATTATTCCTGCATTTATCCATGAATCAAATACTTCGCTATATACCTCAATTTTATTTAAATTAATTAACTTTTTCCTCGTTGTAGCAAGCCGCTTTTCGGCCAATTCTCTATTGCTAGGTAAGCAAGCTTTATCTAGCACCCATGGCAATGCTACTTCGTATCTCCCTTCTGAATCTATTCTTATATCACTCTTAAAATGCTGCATAGTTTCTTCATGAATTTCAGATTTAGTTTTGGATTCAACTGGATCCGTTATACTCATAATATCCAGCTTCCACAAATCAGCAACGGAACAATTGTTCCAAAGTGATGAAATAATCATAGCAGCCTTATTTGTTTCTGATTTAATACTTGGAATTTTTCCCATTAGAGTCCATCCCAAATGGGTTTTTACCGCAACCGGACCACTTTCTAAAACTTTAATATTTCCGGTGAGTAATTTTCCGGCCAAATCAGAACCAATCAATAATTTAATTTCATTTTCGATTTCACATGAACTATTTTCAACATCAGAAATTTTAATGCCATATTTATTGAATTCTGATAACCAAGGCCCAGTTGGCACTTTTCGTATTTTAGAACAAATAACAGGAACATCTAAAACATGCATATCACATTTATAACTATTGTCTATGCTACTTAAGTGAATTCTATACTTATTATGCTTTGTTTCACTTGTTTCAATATTACCAAATAATGCGTGAATTAATTTAATTTCACCAATACTTTTATAATTCAAATATTTAATTACATCTTGTGATAAATAGGAACGTTCGGATCCTGTGTCAATAACTCCACGCATGATTTTCTCTTTTCCATTGTGCTTTATACGGACACTCAAAGTTTGGAGTAACACAGTAGGATCCGAAGCTTGAGTAGTTAAAACAGTGTCACTACTTCCTGATTCATGTTTATGACTTTCTAACGACACATTACCACCTTCATTAACAACATTTTGACATAATATAAAAAAATGTCTTTTACCACAATTCGTGCATTTAATTTTAGAGTTACAATTGCGTGAAATGTGGTTTTTCTTCAGGCAAACAAAGCATGCTCCTTTTTTCAAAATTAAGTTACGTTTCTCATCAAAAGAAAGCGAACTAGCTTTAAAACATTTTTCTGATAAGTGACACTTGTCACAAAATATACACAAATCTTCACGTTTTTTAACTAAATTCTTATTAGACTTATTGTTTATAAATAAATCTGTGGCAGTTGGCATTGAATTATATTCATTATTACATCTATGATATTTCTTTGGGTTTTCAAAACCAAGATTGGAATGAGCCAAAAGAACCCGCTCTTCCGCAATAACTTCATTTTTTAAAAAATCAAGGATAGAATTTAATTGGTTCTTACCTTGATCAGTCTTCTCACGCTGTCTTTCCCAGATTTTAAGGACATCATGAGGTAGACAAGATTCTACAAGTGGGAAAAGTATGTGGGCATATTTCTCTTCTGTGACACCTAAGGATTCTAGAGACCTAAGTTTTGTCTCTAGATTATCATATAACGACGATAAATTAAAATTCTTGCTTGATGATCGATTATTATTTAAGACTAATTGAAGAAGGTCTCTAACATATATCTCAATAAGTGTATTTTCTCTGCCGAACCTTTCTTTCAGATGTAGAATTACTTTTGGATAATTATCAGCAGAAACCGGATAACTATTTACTATCTGTGCTGCTTTGGATTTTGGCGTTATCGCCTGTAAAAGATAAACAAATTTCAAATGGTCATCTAAAGTGGTGTCTTCATGAATTTCGCTGAATGAATTCCAAAAGATTAACCATAATCTTGCATCGGCATCAAACGGCTGTAAACTTATTTCTGGTAAGCGAAGTGGTCGGGACAGCGTTCTTTCAACATCTGTATAATTCTGCGATCGGAGTTGTTCTTCGATAGGTTTCACCAAAAATGTCTTTACTTTTTGCTTTATAGTAATAAATTTTTCTGTATACTCGCATGCTTCAAATTCTTTAGAATAATCTTTTTCTATAACTTTCTCTGCCAACATAAAATTCAAAATTTCTTCATCTACAGCTTGCAATCTTGTGGTTTTATCTTCCAGTTGACACATTAAATTCTCTATTAAATTAGCATCTGGAGTTGCGTCGTTTAAAGCTTCATTTAAAGCATTATAAGTTTTCGTAAATCCAGTTCTAAGAGGCATTCTTTTGATTTTCAAAGCATCCATTTTTTTTCAATGACAACTTCTGATAACAAATAAAAAACAGTTACTTTTCACACGTCCCTGTTTGGGCGCCACATATCGCAAACAATGCGAAATCAAAGCTATAAAATCTACCTGAAAATATAGACATCATCGTTTTACTTTAAACGTGTGAAAAATAATTTAAATATCTTACAAAAAAATGAAGCTTCAAAACATTTCACTTAAAACTTAACACAAACTTTATTCCATAATAATTCTACTACTACTTTTTCATTTCTCGTGATCATCTGCGAAAAATAAAACTATGACCATTGAGTCACTATGAGAGTGTGGACACATAAGTAATTACAAATATTAATCGAATTCGTGACAACATGGACTATGCCAAAAGGAAATAAAATTATAATTGTAAGAAAAAAGTGCAATAATGTAAAAGTATACATTTTTTAAACAAACAATGGAATTTTTTGAATACTGATAGTGATAATAATAACAAAACTGTAACAACTTCTTTAAACTAGTATCATTTACTTAAAAACTATACTTATGGAATGCATAAATTATTTCATTCTAAACTGCAGACATATTGGCCCAGGTTCTTACATTAGCTCAATTGATAGTTAAACATGTATCTGAAAAATCATTTCAACAGAGACATGATATAACAAACAATAGTGTTTTAAAAATTCTTAGGCTGTGGGGAAAAAAAAAAAAAAAAACTAAACTTTTAAAAGCAGGCTTTGCTATTTCCTTTTTATTTTGAAATATAAAGTGAAAATAATTTTCATTTAATACAAATAAATGGGAAAAAATGTTTATTATTTAATATTCTCTAAGAAAATATAATTTATTTGGGAGAAACAGTAATGAAAAATCAGTGTTTCCAATTTTTCCGTTTTTTTTCAAAAAAAAAACCAGTAAAAAACCAGTTTTTTTTCTGCCACTTATATTTTTCTGGAAAATTTACATCTCTACTGGTTAGTAAGAGTTATTTTCGAGATGTAATAATTTTCCTTGACTTTATTGATAGTGCTAAAAAACAAACATAAGTGGGTGGTGCTAAAGAAAATTAACTTTATGAATGAAGGAGAGAGGAGAAACCGCCCAAAAAGATTTTTCAGTGCCTGATCAATAAAATTCATGATATTTTGTACACTGATCAAAGAAATTTGCAATTTTTCCACACCTGATCGATCAAATTTATATTCTTTTATGAAACTGATTAATAAAATTCACATTCTTTATGAAGCCAAACAAGAAAATTCACGATCTTTCAGCACCTGATTAACAAAAGTTGCGATCCTTACGAAATTGATTGAGATAATTCACAATTTGGCTTAGATGCCATGTCTTCCCACGAGCCGCCATTTTGTTTCTCTGTTATTTCTCATACATTTTTATTTAACCTTAAACAACATAATGCAACTGAAATAATTATTTAATGATTGAATCATACATTTCAAAAAGTGATCTGAAATTAAACAAGAGAATCTACTGTAGAAACTCAAAGATAGAAAGAGTAAATTTTTATTAGTAAAAATCACTTGATTTGCTATTTCATTTATCAGAGTTTCCCCCAGAGGGCTTCAGGGGGGCGCTCCGCCCCTCCTGCCCTTTAGTTTAAAAAATAGCGCCCCTCTTGCCCTTCATCCAAAAACTAGCACCCCTCTTGTCGTTCATTAAAAAAAATAGCGCCCATCTTGACCCATTTTTGAAAAAACGCAGCCCTTCAGCGATGATGTGGACGCACTAAAACGCGTAAATTACGTAAAAAATCGGCGAACGGAACGCAAAAATAGCTCTTACGGGTGCCACTGGACGTGTTAGTTGGTCAAAAAATTGCGAAAATAAGTCAAATTTCACTAAAAATATCGCGAAATAATGACTAATTGCCGGCAAAATTCACGAAAAAATGGCTAATTTCGTCACAATATCAAGTAAAAATGGCAGATTTCCTTAAAAGATCGTAAAAAACCTGACAAATTTCGTCCAAAAATCGCGATAAAACGGCAGATTTCGTCAAAAGATTTGCGGAAAAACGACAAATTTCGTAGAAAATCGCAATAAAACGGAAAATTCTGTCAAAAGATTTGCGAAAAACTGCTAATTTCGTCAAAAGCTCGCGAAAAACTGCAAATTTCGTCAAAATATCCTTAAACGACGACAGATTTCGTCAAAAGATCGCCAAAAAATGCAAATTTTGTCAAAGAGATACACACACAAAAAAAAGTTAATACCAGAGGTAAATTTTTCTGTTCTAAAAACTAATTTTCCTGCTTCAAAAATGTTTTTAATGCTCAAAGCAGACCTCCCAACCTTTTCTTGTGACCCCCCCCCCCGGTTCACAATCTTCTTTTGACTGTCCAAAACTTTCTAAATGTGAATCCTTAAAGCACCCGTTTGTGAAACAAAAAAAAAAAAACCTTTACTCAATAAAAGTATTCTTTTTTTAAAAAAATATGTCTTTTTCAATAAATCAGGCTTGTCCCTTAACAATCTTTTAACAAAATCGGCCATTTTTTTGCGATCTTTTTCGAAATTTGTTGTTCTTTCGTGATTTTTTAAGAAAATCTGCCTTTTTTGCGATTTTTTTAAACAAAATCGACCATTCTTTGGTGATTTTTTAATAAAATTTATCTTTTTTTTTCTTTTTGTTCAATTTTAATTTTTTTGGCAAAATTTTTGTTTTTTCTCGATTTTTTGACAAAATTTGTTTTTTTACGACTATTTGAAACGCTAGATTCTAGATTCAACTCTATAAAAGTGCCCTCAAAAATCAAAAAAGTGCCCTGAAGAATACAAAAAGTGCCCTTTTTAAACCTGGGGGAAACTCTGCATTTATTTTGTAAAACATTCAAGTAAAGTGAAAATAAATTTTTTAGTATGCATAAGCCTTAAAAATATTAATTTTATGTTTCCTCAAAATAACAATAATAATAATAACAATTTGTGAGAAGTAATAGGATAACAGAATGGTGGCTCGTGGAAAGATACGGCATCTGTTCCCACAATTTTTAAGGAGCCGATCGACAAAAATCACGATTTTGACAAAGCCAATTGACAAAATTTGAGATTTTTACAAAAATGATTGACAAAATTCGTGTAAACGGAAAATTCGTGATATTGTTGTGTCTAACCAATGAAAATTGTGATTTTTCGGAACTCAATCTATAAAACTCATGATTTTTCTATGTCTGATTGACAAAATTTATACTTTTTCTGCCCTTAATTGACGATATACGCATTTTTCAATGTCCAATAAATGAAATTCGTGATTTAGACGAAATCTGCATTTTTGCTAGATGAAATTCATTTTTTTTCTCTTGATAAACTGACAAAACTCATGATCGCTTCAAAGCCGATCAACGAATTTTTTAATTTTTACCCGCATTGTCGCAAAATTCATGAAATTTGTGATTTTTTTTTGTCCCTGATCAATTAAATTCACAATATTTTTGTGCACTATCACAGAGATGCAAAATATGTCCGATCCGGCGATCTACGGTTCGGGGGAAATTTTAGAAATCTAGAGAAATTTTGCACAAAAACATACAATTGATTTTGATTTTAACTATGAATTACAAAATTACTCAAGACAGAAAAATTCCCACTGTAATTAGAAAAATCCGTATAGTGACCTATATAAAATGAATTTCAGATTATATACTTGCACACATATATTGAGAAAGTTTTGGGGAAAAAAATCTATACCTATGGTAATACAGAATTTATGGAAGTCTATAATCAGACGTGTTACTTTTCTATAAAAAATATTTCCATCAATGTATCATGAAAAAATGCAGTTTTTGTTTAAGAATCACAAAAAAAATGCTATTTTTGTTTAAGAATCACAAAAAAATGTGATTTTTGTCAAAGGATCGTAGAGAAAAATGCAATTTCCATCAAAGGATTGTGACAAAAATGACATTTCTGTTAAACTACATGATTTTTGAAAAGGATTGCAAAAAAGATGCGGATTCTGTTAAAGGATTGTGAAAAGATACGAATGTCTTCAAAGGTTTGTGTAAAATATGTGATTTTAATCAAAAAGTTGTGTAAAATAATACAATTTTTGGTGAAAGATCACATAAAATATACAAATTTCGTTGAAAGATTGTTGAAAAAAAATGCATATTTTGTCTTAGAACTGCAAAAAAGTTATGAATTCCATTGAAGAAATGTGAAAAAACACAAATACTGACAAAAAATCGTGAAAAAATACGATTTTTGTCAAATGATCGAGGAAAATTACTTCAATTTCATCAAAAGATCATGTAAAATATGCAAGTTTCATCGAAAAATCCAAAATTTGTCGTATGATTGTGGAAAACACCCAGCTTGGGTGAAAGCTGAAAGATCATGGAAAACATTCAATTTTTGGCAAAAAATCGTGAAAAAGACCTAAAATTTGTCAGAAGATTGAGAAAAATGCAATTTTTTTAAAAAAATCACGTAAAAACGCAAAATTAGTCAAAACTGTAAGAAAGAAATGGATATTTCATCAAAAGTTCATTATGCCTAAAAGTTAAGTGTTTTCTTTGCTGTGCCTGTACCATGTCAGTATAACATATTGTAAAAGGTTGGGGAAATTTTTATATGGATCGGGGGAAATGTTGGGAGTAAAAACATTTTCTGCACCCCTGCACTATCAATGAAATTCCCATTTTTTTTCACATGATAAAGCAAGAAAACATGCAATTTTCCCATAGCTGATGAATTTAAGTTGTAATTTTTTGATGAATCATCAACAAAACTGACGATTTTTTCTTACCTGATCAATGATATTTATGATTTTTTGTGACCGGCTGACAAAATTCGTTATTCTTTCGTACCTGATCAACAAAACTCGTCATTTTTATGTGTCCTAAATGCGAAATTTGCTTTTTTTTTTCAAGCTTTATGGGCAAAATTCACAATTTTTTTCATACCTGATGAACAAAATTAGTGATTTTTCAGAGCTTCATCGACAAAATTTGTTATTTTTTGGCACTTGATCAATGAAGTTTGGTTTTTTTTTTCAGTTGAAAATTGATGAAATTCCTGGGCCACAAGATAATTTATCATGGACTGTTTCTGGCCAGCTGGTCACAGGTTGTGCATCCGTAATGTATTTGAAAGGGTTAAAATTCATATTTTTGAAAACTAGTTGCATGATCGTTATGAAGAAATTCTCAACTTTATAAGCATATTTTGGTTTGTCAATATCTCTAAATTTGCAATGCAGAGGGACGTTGAAATAAGGATGATAAACGGCCTTTTTCGAAAATTTTATTTCAAAGGGTTAACTGCAATATTTAAAAAAAAATTATTGCATCATTTGACACGTGAAAATGTGATTTTTTGGACTATGTCTTTCAATTTTAAATGTATATTGAACTGTTTGGTCAATTTAGATTAAAACAAAACTATTTAAAAAAAAGAAACAAACATGCAGTCCAAAATGTTTCTTTCCTTGCTTTTGATGCGTGAATGAATTTGTTTTCGTGTGCATTGCTTAAATGTGCAGAAATCAAATAACGGACGTGGCAATGAGACATAGCTACATCACTATGATTCCGAGTCCAAATGACTGCAGCCACGTCTCATACACTGTCAAAAAATCTAACCCCATAAGCTCAAAACTAGCCTTTCACCAACTACCCCTCTCCCTCTAAAAATATGTTAATATAACAGCTACAGTTATGAAATTGTGCACACTGTCATCTAACATATTAAGCTTCAATATTTTAGACCAACTATTGTAGTACAAATATTTTATCTACACTCAGGACAGTAATAATTGAACCACCATAATACTTTCAACTCTGGACCTATGCTATAGTCATTGATTAATACAGAACTTATTTGTCTTTTATATATATAAAATAAATTTAAAAAAATTATAATTAAAATCATAAAAAGAAAATATACTAAAAATTGTTTCCAGTTTGAATATTACAAACTACTTATAAATAATTTGAACCCTAGTATAGAAATGATTAATTCTTAAATTAATGAAATATTTACTTGTTGAGCTTTTAATTGATGAATTCTTTTGTATAGAATTGTGTGGCACATTCAAAGTTTCTTTTAAGTCTTTCTCTTCAAGTGTATCACTTCCATAATCTAATGAAGGTCTTGAAGATGGCCTGGTTAATAATTTACATACATCATCACGAAAACAATTATTAGTACTTTGATTTTCATTTACAGACTTGTTTTCAAACACACTCATTGATTTTGTGGAATCTTTAGTATCTGATGATAAAATTTGAACAACAACCCTTTTGCTGTCACTATCATTTTCTGTGTTCAAGGAACTTGCACACTGACTATTACTTAATGCATTAATATCATTTACACGAGACTGTGAAGCATTGTAAGATGTGTCAATCATAGTAGTTTCGGTTGTCATATATTCAAAATCTTCACAAGATGTATCACTTTTAATTGTGCTGCTTGCGGAATCTTGAACGTCTTCTGTGGCATTGCTTGAATTCTTGGCAGAATTCGAATGAGATACAGCAGAATCATCAGATCCACAAATAGTGTTTTCTGAACTTTTAATAGAAGCAATATCTAATTTATCATTAAAAGTTAAAGTACTTTCATCTTCAATATCACTACCAGTTAACTGATCTGATTCTTTTTCAGTCTGCATTTGCTCGCGTTTGGACTTTGAAAATGAAAATTTTTCATCTACAGTGGAGCAAGTCATAACTTCAGACATATTTGCCAATGTAAATTAGTTATCAATTCGAAGATGCTCATAAATCAAAATAAATTTAAATTATAGCGCCAATTCATAAAATATATACAAGGATAATAAATACACAATTTCCTTTAAAATCATGGAAAAACTGAAGTATTAGCCATTATACTATAAATTATACTGCTACTCTATCACAAACAAAAAGGTAAAAAATACTTGTATTGGAGAGAAATTTTTTGATGTGGCTAAATTTCACAATTCTGCTTTTACATAAACCTAAAAACATCATTAAAATAAAATTTATTGTTATAGCGTTCATCTTTTTCAAACATTGCATCAATTTACAGTCGGATTTTCCGACTAAAGTTTAGTTGCATTACATAAGAGCAAATGACACTAGCTTAAAATTCTGCCTGAAATTGTCTAGAAAGTAGTAAAATTGTTTTAAATGTTACTTTTATAATCAATAAGCGTTAATTTTCATGTTTTTTCGTGCTGTAGAATAGTTCTAATAGAATATTTTCCTTATAATATATTTTATTGAAAATACTAATTTGGTAAAATTTTTTTACAACAATACGGCAACATATCAGTAATGTTGTCAAACAATTTTCGACCAATCAACAAGTTGTATGACGTAAAGTGACGTAATATGTGTAAACAAATGCACGTGTATAAACAGGAAATAAGGAAATGGACATTTAAACGACAATGGAAATATATAATTTAAAATTTTTTTATATAATACGGTACTTCTAGGTTATCCCGTCGACCAATTTCGCCAAATTACACAAATCGCCAAACTAATAGCCAAATTATACATGTTGATATAATTTTTATTTTAAATAACGAAAAAACAAATAATTAGTAGAATATTAATAAAAAGTCGAAATAAAAATCACTTAATGACATTTTAAACACGTGAATCGCATTTAATGTAATTGAATGTGACATTTACGATCATCCATTATATAATGGATTAAATCCCAATATTGGGATTTAATCTTATAGTTTGGCGATAATTTTTTGGTCGACGGGATAACCTAGAAGTACCTATAATACAATCGAACTCGTTCGATATCATCATGGCTACAACAAGGACACGAATAAAACACACAATTTTGCCCATTGAGATTGATTTATATATTAAGATTTTTATGTGCTACAAAAACAGGATCACGATTAAAGCGAGCAATGCATCAGCTTATTTCAATAGGATTTTCGGCAAAATGTGAGGTATAATTCAGAAATAAATCCCTTTCATATCGAACGCAGTTCTCACTTAGCGATAATATATTTATATTTCAATTGTCTGTCAAAATGTAGTAATTCATAAGTTTTACCAAACAGAATTTCAATGATTCTCTCTTACCTCGTAGATCCAATAAAAAGTAAAATAATATCCTGAGGTCTTGAAAAAATTAAAGGGAAGGGTGATAATGACGTTTTAAATATCACCTCTTTTTTAAGATTTACAACTGAGCCATATAAAGAAAGGATTATAGAGTAAAACCTTTATTTGTTATTTTTTTAATTGTTTGACCTCCTCAGGGCAAGTGGATCAGTTTTCTATTTCTGTGTCTTACTATAATGATTTTTTATTTACTTATTTTTTTATGCGAACTCCGACCAATTTTTTTAAAGCATTTTATTGCATCGAAAAGGATATGGGAAAACAATAGTTTGAAAACTGCAGTGACCAGTGTAATGTACCCCAAGTTTTTAGGACAAAAAAGACAAGTGATGAGTGTCATTAATGTAAGACATTCATGTCCTTTGGTATAAATTATTTGGAAGCTTTGACTTCAATACTGTGATTTTGTCTAAAGAAAATGACATTCATAAAGATATCTTTAATATAAAATATTAATATTTTATGTTAAATTTATAATATTTTTTATCATAGAGTTAACTAGAGAAATTAATAATGATTAATAGTTTAGATATGTGTTCGTTTGAAGACTTAGTATTTTCCCGGGAATTACAAATAGTTAATACGAAGGTTTTGATTAAAATGCTCATAAATAAAGAAATAAAAAAAATTGCAGAAACTCTTCAACATTTGGCATAATAATGTGTCTCATTTTCTACTTTTTAACTTATTTCATTTAAAGTTACGATGCATTTTTTTCAACCATGAAATATTATATTTTCTAAACACATTTTACTCCTCTTACAGCCTCTAAACAAAAACCAAAAGTAAGTGCCAGTTACAGAGCTGTGGTTGAAGTTACACTGTTAAAAATTTGACTTATATGCTGCAGCATCACTCCACCGCTTTTATAGAAAATGGTTACTGTCAAATTTTTAACAGTGTACAATGACCAAACCGAGATACATAGAAATTTTTCACTTTTTAGAAAAACAAGATTGACCAATCAATAGCCTGCATCCTGCATTTTTACAAATAGCGAAAAGTTCGCAAGAATGCAGGCTGCTGATTGATCAATCCTGTTTTGATGGAAAAATCTATCTGGTCCCCGCGAGAGCGGATCTGGAGAGTACCCTAGGGGGGGGGGGGCGATTTTAGAACTTTGGAAATTCGTATCTGATGCATGGGTCAGAGCTCATTTTTTTCCAATGTTTTTCTACTTTTTTGCTGTGGGTCGGGTTTGGGTCCGGTTAGCTTCTATTTTTTTCTATAAGGAAAGGGCAGCTGACGCCACTGTGGGCCCGTCTAGACTCCTACTGTATACAAGAAGTCAAGGTGATCTTATTGGTCTAAAAGATTGGTCTGATTGTCTGAGATTAAAATCTCTTTTGTATGATTGGTCAACGTCGCCATGATAGCAAAAATGTAGTTGGTAGATTGGTTGAAAGAATCGTTTGTTTGTAAACATGCCCTTTCCTTATTGGTCGGGTTGACTTTTGCTTTTTGGCTGCGCTTAGCGCATTTGGGGCAGTTCGATATACATTTCTGGTTTGGGCCAGTTTATGATTGGGATTTTACTTGTTAGAGAAGGATTCGGGGTGACCTCATTTAGATCGGAATGAAACCTTTAATAAAATTTTTACTCTTTTTCGCAATCCTTTGTCGAAATTTGCGCCTGTTCCGCGATTCTTTGAAGAAATGCGCCTTTTATCCGTGAACATTTCACAAAATTTGAAGTCCGGTTGGTTTCTATTTCTTTACTGCTGGTCGGGTTAGTTTCAACTTTTTGCTGTGAGTCGCGTTTGGGGCCGGTTGACTTCTACTGCTTGCTATGGATCGAGTCAATTTCTGTTTTTTTGGGGGGGAAGGGGGGGGGGTTGGATCGGATTTGGATCCGGTTGACAACTACATTTTACTGTTGATTGGGGTGATTTTTACTTTTTAGCTGCGCTTAGTGCATTGGGGTAGATTGTTTCATTTTGCATTTGAGTCAGTTACAAATTGGGTTTCTACTCTTGCGAAAAGAGTTGACTCGATTTTGATGGCGATCCTTTGACGAAATTCGCATTTTCTGCGATTTTTTAACGAAATTCGCCTTTATCTGTGATCCTGTAAAGAAATTCTCATTTTCTCAGTGATCCTTTTAAAAATTTGAGTTTTTTGCGACTCTTTGGCAAAATTCGTATTTCTTTCGCAACCATCTATCAAAATTCGTGTTTCTTTCGCGAATCTTTAATAAAGTTTGCCCTTATTTGTGGCCATTTGACGAAATTCGCGTTTTCTCTGCAATTCTTCGATAACAGTCGAATTTTTTCCGTGGTCCTTTGACGAAATTCCCGTTTTCCGCGATCATTTAAAGAGTTTTCCATTTTTTTCCAGGGCGATTTGACCAAATTCGCGTTTTTCTGTGGCTTTTTGACCAATTTTGTGTTTTTTCAATGCTACTTTGGCGTAATTCAAGATATTTTCTGCGAACGATTGACGAAACCGATTTTTTTTATGGCGACCATTTGTCAAAGTTCAAGTTTTTTTTATATCCAAATTTTCAGATTGAAAGCAATTTTGTAGATACACATTATTTAAAAATATGACATAGATCAGCGGTTCTTAAACTATGGGTCGCGACCCACTGGTGGGTCACGACGTCTATTTTAGTGGATCGCGAAAACAATCTGGATTTGTCACAAAAACATATTTTTATTTTATCTGTTAAAAAAATGTATAGCAATTTCAACAGTAAATAATATTTTAAGAGAAATTCCTTACTTTCCATACGAGCTAAATATCAAGAATCATCTAAATGAACTTTGAATTCCTTGCTGGAGTTCCACAAAAATACTCGTGCAAATATGTTTTTTGTAGTTGACTATTTTAGAAAAACAAGTATAGAAAAAACTGTGTGTTGAAAGTGAATTAAGGTTGAAATTAACAAGTTTAAACCTGATATAGATGCTTTTATCGGTAAACACCAAAGCCAGAAAATGCTCGGATTATAAAGGTATGTTTTGATAGTAATTAAATGTATTTTTAATTATCTTTCTAGTTTGTGTGTTGTGTTAATTATTATTTCACTTATACATATTGGAATTATGATTTTTTTCGTTGATAGAGTATCCTATACAAAAATAGCCTATAGGGGTTTTTTAGGTTACAACAATTTCCATGCTGATATATACCTATATATTGGGTGGATCGCGAAAGATTTTTTTAGTTAAAGGTGGGTCGCATACTAATAAAGTTTGGGAACTGCTGACTTATATTATTATATTCAAATGTAAATCCAGTAAGAAATTCAGTCTAGAATAAAATTAGTCTTACGTAGCAATCCCAAAACTTCTTTCTATTTCATACATGTTAATACTTCAAAATTCCCTAACACAGTGCCAAAATTAAATGCAATCTATGTCCATCATAAGGATTCTAAACATTGGAAATTCCGTGCAATAGTTCTTGAGATATGACTATTACTAAAATCGTATAAATCCTACAAAATAAAGCTTAGCAGCTGCAATCACCCATTGAGTGATTAGCACTAAAACCTAATCAGCAACAGCTTGTGTTAATGTCTAACTGAATCTAAAATTTGATGAATTCCGTGCATTAGTTCTTAAAATAGAAGTATTACAAAAATCGCGGTAAAAGCAGCATAGCAGTACCAGCACCTGTTGAGCAATTTACATCAAAATGTAAAAAAAAAAAAAAAAAAAGTTAATTTACGTTAAGGACTAGCCGAATCTGAAGTTTGATGAAAATCCGTGCATTAGCACTGGAGATTAAGTGATTGCAGTAATCAGAAAAACGTTGTGTAGTAGCGTCACCTGTCACACGATTCACTCCAAAAACTAATCAGCACCAATTCAATTCAAGGACTAATTGAATGTAAATTTTTATCGAATTCCGTGCATTATTTTTTGAGATAGAGAAGCCCACAAAATTAGTGACACATTCAGACATTTTGTAAAACAATGTTTTTCATTAACTCTGGCTCCTAAAACATAAGTTCGTCGAAAACCGGAATTCGAAAATTTTCACAAATCCAATATTTTTTTCTTATAAAAATAGAAGAGCGTGTAAAACGAATGATTAAAAAATAATAATTTTGAAGTTCTACACAGAAAAAAAGTGTATTTTTAAAAATGCATTTCTTTAACTTATCAAACCAAATAAAATTTCTAAAAATTTCTCTAAACAAGTGTACAATATACACACAATTTTCATGAATAACAAGTAAGAAAGATACCAGATACCAGCCCAACTTGAACTCGTGGGGAAGAATTTAGAGGAGTGCACGGATCGCGCTCAAGCCAGTAATGTTTATCATATTATCTAGATCAGAGATGGACTGAACATTTAGCTTTTCTTTCGAGTTGAGCCCCGACATGGAAATTTAGACCAATGCGGACCTCAAGGAAAAATGACATAAAGAAAAAAATTCTTCTTTGAAAGAAATTCTTTCTACCCTCTGGCACAACCGACCAAGCAAATGCTCAGGAATTTCACAGAAATTCCATGTCGCTTGCATAACATCTAGGAAATATGTCATTCGATCCATCGATTTCGATGGAAGGTGAACTGGAGCATAGCGACTCCAGCAGGTACTTCTTCAAATACTGCATTGGTTCATTGGTTCAAGGAAAAATGAAATCCAGACAGGCTCTATAAGGAAGAAAAAGAAATCAGTGCCGGATCCAAATCTGCAAAAAAAGTAAGATCAGGACACGGCTCTAAATGAGAGAATACTTGACCTTGCCCGAGTCTCATGCATTTAATTTGGCGCGACCAAGACCGGGCCATGATGAGTTCATGCCTGTAAATCATTTATTAGCCGAAGGATGGGGGGGGGGAATTGCCTCTTTCCCACTCTCGTCTTTAGATCCGTCCGGCTGGGTCGATGCCATATCGTTTAGCTACCGGAAGGAGCTTGGGCTTGGACATTTTGGTCTGTATATAACTCTAGGAAGGAAGTCCACGACCTGACCTGAGAAAAAAAAAACAAGCGTGGCTCAGTCTAGTTCACAAGAAAAAAGTAAGATACACATACAACTCGCCCCGGTTCTGAAACTGTAAAGACCTGACCCAGTCCTTTTCAAATAAATTGTAGTTAGAGCGACTGGGTCGTGTCGCGCCGGTAAAAAGTTTAAGTCCAACCCCTTTTCAATGTGGGCATCAAATGTCATTTTGCAGACCCTTTATTGGGCTCAAGGGGGGGGGGGGGGCGATCGCCCCATTCTCCCCACCCCTTAGATCCGTCATTGGCTCCCCGGCCCATGTCGCATATCTTTTCATAAAAAAACAAGTTGGAAATTTCACGTGAAGCGTAGCAAATGAGGTGCGTTCGTACGACAGCTAACGAAGTTTAAAAAATATTCAGATCTTGCTGTTATAGTATACAGTACTTGGGATACAGTACAGTGGTCAAAATCTTTTTTGTGTTCCTGTAACTATACAGTAAGTAACTTTTATTACACCTCAGCAACGTGTATCATATTCATAAAATGTGAAATAGTTTAATATAATTAAAACACGCCCCAAACAGTGTAGTGGAATACTTCTGTGTGGTCCTGTAATTTAATAATAAATATTTTTTTCATCGTAGATTGCACAGAATGTAAATTTTAGTATATATATACTTCATAGGTTCATGTTAATTTTATAATGTTCGAATGAGTGTAACACCATTAAAATGCATTTGAAAATTTTTTCTCCGTCGACCGTAATGTAACGGAATACTTTTGATTGTCCCTGTAATTGATCTATGCATCTGAATTTCATAAAATTTGAAATGACACGACGAAATTATGTAATAATTATTTATTTTAAATTTTAAACAATTACAATGCATTTAAATCTTTTTTCCCCACTGATCGTAATGCAACGGAATACTTTTGATTGTCCCTGGAATTGATCTATGCATCTGATTTCCATAAAATCTGAAATGACTCGCCAAAATAATTGTCTGAGCGAAGCGAAGTCTTTATACTCAGAGATACGTAACGATATTAAAAATCAAAAAAATTCTTTCGTCAAGCAAATCTCAAAAAGTACTTGTCGGATTTTGATTCTGTTTGTACCAGAAGGTACCTATGAAGGTAATCTGGTGAATGCACCTACTTTTAAAAATTAATTCCAAATAGGTTAAAAGTTATATTAAAAAAACTGATAAAAAAACACAGTTTATTTGCATACGTCACAGAAATCTGGTGTGCGTGATTTTCATCAGCTGGATATTTTCGTAGTTAATCGAATCAGTACATGGAGTAAATCGTAATCATTTACGCACTCAGAAATATTGAATGCAATAAAACATTTTAAAATTTAACCATGCAGGAAAATAAAACTGTTATTTTTTTATATTAAAAAAAATGTCATAAAAACTTTGATTTTGAGATTTTGTGATAATCTCTTACTAGCATTGCGGATTAAGACAGCTATAAAGAAATATACAGCTGCTCACCGGGGGCCCACGCGGGCCTCAACAACAACAACTCTTACTAGCATTTTTTGATCGCTAAAAGAATGTTTTATATATTTCGCGTGTGAAAATGAGAAACAATTACGTTTTTAAATAAAAAGTTTCTTTTATGACACCATTTTCCCTTTATATTTATTTTTATTGCATGTTTTCTTTTAACTTATATTTTGTTTGTATGTGGAAGTCAATTCTGGTCTCTAATTTTTAGGCACGGATACCACAAGCGCATCAGATTTGGCGCAAATTTTTTCAAAGCCCGCATTTGGCGAAAACTCCGTTTTCAAATAATGCTTACATACACATTTTTAAATTATTTTCTATTTTCAAAAAGAACTTACAGTAAATAAAATAATGATAAATAATAATAACTATAAAAAGAAATATTTTATATGATTAAAAAAAGGAAATGAAAGTAAATAAACATTTTATGAGTAAATAAACAAATAATAAATAAAGCCGGGTTAACTTCTCAGGTAAAATAATGCCATTTTGAAGCCAATTATGTACCCTGCTGCATATGTGACATCTTTTTCCATTTTTCATCCATTTCCTGTTGGCATACAACTTTGAAATTTGGAATATGTATGCATACCTGAGAGCAATACTGTAATTAGACATTTTTTTTTTTTTTAATTCGATCCAAAAAAAGGCAACGGGGGCTATTTTTTAAAGATTTACACAATTTACACTGCATAAAGGAGCCACTTACCTATTTTTATATGTGGTATGTAAAAACAAATATAGTATACATAAATAAAATATTTGAGATAATATACTAGAGATATAAGCACCGGGTTTGGCAAGATTTTTTATGCCAATTAGGCGAAAACATCGTTTTGATTAGCAGATACATATAGCATACTATAATAACACGTTATTTATTTATTTCAAAATGAAAAAAAAGGAATAAACGAAACATTTTCTGTTATTAAAAAAAATAACAATCAATAAATGATAATATTTTTAGAACAAACAATTTATTATGACATTTATATGATAACCAGCATGTTAGGCAACTGAACGCCATTTTGGCACCAATTAGGTATCTCGGTGTGTATAGGCAGGGCTCGAAAAATCTACATGCCCGACATCAGTGTTGTTAGACGCCGACTTTTTAAAAATTCAGATTGGCACCACTTCTTTGGATTGGTAAAATTACGTTTCGTTTAATGACATATTAATCAAGAGGAATTTTATCCTTTAATAAAAGTGGTGCCAATCAAATTTTTAAAAAGTCGCCGTCTAACAACACTGATGTCGGGCATGTAGATTTTTCGAGCCCTGGTATAGGGCATATATATGTGCCATATTTATTTGTAAAACTAAGCATGAGCATTTACCAAGTGGGTTTTCATAGTCGCTTATATCTTTTTGCAACATAGCGCATCTTTCGAAGCCAAAACTGCACAAAAGAAAAAAAAAATCAATATTTGCAGCATTTTTTTTTTATGTAATGCACATTTTGTAATCAGTAGGCTCGATAATCAGACCTCATTTTTTTGCTTTAAAAGATGATATTTCATATGACGTCTTTTTTGGATTCGTCGTTTTTCCATATTTGATAGTATGCATCTACTCGTTTTGTAACTTTTTTTTTTTTGTAACTTTCTTCTTTATTAACAGCGACATTAGGATTTCCTATTCAAATAAAAATTCCTCTAAATACGAAGAATTTTGTTAAAATAAATAAATAAATGAAATGCGGACATCTATTGCTCAAAGCACAAAATTTTTCCGATTGAGTTAACAAAAATCAGTAAAAACATAATTTTTATGATAATAAAAAGGTCACTTATGTAATAACAGAGTCATATATTATGTACGTTATGGATTAAGTATGAATATTTCTCCACCATTTATAAATAATACTAATAATAAAATAAAATGCGGACAGACCGAAGTCTATATTTGACTGAAAACAACAACCATTTTCTAAATGCTTTAAAAAAAATGGCCGGTACTTCTAGGTTATCCCGTCAACCAAAAAATTATCGCCAAACTATAAGATTAAATGCCAATAATGGATGATCGTGAATTTCACATTCAATGACATTAAATGCGATTCACGTGTTTAAAATGTCATTAAGTGATTTTTATTTCAACTTTTTATTAATATTTTTATTAATATTTTTCTAATTATTTGTTTTTTCGTTATTTAAAATAAAAATTATGTCAACATGTATTATTTGGCTTTTAGTTTGGCGGTTTGTATAATTTGGCGAAATTGGTCGACGGGATAACCAAATGGCCAATGAAAAGTGATATTTCAAAAGTATTATGAAATAAGTTAAAAACCATTTATTTTAAAGTAAATGAATAAAAGATTTATATTTTTAATGAAATAAATGGGATTTGAAAAATTATTGGAAATTTATCACCATAGATGTATCAATATTACAATCAGTACCTTATATGCAAAATGGAACAATTAGCAATACTTTTTATACCCGAAAAATGGTCGTTGCTTTTTTTAAGGTTAAAAAGTAGATTACAAAAGATTCCTATACAGAGATGCCAAGCCCCCGCTTATTGCACAGCAGAATTTTCTTATAGGAAAAGTTATTTTTTAAATCCGCAGAATGTTCCAATTTAATAAAACATTTTCTGTATTAAAATGCCGGTATCCAAAATGCCGGAGACTTGGCAGCTCTGCCTATAACATTTTAATTAATCACGGTACTTTTTTAATCGGATTAAAATTTAGTGAAGACAACGTTTTTTGGCCAAAAGCAGCTAATAAACTATTCGGACGGATTTCACACCATATAAAATACACTCCATTCTCTTCAAACATAATAGTTCATGTTATTTATAGTTTCTGAAATCGGTGCGAAGCTTCTGTTTATGCTCATGACATCATTTCAAAGAGTTACTATATTTCCAAGGAAAATTTGGTGTTTCATTTTCTGTATTACTTTTAACATTTTAAATATTTCCAATTTTATATCCATGCATGGTTTGCTTTTCTTTTATAAAAAAAAGTGTATGCAGCTTTATATATAAGATTTTGTAATTCTATGATTCAATATGCTTATTTTCATCATATTTTATCACAATGAATGACCAATTAAAGGTAACGTCTTATTTTCTTTACTTATCGCAAGTTATTAAATGTGTATTCTCAGCAATATCGCTCAGACTAATCCCTCTGAGGGAAGTCCTAGTGTAATAATTATACATTATAAATTTCAAATGATTCGGTTGGGTAGTTTTTGCGTTGTTATATGCGGACAGACAGACGGACGGACTGAACGACAACTATAGGTGCTACGTATTTACATAATTACGAACGCACCCTACAAGCTCCGCGAGTTCTCGGTCCTGGGTTTATAAGGGTTTGCGAGGGCTGCGAGTATAAGGAAAGGGCAGCTGACGTCACTGTGGACAAAATTACTGTGGATCCACAGTAATTTCCTGCGCGTGTTTAAGACTCCTACGATACCGAAGAAGTCAAAACGATCTGATTGGCCTAGGATAGTTCTGATTTGCCTGCTATTAAAAGCTCTGTTTTATGATTGGTCAACGTCGCCGTGACGATTCCTGTAATGATCGCGAAAGCAAAAATGTAGCTGGTAGATTGGTTGAAGGAAGCATTTGTTTGTAAACATGCCCTTTCCTTATAAGGAAAGGGCAGCTGACGTCACTGTGGGCTCTTATTAGTATGGGCAAGTTGTTTTCGCCCGTGCTTCGTTCTAGCACCGACTTTGCATATGAATTCAGCATTCTGATTGGTCTACAAGTTTTATTATGGTTGTCTGCTTGCTATGATTGGGCTACGTCGTCAAGATGATTCCTACAATGATCGCTATGACGAAAGTGTAGCGGTAGATTGGTTGACAGAAGTGTTTGTTTGTAAACACTCCCTTTCCTTATAGATCAGAAATAACAGTAGGTATTAGACGCCAATGGCTGCGAGGCACTTTTTTTGTGCGCGTGCGCTCAGAAGATTCCGCTTGGAGTAGGTGCTATCGAAGAAGAGAATTTTAAAGTTATTCAATTATTGTATTATTTTTATGGTTCAGAATTGGTAAATACAAATACCATATCCCTTTATCCTTTCAAAACATGATTTTCGTAACAGGAATACATACCTGTGACCACTAAAATAAAATTAAAAGTATTCCGGAAAAGTATCACGTGACCTATTTCATGAAATTAAGCCCGATCAGCATTTAAAGTAAGACATCCAACCCTGCTCAAAGCTGACGCGCGTTACGCAAAAAAAAAAAAAAAAAAAAAAAAAAAAACTGCTGGGCGATTTGATCACGTGATTGTGCATTTTGTGCTTAGCTGTTATCGGTTGCACTTTGTAAACAAAATTGGTAGGTTGACTGATACAAGTTAATTTTTTTAATAATTTCCTTTTTATTTATTTAAAAATAATTTATCAGTTGCTTTATACTTTTCGAATTAAATAGAATGCTGTTGATAAAGCTAAGTTGAGATATCCACACGGGGGACTAGCTAAGGGGGGGCGACAGGGGGGAGCCTCCCCACCCAAAACATTCACAAATGTTGTTACACTTTGCAAATTTAAAACTTTTATGTCAAATTTAACTAAAATTTTAATAAAAACTGCAATAAATTTTCTATTTTTGATAGAATTCGCAAAAGTTACAACTCTAATTGGGAATATTATTATTATTATTTTTTTTTTACAAATAAGAACTGTATTACATTTTCAAAGTGCTTTAACTTGGCAAAATTATAAAACGAGTTGGCGAATATAAAAATTTGACTTGACAATATTAAGGTTTTCTCCCCCACCAATAAAAAGTCTTAGTGATGGCCCTGTATCCACATATTACAAGATTGATTTGTAATCTACAATACTGGATTGATTTCAATGGAATTTGCGTTGTTAGTTAGATAATTTTTCAGAAGAAGTTTTAGTATGTATATATTTCTTATTTAATGATTGTATATTTTAATACCGTGTGGATAACAGGCCAAAATATGTCATAAAATATGAGAAACAAACGACATCCGAAATTATGTTAGTATAAGCAAAACACTTATTTATACTTTCGATCGAAAAATTATAAACATTCTAATCATACTTTATTCATTACAAAACTAGAAGGCAAACTCCAAATATTTCACCGCTTTAAAATAAATGTATGCAGATATTCTTAATTTAAAAAAATGTATATATTTTACATTTTGCTTTTATAATATTTTCCATTTTGATTTTAACACCGTAAAATATCCACACATATTTGCATCCTAATCTCAATAAAAACTTACTTCTAAAATTTTCAAAAAAAAAAAAAAAAAAAAAAAGAAGAAGAACATTAATAATTATTTTATGCGTATACGGATATTTTCGCAGAAAACTTTTTTTTTTTTTTTCATTTGCTTAATATACATATAAATCACTTTGGAACGATATTTAGAATATTAAAAGGATAATTAAAATATTAAAACTTTCTCCGCAAAAATCTTATTTTCTCGTATTTAAATAAGTATTTTATTATTATAATAGAAATACATGTGCTTTTGTATTATTAATATAAAATTTACTTTTAATAAAAATGTCTTATTTATCAATAAAAAGCAACAACAACAAAAAAAAAAAAAAAAAACACAAATCAACTTTTGGCTCGCGAAGGTCTCGAACCCGTATCGTCTGGGTACAAGCTCAGTGCTCTGACCATTCGGCCAGCGAGCTCACATTCATCAAGGGGGCGCTGCATTCATTTGTACTGAACGCACATCCAGTTAACTATAAAAACCCACTCCATGTCCGTGGCTCCTGTGCGCGCGCGTCCAGCGCGCGTAACAACTGAACACGGCCCATGAAACTACTAGACCCAACCAATCAGCGTTGTTTATTCCACCATTTTAAAAACTGGAGAGTGTTTGAAGAAGCAGACGATATTTTTACGAGACTTATACAGTGGCTCACAAAAGTGTTCGTACACTTAGGAATTTCAATGAAATAGGGCTCTATCTATTAATTAAAATTAATATTTTAGAATGGGTATTTAAGAGTAAGATCTATGACTCATTATTAACAAAACTACATACAATATTTTAAAAACATAGCAAAACTTTATTTTGAAAAAATCTCTAATAAAAAAATAAAAAAAATTTTACCTCACAAAAGTATTCGTACACTTAAAAAAAAATCGCTGTATATTTGTAAATATTGTAATACTTCGCTAAAGTTGTACTTAATAGGATATTATTTAGCACCACAAAAGTTTTTTAAACACCTGGGAATAGATTTAATTAGTGTTTTTGTATTTTCTGCTTGAAAGTTGATGCCTTCATCGAACATTGCTGTTTTTACTTCGCTTTTTGTTTCAATGCTGTGTTTTCGTGTTCTAACTTCCAGTTATCTCCAAATATGTTTTACTGGGTTTAAATTAAGCAACTGGAGGTGATGTTTTCAGAACTTGTGAACAATTATAAAGACGCCAGAGGCGAACGTTGAGAGCCATGTGCCTTGTATCATTATCCTGATAAAAAACAAAGTTGCATCTGTTATCCATATATTGGCCTGATAATTTTAAATTGCCTTTTAAAATATTGGAACAAAGATCGTGATTTATTATGCTATCAATATGTACCAAATTACCTAATCCTGATGCTGATATGTACCCTTATACAAGGACAACTCCACTGACATGCTTAACTGTTCCAACAAAGTTCTTTGAATTAAATTCTTAATTTTTTTTCTCCATACTATTATGCACTCATTGGACCAAGAATGGCATACTAGATTTCATCTGTAAATAAAACATTATTTTAATACGATTCAGGTTTATTTATTATCGATTTTGCTAAAGAAAGCCTAAGCTTTCAGTTTTTCGCCCTAATAAAAATTTTTCTACGGGCAGAATACCTATATAATGCAGCTTGACTTACCACTCGTCGAACAGTTTCAGGTGAAAATGAAGTAGAAACTGTTTCATTAAATTCTGTAGCAACCTTTATAGAACTTAAACGGGAATTTTTTAAGACTTTTCTAATTGTAAGTGTTTGATCCCATTGCGTTAACTTAGATTGACGACCTTTTCATACCTAGTTTTCAATCCATTTTTTTTCTACAAAGCCTTTTATCGCATACTTCACCATAGAATGGAATAAATTAACTAATTTTGCAATATTTCGAATTGATTTACTACTATTATGAAGAAAAATAACTAATTTCAAACGCTATTAGTCGTGACATTACGATTACAAACCACTTTTAATTAATAAATAGAATATTACGGACCAATTCTGCAAAATATAAAGCCCAGCGATTTTATAAATGTCAATACAATGCTAAAATAAAAATAAAACGACAAACAATATTTTTAATAATGAAATTATCCGAAAATGTTTCTGTGTACGAAGACTTTTGTGGTGTCTTCTTTCTGTACCATCTTCCGTTTTCATTTTTAGATTTAAAGAAAAACCCCTTAATGTTAAACAAAAAGGTTGCGTGTTATTTAGAATAACTTGGAGATAATATAAAAAATTGCTCGACTTCATATACGAATTTAATTTCAGGGAAATTTCTTTTTAGTACAAATTTTTGAAGTGTACGAACACTTTTGTGAGCCACTGTAATTTAAGGAATTTACAAATTAAAGGAACGATTAAGTTTTTCAAATATTTTAAATCTTTTACTATATAGTAAAAGATTACTATGAAACAATTAAAGTAATAATTGTTTCATATATCTAGAAGTTTATTTTATGAAGCTATACAATCGTAAATTACTATTTTTATTCTCTTACTACGCTACTAAATTTTATGTGTTTGTCATCTCACTTTTTGTATTAACAAACTTTATAAAGCTACTTGTTCTTAAATTCTTTAATTTATATGTTCTTGTACTTATATACTCCGCTACCAATTTATATTTTAATGTTTAGCTGCATTCCTTGTTTCCGAATTATTTATAATTACCTGGTTTCAAATATATGAAATTAAAAAAACAAATTGATAGTATTTTAATATAGGTTAAATGCCTTTTTTATGAATAAATACTTCGATTTCTTTCAGATGTTTCTTTGAAATTATTCTATTTAATGCATTTCTAGTAATAATAATTTTTAACTTTATCCTAAAACTATCCAGCTGTAGAATTAATTTTAATTAACTTTCTAGTTTCTCTATTGCTGTTTTATATTTGACTGATCATGACAAACTCAATATGTGACTTGCATTGTTATTCATCAGTGTTAAATTTTAAAACGAGTTAATTTAAGTGAATCCATATTATTGTGATATCTAAAATATTGCAAAGAATTAGAATGTACATTGCATTTTGTTTCTAAGTTATCATCACCCCCTTCCCCTCAAAAAACAACAAACAAATAGAATAAAACTGCAATTATAAGATTTAACTTTTGCTAAAATGAACAAACCTGTTTGTAAATAAACAATTTTTACGTTTAATTATCAGTACTAATTAATAGACCATCCCTATTTTTTTTTTCTTCAAAATTCTAAGATGTTTATTTTTTTTTTGAAAATTTTAAAAGTGCTATTCAGTAGTAGTATATTAAAACTAACAAAAAAACAACAACAGAAATTTTTTTTATCCCCCACCTTTCAGAATGAGGGATGGCTTAAGTTGTAAAAATTCATAAATTAATATTTTCTTTCAGTAAGTGTTAGAAAAACTAATTCATTAGTATTGCATAGAGTTAAGTGCCTGATGAATTTGCTGGTGTTTGAATGGATGCAAAATGGATACAATTTTTTTTTTCTTCAAAATTCTAAGATGTTTATTTTTTTTTTGAAAATTTTAAAAGTGCTATTCAGTAGTAGTATATTAAAACTAACAAAAAAACAACAACAGAAATTTTTTTTATCCCCCACCTTTCAGAATGAGGGATGGCTTAAGTTGTAAAAATTCATAAATTAATATTTTCTTTCAGTAAGTGTTAGAAAAACTAATTCATTAGTATTGCATAGAGTTAAGTGCCTGATGAATTTGCTGGTGTTTGAATGGATGCATATTTTTACCGCTTATTGAAGATTACAGATAGATGTGTAGTTGTATAAAAAAAGTGATTATCATTTGTGAGCTTCTGAAAAAAAGTGAAAATTGCTAGTTTTGTGGACAAATTAGTAGGGATGCACCGAATAGCGATTTTGGCCGAATACCGAATGCCGAATATTCGGCTAGCCGAATAGTAATTGTTGGGCCGAATAGTAATTGTTGGGCCGAATACCGAATATTCGGCCAGCCGAATAGTTAACTATTCGGCCGAATACCGAATATTCGGCTTTCCAAATTCTTTTTATATTTTAAAATTTAAAGGTATTAAAATGTTACTTTTTAAAATAGTTTTACATAATATTTAATAAAAGAAACTTACATTTTGATAAACAAGAGCTTTTTATAAGAACATTTAGTATTGAAAAAAAATCTGAGTGATATTTTGTCTATTGAGTGATTTAAGAAGCACAATTATGAAACTTTGATTAATAAAATTTTCTATGAATCAAAACAAACATTTTAAAATCAAATAATGAAAAAATGGCCGAAGAAAAGTTTTACAGTCTGATAATTGTCCTTTTTAAATAACTCAAAGCAAATTTTTTTCAATATAAAGTACAAATACATTCAACTTAATTTTGAATAAAGGCATGTTTGGCTCATAGTTCTTTTCTTATGAATGGTGGTATTTTCCACCCTTCCCATCATATCATATTTTACAGAAATCAAAGCATGTGAGTTGAAAATATGTTATCTTATTTATTGTTAATATAATAAACGAACACACAAGTTTTGACCTAGAGTGAGATGAAATACAATGTACTTATGACTCAATAAGTTGATTATGATTATGGTTTCATGAACAAAAATTGTCTGCCTTGATAGCTATTACTAATCTCAAAAGTTGTTTTTTTTTCTTTTAAAGAACTTTTATTTGAGAGAAAGCAAAAAACAGATTATTTACTAAACAAAATTTAGAAACTTGTATCTGCACATAATTTATTCCTAAGGAGAATCCTAATAAATCACCATTTTAATCTTTCTCATGTTTAATTTTCTTAAGTTATACTTTACAAACAGCAAATAAATAATGTAAAAACATTCTATTTTATTTTAAAATGATTTTGTTTCTAATTGTTTTAAATATAAATTAAAAAATTGACAGTTAAAAGTATAAATAGTGAAAAGTTTTTATTAAGTATTGAATGGCCGAATACTTTGATATTCGGCCATACCGAATATTCGGCAGGCCGAATAATTTCATATTCGGCTCAACCGAATAGTTTAATATTCGGTAACATGGCCGAATAGGCCGAATACCGAATAGATACCGAATATTCGGTGCATCCCTACAAATTAATCAATCAGGAAGTTCTGTAAGTGTACTCAATCAGGTAATTGTTATGACTGACTGTAAGTATGTAGTTTTTTAATATCCTTTCTGTTGCATAAAAAGGGGAGATTTTGAAGTGCATACTCTAATGTTTGTTATTTTTATTGATTTATTATGATTATTATAGCATCTTTTTATTTATTTAAATTACAGAATGCTTTCAATGGGGATTTTTCAACAATTATGCAAAATGCCTGTCAATGGCAGTTACTTTCACTTTTAAAGATATGAATTTTTAGTAATATTTGTAAGTATGATGCTTGTAAGTAATTTTATCTAAACTACTCTATTTTATGTTGAGTAATCTTGTTTTACATGAAATCTTTTTTCTGAAAAAAAATGAATCTGGAAAAAATCAGCGAAAGTAATAGTCAATTCTCTCTCAAAACAGTAATTACAATTGAATAGCTTTTAATTTTTCAACCTAGGCTTTTTTCGCAATAGCTTTCAGATTTATTAACAAAAGATATGCCATTAACTTGTGTAGTTTATTTGAGTATGTAATTTATGTTTTATGGAATTAAATATTTGTTTTATGTTAAAAGAGAACAGTTAAACTTTCTCTTCCCACACGCACTTCTCAAGAAATTTGATAAGTATTTCAGAAAATGTAGTATATTCAGGCTTAAAATAATTAGAAATTGCATGAAAACTGAAATATAAATTACCAGATTAGTCTAAAATAAGGTCATACTATTAAATAAGAAATTTAAGCATGCAAATTGTTAATAATGGGTAAACTGAGCTTTAACTGGCTTCTTGGCGGTGTTTTTCTGACGCACGATAACTGTGCCATGCCTTGCTTTATTTTCCTTTTCGATGTTGATCTTTTTGGCAACCCTCGAAGATTCTGAGAGATTTCTCTCCTAGTTTGCGCATGCTTTGTTCGTTCTTTCTTATTAGACGAGAGAAGAGCAATTTTAAAAGTTTAAAGTCTCGCGCCTTGAAATTAATCAAACTTCTTGTGTCTCATTAGAGGCCGTTGGATTTCGAAGAGTGTACATCAAGTGAGTAATTTTTTTTTTTTTTTGGGGGGGGGGATTATACTAGTGGTTTTTTTCATTAAAAATCCTTTGTTTGTATTTAAAGGAAAGTTTTTTGAAGATTTCTATAGTTTTAGACCTTAGAGACCATGTCTTGTATTTAAAAATAAGTGTTTTAGGCCTTTGTTTAGTCGTTTAGATGTTGTGAATCTTAATGTTAATTAATTGCATATTAAATATAAAAGGAAATTATAATTTGCCTTCAAAGATTAATATATTTCTTTAGAAAATCTATTATTGATTTATTTTTTTATTTTAAAAAAAGCTGGTTTTGTTTTTAAAAGAAGGTATGTGTACAATTTATTTGTTTCTTGAACAGAATTGTTTTACATATTTTGATGTTATACATGTTTTAAGGAATTTTATAACTGGGGGGGGGGGGCTCTGTCCCCCTGAGAAAGAATTTTTTTTTCTTCTAAAAGCTTTGTAAACTAAATTTTAGGTTATGATCATCCGAATTTGGAATCTTTAATTTAAAAAAATAACTTTATAGGTAAATGAGATAATTGTTTTAATTTTTCTTAATATGCATGCTTTTTAGATCATAATTTTTGCAATATTTTAAGATTCAGTTTCAGAATGTTTTTTTTTTCTTTATGTTTACTGCCGCGATCTTCCAAAATCCATTAAAAACCTTGTTTGTCGGTAAAGGGATTATTTGTTTTTTATGTATGATGATTTCACAAATTTTGAATTTCCTATGTTTTAAAATATGTACTTTTGGTTTATTTTTATCGGCACTTCAAAATGCGCTCTTTTGCGTAGTGTTTCCTGGACTTAAACTCCGCTCCGGGAGACAAGGTGCAAAAACGCACCAATGTGGTGATAGTTTGGGAACGTGCCAAGAAGGAGGTTAAAACTCAGTCCCGCTGTTAATAATATTTGCTAAACCACTGACATAACAATATTCTGAAAATGAAAAATATTTATTATTAATGCTTTAGCTAATTTTTAAAATGTTTTAGAATATGATAATATATAATTGCTTTGCAGCCAGGGCCGTAGCTAGAAGTGAACAATAGAGGGAGCTCAAGAGATTGTGGAAGGGGCCTCATAATTTTTTTTCTCTCTCTGACGCAGAAAGATACATTAGTGCATATTCACATTGTAGGTACTATGTTTCTTATTAAACTGTTGTAATAGCTTCATTTTATGCTAAGAAAAGTACATGATGATGAGACTTTTGAGTACCATATTTTCGGGTGTATAGTCCGCGGCTTATACAATAATGCTTAATCTTAATTTTTTAGCCCAATTACTGTAGATATTATGCACGAAAAAATTTGGTAAATTTGTGTTAAAAATTATAACTAATGTTTTCTAATTTCGAACCCTGGTCGAAATATACATTCATAAATGGTGTATAGCCCGCGGACTATACATCGATGCATCTCCGCGGGTTATACATGAACTTTTTTTACTGCACTGCTCGATTTAGTGGTGCGGGTTATACGACAGGGTGCGGGCTATACACCCGAAAATACAGTATATGATGCAAAATTAAACATCATGTCAGCTTCATATGTATAAATAGGATGAGGGAGTGTTGAAACACTTATTTTAGATATAATTTAGTAATTCTGTAAAACTATGAAAGAGTCCCAAGACTAAATTAGATTTTTGAACAGAATTTCATTTCAATTTACGGAACAGAAATTCTTTCAGTGACCTTGGAATCTTTTCCGGGGGGGGGGGGGGGCTGAGCCACCCATAGCGCTTCCTTAGCTACAGCCTTGTTTGTAGCTATTCATTATAAGGTCAAATGATAACTCTATTTTTACTAAGAAACATTTGAAATGATGCTCATGTTTAATTGTAAGTTATAATTTAATATCAGCTTGATAACTATGAAGCTGTATGTACATACAGGATGTCTCTAAACAAATGGTATATACGCTAGGGGGTGACAGAACACATCAAGTCGAGCAATAGTAAATAGGAAACCAAGGGTCCCAAACGTTTTCCAAAGGAGATAGCCACCATTAAAGTTTGGGGTCCAAAATTTCAAATACACATAAAAAACGGAAAAATTGGTCGATTGATTTGCAGTTTTCACTAAAATTGTTTTTTATGTTGGTATTTTCTTGAAAATAAATTATAAAGATAAATTTTGAAAAATGCCGATAGAGGGCGCTTTAGACTTTGAAGTAGTGAAAAACTATTTTTTGCCGTGATTTTTTGCACCTCATTAAATGGTTTTGTAAGCTTAGACTTAAACTTAAATTTTGAGCTCAAAATCTGAATAGTTGGAAGCGGTTAAGTAGCACAAACTTAACTGTGTTCAGAGTGTTCAAATTTCAATTGATTATAAAAAACGGAAAAATTGGTCGATTGATTTGCGGTTTTCACTAAAACTATTCTTTATGTCGGTATTTTATTAAAAATGAATTATAAAGATAAATTTAAAAAAATGTCGATAGACGGCGCTTTAAACTTTGGAGTAACGAACAATACTTTTTACGTTATTTTTTGCATCTGATTAAATGTTTTCGTAAACTTAGACTTAAACTTAAATTTTAAGCTCAAAATCTGAATAGTTGGGAGTGGTTAAGTAGCACAAACTGAACTGTGTTCAGAGGGTTCAAATTTCAAATGATAATAAAAAATGAAAAAATTGGTTGATTCGTTTGCGGTTTAAAATAAAACTATTCTTTAATTCAGTATCTTCTTGAAAATGAATTTTAAAGTTAAATTTCAAAAAATTCCATTAGAGGGCGCCTTAAACTTCAGAGTAACCAACAACACTACTTAATTGCTTCCAACTATTCAGATTTTGAGCTCAAAATTTAAGTTTAAGTCTAAGCTTATGAAACCATTTAATGAGATGCAAAAAGTCATGGCAAAAAATAGTTTTTCATTACTTCAAAGTCTAAAGCACCCTCTATCTTCATTTTTCGAAATTTACCTTTATAATTTATTTTCATTTTATTTTAATACCAACATAAAGAATAATTTTAGTGAAAACTGCAAATTAATCGACCAATTTTTCCGTTTTTTATGTGTATTTGAAATTTTGGACCCCAAACTTTAATGGCGGCTATCTCCTTTGGAAAGCATTTGGGACCTTTGGTTTCCTATTTACTATTATTCGTCTTGATGTGTTCTATCACCCCCTAGCATATATACCATTTGTTTAGGGACACCCTGTGTGTATATATATATGTATACAGTAGACTCCCTCAAATCTGCACAGCTTGGGACCAGAGGTTTTGCGGATTTTAGAATTTTGTGGATTTCTGGTCATTGTTTTGTTTACAATTTTTAAACAGTAATTTGAATGTAATTAATAATGCAATCAAAAGTATAATGAATGCTTACAATATACTAAAATATTAAAATAAGTAATAAACTAAAATAATAAAAAATTAGATAATTTTTAAAATGATTAAAATACTAAAAACAAAGATCAAGTTAATAATCATTAATGTACAATTAAATATTCGTTATAAATATGAAATGTGTTTTTCCTAAATTATTCAATGAAATTTGCCTCATAAAAGTACATTACTACTTCACATCAGGATCATAAAATAATGAAGCTTTATTTCAGGTTTCGCCAGACTTAATAATTAAAAAAGCTTGATTATAATACATAAGTATATGTGGTAAGATTGTGATTACCAATGATATCAGCAATATCTTTATTTTTTCAGAAATGAATTATTCTTTCTTCATGAAAAAACATCAATTCCTTAACAAAAATTATAAATTAAAAAATGTATGGAATTGATATAAAACTAAAAAAGTGAAATTTTGCATCTACATCTGAACTGACTGTTTCATTGTTTACATCTGTAAAATATGTACGGATTTGAGGGCATCTACTGTATAAATATATGTACCAGGTGTCCTGAAAAGGACTGAACGATTTTAAAAATCAATAACTTGCAAACTTTTACAGATATTTAAAAAATTCTTGCACGAGAGTCATTTAAAAGGTCAAAAGTTTTTTTCCTGCTATTCTGGAGTTTAGTTCGAATTACAAACAATAGATGGCGCTGAGAGCGCTAGGTGCTGTATTGAGACGGATATTGACGTCACTTGGCACTGAAGCAAAATAAGGAGGTTAAAGCTATGGAGTGGATCTTATTCAAAAGTGAACTTTTGCTTTTACCGTCCGATTTTGAATGCAATCCATATAATTTCGATTTTGCTGGCGTCAGCGCAATAATAGAGATATATATTATTTTCATGGGTACGACTCCTTTGAAATCGAAATGCGTGAAACAACAACGTTCGAATTACCGACTTTTATTTATTTATTTATTTATTTATTTTTTATTTTATTTTATTTTTTTACATTTCAAGAATGTAAGTACTTTTGAGAACAGGATATCTTATTTATCTATTTATTTATTTATCTGGGTATCTTTTAAACCTTTTTTTTATGTCACCTAATCATGTCCTGTATTGTATTTTAAGTATGTGGGATTAACAGTTAATTTACAGGTACACCCTAAAGATTGCATCACATCATAGTCTATGGGGGAAAATCACTTGCAGTGTATATTAATGAAATACACTATTTCAAATGTATTGAAACTAATATAAATCACTGAATTTCAGTATAAGATGATTATGATAGAATAGGGTATTTGGTATTTATAGCATTTAACGTTCATTTACAGGGGCACACAAAAAGAAACCGGTTACTCTACTGTCTTTAAGTAATAACTGCTGGAAATGCGTTTTCAATTTCGGCATGCGCTTTTAAAATTAGCTGTTTTTTAGATACATTAGTAATTATATAAATGCATTCACCTATACTCGTCTCTGGTGCGTTCGTCCGTCTGTCTGTCCGCATGTAACAGTGCAAAAATTACTCTGTCGAATCGTTTGAAATTTTAAATACATATTTATTGAAGAATTTTATCCAGTTATTTCAAATTTTATGAATATCGGATGTGTATTTCCAATATAGGGACAGTCAAAAGTATTCCGTTACATTATGGCCGACGGGGAAAAAGTTTCAAGTTCTTTTCGATGATATTACACTCGTCCGAACATAATGAAATTAACATGCATTTATGAATTAAACTGAAATGCAAATGATGTAGAATATGCTGCACAAAGAATAGTTATTATTCATTATAGGTCCACACAAAATAATTATGTAACATAACGGTATAGAAGGGAACATACTTTGCGGCATATTTTAATTTTGTTACACATATAATAAAATTGTTATAAATTACTTAGGTTTACTACGAATTTCGTACTGTGTAATAGAAAATATGAAATATTTACAGGGACATACAAAAGATTTCGGAAATCATGCTGCATCAAAAATGCCTGTACGCTAACGATAATTGCTTGAAGTTTTAAGTTTTGATATGATTTTTTTAAAGTTTCACTACATTTTTGCATGTTACGCTGTGTATATAATTGGTGCAAATTATATACAGGGCTACACAAAAGAATTCGCACTCCTTACTAAGTGTGTAAGTAAATATATTAAAGGTGGTTTGTAAATGAGTTATGCATTTTTTACGTTGAACAGCTTTAAGTATATTACGATATGTTTAAAGAATAGAAATGAAATAATATACAGAGACACTCAAAAATTAGATTAATAGCCGGCTTTGGATGGTAATCTCTGGAAGTGTGATTTCATTAGTTTAAAGCATGTTTCGGTTTTAAATAGATTTTAGCTAGATAAATGGCGTGTATTTAAAGATAGTAGGAAAAGTAAAGGGCTATACAAAAGAGTTCAAATATGCTTCCGTCTATTTAAATAAATTGCTAAATGTCAAATTTCAACTTAACATGTGTTTTTAACGCTTTCCAACATAGTTAAAAATGTTTATGATTTCTTTTTAGTTAGCCGTCTGCCTGTCTGTCTTTCCAAACTCTAACTTGCGTTGAAATAATTGGATTGGTCTGTAAGTGATATATGTTAATAAGATTTATTATGCCGTGTTGAGTATTGTAAACAAACTATGCATAATTCATGATTCATTTACACAGACACTCAGAACTATGCCATTACATTATGTTCTGTGAGGATAATTATATATGCAGTTCCTATATTCGTCATCTGGAATGTTATTTTATCTGTCCGCACATAATAGCGCAAAAACTACCCAACAGAATGCTTTGAATTATAATATATATACTCGTTGCAGAATTTTCGTTACGCATTTAAAGTTTTATGAAAAGTGAATCAAAGCTTAAAAGGATATTAATAAATGTTTTCTTCATTCTATTAAAACCTATTCTGCGTGACTAATTCAATGATATCCAATGATAGGTGATGATTCTAGGTTGCCATTATGATTATGGCTCATTTAAGGTGGAGGTAGTATTATTTCCCTATTACCATGAATTTAATATACATAATCGTAATAAATTTTGTATTTGGGTATTTTTACAAAAGAGTGCAACAGCTATTGCACCAAATTTTCAATGTTTATACTATGAATATTCTTTGTTCTAAAGAATAAACGATTTCCGCAATTTTTTTACAACATACATAAAACTCTACTAAAGAACTTCTTTAAAACAAACTAGCATTTCTTAGAATATAACAAATTTTTTAAAATAGCAAAATTGATTATTTCTTAACAACAGCAAAAAAAAAAAGACTAAATCGTTTCACTTTATTTTAAAACATGATGCACAAAGTATTCTTTAAATTAGATGATAAAAAGTAATTTAATCCGAGAAAATACAGCTTTCTTAAATGTAAAATCGTCTGCAAAACTTGTATGCTGCTCGTTAAATTTATTTCCAGTTTCCAATCGCTGCTATTATATAAAAGGATTTATTATTTCCATGACAACAACACATTTCATTGAAATTATACCGACTGAGTCTAAAATCGGGTTTCATGTCGAGTGCACAGGTCAAATGTATGTTGTTCAATAAAAACAAATAAACAAAAGTTCAAAATCGGGCCCTAAGAGCAAGATTGCATTGTCAAACGAGACCCACTCCACAGCCTTAAACTCCTCATTTTGCTTCAGTACCAAGTGACGTCAATATCCATCTCAACACCGCATCTAGCGCTCTCAGTGCCATCTATTGTTTGCAATTCAAACTAAAATCCAGAATCGCAGGAAAAAAACTTTTGACATTTGAGATGATTCTCGTGCAAGAATTTTTTAAATATCTGTAAAAGTTTGCAAGTTATTGATTTTTAAAATCATTCAGTCCTTTTCAGGACACCCGGTATATATAATGTATTCTTGATATAATCAAGGTTGTAAATTCATTTATTTATAAAATTAAATTGCACATGTAATAAAAATAATGTATTTAATATTTATTAATGTTAAAATAATCCATGTATTAATAAACATTATAGAAGTAATAAATGTGTCAATATAGTAATTAATATTTAAAGAGCTCTGAGTTTGAAAATAAAATTAAGTGATATTGTTTGTTTTATCCAATCAATGTTTGTAATATACTGGGTCATTCCATCATAACTTGTGTTACATTTCGAACAGTTTATATCGGTAATTTTAGTAATCTAAAACTAAAATGATGTTCAAAATGTAAAGTTGACGTGATTTGTTGATTAAATTTATTCAAAGATAACTTTTGATGAAAATTACCTAATTTTAGTGTTTTTCCTTGAACTCTGGCAGATTTATTACCACTGTAATTAAAAAAAAAAAAAAAAAAAAAAATGTACGTTATCATATTTTTATCCAAATTGACATTTGAATATGTTTAATAAATCATGTCAACTTTCATTTGAATATTTTTTAGTGTTATATTACTGAAATTATTGGTGTAAACTGTCCTGAATATAATGTATATTACAGTGTAATGACCCTATTATTCAATGACTCCCAAAATTGGAATTAATACATTTCCAGTCCTAAATTGCTATAATTTCAAATGAGTCTTCTAAACTTTTAGGTCACTGAAATCTTTAAAGTTCATTACAAAAAAATTTAATAAATTGGAAACCATGCTTTTAAATTTGTTAGTATGGAAAATGTTTTAGTAAAACATATTACACATTTGTGGTGTTGTATTGTTTCCCCCTCCGCCCAACACTTTTTTTTTTTTTATAATTATTTTTATAAATACAGTAATCCCTTAACATTCGCAAGTTTTGATTATTCGCAAAATGAAAAATGTGGAACATTTCAACATTTGTGAAGATTGAACATGGTTATTCGCAGATTTTGTTTCATAAAGCATATCTTTTTACAAAGTAAACTTACTTCTTTTTCCAATTCTAAGAACTATGTAACACTGGACACTTATGTACTGTATAACCTGCCATATTACTGCACATTGCAAGAGCTTCAGCTCTTGTTTTTAGAAAAAAACATAGATTAGGAATTTCCTTTTAGTTTTTTTTATACAGATTTTTTTCAATTTTCTAAAAATTCAAATTTTTATTGCAGGTGAAATATCTTCTACAAAAATTTTCAAGGAGATTGTAAAACATCAACAACAGCTTGTTAAAAATGCAATGGAATGCGATTCTTTGTGGGTAAAGTGTCTTAAATTTAAAATAGAAAACAAAGCCATTACTTTTCTTTATTTGAAAATTTATAAACATAAGATCTGTTCTGTCAAACAATAGCACATCATTAAATTTTCTCCGTCATACACTAGCAAATAATTTTTATACTAAATGTTTATAATTATCAAATTTGTTTAAAGCATGTATTTTTAATGTATAATGCTTAATAAATATATATTTTAACTTCAATTGATCTTTTCTATTATTAAAAAAAATAAAAGATTAGAATTAGAGCCTAACCCACATATATGTACGGAAAGATACTCATATTTATGATTTTGACATTTGCAGGTGTTATCAGGAACCTAACTCTCACGATTGTTAAGAAATTATTGTAGTACATAATATAGTAATTTATTTATCCCTTTCCGGCACGGGCAATTTCTGAAAGTAAAATGAGAAATTATCGACTATCACTGAAATTTACAATTTTTTTAGAAATTAAGAATCCCTTAATTTAAGATTTCATTGTAAAAACAAAATTTTATTAAAATATTACTGGTGCCATTTGCAAGTTTGGAATTAAAATTAGGTATCTCGGACTGGGCACAGTGTGCCGTAAAGCAGGCGTATCCAATGTTTCACTAAGCAGGGGCGCATTTCAGCTTTTGGCAAACAATGAAGGGCGCCATCATTAACAGGGTCCGGACATGCAACAAAATTATATCACAGTACTAGTACGATACACACATGTAAATGACATATCGCAGTAGAAGACATAAGGCCCAAGGTGGATCTAGATCTCCATGTTAAAAAAGAAAAAAAAAATCAAAATAACTGCAAATCGTAGTAAATTTTGAATTGTGTATGTGCATTTTTCTGTAAAGCACTATCTCAAAATTTTTTGTAGTGGTAGCAACCAGAAACTTGAATCTGCCTTTTAATTGAATTAAAATGGTAATCAGAGATAATGTTAATTTTTTTAATGATGAACAAATACTTCTTGATTTATTTTGAAGGTGTAAATATGTCATTATAAAAAGTACAAAAACAAAGACAGACATATTAATAACCAATCCAAAAATATTTCCAAAGAGATTGCCTGAAAGACCTTTCACTGGTTGAAATCATTTTGCATGATCAGGGCTCCCAAATGGTCCGCCAACTGAACATCAGAATTTTCTTAGAGAAATTTTCTTTTTAGATTTTTCTTGCAAATTGTCAAGAAACCAATTTTGGAAGTTGATTCTAGCGCAAATGTATCATGAAATTTTCTGTTAAAAAATAGTGATGTTCAGTTCGCAGACCTTTTGGGAACCCTGCATGATTAATTTTATTTTAGCAAAATAGGAAAAATACCAATCATTTTTAAGGTCTGGAAAAAAAATTAAACCACACCCATATTATAAAATTACAATAGGCCAGCATAACAGCATCAATAACAGTAAAATAAAAAAAGCTGAATTTTTTGCACAAACGAAGGTAAAGGGATGAGCTTATTTTTCTACATTTTATATCTTAACATATTAAAAAAGTTAATGACAAATTATTATTGTGTTAGTTTTTATAAAATTTTTCATAAAGAATTCCTATAAATTAGTTTAGAAATTTAATTACACATGATTAAATTTTTAAAATGCATTTTGATTTTTCCTGTTTGAAATACACTTACAGAAGTTTTAAAAGTGTCTCTTAAGCAAATATCAAGGATTTTAAATAATGCATCTTTTTAAATGGACTTTTATATTTAAAAAATGTTAATAACAGGAAACCTTCAAAAGGGTGTCAAAAGAATCCTCAAAGGGCGCCATGGCGCCCGCGCACGTCGCGTTGGACAGCCCTGCCGTAAAGGGTTAAGGATTTCAATTGTGGAAAGCATTCTCATATTATTTCAATTTAAATTATTCTACACTAATTATTACTCATCTGGTTAAGGTATTTAATACTTATATTTAACTTTAGAAAATTTGTGGTACTTTTATGTTAGACATGTACAGATTTTTCCAAAAACAGCTTTTTTTTTAAACACAAGGTACAAATTAGAAACATTATTTCAATGGCATGTATTATAATGAAAAGGGTGTATATTTATATTTAAAATTAAAAGGATGAAATAGAAATGGTGATAAAGGAACAATATTTGTTGATTTACCCTCTGCCTGGTTATCAGAAAAGTACCATATTTTAAATTATTTTTTATATTATATGCAAATTATAAAATGAAACATTGTAATGTTATAAGTATATAATACTATTTTGATCTTGGTTTCGAAATGTTAAGTTTAATTTTTATACAATGTACAATGTTAGCTCTCATATAGAGATGCTTGCAAAATAACATAAAACTGATGGCAAATTTCTTTCAAATTACACATTTGCATTTAAATATTTTATTTTTCCTGCTTTGCATCGAATATTTGGGGTCAATGTGTAATTGGGTATTTTTTACTCTTTTGATTTCAAGCTCAATTTTTCCGAAGAAAATTTCATTTTAATAACTATTACAAAATATAAAAGTGCACTAAAAGAAATAAATAAAAATCCTGTGAAAAAAAAAAAAGTAGAAATACAGCAAAACCCTGATTATCTGAAAAGAATGGAACCAATGCATTTTCGGATAATCAGGTTTTCCGTAGGAATTTCGGAATAAACTGGAGGGTTGTGGTAAAAAGCTGTGATCGTAATTTAGAACATCGTTGTAATAAAAATTAATATGATTAAAATTAGAATATGATTATGTATATTTGTTTGCAGCTATTCACTATAAGGTCAAATGGTAACCAGTGGCGTAGCTAGCGGGGGGCGGAGGGGGCGGTCCGCCCCGGGTGTCACCCTATAAGGGGTGACACCCAATCTTTATTTGCAAGCAAAAATTTATATTATAAAATCTTATAAGAAATCTTTATTTGGAAAGGAATTCTGAAACAAAGTGAAAATTTTGGCGCACGACCCAATAGAGTTAGTTTTCTTTTCTTTGAGAATGTGAGAATTTTATACAGAATGGTGTATTAAATAATACATGCACCAGTAAATAAATACCTACCTATCCAACGGGTGGGTAGCAAAAGCAAATTTTAAAAGAAAGAATTTTCTTCTGCATGTAGACACCACATTGACTTATGCGGGCTATGGCTTGAGTGGTGAGTAGCTCCTGTGGTTTTTTATGCAGGAGGGCAAAAAGTAAATAAAGAATTGTATATCATTTTTTATAATAATATAGAATTGTGATTGAAAAAAAAATATGAAGGATCGGAAGGAGGATGACACCATTTTCATCCGCCCCGGGTGTCACCCACTCTAGCTACGCCACTCATGGTAACTCTACTTTTACTAAGAAACATTTGAAGTGATGCCTATGTTTAATTGTAACGAAGATGAAACCACACACTCCATTTGTAGTTCCAAAGTATTTGGGACCTGATGATTCTGCTTTGGTTCTACCATTTCCATTTGTTTTCATTTAATTATTTTTTCCTTTCATATTCAGTGTGACATAAGTTATTAAAATCAATGGTTAATTTCAAATGGTTAATATTGTTTACTATTAATGGTCTTATATATATATATTAATTAATATTACTACTATTGAAATAATCTAAAATATATGACTATGATATTATCAAGGTTTTAATTTCATTTGTTTATCATTATTAAATTGCATGTGTAATAATATATTTGATTTAATATTTTTTAATATTAAAGTAATTCAAAATGTATTACAAAGCATTATTATGAAGATTATAAATGTGTCAACATTACAATTAATATTTTAAGAACTCCAAGTTTGAAATAAAATTGATATTGTTTGCATTAACATTGTATGTAATTTACTAGGTCAGGGATGGAAAACCTTTTCACATATACTTTACCTGATCTTGATATAGGGGAAAGGGGGCACTTTTTGAACATTTTTTCAGAAAATCAATATATTTCTTACTTGAATTATATTTATTGAGTTTTAAATATTACATAATAAAAAGAACATGTTTCTTCATCACATGAACCATAGAAAAACATTTTCCAAAGAAATTAAATAAGTTGTGAGTATTTAAAAAGTTGAAAGATTTTTTTCAAACCTGCCCCATACAGGGGTACCTTTGAACAAATGAATAAAATATGAAAATATTCAGAGTTTTTATAAAAGGTTGCATATGTTACAGAAATATAAGTTAGTATGAATAAAATTAAATAACTATATTTTATTGAAATTACTAATTTTTTTGTTACTTAACCAAACTTAAATCCATCAAAGTTGATGTCAAAATTCATTGTTGATAACACCAAAGTGTCCCTTGTGTTGTGTTTGGTTGTGAAAGCTTCTTTACAATATCCTTGAAATACACCGATGTGATATCTGATGCTTCTGGAAAATTAAAATTTTTAATTCTATATTTTTACTAAGAGACCTGATATAAAATTCTGTTTTATCCGTTACAGAAACCAGAAATAATGTCTGGAAACCTGTTAAGTCATGAAACATTATTTTGTATCCAGGATTTGCAGTTATCCAATAAATGAATTTAGATTTGAAACTTCCCATCACTCATACATACAGAGGTTTTAACCTATGCGTGCAGCAAGGGAACTGTTAGCAGTATAAGTCCATGTTCTTTGACATTCTTAATTAACCTCTTTTCACATAAAAATAATTCAAAAATAATATTTAGATACATTAACAACTTTTTACGTCATAGTTTTAAGTGCTCTTTTTTAAATTACTTCAATTATTATTTATCACTAATTTATTAAGTTTTTTTTTTTGCTATTCAATAGTGCCCCAATTTTTTTGTTCAATGGTGCCCCATCACATGGAGTTCAACATTATAACAGTTTACTCAATTTGGCTGAAGAATTTGAATAAAACAAAGCTTATAAACTAAAGCTAACATCTTTTTTTTAAGCATTGAACAATAGATCAAAATTTTAGAGATAGAGGTTTGTAAACAAAAATCTTACAACTTTATTTTCTTAAGTTTAAATTCAAGAGGGAGAAAAATACATATCTTGTTTAGAGAGTACTATTCATACAAAATGGAACAGTTTTGTATAATTCTCTTGAAGCAGCAGTAATGTATTGCCATATACATTTTTTAAAAAAATAATTTATTTGAAGAAAAATATTTAGAGTGTTCAAATGTGCCTCCTTCTTCCCTACTTTAAGTGATCTTGACATGTCAAAAAACAAAGTTATTTAATCAAAATATCTTAATTTTTTTAATTAAAAATATACATAATATTTGGTGTTATATTTTATAAAGTAAATTAAAAGTACTGTTTCTTTTATTCCATGTTAGATGATAAATAAGTAATCAAATTCCAATTTTATCATCATAATTTTTGCTTATAATGAATGTTTCTTTCTCGACAATCTCATAAACTGAAACTTTTTTGAGTCAATATTGATATAGAATTGAATTTAGAGCTATTATTATTATAGTTTCTCTTCAGTCTGTATGGCAATGGTCATTAATTGAATTAATCAAATTCAGAGAGACCCAGCTAGTAAAATTTATACATTTCGTTCAACTTCACTATTTTTTTCAGATATTTTAATATCTTTTGATTTGTCTATGTCGTGCCAAAAATAATTGACTGCGTGCCATAAGTTCGCCGACCCTGTACTAGGTCATTCCATGGTAACTTGCGTTATATTTAGAACAATTTATTTCACTAATTTTAGTAGTTTAAAATTAAAATAATATTCAAAATGTAAAATTGACATTATTCATTCATTAAACCTAGTCAATGATAAATTTAGATGAAAATTATCTAATTTTAGTGTTTTTTCTTGCTTCTTGCAGTTATATTTATTAAAACTAACATAACTGAGAAAAATAATACAAGTTACCATAAAAAATATAATTTTTATCCAAATTTACATTTGAATATTTTTTGGTGTTATATTACTAAAATTATTGCTGTAAATTGTCTTGATTATAAAATATGTTACAACGGGATGATCCTTCTATTCAGTAACTCCCAAAATTTGAATTAATACAATTACAGTCCATGCTATAATTTGAAATGATTCTTCTAAATTTTTGATTTACTGAAATCTTTAAAGTTCATTACAAAATAAATAAATAAATGAAGGCAATGTTTTGAAATTTGCCAGCATGGAAAATGTTTACTAGTAAAACATATTGCAAATACTTGTATTCTCTCCTACAACACATAAAAAATTACCTTTATAAATAGTAAGTAAAATAGTGCACTTTATTTAAGGCTTTCAATTGTGGATAGCATTCTCATATTTTTTTCAATTTAAATTATTCTACATTATTACTCATACTAGTTAAGTTATTTAAAATTGACATTTAACTTTAGAGATTTTTTGGTACTTTTATGTTAGTCATGTACAAATCTTTCCAATAACAGCTTTCTTTCCCCCACAAAGTACAAATTAGAAACAATATTTTGATGGCATGTATTTTGTAGGGGAGAGTGTTGTACCTTGGGACAATTTTCACATTTTAATTTTTTACTTTGATAATTATAACCAGATTTTAAATTTAAAGGCAGCATTTCAATACACCAACATATCTCTCTATAATATATTTTTTAAAACTCAGGCAGTTTGTAAATAAAGTGTTGCCACTCATTTAAAGTAGTTATGGAAAAGTGTCCCAAGGTACAACACCTTGTTGTATCTTGGGACATACTATAAAATTTAAGCAATACTCATATATTCAAACTAATTTTCTGTCAACAAACTAGAACTTTATTATTTTTTTTATAGAAACACACAAAGAGTGAAATTTTAAAGGTAAAGAATAATTTCTAAATACAATAAAATAACAAAAATTCTGATTACTTAATATTATATGTTGAAAAGTCAATTTCAAAAATCAGTTGTGCAATTTGTCGTTCAGTCACACCAGTGGAAATTGGATGTGGAAGTTTACACTCAATATCTCATAAGCAAATATCATAGGAATCATCAGTTCCATGAGCAAATATGTTGCTATCTCCTATGCATTTTAAAAATTTTACCTGAAATTCATCATTCGCAAGGATGTTAAATACTTTGGATACATAAAAGTGAATAATTTTTTTCTGGCTTTTTTTGTAAGAAGGTAATCTCTTTTCTTAATCTCTTCTTTTAATACATCTGCGGTATGATTATAATCAAAACAGTTATCATATGTAGTGTTTCGTAAAACAAATTCATCTTTATTTGATTCTGAACTGCTATTTTGTTCCGAATATGATCTTTTATATCCTCTTCTTGTTGAAGCAGTTTCCTGTTTGATAGATTCAATTGCAGCCTTTACTGGAGAATCTGTTAAAATGGAAGATTTTTCTTTTTTCTCCAGATATAGCATTTTTTACCTACAGCTTTGGGAAATGGCATGATCATTTCTGGGGGTATAACATTGGAAAATTAACTTGCTATGCATACAGCTGATGACACATTATTTGCATTTACTGCTGTAGATTTATCTGTTTCATTAATTATCTCAGTTGAGTTTAGTGGTCTGTCGATTTCATATGACATTAAAAATTCATCTTCTCTGAATATGTTTTCATTGATCGGGTAAATGCCAGTTACTTCAAAACCTTTTATGATATTAGATGGAGTAAAAGCTTTATAAAATGCATTTTTGATAACTTCTGCTACATCATATATTGCCATTGGCTGCCCAGGATTAAAAATTATCTATTCATTAGCACATCAGAGCTTGTGTTTTTTAGAACATTCCATGGCATGGAAAGAAAAAGATTTATCAGCTGTTGCCAGATTCAAATTTGTAACTTCAATCACTATAAAACATATCCAATACAAAGTTGAGTTACTTTATTTATTGTATATCTGTATTTTTATTCATCCAAATTATCAAGAAACATGCATATGTTGTACATATGTCCCAAAGTACAACATAGGTTACAGTCCCAAGGTACAATCATCTCATGTTTTAAATAAAATCAAAATATTAGTAAAAAAAATGCACTATCATTATTTTCTCACAACCAAAACATTTAAAAAGCTTCTCTTTTATATAAAAATAAAATACAGTCGGCTTATAAAAATACAAAGGTAGAGAAGAAAACTAAAATGAGAAAAATATTTACTTTGGAAAAGCAAAATTTTATTTTTCTCACCAGGTCATTTATTTATTGCTTCTGATGTTATCTGTTACAATGATAAGACCAGTTAGTTATAGGTCACTATTAGATATAAACAAAAGATCATTGTTGCCAACAGTTTTTTTAGAAATTGTCAATGTCCCGAAGTACAAGTGTCCCAAGGTACAACACTCTCCGTCTCCCCTAATATATGTTTTGTAATGAAATGGGTCAATTATTAATATTTAAAATTAAAATAATGGAATGCAAATGATGACAAAGGAACAATGTTTGTTGATTTATCATCTGTATCCGGGTTATAGAAAAGTACCATATTTTAAATTATTTTTTATATTATATATAAATTACTAGCAAAAGCCATGCTTTGCTTTGAATTCGCAAAGCATTATTTCATTAGATAATTATTTGAAACTAACATTATTTTTCTTATATTAATAGGTACTATTTGATTGTCTTGTCGATTAAAAAGGTACCACCAAACTACAAGATTAAATGCCAATGATCATGATAAAAAAAAGGCACATTCACATAAAATTAAACTTGTATCACATGTTCGTTACGCCATCAAGTAATTTTTAATATGAAGTTTTATTTGTATTCTTAGTAATGTTTTATTAATTTATTTGTTCTTTTGTCATTAAAAAAAATATGTCAAATTGCTTAATTATGCCAATAGTTTGGCGATTTGTATAATTTGGAGAAACTGGTTGATGAGATAACCAAGTAGTACTTATTATTTTGCATCTTATTTAAATATGTAAATTTAGCGAAATAACTAAAAATTTCCTTGGAATTTTTTTATCTATACATTAAACTGGTATAAATATATATATTTTCAAAGCAAAAATTTGACATTTTTATTTTTATTTTCAACTAAGAGCACTTTTCTAAAGATTTTTTATATTTTCCATCTTGTTTTCTAACAAAAATGGGTACTACTTGGTTATCCCATCGACCAATTTCATCAGATAATACAAATCGACAAACTATTAGCCAAATTGTACAAATTGAAGCATTTTTTTTAAATATTGAAAAAACAAATAGATTAGTTAAACATTTATAAAAATACAAGTAAAAAGTCGAATTAAAAATCACTCTGACATAACAAACATGTGTTTTGTGTTTGATGTGAAGTAATATAACATTTACAATAATCCATTATTGGCATTTAATCCTGAAATTTGGCATTTGATTTTTGGTCAACTGGATAACTAAGTAGTACCCAAAAATGTACTTTGCTATAGTATCTATAGAATGAGGTAATGAAGTACAAAATTTTGTAATACATTGATGAAAATTAATAATTTACCCCATTCAAGCTGACCATCTTTAATGCGATAAGCAGTAATTACTGGCTGAACTTGGGCAGTTAATTTCTCAAGTTAAGCTCTACAATATTTAGGGATGCGGACCAGGATCTATATTATTAGCTACAGAAAAAATATTAAGTTCATTATTTACTATGCATTTATGGCAAGTCTTACAAGATTTTTCAGATTAAATATACATGCAAAATCAATAACGATGACAAATTTTACCCAAACATAATTTTAAATTTTTTGTGCATCTTAAAGCATTTTTCTGAGCATATGCATTTTCTGCCAGAAGAGATTCACCATGTCATCGTTTTGACATTGATGTCATATACGCACCGGGGTATTCAATTGGCGACAAAGTGTAATGTGGTTATTTTGATTGACATGGTAACCCTGATGCTGTTTATTTACTTTTCTTTTTTAAAATTATATAAATTGTTTTCTTCTATAGATATTAATTAAACTTTTCGCACAGATGTCAGTCATATATGCACCACATTGGTGAGATTTTTTTTTAATGCTTTTTTGGCGAAAACTTTGTTTTCAAATACCAGTTACATGTATATTTTTTAATTATTTTTTACTATTTTAAAAAATAAAGAATGACAAATAAAAAAGTTTAGCTAGTAATTACAGAGCAAAACAATTTATATCACTTTTAAAAAGATATTAAATTTAAATAAACAGTTTATTTTAATAACCAAAACCCATGTGAGGCAGAAATTGACTTTTTTTTTTTTTCAATCCTGCCAATGTGATGCATAAATGACATCTGCGTCAAACTTTTTTTTAATTTATTGTTATTCCCTTTTAAAAAATATATGTGGTAATAGGTATTTGAAAACAAGGTTTTTGCCTAATTGACGTCCGAAAAAATCTCGCCAATGTGGGATGTATAGACATCTGTGCCGTTGTTTTTTACGCTGATATCTAGCTTCTTGCCTCAAAGCTATATCATATTCGTGCTCTTTTCAACCAGTAAGTATATGTTTTCTTGGAATTTTTTTTTATAATAGAATTAATACATTGTATAAATTGTTTTTTAAACAGCAAACTATTTAAAAATAATACTACATGTACCAAAATAATAATATATGTGTTTTATTTGGTTTAATTTTCAATCTTCAAATATAAATAAATCTTTATATAATAAATTTAACAATTAATTTTATTTGTTTACAGTTCTTTTGTTGCCACTTCACACACACAAAAGAAAATAAAACACAATATAAATCTTTTAATCTACATAAGTGTTATCAGCGTAAATGATTTTGTTGGAATAAAGAAAATACACTTTATTCATTTTATTGATCATGATTCTATCTATAATTGTTAATTCCATGATTTATTTATTTTTCTGAAAATATACATAGTTCATTTCTTATTTTTAAAAATGCATCTGTAATGGAAAACCATGTAAAATAAATTAATTAAAATAATATTTTTTAAAGGTTATTCTGTAAAAAAAATTATATTCTGCAAATCTACAGATCATAATTTAGTATTGTAATTAATTTCAAGTCAAAATATTGAAGTTTTTTTTTGTAAAGTGTACGACAAAATGTAATTTGAGTGGCCTAGTAGAGGATTCGCTTTGCTCATCTTAATAAAATGAGACATTATAATGTTATAAGAAAATTTTTTTATTTTGGTCTTAGGTTTGAAATTTTATGTTTGTTTATTTATTATATAACTGTCATGTGTTTAATATGCTAGCAAAATAATATTAACCTTCCGTCTGGCACACCGTTGTAAAAAGTACAACATTCACTTTTTTTTTTAGTTTAAAACAAAATTAAAGCAGTATTGGGTATTAATAACCACTTGTATTCGTTTATGAGATCTTTTTATCCAGTTCCTGAAAGTTATTTGTATTTCAGATTACGCAGTTAGCTGCACTTGTCATTTTAATCTGTTAACAGAGCTTGAAATGTGCAAGGTTTATCTGTAAAAAGTCCTAAAAAAAACAAATTTTATGTTTGATATGGGAAGTGACTATTATAAATGAAATATAGGACTAATTCTGTAAATCTGAAATTAATTAATCAGTGTTTAGTAATTCATTATTATTTTTTATTCTTTGTGATTGTAGTAGTAAGTACCTTTTTATGATATAATATTCTTTAACATGTTATAATAAAATAAGTGTTTTGCGGAATACTTTCATAAATTGTGATCCGAGATAACTTATATGATATTTGTAAGTTTAATTATTGTAAAATTAAAATAAAGCAGCAATTATTGCATGTTTTTTCGCTTGTTGTGCAATTTACAATGCACGTCCTACGAAAGGTTAAACCAATGACAACTTTCTTTACAAATTACCCATTTGCATTTAAATATTTTCTTATTTTTTTTCTCTGTTTTGCATTGGATGTTTGAGGTCAATATCTAATTGGATATTTTTTTAGTCTTTTGATTTCAGGTGCAGTTTTTCTGAGGAAAATTTCATTTTGAGAACTATTGCAAAAATTAAAAGTGCTGTCAAAAGGAAAAGAAAATTTGTAAAAAGAAAAAAGTATAGATACTTCGTTAGACATCAATCCTAGGAAACCTATGCAGAAAAAAAAAGTACTAAAATGGAAATAATTTTGAAAAGCCATTGGTTTAATATTTAGTTTGCAAATAATAAATGTTGCAATGTTTAGTAAGCAAATATAAGGCATTTACATCTGTCTTTCTATTTTTTTTTTCTTTTTCAAGTCTTCATGTTATATTATTATTTTGTTGTTTCCTAGCATATGCGATATGATGAGATATATTGCAAGTAAAATATATTAGTGCAATTTATAATGAGTTTGATATTAAATGTTATTTTATTTCTCCCCCCCCCCCCAAAAAAAAAAAAAAAAAAACTTATACTAAATAATTTTAAACTCTTTTAGATGCATTTGTATTTATATAAATAGGTATCACCATCAGTCGTCATCTGGTTCGTCTTTCTGTCTGCATATAACAGCTCAAAAACTACTCAATTGAATGGTTTCAAATTTTAATTTGTATAATCAATGCAGAATTTTCTCATGTCATTTTAAATTTTATGAAAATCAAATCTAAACTCAAAAAATATTAATGAAGGTTTTCTTTAATCTATTAAATCTTATGAACATAATTCATCCAATGATATCCCAAGATAGGTAATGATTCTAGATTCCATGGTGATTACATCCAATTTTAAATGTTGTTAAGATAGCTTTTTACGTAAATTTTAGGATTTGAGAGCCACAGAAATGTTGTCATGAGGGAGCAATTAACAGTTACGTCTGGAAATTTAGTTTAAAATGGTAAATTCCATGGAATTTTTTCAGAGCTTTTATTTAAAAATCTGTTCTTATTTAAAACTGGAAAATACTTTTTAATAACATATTTCCTGAATGAGTGCACTTGCAAATTTCTTGAGATTAAAAATGCTTTCATAAATTATATAATTTTAATTTGAGTAGAGCTTTAAAATATTAGAAATATTCTCATTATAGAGCGGGAGGAGGGGGGGGGGAATAACAATTTAAGGTATATTTAAAGTAATTTTTAGAATAATTCTATTGTTCAGGCGAGGAGGTGTCATTACCCCTGTGATCTCCCCCCTGGATCCAACATTGATCATATGATAGTTTTCCAGAACTTGTGGATTAACATGAATGTATTTATCAGTGATGTCTACATCTCTGTCCCATCCAAAAGAATTTTTACAAAATCAGTTTACATATTATCTGAAAGCCTCCCCCCCTTTATTAAAACAAAAAAGAATGGAAAAATAATATTTTTAAACATAAATAATTCTGAAGTGAAAGTCATAAACGAAAAGTAAATAAACTGAAAGTCAAATTTTTCGCGAATTCCATACTTAATTCTAGTAAAGGTAGAAGAAAATAATAAATGCATGCTTCAAATTTTATGTTAAATTTTTTATTTTACCATTTCCATTAATTGGTATATTATTTAAATAATTTTTCACATGAATTCATTTTTAACAAGAGAAGTTGCATTTAATTATATATCTAGATTTCTTTTCATATAATGTTTTTGTGAAATTGTGAACTTTTTGTTTATACTTGTACAAAATATTATCGAATTTTGTAAATTAGAAATTATTACTATATTTATGTTCCTATTTAGACATTTTTAATAAGGTTATTCATACATATTATACAATAACTAAATTGATAAGATTCTGCTGCTATATGGCATGAGATTTTTTTTCTTCAATCATTGCATTTGAATTTATGAAAGATTTAATTTGGAGATTAAACTTTTTTCTGAACTGCTTATTTTCAGAAGAAATTTTGTAAAGGGTCTTGTGTTTCAAAGTAGAAAAAAATTTGAAGGAAGGATCCTTTCAAGTCTTCTCAAATAGATTTTTGCTGAGGGATCAGATTACCCACATTAAGGTTTTCATGTGGACACTCAACATAAAAATAAATAAAATAAAAAGTATGAGAATGTAGTTATTACAAAATTTTCAATGTATTATTTTACAAATAAATTTTCAATTTTTCCACTTTGGAAAAATTGTAAAATAAGCCTTTGTAAAAAAATTGAAAAAAAAAAAAATTTTTTTTTTTCCTCGAGCATTCCCATTTTTAGGTGGTAGTATGACATGCTTTGTTTTCAGATGGCTTGACTAGTTTTGTTTGTAAAATTTGCAAAGGATACTTCTCATCAGGTCTTAGTTATTAGCTATTTTACAAAAAAAAAAAAAAAAAACCTTCAGGACTGATCACAACTAAATGTATATAGAAAATGGCATCATTTTCATGTAATCATTGTAGATTTAATTTTCACAAGCGATAATCTAGGTTTCCATTTTAAAATATTGTTTTATCATCAAGGGATGACATTTACTCTTCTGAAATTGGCATCCATTATCTATAAAGAAAAAGTTTTATTTTCAAACTATGCAAAAATAAAATTTTATTATATGCTACATTTTTTTTTTACCAGTATATAGTTTGAGAAATGAAATGTTTTCTGTTACATGTGATAAAGAAATTCTGTAATCTCATTTATCCTATCAAAAACATAAATGTGAAAGAATGCCAAGTTCGTTAAAGGTTTCGCTAATAAAAGAAGTGAGATCTAACTGCAAACCAAGTTCTTTCGAAGCTCCTTAAATCATAGCTCCTGTCATGCATAATATTCTTCAATTGCTTAAAATGATTTGGTATGTCAATTGTTATTCAATAGAGCGACTTGGCAAGTTTTCTCTTATTCAAATTTCTCTATTTAATTGATCAGAACTTTAAAAAGTTGATCATTTAATTAATTTATCAATACCTTAACTTCAATGTACTTATTCGAACACTCAATTGACTAGATCTTTGCCAATCAGATTCTAGATTAAATTGTACTTTGACTCAAACATTAAAGTTGGTGGCTGAAAACTTGCCAAGTCACTCTATTGAATAACAAGTACAAGTAACATAACAAATCATTTTAAGCAATTGAAGAATATTAGGCATGACAAGAGCCATGATTTAAGGAGCTTCGAAAGAACTTGGTTTGCAGTTAGATCTCACTTCCTTTATTAGCGAAACCTTTAATGAACTTGGCATTCTTTCACATTTATGTGTTTGATAGGAAATCATATTTTTTGTCAAATAAGTAGGTTTTCGTTTCCTTTTTGAAATAAATAGGCTTACTTTTAAATTAACTTTATTTAATATTAATTAATCTTACAGCTTTTTCCTGTGTTTATTCGCTGTTTTTTTCAGTCAAATTTAAAAATGTTAGCATTAGGACTGCTTATGTTCCTTTAAATTCCATTAATAAGGATGTTTTTTTTACGCAATTGGGTGCTACTGTATTATCTCGTCGACCAAAAAAGTTTGTTGCCAACTTGACGATATATCGCCAAATTAACGACAAAAATTAAGCGCCAAAAGTTATGCTAACTTGGCGCTATTTCTGGTATTTCGTCAAATCCCCATAGATCCCATTGTAATCTGGTAATTTACAGGGGTGCCCAAAGAGGAGTTTGGTGACGCAAAATGCATCATACAATTTATTTATTTATTTATTTATTTACTTTTTTGGGGGGGGGGAGAATTTGAGAAAAAGTAATTTTTTTTTTCTAAGGGGGGGGGGGATTTTTTAATATTTCCTTTTTTTACTCTTAAAAAAATCTTGCTTTTTTACTATCATTTTTAAATTTTTTCAACATTTAATTTCCAGAAATGTTCTTGTGTTTTCTTTTTTTAAATTCTAGATAAGGGCAATAAGAACTCATTCCACTATGCTCAACTCGCTAACTTTTGAATGTGCAGTAGATTATAAATAGAATATATTTTACAATTGATATTCTGTTTAGGGGGGGGGGGGTCAATGTTAAAGTATGAAGGTTTTTTTTGTGGGGGGGGGGGGGATTGTCAGCACTAGTAATTTATCCAATTTTTTTGTTGGAGCAAGGACTATCACCATCATTTTGACATCTTTTTTTTATTAAAAAATCGGTTCACTAACTTCCAAAGATTGCTTGAATATTGCTATTTAGAAATTTTTTAGAACGATTTTCGTGTATTTCTATCCCTTTTTAAATTTTGTATTTGTTAACAAATGTTCTTAGTGATAATTTAAATCGTATAAGTAATGAACATGCCAGATTTTATGTTTCTAGACCGTTAACATACATACATCATTTTTTACTCCTTTACCCCCTTTGAGTTAGTGGTATCGACATAAATCTCGATAAACGTAATCTCGATAAACGTTTCATTTCACAAAGCTTCATCGAAAAAACTTTGCTCGATAAACCTTCTCATCTCTATTCTCAGCAGAGCCGTCCTTAGAAAAAGCGAGGCCGGGTGCAGGAACTTTTGCGAGGCCCTTCACTACAAACTAGTTACCCCTCCCCCCAACAATTCCGCCAATATTGCCAATTTAGTTGGTGGAGGGGATAATTATCTACCAGAACTTTCCAATAGTATTTTTTGATTTATATAATGATATGCATTCTGTGATTAAATAAAGTGGAGATAACTATTACGAAATTCTAGATATTTGAATTAAAATTGGTAACACTAGTTCTCAGAACCCTATCGCCTTAAAAAAAAAGTTATGACACAAACAAGGACATACCAATGGTTGCGCAATTTTTTTTCTTGGGGGGGGGGGGGCTATTATCTTTTATTGGAAATTTATAAAAAAAAATTGCCAATTTTCTTTCATAATACTTGTACTGGGCTGAAACTATTTTTTCTGCTGATTTGCGACTCACCAGGAATTTATCTTTGCAATGTCGTCTCGGGGCGTTTTTTTCTTTATTATTTATTTATTTATTTTTGTTAATTAATAATGTCGTACGGTTATTTAATATAGTTTTAAAAAACTAAAAAACACGCTTTTTAAGTATATCAAACTAAAAAGTGAAAAATAATTCGTACTATAAGCTGAAAACGAAAATAGATGAAAAATACTATATTACTATAAAATCATTGTTATTATAGAAATCAATTAATAAGCAATAAATAAAATTATCGTGGAAAAAAAGCGTGGGGTGCTCCATCTATCAGTTCTTAAGAAGCACCCCACGCTTTTTTTCCACGATAATTTTATTTATTGCTTATTAATTGATTTCTATAATAACAATGATTTTATAGTAATATAGTATTTTTCATCTATTTTCGTTTTCAGCTTATAGTACGAATTATTTTTCACTTTTTAGTTTGATTACTTTAAACGCGTGGTTTTTAGTTTTTTAAAACTATATTTATATTTAATACAAAAACCAAATTAATCGGTTGGATAGTTTCAGAGTAATTGGTGAACATACATAGAAAAAAAAAAAAAATACATACGCGTCGAATTGATAACCTTCCTCTTCTGAAGCCAGTTAAAAACTAGTCGTTGGGGGCCACCGTAATACTTAACCATCATGGATAGGCATATGAAAATAAAACATGTGAAAACTATTTATACAATGCATTGCAATTCCAAAATAAAATTTAAATATTGTTAATATGCATAGTAATGCTCTAATAATGAATTGCTGATGTACCAATTTCGACAAATTATATAAAACGCCAAACTACTCAAGTAATACCGAACTGCGTAAAAGAAACTTCCTTATAACTCCAAAAATAATTATAATATAAACTAACAGTTTACTGCGTTGGATTAAGCGTCTTATTTTCAATTAAAATATACCTCTGAATTGAAATTTGAATGAAATACAGGGTCATGAAAAATTGAAGAATGTGGAAAACAGGATTGCAAATATTTCGGCAACTAATAATCCGATCGACTTCGTTCTATATGCAAAATACGTGTTATTTTATTGCCTTTTACGTCCATTCCTTAGAACAAAAACATTCGAAAATTTTTATATACTTTTCATCAGAACGAATTTTTCGAGAGTCCGAAAAAAATAGTTCCGGATAATTGAGGTTGCTGATATTAAATAGGCTTCGTCCCATTCTTACATACTAACTACATACAACATTTCAAGTCTTTATCTCAATTTGTTCGGGAGATAGAGCGTTTACAGACAAACGGACAGCAATTTTTTTTTTTTTTTCTAAAAATATGTTTTTCGGAATCTCCACTGTCTAAAACGTGTAATGCCGTCAATTTTTTTTTTTTTTTTTTTTTTTTTTTTTTTTTTTTTTTTTTTCCGATTTTCAAAACGATTTCAAGACTTACCCTATACTACGTATGATGGGTAAGTAATAAAAATTGTAATACGGAAATTTTTTTTTAAAATTTTACATGGATGTAAATAATGTCAGGAGTGGGGTTCGAACCCACAATCTCTTTCGAAAAACAGAGTTTCAATCCGGCGCCTTAGACCGCTCGGCCATGCTGTCTACACTCCATTAAGTGAACGTATTCAACACTTTTAATTAGCGAAAAATCACTAATTTTATTAGTTTTTGCCTAATTACTAAAAAAGTATTGAACCAATTTCGGTGAAACTGAAGTGGTACCAATTCGAGAACATCGTCTTTCATTTAACACCAAAACCAAGTAAATCGGTTGCATGGTTTCGGAGTAATCGGTGAACATACATAAAATAAGGAGAGTTACAAACTCACAAACATATACAGGTGAAGTTAATAAAAGCGTGGTAAAAAGAGAGATAATTTAATCGCCAAATCATCTTAGAGAAATGCGTAAGTTACTATTGAACTGGAATTGTGTAAAGAGCTAATTGAAGTTAAAGTTCAACTATGCTAATGTTAATTCACATGACAAATTTTTATTTATCTTCTTCTCAAAAGTCATCAGATTTTTTTTTAAATTTAATTCATAGATGTAAAAATATCCTTTTCAATTAAAAAAGTAATTATTTTATGAATGTTAATTATAAAATGATAGTGAAAAAAATTCAATTATGACTGACAATTTTCACATAAAACATACCACAATTATAATAAATGCATGGTTATGTAAATCTATAACTCATTCCAAAGATTAGTTTTAGAGATACATATAAATTTTACTCTTTTATGGCTTAAAGAGTCCTCCCATTGTTATCAAAGCATCCAAAGAAAAGAAAAAGTTTGAGAAAAGTACTAGGAAAATAAGTGGGTAAGTGTGATTGCAAATCACACTTACCCACACAAAGAGGGTTTCATTTAATATTTTTTTCAACACAACTTATACTTTAAATAATTAATCCAATATAATAATTTATAATTATTAAATTCTTATATAGATGGTAGCACCAAAAATTTGATTTTAAAATAGTTATAAAAGAATGTTATTTATTTTAATCAATTTTAAAATGTCTAAATTAAATTATTTAAATAATTTGATTTCGATATTTTTGATTTGATACCAAAATTCCAAGTTTTTTGAAAATTCGACATTAAAAGAATTTAGTTTAGACATAAATACATTTTTAAATTTCTAATAAAAATGAAAAATATCAGGCACGTAGCTAGGGAGGGGGCTAAGGGGGCTGAAGCCCCTCCCGAAAGTTAAAAAATAATTTTATAAGTTATTGCTAATGATAATAAAAATTGACGATTTTCTTGTATTTACCTTTAATTACTTTAAAACTAGATACATTTTTAGTTATAAAAATATAAATGTATTCAGTTACATGTACTGTAATTCCCCGTTATATCTCTCATTCGAATATGTTTGTTTTTCGTATCTATCACTAAAAATATAAATTCTTCTTAAAACGCAAATCTAACTATCTTTATGCACAGTAAAATTTGATAAGCGCAATTCCATATCACAATTTGACTAAGAAAAAGTAAATGGAATACGAAAATAGCATATAATTTAACTTTAGGAGTAAAATGTAAAACATTTACTTGCGCGTTATTATATCCCTCAATTTTCTCTATCCTATTTATAGCCCGCAAGCAATGAAAATCTAGAGATATCCACTGTTAAAATGTTTTATAAAGAAAAAAGCCAAAAGCTTTAATAGTTACCTATAATGTAAAATCCTGAAGAAATTAATGATTTTAAAGAAAATATACCTTTGAAAATGGTGTTAAAAGTGTAAAAGACTTTTTATAAAAAAAAAAAAAAAAAAAAAAAAATAGTAGCAGAAAATTCTGAAAAGGAATGGTACGAAGAAAAACGATAGAGTATTGAGAAACAACTCCGTGTTTTTAATTGAACGACTTTACTTTGTATAGTTTGCATATGAATTTTTAACAGAAAAAAAAGTCACAGAGTAGTCTATCTAAAAAAACTTCTTTGTCTTTTGAAGAATTACCAATTTTAGGGTTGGATACTCTTATGTAGGGTTTCCATGCACAGGCATATGATGGAGCAGCCAATATTTTTGGTCATGTTAGTAAAGTCTAGTATTGAATCCGTCAAATGAACCCTCAAAACACCCGTATAAGCCGAAGGGATTTAACTTCGCATTGTCCATCAGCATGCTGATTCCTGCCATCCAAAATTTCTTGGAACTGTTAATGGAGTGGCAATTGTTTTATGAAATCAACAAATAGCAAATTTATTACTTCTAAAAACAATTTCATCATATGTCCCAGGGAAAAAAAAATAACAAAATAACAGACTTTTCCATTTTTGCGACACAAGGTTTGTCGAAAGGCATGAAAGCATATTAACTTTCATTGAGCTGTTTAAATGCATGGACATTAACTTGGAACATATTTTGGGAAAACACATGAAATGTATTTCCAACAGCTAGAGCATTTTTGGCAGTCATAGAGTGAATTTCTCATAAGCCGGATTTGTTTGTGACAAGCTTTTCATATGCAGTGTGATAAAGTCACTGTCGGTTGTTCCAGAAAAATCTCGTGATATGATATCGGCAGTAACTCATGCTAAAGATGTCCTAATTATTTTACACAGACATAAGGGAAATGTAAAGGAAATCTTTTGTGAGTTATTTAATTCTGCATCAGAACTTGGAGAAGATACCAATTCAAACTTAAATAAAGATTTCAAAATTAACATTAAGACAAACACGTGCAAACCCTGGAATTACATATACTGAAGAGTATAACAGGGTCATGGTTTTTAATCCTTGAGTAAAAAGCTCTATTAAAAATTTCAATAAAAGGTTTATTTTTAATGAAGACTTTTATCAGATTTCCAAGCATTTCTTCCAAAATTTGCTTCATGGAAAAATCATGATTAATCTAGATCTATCAATTAAATAATCTTCCTCAATATTTGACAATAAAATGTCAATGATGCAAGTGAAAGCTGAATATAAATTATGATCGAGATGATGGCCAATGTTGATAAATACACATAGGATAAAAAAAAAATATCGAGTACTGTATTGCACCCTATTACAATACGATCGAATATTTTTCTAACAGTCTTGATTACAATTCTAATAGCAAGCCAGTACTGAAAAGTCTTTTGTCACAGTGAAAATAATTAAACATTTGTCTCGAACCATTATGATCGATGAAATACTGAGTAGTCTTGAAATGATTTCCATTCATTGGAACACTCCAGTAAATCCTGATAAGGTAACCAGCCTCACTATTGACTAGGGAACCTTCCCACGTCTAAGTTGTGGATTTGGACAAGTGTGGTATCAAAAGAAAGATCTCGTCATGTAGGTTAAAAAGTGTATGGAACATTGACGTCTAATAACTGGACTAAGAAATGGCAACCTTTCTTGAATCCAACATTACCTCCCAACCAGCACGTGATGGTGGGAGGAATGTGCGTCAAACCAGTTATTCTCCCGCCGATCCCACAAGCCACCAAGACCTTTTTCGACTGCGTTACGTTCTTTGATTACGAGAATGAAAGCAGAAAATTGCCAAGAAGGGATCATTGCCAAAAAAGACACCCTTTTGGCAAGGAAAACTCTCGCCAAATCTGGGCCATTCCAGCTTCAAGTATTTCCGAAGAGAACAAAGGGATCCGTTATCTAGTTGTTATTTCTGATCTATGGTATGGTATGGAACTACCCGTCCCAATCAAAACCTTTCGCGATATCAGCACTTGAAATGTGAATGATTAAATAAATACACTGCTCAAAACAATTAAAGGATATTGCAGTTTTAGGTGGATTTTGTATCTGGGAAACTTTTTAGCTGATTCATACATGGTCGACAGACATAGTAGGTTATATGAGAATAAATTACACATGTTTGGCAGAAAAAAATGCATTTTATTGCGCATTTGTGTACAAAAGGAAAAAAAACACAATTTGTGCATATGAGAAAAAAAGAATAAGAAAAGGTGTTTTCTTCAAAGAAAATCATTTTCAGTAGGGGGTATGGTTTCCACGGGCGGCCAGCAACGGTGAACACCTTTGAGGCATGGACTCAATGAGGCTATTAATGACGAGTTGGGATATTCTGCCCCACTCTTCCAGAAGAGCTCTTTCCAGTTCTTGGAGAGTTTGTGGGAGTTGTTGCCAGCCAGAAACTCGTCTTCCTAGAGCGTCCCAAACGTGCTCGATTGGATTCATGTCTGGAGAACACGCTGGCCATTCCATTCGAACGATTCCTTCCTCGAAAAGGAAATCCTCCACCAGGTTTGCACGATGTGGCCTGCAGTTATCGTCCATTAAAATGAAGTTATCTCCGATTGCTGCAGCGTAAGGGACTACAATAGGTCTGAGGATCTCATCCCTATATCGGCGACCAGCCAGAGCTCCATCTCGAATGATGTAGAGGTCAGTGCGCCCGTCAATGGAGATGCCACCATACACCAACACTCCTCCACCGCCAAATCTGACACTTTCGTGCACGAACGCAGGATTATTCTTGCTGCCACGGTCCCTCCAGATGAATATACGCCTATTATCCGGATGCACAGAAAAACGGGACACGTCAGAAAACAGAATATTGCTCCATTCATTTCTCCTCCAGTTGACATGCTCGGTTGCCCACTCCCTGCGGTCGCGACGATGCCTTGATGTTAATCTAACACATACCATCGGTCGGCGAGCATACAGACCTACAGCATGGAGCCGGTTTCGGACAGACTGAGCTGAAATCGTGGTGCCTGTAGCCGAGCGAAGGTGTTGTTGGAGAAGAGTAGCGTTCATGTATCGGTGTCTCCGATCTATTAACGCTAAATACCGATCTTCATTGGGCGTTGTTGCCCGTCTACGACCTTGCCCTGGTCTTCGGCCTGCACATACACTCTCCAAAAAACGGTTCCAGATCCTGGAAATGACACTTTGTGACACTCCAATGGCTTGCGCTACTTCGGCTTGAGTTTGGTTTTCTTCTAACCTACCAACAATTCTCCAAGCTTCTGAATCTGTCAAATGACTTCGCTCAGACATCGTACTCATCGAAACAAAGCAATCACTGAATGCCGATCATCCTTGTCTTCATTCTCTTTTATCCAGTTGAAAGTCAAATTTCATTCGCTGCCGCTGAAACGACGTTTTTGACGTCGAACTCAAAATTTGCATACTCCACAGTTTGAAAACCAGAAAAATTTGCATTTGTGATTCTCTTCTTCTATTTTCGGCAAAAAAAAATTCGTTTATATCTTTATTTTACATAAAACTGCAAATATCCTTTAATTGTTTTGAGCAGTGTATATTGACAGGCGGATATATAAATTGTTCGCAAGTTAAAAATTTCTTTGCGTTGTTTTTTTTCTTGCAATATCTTTTCCCGAGCTACGAACAAAATCCTTTACATCCACTCATTGCCAATTACTCCCCTTCTTTTAGACAGGCACTCTGCATTCTACGAAGTTGTCGCGTACGGGTGCATTCAGTGCCTGATTTAGGGCAGGACCTACGGGGCACAGGCCCACGGCCCCCAATTTTCAGGGGCCCCCAAATGCTGCTGAAGGGTTTTCAACTTTTGCCCAAAATCAATACAACTGCTTATAAAATCTAGTGGAATTCTACATTCTATTGTGTTCATATTTTATTTTTACAATATTGTATGTTTTGGCTGAAACATCCGCATTTAATTACTTTATTAAAGTGAATATTTTCTTTTATATTTATCACTTTAAAAATATATTGTATTTTTAATTCTTATTTAATCATGTTCCTGTTATTGTCAGATTATTTGGGGTTGGTGAGTGCAGTTCTTAGGCGGCAGAGTCGCATAATATTTTAAATAATTATAGTTTGGTATTATGGAAAATTTATGGTTAGTTGTTGCATACTTTATCATTCCAGATATATAAACTTGTATAGGAAAAGATAATTATCACTACACATTTATTGTACTACGTCTACTTATTTAACTTTCATGATTGTGAAATAGTTATTTAAAAGTTAAATAAATGATCATCATAATTATTTTTTAATTGATATTTAAAAATGATTCAATCATGAAGTAAATCATGGCTATCTTAATAAGTATTTTTTTTGGGGGGGGGGGAGGGGTGGTTGAGGAGCTCACTCTTTTTGTAAGCATCTTTCCAAGGGGGCCTCCCTGTAAGCATCTGTGCCCAGGGCGCCCAAATTTCTAAATCGGTCCCTGGTTGCATTCGTAGACTTTTTCCATCTGTGTTTGTTGTTTCCAGCACTTTGTTTTATGCAAATTTTTCGCCGAATGTATGGCATGACGTAATGAATAAACTGTATGTATATATAATCAGTAAAAGAGAATGTTTTTCTTAGGCTGTCTTGACTTGCGAATAATTTATATACCTACCTGTCAATTTATTTATTTATTTATTCATATTTCAAATGCTGATATCTTGAAAACGGCTGGATTCGGACGGACAGTTCCATTGCACTTTTTAACGTACATGACGAGATCTTTCTTTTGATACTACACCCGTCCAAATCCACAACTTACACCTGGAAACGTTCCCTAGTAAGGAGAAGTCACGAAGACTGGTCTATTGTACCAAGAATGCCTCACTTATAATTATTGTCATTAGAGAATATGAAATATAAATATAATTTATATGATTATATGTATCTGTAGCAATTAACTTCATCTATGGATTAATTATTTTAAGTTCCCGCACTTGTAATGCGAGACACTTCTTTCTAATATTGATCCTGTATTTTACTCTATTCAAATTGTTTGTTGCATTTCAATATTTTTTTAGTTTTTTTTTTTTTTTTTTTTTTTTTTTTTTCTCATTTGAAACATGTGATTCATCCCAAACATTATTAGTACGTGCTTTTTAATTTTTGTTGAAATCCCCCCCCCCCCCCTAAAAATTCTGCCGGTTTCCAAATCGGTTTGGAAAATGGAAGTGCTTCTGAAAACCAAAAATTCTAACAGAAATCTAAACAATACGAAAGAATTTTTGACATGGCCAACAAGTATTCTATGTTAGGATCCTTAGGTTTATCCTGATTTATTTTTTATTTACGCTTCAAATTGGGCAAATTATTGCGGTCAGATCGGAAAAAAAAAAATCAAAATTTGAGCCCCTCCCGAAGGGAAATCCTGGCTACGGGCCTGAAAAATATTCTTTAAGCGAAATTTAAAGTGCTGAATCATTAATAAATCGAAATAGTTTTTAAAATAGAAAGTAAATTGTAATTCCAAACAATATTATGAATGTCAGTGATTATTTATCACAGCATAAAATCACAGCACCCTTAAATTATCAAAAAATAATGAAATTTCCTTTTATTAAATCCACCGAAATATGAAAATTTCAACTTCCAGAATCGGGATTTCAACTAAGAACTTTCTGTTTACTTGCGAGATACTTTACCGACGAATTATGATGTCTGCACAAATAACGCTGAAATTAAGGTTCTTTTCTAAAATTCAAATCGCAAAAATGAATGGATGGCATTGAAAAAATTAATTTAATTAAAATAATGGACTTTTTCAAAAATTTATGACACGAGGTTTTCTGCTGTAAGTACACAAAATTTGAAGTATCTGACTTATACAGTTTTCTTGTACGGACTTTGTGACGGACAAACAGAGGAGTGAGATGAATAGGGTTTCTCTAGATGAACGAAACCTTAAAAAAATGTTTGGTACTTTCTTGCACATCTCCGTATAAGATAAATTTATTTTTCTAAATTTCTGGATAACTTTATAAACACATTTTTCTTTAAAACTCTGCCTATGAATATTTAAAAAAATATATTTTAGCAATAGTTTTTCTTTGCTTGCCTTCATTTAAAAAAAGTGAAATACTGTGTCAAAAGTAGATGTTGTTGCCATTTGAAAATTTAAAGTTGACACAAGTTTTAATTTATATTTAACCTTTATTTCATAATCTGTATTCATATTCGAAAAGCAGATAAAATTCTGAATGAGTCGAAGGACATTTCTTACATCTCTCCATTTGTCATTAAAAAGCATGAGATGTCCTCTCTTTATGTTTCTCTCTCTCTCTCTCTCTCTTTTTTTTTTTTTTTTTCTTTTTTGATGAGAATTGTTTATTTGTTAAAGGAATCTTTTGAAGATTTTGGTTTAATAAATTAAAGAGAAATATTCTTAAAAATCTACTTTTGTTTCTGAGCTTCAGAATTATAACTTTTTAAAATATTTTTTTTTTCTTACATTTTAAACAATGTAATTTAATGGGCCTCCGTATGAATGTAACTGTTTTATGTGATACTGTTTTTAAAATGATTACTTAAATATGTATGCAATATTTTTTAGAGAATTTTAATTGTAGGATAACACCAGTTAATAAAAATCAGAATTTTTGTAGTAATTGAGTTCAATCAAGGCAGATTTTCAAAGATGAGATTTTCGCTTTTTTGCACACCAGTATTTTGTTAGAGAAAATATTATTCTTTTGAATCGCAAAAGTGCTCCGATTAAATAAAATAACATTTTCCCTAGTAAAATAAAGATATACAAAAAAGCAAAAATCTCATCCCTAGATTTTGATTTTTGCTTGGCTGAGGGCTGGATCGAAATTTTATTCTTACACGGTGTTCCAATAGCTTATTCTGCACCGGCTGTATCTGAGTCTTAAAATTTAAGCCCATGCAGACATCTAGTAATTTTACACGACTATCGTGCGCATGCGATCAGTGATCATTTAAGAATGAGGGTCAATGAAAATTATTAAAAGTAATTTTTAAAACAATTTTGGATGAAAAATTCTTTTTTCCTTTCTGATAATTCCAATAGAACATAAATTTAAAAAATACCGGTTAAAATGTTTATGTAAAATGTCTACAACAGGATGTATACATCTCTTGAACCTATATAGCATTATTGGCAAAATTGAATATTTCTATATTAGTTTCATACAATTAATTTCTTACAAAGATATAAAAAATAGGAAATTTCTCTTTAAATTTTATAAAAATGTATGACAAGTATTTGTTTATAAAAAATTCGAAATCGATTCAATTACTCGATTAATCTACTTCGTGTTATGGCAATAATCCTTATATATATTATAAATGTGAAAGTGTGTCCGAAAAATTGGAATGAACTTGGCTTCAAAACGGATGGATTAATGTCTTTGAATCCTTGCATATGGATAGGTTATAGGAGTGGAATGAACATAGGCTAATTTTTATTTATTTTATTCAAATATTTTCCTTAATAATTCAAAATTTAATTATTTTTCATACAAAATCAATAGGCATTTTTCAGATAAAATTTAACCATTTTCCTTTCCTGTTGCCAAGAAAATAAAAAATTGGAATAATAATTTTTCAGCGGCAATGAATTTTTAATAAAAAACTTCCACGCGAAAAACTATAATAAAATAATTGAAAAGAAAATAAATATGACGTCATGTTTGAAATAAAAATAAAAGGTGTATTTTTTATAATATATTTAACAAGGATATTTGTTTAGTTAATGGGAATTTTTTTTAAAATATGGCGGCATAAATTAAAAGTAAAAAGAATGAAAAAGAATTATATTTTTAATAAAATGGTTCACTTATGAAAATGTGACGTCATAGTTGAAATAAAACAGGTACTTTATAGCAGTCGTTAAAAATATAAGGGGTATGAATATCAGTAGCTAATGGAGCGAGATAAATAATGACGTCATATTTAAAATAAATCAGAAATATTTTTTTACTTATATTAATTAATAAGTTATAAGTTACATACAAATGAATATTTTTATTCAAAACTCATAATTATTAATGGAAGAAATTTTTTTGTGGGGAAAAGGCGGAAAATAAAACTACTGATTAATATATTTTTGGCTCGATTTTTTAACACTTTCGAACAAAGTTGAAAAGTTATTATGCTTTCGGTTTGTCTGTCTGTCTGGTCGCTTTCTAACTTTCGTAAATATACTCCGATTTCCATGAAATTTTTGGACGTTCTTAACGTTTACCTAGCACGAATACCTATTAAAAATAAAGTTTCTACCATGATTAGTTTATTTACAGGGATTGTCAAAAAATTTCCTTACATTACACCATTATGGGGAAAATCGTTTTAATTAAATATAACGATGTTACACCGTGTGAAACATATTCAAATTTATATGCATTTACAAAGTGCACTAAAATATGCATTTTGTAAAGTATGTAGTGAAAAGGACACTTATTATTCATTTACGGGGTTACACAGAAGAATTCCATTGCATAAGAATAAAGGGAGGAACAGTTTCCGACATATTTTAATTATGGTAAACGATTTCATGTAATAATCAAATTGATATACGTTGATGAGGCTTAATGTGAGTTATTTCATGCATAATAAGAAGTGCATAGCATTTACAGGGACACACAAAAGATTTCAAATATTATATATTCTATTTGAAGTACTGTATATGATGGATGATGACTGTTGCATGGATGAAATGCATTTTGAATTATGATATGTGTTTTTAAATTTCACTAAATGTATGCATATTAAATGGAGAGTGTAATAGTATAAATAGTTATAGTAATAGTATAAATAGTTAAATTTAGATATACAGGGTTACACAAAAGATCTCGGAAAGGTTACTGAATATGAGCGTAATTTACTTAAAGATGATTTTTAAATAAAATATGCATTTTTAGTTTGAACTGCATTTAGTAAACTAAGAAATGTTTGTAGTATATATATAAAATGATATACAGGGTCCCGCAAAGAACTGGATACAAGGTTGTCTTCGGATGATAATTTCTGAAAATGTAATTTAGGTAGTAATAAGGAATATTTTTGTTTGAACTAAATATTAGAAAGATACTTTCGTGTATTAAAGGTGCTTGGAAAACTACAGGGCTGAACTTAAGAATTCAAGAATGTTTCTATCTATTAGTATTAATCGCTGAAAGGAAAATTTTAACAACAAATTAGCAAACAGGGATTATCAGAAGTTTTTTACCTTTAATTCGCGATAAAAAGTTAATTACACATGCTTTTCATCATCGAAATTTTTTGCTTGATTGATCAATTATTTCTTCTTTAAATGTTATGTGAACGAAGTCACGGGTAACTGCTAGTGAACGTAATAAAGATGAAACTTGAACCTATAAACTCCATTGTCCCTTTTATCACTACCTGTTTGAAGGATTTGATTCAAGCATTTATTAAATACGTAAATGTTTTACATTTTAATAAGGTAATTTAAAAGTTGGGGAAAATCTAAGTCGAAGTCAAAATTTCCCAAAATGTTTTTCCTAAGACTCTTTCAAAACTTATTTTTTTTTTAGTTTTTGGAGACCTTTAATTTAATCCATGGAGGAATGAGATAGGTGGAAGTGAAGTATTATCTCTGGGGGTGATGCTAAAAATGTAACCCTACATTAAGTCTACACGTGCGCTGCTGCAGGCGTCTCCATGTTATTCTATGGGACCAAGCGAGTCACTTGGTTAGCGCGCGATTCTCCTGTGTCGAAGCGTCTTTGACGCCTGGAACGAAGCGAGTCGCCAGTAAGAGCCAATCAAATGCTTGGAAATCCAAATGATGGTAAAGCCTCTTCTCGAACAGCCAATAAAATGCTAAGAACACGAAAAAACGCAGGCGATTTTTGTCGCTTGCAATTTTTATGTGTAACTTTTTTTTGTGTGTAACTTTAAAAGCACTTTTAAGTACCAATAAAACCACGTGCTATCATTCGCCTATCTATTCAAACCGGTTTAAACCCGTATTTGATTGCTCTTGTTTCTTATCGTCGAATTTTTTATTAGACAGAGAATTAAAATTTCGTAAAAAATGACAATTTGTGCGATTATTGGCTGTAATACACGATCAATAAATGTAGCAGGAACTAATTTATCGCTTCACAGGTAAAAATTTCTTTGATTATTTAATTATATGTGTTTTAAAAATCAATATAGAAAATTCTTTTAACATTTTGCTTGAAAGATAACATTCTTTTACTAATATCTTAAAATCGTTTTCCGCCAGAAATAAAAATTTTGAACAATATTTCTTTTTTAAATTTTCATACATGATTTTAAAAGAATATTTTCATTATTATATTTTAAATATTATTTAAATGCAATTATTAATATGTTGTTAAAAAGAAATAAAGATGTTTAAATAAATTAGCAGCGATTAATGTAGGCAAAATGGAGATGTATTTAAAAATTTCATTCCATAAAAGATAATCTTTATTAATTATTTTGAAATATTTGAATTATTTATGCGTATAATTATTATTTGCAAACAAAATGAGTTCATCAGATTTGAAAACTTAAGCTGCAAAACTGAAATTATTATCAATAAATGCTTGGTTCATATTTGAGTAATTGCTCTTGACCTTACGATACAAAATTTTATTTTCACAAAATTCTTGTATTCATCGCCTATCATGGAGGATGAAGCCGCTAATCAACATTATATTTATATTTAAAATTTAAGCACTCTGCATTTTGATTTAAAAAAATCTTCCATATCTGTATTGCTCTCTATAGTAAAAAGCAGTTACCTTTAGACAATGATCTAAGACACTTAGACTCCACAATGGCAACCTTTTCGTAGGCCGACATGTCTGCCTTCCGTCACGTGACGGAGTGCATATTTAGCACGCCAAACCGGTTTTTCTCCCGCCAGCTTGTAGTTTCGCTTCTATGTTTACATTTATTTTACTAGCGTCTCACTATAGAGAGGGCTCCCGCAGTAGGGTTACTGTATTTGGCTATTTATCGCTTGCTTGGCTATCTATTTAAATATCTGGTAGAGAGGGTTCCGGGTGAATATGAAAAGAGAAAGTTAATGGATGAATTGGACTACTACTACTGCGAAATAAAAATTTTATTCGAGAAAATCTGTAGTTATATATGTTACGTTTCGATGTAACAATTTTAGTTGGTTTTGTATTAATGCAAAAATTAAAATATACTTAATTATGATATTATTAAATTTGAATATTAGACCTGACCTTCGTGTTTTCTAAATCTAATCAAAATTTTTCAAAATTTATATGCATATGTCTTTTTGAAATTTACAAGGTAAAAATATGACTTGTATAATTTAGGAAAAAAAAATATTTTTTTAGCAATTTTGTTTTAAAAAAAATATTTTAAGATCTCGTTTTTTCTCTTTTCATGTTATAATTGATAAGAGAATGGTGAATAAAAAAATCTAAGCATAATAACAATTTAGGAATTGTAATAAATTTAAATATTTCCAATGTTCAATTAAGATAAATTTGAAGCTCAGAAAAAAAAAAAAAAAGTGATTTGGGGGTGGGGGCAAAGCATTTGAATAGTTACAAGACAAATTTCACTTTAAAATAATTAATTAATAAGAATAAAATTCCAAATCTCCCTCGGGAGGTGTTGTATATCCCGTAACAGAGACTTTAAAAAAAAATTGTCATTGAGAATTATTGATTAGAAAGATTTTTAAAAGGGTATCAGTTACACCAAATAAAATTTTATGCACTACAAAGAAAAAATAAGGTTCTAAAGAAAACTGTTGAAAGTTAGATTGTTGTAGTGTGTTATCGTGGGAGTGGTGTTCGTAAAGAAGACTTTCAATTTGTAATTTTTTTTTTTTTTTTTTTTTTTTTTTTTTTTTTTACATTAGTCATAGCTGCTTGTGCCCCACCAGTGGCCGAGAGGTTCTGACCTCTCAATTGGTATACGGCAGGTGCTGAGTTCGAACCCAATCGCGGCCGTCGACCTAACCGTACGGAGTTTTCGTGGTTTTCTTTTCGAGCCTTGCGTAACTAAGTGTTAGGTTACCTCATAAAGACCCCCACGAAAGGCACTCCCTCCCTGAGCTTATATCCCTCGAGTAGATAATCGGCCGACACAAAATAAAACCAAACCAAACCAAACCATGGTTGCTCGTCAAAAATTATAATTTAAAGCAGTTTTTTTTACCTGACATGTTTTATGTCACTACAAGAGTTAAGATAAGAAACTGATTAAAAAGAATAAAAAAAAAAATAGCAATAAGAAACTGATTAAAAAGAATAAAAAAAAATAGCAGTAAGTTTCGAGATGTAAGACGAGTATTATAAGTCTTTTTGATCATTATTGTAATTATTAAAGGCATAATATTTCCATTAACTGATTTATTTTAAGTATATTTTTTATAAGCGTCCTGATTTTAGATTTCAGAAATGTAACAAAGCATAATATTTATTTATTTCACCATTTTAAAAGTAACAAGTTGGAAAATGCACGTGAACGTAGCAAATGAGGTGCGTTCGTACGATAACGAAGTTTTAAAAATATTCAGATATTGCTGATATAGTAGAGCGTACTTTGGATACAGAATAGTAGTCGAAATCTTTGTGTTTCTGTAAATATGCAGGAAGTAATTTTTATTACACCTCAGAAACCTATATCTTATTCATAAAATGTGAAATAGTTGAATATAATTAAAACATGCCCCAAACAATGTTTCCCCGTGTAGCATTATGCAGGGGAATACTTTTGTGTGGCCCTGTAATTTAATACTAAATATTCTTTGCATCACAGATTGTACAGAATGTATATTTTCGTACATACTTTATAGATTCATGTCAATTATGTTATGTTCAAATGAGTGTAACACCATTAAAATGCATTTGAAACTTTTTTCCCATTAATCGTAATGTAACAAAATACTTTTGATTGTCCCTGTAATTGATCTATTCATCCGATTTTCATAACATTTGAAATGACTCGACAAAATTATGTAATAATTATAAGTTTTCAATTTCAAACGATTAAAATGCATATGAAACTTTTTTTCCCATTGACCGTAATGTAACGGAATCCTTTTGGTTGTCCCTGTAATTGATATATCCATCGGATTTTCATAAAATTCTTTGCATCACAGATTGTACAGAATGCATATTTTAGTATATATTTCATAGATTCATGCCAATTCTATTATGTTCGAATGAGTGTAACATCATAAAAATGCATTTGAATCTTTTTTCCCATTAACCGTAATGTAATGGAATACCTTTGATTGTCCCTGTAAATGATCTATGCGTCCGACTTTCATAACATTTGAAATGACTCGATAAAATTACGTAATAATTATATGTTTTAACGTTCAAACGATTAAAATGCATTTGAAATTCTTTTCCCATTGACCATAATGTAACGGAATCCTTTTGATTGTCCCTGTAATTGATCTATCCATCCGATTTTCATAACATTTGAAATTACTCGACAAAATTACCCAATAATTATATGTTTTAAATTTCAAGCGATTAAAATGCATTTGAAAATTTTTTCCCCATTGACCGTAATGTAACGGAATCCTTTTGATTGTCCCTGTAATTGATCTATTCATCCGATTTTCATAAAATTTGAAATGACTCGACAAAATTATGTTATAATTATGTATTTTAAATTTCAAACGATTCGGTTGGGTAGTTTTTGCGTTGTTATATGCGGACAGACAGACGGACAGACAGACGGACGGACTGAGCGACAACAATAGGTGCTACGTATTTACATAATTACGAACGCACCTAAAAATTAAAAATAGTAAATTATTTTTTTAGATAATTCTATTGATATGTTTCCAGGAACTTCAAAATTTCCTGACAAAATTGATGTTTAAAACCAATTTTTAAGATGCATCAACATTTAATAAACTATTACACTCTCTATATATGCACCCCCCCCCCCCCCCCAAAAAAAAAAAAAAAAAAAAAAAAAAAGATGAAATAATACTTGTTTGAATCACGATACATTTTGCTAATAAAAAATATTAATAATATATCATGCAAACAAAAAAACTTTTAATTGTATTTTATCACATAAAATTACCATTTAAATTTCTTATTTCATCTTAAAAAATGGAGTGGAACAGATTGAAAATATCCAGTATTAGATAAAGAGAATACGTTTTATTTGCTTTAAGAATAATTATTTTGAAAGAATTAAGTTTAAAATAATAAGAATAAATAAACAAAACAAAAACGAAAATGGGTAGTGAAGCTAGAAACCATAGAAAAATATTTGAATTTTTTATAACTTAAACAATAAAAAAAAGGCTTATGAACACATAATATTCACAATATATTAGATAAAAGTGCTAAGAAATTTTCCCTTTAAAAGAAATACACCGTTACAAATAATTACATACTGTATTTAAAAACTTAATTTACAATTATAAATAATTTAATTAACAATAATTAGTAATGTACAATAATTTTCAAACCTTATATTATAAAATTAAATTAAGTATTTTTAAATATACTACACTGATACAAATTGATGAAATAGATAAAATATTATATTAAATAATATGATTAACGATGATTAAAAGGAATCAAATTACATAATAAAAATTGTTTATGTTTCCTCCCCCCCCCCCGCTTCTTTTTATAACATAATACCAAATTGATTCTAATTAATTTACCGTTTGAATGGATGAACTTTTTTATCATAAAATTAAAAGAATTATTTTTATATAAATAGCACTGATACAGACGGACGAAATAAAACATTATGCTAACTAACTATATGACTAATGTTGATTGAAATGTTTGCATGTTAAATCCAATTTTTCCCCACTTTTTTCTTTTTTTATTTTTTACAACATAAACACTGATTCTCACCCCCCCCTCTCTCTTTTTCTTCACGAAATAATAAACCGACCCCTGACCCCCCCCCCCCCCCCCACACACACACACACATATTTGAATTGATGTGTTTATATCAGCATAGAGAAAACTCCCGCTCATTTCATTTTCAGCGCGTTGGCGAGGAGTTGCCGCTGAACGCCAAATGAAGAGGGAGCCGACAACAGGCGCATGCGCTGTCCAAGCTCTCCTTAAGAGCCGTCTCTATATTGAGCTTATACTATTTATTTTACTGCGAGAATGAAATCTGAGTTGCCAATAAAGCGATCACCGCCAAAAAACAGCATCTTTTCGCCAAAGATGTTGGATTCGAAACCATGCGGAGATAACAATGGGATGTGTCGTCTACGTATATTAGAAAGTCAATGCCTTTAGATTAGTGATGGGCGATTCTGGAAATTTTGAGAATCTATTAAAATCGATATCGTATAAAACAACATAGATCATAATAAGAATCGATTTCTCAGTTCTAGAATCGATATTTCGATATTCAGGTTCACACAGAGAAGATCCAAATTACTAATTCCAAAACGTAGACAATCAGCAGGACCGTCACCCCCCATCACCATTTAGGCAGGCATAGAATTAAGCTATTGCAGATTTTAGAGTCGGATAATAAGAATTTTAAATTTTAAAATGATTGTCACTTATGGTGTTCACTTACACAAAAACTTTGACAAATTTGAGAGACATAACTCAACTAATAACAACACTGAGTAACTTGGCATTAAACAAAGGATAACGAGTGCCAAGAGCGTGTAACTAGGATGGGGAACAAGGAGTAAAGACAAAAAAAAACTTTTTTTTTTTTCTAATGCCAACCAAATGTTACACGAGATAGTTTGGAAGAACAAAAAATATGCCCCATTCCCAAGGGGGCAGGTAAATCCCACTCTTGACGGAAGGGCGATCATAGCCCAAATGTATCTTTTGTCGAAGTTTCAAAATGAGGATTTACAATAAAATAGATCGAGAATTGGACATTTTAAAAATTGCATGCATACTTTGAACGGCCCATTTAGTAAAGATTGGCGAGGAAAGGGGGGGGGGGGCAGGGATTAGAACGGACGAACTTGAAAAAAAAAAAAAACATAATTAACTAATAACCCAAATAACTGAGCTTCTAAACAAAAATATAGTGTTTAACTTAGTGTTGAATTCATGGGGTGGCCTGCGGGGAACATGCACTCTTTGAAACTATAAAAAGTGCCAAGAGTAACTAGGTGGAGAAAGGGGTAGTAACAGAAAAAAACGAGGAGATAAAAGCTTTGTAACGATATGTTACATGAGATGGTGTGGAAGAAACGAAAAATATGTCCCCCACTCAGGGGGGCAAGGTAAATCCCAAACGGACAGAAGGGCGACCCCGGCCCAAATGTATCTTTTTTTGAGGTTTTAAAAATATGGATTTATAACAAAATAGAACTAGGATTAGACTTTTTTAAAATCGCAGTTATAATTTGAACGAACCTGGAAGTTAAGATTGGTGAGGAAGGGGGGGGGGGGGGGGGGTAGGACGGACGAACATGAAAAAAAAAAAAAAATAGTGGCACTCTGAGAGTGCCATTAGAAGTGAAACCTTGAACAATTACGTGTACATTTTTTGAATCGTTAGGATATATAATTTTGAATCGTCAAGGAGATACTTTTAAATGAATAAAAAAAGGTTCTATAATATTAAAGAACATATTAATATCTATTTAAAAAAAAAAAAAAAAAAAAAAAAAAAAACGCGCGATACCATATGTCCAGCTATTGTAGTTAACTCACTATAACTACTTTCTTACATTTTAAAACGCGATAAATACACCAACCAAAATTAAACCATACTATCGATACCTTAATCCTTATCCAAATAAATCATTTTGTATTAATGCCTGTTACAATATCTGTAGATTACTTTTTGAATTATTCAAATAGGACATTCCATTCAAAAGATATTACGAATTTAAAGATGACAATCTACGCTGCTGAGTACTCGGTGGCCAATAAGCTTAGGGATTACGTGTGCAATCAAACGATTGCGGGTTCGAACCCCAGTTTCGCTGATACGTGCCAATGTTTTGTTTTTTCGAAGAAGTTTAAATAATTAAAATTTTAACACATTATGGGTCTGTAACGTGACCTGAAATGATGGGAGAAAATTTCTTGCGCTACATTTGTAATGTATGAAGCATAAGCTTTCAATAGACATATTGTATCAAGAAATGAGGAAAACCCGCTCTGCCTCCCCCCCCCCCCCCCAAAAAAAAAGGTCCTATAGGGAAAACCGGGAAACTGGAATAGCAAAAAGAACGACGAAAAATGGTTAGCTATACTAGAATTTTTCTCATCACTGTAACTCCTATAGAAGCAAAGTTATAGCCTTTTAAAGTTTGAAATGAAGTGAAGAAATAAGCAAAATTAGGTGAGTGATCGACAGGGGGGGAGGGGTCCACAGCTCTGGGGATGCCATGTAGCTTAAACGTTTAAGTTAAAAATGGTAGAGAATTAAATGAGCGAAATTCAAAGGTGTATATTGGGGGAGGGTGCAAGCCCCCCCCCCTCTCAAAATTTTTTTTGTTTCTTTTGAAGAAACAAAAAAAATATGCCCCCGGCGGGGCGCAGATAAACCCCAAACGGGCGGAAGGGCGACCCTTTATTTATTTTTTGTCAAGGATTTAAAATGTGGATCTAAAATAAAGTTGACCGAGAATTGGATATTTTTAAAACTGTATGCATATTTCGAACGGCCCTGTAGGTTAAAACTGACGCGGAAGGGGGGGGGGATTAGAAGACACGATCGTGAAAAGTAGAACATAATAAACTAATACTTCTAATAACTGGACTTCTAAACAAAAATATAACGATTTAACCTAGTGTCGAATTAATGGGGTGGCCCGCAGGGGATTACACCCCCCCCCCAGAAGTTATGAGACTTTATGCTTTTTAATGCACAAATTGCGATTCCCCCTCTCTTACAGAGATGTAAAACATGCCTTCCTCCGGAATCGCAGAAAAATACCTACATTCAACACAAATTTAGCCTAAGGAAAAAAAAAAAAAAAATCGAATTTAAAGATCGAAATCGAATCTAAAGATCGACATCGAATCTAAAGATCGAAATCGAATCTAAAAATCGACATTGAATCTAAAGATCGACATCGAATCTAAAGATCGATTTTACGGGCAGGATCGATTTTACATTTTCACTTTCTTTTGTAACTTTACAAGAAGAGTGTATTACATTCGTGAAAAATTTTGACTTCACGTTTTCAATGGATTTATATATTTTAGAAGGTCTTTAACACGATTTCATTGTTTTTAAGAAATATCTGTCTGTGTGTGTCTGTCATTCTGTGAGTCTGTATACGACAAAAATTTCTGACCGTTCTATCGCAACAAATGCACGGAATTCCACAAAACTTTATATTTAGTTTGACCTTGATATAAACTGAATCTAATTAATTTTTGGTGTATATAGCCTATAACAGGTGGCGCTGTTATGCTGCATTTTTTGCGATTTGCGCAACAGCTATATCTGAATAACGAATGAACGGATTTTCATCACATTTTAGATCCAGTTAGTCCAAGTCCTTGACATGAATTGATGTTTTTTGCATTTTGATGTATATAGCTTCTCAGATGGCGCTGCTATACTGAATTTTTCACAATTTTGACTCAGCGCCATGTGAAAGGCGGGGGGGGGGGGGGAGGAAGCAGTCGTTCCGAGAACGGAAATTTAGGGGGCGCCAAATTTTTACTACTAACATCACTTCTAGCCTATCACAAGAAAAAGTTAATAGGGGGGGGGGGGGGCTAAATTGGAACTTTGAACCGGGCGCACTTCTCTTCTCTTTTCGCACGCCCCTGTTTCTATTTTAGCTTTATCTCAAGAACTAATGCACGGACTTTCATAAAAATTTAGATTCAATTAGTCCTTGATATTATTTGATGCTAATTACATTTTGGTGGAAATCGCTTAAGATACTGCATTATTCATGATTAACGCAATAGCGCTATCTCAAGAACGAATTTTCATTAAAATTCAGATTCAGTAAATCTCTGACATAGATTAGTGTTATTTAGTTCTTGGTGTAAATTGCCCTACAGGTGGCGCTGATATGCTGCATTTTTTATGATTTCGCAATAGCTGTATCTCGCGCCTTCATGGATTTTCATCAAAATTCAGATTCAGCTGGTACCTAATAAAAATTGATCCTGATCAATTTTTGGTGTACATCACTCAACAAAAAACGCTATTTTGCAGGGGGGGGGGGTCTCTGAGGTTTCTTTAATTCTTCTATCTATGAAACTAATACACTGAAATTTTGGAATTGGCATATCCGTCTATTTTATCTTCGACTTTTGAAGAAAAATGAAAATTATATTACCTTCAGAGAAATCGATTCAAAATTTTAAAGTATCGATTAAATCGAGTTTGCCGTAGTATCGATTAAATCGCCCATCACTACTTTAGATATTCCCGCTTAATTTTCACTTCTAGTAAATTGTTTATTTGAAATGCTTAAATTATATACCGGGTGTCCTGAAAAGGACTGAACGATTTTAAAAATCAATAACTTGCAAACTTTTACAGATATTTAAAAAATTCTTGCACTAGAGTCATCTAAAAGGTCAAAAGTTTTTTTCCTGTGATTCTGGATTTTAGTTTGAATTACAAACAATAGATGGCGCTGAGAGCGCTAGGTGCGGTGTTGAGACGGATATTGACGTCACTTGGCACTGGAGCAAAATAAGGAGGTTAAAACTATGGAGTGGATCTTATTCAAAAATAACTTTTGCTTTTACCGTCCGATTTTGAATGCAATCCATATAATTTTGATTTTGCTGGCGTCAGCGCAATAATGGAGAAAAATATTATTTTCATGGGTACGACTCCTTTGAAATCGAAATACGTGAAACAATAACATTCGAATTACCGACTTTTATTTATTTTTTATTTATTTATTTATTTATTTATTTTTTACATTTCAAGAATGTAAGTATTTTAAGAACAGGATATCTTATTTATCTATTTATTTATCTGGGTATCTTTTAAACCCTTTTTTATGTCACTTAGTCATGTCCTGTATTGTATTTTAAGTATGTGGGATTAACAGTTAATTTACAGGTACACCCAAAAGATTGCATCACATCATAGTCTATGGGGGAAAATCACTTGCAGTGTATATTAATGAAATACACTATTTCAAATGTATTGAAACTGATATAAATCACTGAATTTCAGTATAAGATGATTATGATAGAATAGAGTATTTGGTATTTATAGCATTTAATGTTCATTTACAGGGGCACACAAAAAGAAACCGGTTACTGTACTGTCTTTAAGTAATAACTGCTGGAAATGCGTTTTCAATTTCGGCATGCGCTTTTAAATTTAGCTGTTTTTTAGATACATTAGTAATTATATAAATGTATATCACCTATACTCGTCTCTGGTGCGTCCGTCCGTCTGTCTGTTCGCATATATAACAATGCAAAAATTACTCTGTCGAATCGTTTGAAATTTTAAATACATATTTATTGAAGAATTTTATCCAGTTATTTCAAATTTTATGAATATCGGATGTGTATTTCCAATAGAGGGACAGTCAAAAGTATTCCGTTACATTATGGCCGACGGGGAAAAAGTTTCAAGTGCTTTTTGATGATATTACACCCGTCCGAACATAATGAAATTAACATACATTTATGAATTAAATTGAAATACAAATGATGTATAATATGCTGCATAAAGAATAGTTATTATTCATTTACAGGGCCACACAAAATAATTATGTAACATAACGGTATAGAAGGAAACATACTTTGCGGCATATTTTAATTTTGTTACACATATAATAAAATTGTTATAAGTTACTTAGGTTTACTACGAATTTCATACTATGTAATAGAAAATATGAAATATTTACAGGGACACACAAAAGATTTCGGAAACTATGCTGCATCAAAAATGCTGTACGCTAACGATAATTGCTTGAAGTTTTAAGTTTTGATATGATTTTTTTAAAGTTTCAGTACATTTTTGCATGTTACGCTGTGTATATAATTGGTGAAAATCATATACAGGGTTACACAAAAGAATTCGCACTCCTTACTAAGTGTGTAAGTAAATTAGGTGGTTTGTAAATGAGTTATGCATTTTTTTACGTTGAACAGCTTTAAGTATATTACGATATGTTTAAAGAATAGAAATGAAATGATATACAGAGGCACTCAAAAATTGGATTAATAGCCGGCTCTGGATGGTAATCTCTGGAAGTGTGATTTCATTAGTTTAAAGCATGTTTCGGTTTTAAATAGATTTTAGCTAGATAAATGGCGTGTATTTAAAGATAGTAGGAAAAGTACAGGGCTATACAAAAGAGTTCAAATATGCTTCCGTCTATTTAAATAAATTGCTAAATGTCAAATTTCAACTTAACATGTGTTTTTAACGCTTTCCAACATAGTTAAAAAATTTTATGATTTCTTTTTAGTTAGCCATCTGCCTGTCTGTCTTTCCAAACTCTAACTTGCGTTGAAATAATTGAATTGGTCTGTAAGTGATATATGTTAGATTTATTATGCCGTGATGTTGGGTATTGTAAACAAACTATGCATAATTCATGATTCATTTACACAGACACTCAGAACTATGCCATTACATTATGTTCTGTGAGGATAATTATATATGTAGCTCCTATATTCGTCATCTGGAATGTTCTTTTATCTGTCCGCACATAATAGCGCAGAAACTACCCAACAGAATGCTTTGAATTATAATATATATACTCGTTGCAGAATTTTCGTTACTCATTTAAAGTTCTATGAAAAGCGAATCAAAGCTTAAAAGAACATTAATAAATGTTTTCTTCATTCTATTAAAACCTATTCTGCGTGACTAATTCAATGATATCCAGTGATAGGTGATGATTCTAGGTTCTCATTGTGATTATAGCTCATTTAAGGTGGAGGTAGTATTATTTCTCTATTACCATGAATTTAATATACATAATCGTAATAAATTTTGTATTTGGGTATTTTTGCAAAAGAGTGCAGCAGCTACTGCACCAAATTTTCAATGTTTATACTATGAATATTCTTTGTTCTAAATAATAAACCATTTCCGCAATTTTTTACAACATACATAAAACTCTACTAAAGGACTTCTTTAAAACAAACTAGCATTTCTTAGAATATAACAAATTTTTTAAAATAGCAAAATTGATTAATTTTTAACAACAACAACAAAAAAAACCTACTAAATCGTTTTACTTTATTTTAAAATATGATGCACAAAGTATTCTTTAAATTAGATGATAAAAAGTGATTTAGTCCTTTTTTAAATGTAAAATCGTCTGCAAAATTCGTGTGCTGCTCGTTAAATTCATTTCCAGTTTCCAATCGCTGCTATTATATAAAAGGATTATTATTTCCATGACAACAACAAATTTCATTGAAATTATACCGACTGAGTCCAAAGTCGGGCTTTATGTCGAGTGCACAGGTCAAATGTATATTGTTCAATAAAAACAAATAAACAAAAGTTCAAAATCGGGCCCTAAGAGCAAGATTGCATTGTCAAACGAGACCCACTCCATAGCCTTAAACTCCTTATTTTGCTTCAGTACCAAGTGACGTCAATATCCATCTCAACACCGCACCTAGCGCTCTCAGAGCCATCTATTGTTTGTAATTCAAACTAAAATCCAGAATCGCAGGAAAAAAACTTTTGACCTGAGTCATCTAAAAGGTCAAAAGTTTTTTTCCTGCGATTCTGGATTTTAGTTCGAATTACAAACAATAGATGGCGCTGAGAGCGCTAGGTGCTGTGTTTAGATGGATATTGACGTCACTTGGTACTGAAGCAAAATAAGGAGTTTAAGGCTGTGGAGTGGGTCTCATTTGACAATGCAATCTTGCTCTTAGGGCCCGATTTTGAACTTTTGTTTATTTGCTTTTATTGAACAACATACATTTGACCTGTGCACTCGACATGAAGCCCGATTTTGGACTCAGCCGGTATAATTTTAATGAAATGTGTTGTTGGCATGGGAATAATAAATCCTTTTATATAATAGCAGCGATTGGAAACTGGAAATGAATTTAACGAGCAGCATACGAGTTTTGCAGACGATTTTACATTTAAGAAAGCCGTATTTTCTCGGATTAAATTACTTTTTATCATCTAATACTTTGTGCATCATATTTTAAAATAAAGCGAATCGATTTAGTAATTTTTTTGTTGTTCTTAAAAATTAATCAATTTTGCTATTTAAAAAAAATTGTTATATTCTAAGAAATGCTAGTTTGTTTTAAAGAAGTTCTGTAGTAGAGTTTTATGTATGTTGTAAAAAAATTGCGGAAATGGTTTATTCTTTAGAAAAAAGAATATTTATAGTATAAACATTGAAAACTTGGTGCAATAGCTGTTGCACTCTTTTGAAAAAATACCCGAATACAAAATTTATTACGATTATGTATATTAAATTCATGGTAATAGGGAAATAATACTACCTCCGTCTTAAATGAGCCATAATCATAATGACAACCTAGAATCATCACTTATCATTGGATATCATTGAATTAGTCACGCAGAATAGGTTTTAATAGAATGAAGAAAACATTTATTAATATCCTTTTAAGCCTTGATTCGCTTTTCTTAAAACTTTAAATGAGTAACGAAAGTTCTGCAACGAGTATATATATTATAATTCAAAGCATTCTGTTGGGTAGTTTTTGTGCTATTATGTGCGGACAGATAAAAGAACATTCCAGATGACGAATATAGGAGCTACATATATAATTATCCTCACAGAACATAATGTAATGGCATAGTTCTGAAGTGTCTGTGTAAATGAATCATGTATTATGCATAGTTTGTTTACAATACCCAACACGGCATAATAAATCTTATTAACATATATCGCTTACAGACCAATTCAATTATTTCAACGCAAGTTAGAGTTTGGAAAGACAGACAGGCAGACGGCTCACTAAATAGAAATCATAAACATTTTTAACTATGTTGGAAAGCGTTAAAAACACATGTTAAGTTGAAATTTGACATTTAGCAATTTATTTAAATAGACGGAAACATATTTGAACTCTTTTGTATAGCCCTGTACTTTTCCTACTATCTTTAAATGCACGCCATTAATCTAGCTAAAATCTATTTAAAACCGAAACATGCTTTAAACTAATGAAATCACACTTCCAAGGATTACCATCCAGAACCGGCTATTAATCCAATTTTTGAGTGCCTCTGTATATCATTTCATTTCTATTCTTTAAACATATCGTAATATACTTAAAGCTGTTCAACGTAAAAAATGCGTAACTCATTTACAAACCACCTTTAACATATTTACTTACACACTTAGTAAGGAGTGCGAATTCTTTTGTGTAGCCCTGTATATGATTTGCACCAATTATATATACACAGTGTAACATGCAAAAAATGTAGTGAAACTTAAAAAAAACATATCAAAACTTAAAACTTCAAGCAATTATCGTTAGCGTACAGCATTTTTGATGCAGCATAGTTTCCGAAATCTTTTGTGTGTCCCTGTAAATATTTCATATTTTCTATTACACAGTAAGAAATTCGTAGTAAACCTAAGTAACTTATAACAATTTTATTATATGTGTAACAAAATTAAAATATGCCGCAAAGTATGTTCCCTTTTATACCGTTATGTTACATAATTATTTTGTGTGGCCCTGTAAATGAATAATAACTATTCTTTGTGCAGCATATTCTACATCATTTGTATTTCAATTTAATTCATAAATGCATGTTAATTTCATGATGTTCGGACAGGTATAATATCATCAAAAAGCACTTGAAACTTTTTCCCCGTCGGCCAAAATGTAACGGAATACTTTTGACTGTCCCTGTATTGGAAATACACATCCGATATTCATAAAATTTGAAATAACTGGATAAAATTCTTCAATAAACATATATTTAAAATTTCAAACGATTCGACAGAGTAATTTTTGCACTGTTATATGCGGACAGACAGACGGACGGACGCACCAGAGACGAGTATAGGTGATATGCATTTATATAATTACTAATGTATATAAAAACCAGCTAAATTTAAAAGCGCGTACCGAAATTGAAAACGCATTTCCAGCAGTTATTACTTAAAGACAGTACAGTAACCGATTTCTTTTTGTGTGCCCCTGTAAATGAACGTTAAATGCTATAAATACCAAATACTCTATTCTATCATAATCATCTTATACTGAAATTCAATGATTTATATCAGTTTCAATACATTTGAAATAATGTATTTCATTAATATACACTGCAAGTGATTTTCCCCTATAGACTATGATGTGATGCAATCTTTTGGGTGTACCTGTAAATGAACTGTTAATCTCACATACTTAAAATATAATACAGAACATGACTAGGTGACATAAAAAAGGTTTAAAAGATACCCAGATAAATAAATATATAAATAAGATATCCTGTTCTCAAAAGTACTTACATTCTTGGAATGAAAAAAAAAAAAAAAAAAAAACAAGATGAATGTAGATTCTACCATTGCAGAATTCAGTTTCGCCTCCGATTAGAAAAAAAATCGATAGTAGTTTTTTAGAAGGCGACCCCGTTTAGATTACAATGAACTAACTTCATTTTTCTTGTTTTTATCAATATAATAGCAAACAGAACGGCGTGAAATACCCAATTGAATAGCAATTTCTCTCTGAGACATTGGAATTGCGGAATAATAAAGAGATACAATTTGACGTGCTACTTCTTCATTGACCATATTCATCAAAAACGGATTTTTTCTTTAGTTTAAACGCTTTTTATAGACTCTGAGTAAAAGGAAATGCAATTTAACAATAAAACGAATGGAATTCCGTCGAATTCGACGAATGAAATTTTTAAAAGACCCGATCGATTTGGTTTTAAAAAAAGCAAAAGTAATTACATTATTGAATCAATATATAATAAATATATTTACAAAGTAAATGTCAAATTTGCCAGTTACAATTTTGCATTCAAATTATTCGCACATCTACAATTAAAATTGTAATATGAGTGCCGGCGAAATCCAGAAATTTTATTTTATATGCACTCACAGAAAAATAGCTTTATTTAAAAAAAAGAAAAAAAAAGTAATATCGGGTACTACTAGGTTATCCCATCGACCAAAAAATTATCGCAAAACTATAAGATTAAATGCCAATAATGGATGATCGTGAATGTCACATTCAATGACATTAAATACGATTCATGTGTTTAAAATGTAATTCAGTGATTTTTATTTCGACTTTTTATTAATATTTTTATTAATATTCTACTAATTATTTATTTTTTCGTTATTTAAAATAAAAATTATGTCAATATGTATAATTTGGCTATTAATGTGGCGATTTGTATAATATGGCGAAATTGGTCGACGGGATAACAGAATAGTACCTAATATCGTTATGAGTAAAAATACGATGTTTTAAATAGTGACGTCATTTTCTCTTCAAATGTTCTTTAAAAGTTACTGTTTATAAAAAAAGGCATCCATAATAATATTGTAATTCCCTTTTATCTGGTTGCTGAATGACATAATTTTCCTCATTTGAAATTTCTCTTATTTTGATTTAGACATTAATTTTTATCATAAATTATTTTCTGTCATTTTATTTACATTATTAATATTATTTCTCAGTAAATATATATATTTTTAACTCAATTAGTGCATAATTATACGCAATCATTTTAGAAAATAAATTTTTATTATCGACAGAAAAGCTAAACTGTGTTGCCACCATTTTGAAGAAATGTCATGAAAAAGCTTTTAAAATTAAAAATAAAATATAAAAATGGAAATAAATTAAAAAATAATTAAATAGGGCACAACTACAAATAAATAGCTTTCATTTAAAAAAATAATTATCAAAATCGGTTGACTAGAAAATTCAGGGCTGATGACACGACATTTTTAGCTTGTCTGAAAGAAATAGCATCGGATGCTAAAAAAAGTCGGTAATTCGAACGTTGTTGTTTCACGCATTTCGATTTCAAAGAAGTGGTACTCATAAAAACAATATTTTTCTCTATTATTGCGCCGACGCCAGCAAAATCAAAATTATATGGATTGCATTCAAAATCGGACGGTAAAAACAAAAGTTCATCTTTGAATAAGATCCACTCCATAGCCTTAACCTCCTTATTTTGCTTCAGTGCCAAGTGACGTCAATATCCGTCTCAATACAGCACCTAGCGCTCTCAGCGCCATCTATTATTTGTAATTCGAACTAAAATCCAGAATCGCAGGAAAAAAACTTTTGACCTTTTAGATGACTCTCGTGCAAGAATTTTTTAAATATCTGTAAAAGTTTGCAAGTTATTGATTTTTAAAATCGTTCAGTCCTTTTCAGAACACCCGGTATATATATATTTACCTTGATTTTTTTTTAAATCCTGAATTATTTATTTAGTATAAATCTATTTGTGATATCGAAACCTTGTATTTATGCTTCATTTTTCGCATTTAAATGCGATTAATCTTAAAATATGTGTAATTTATTTTCTAATAATTTTAAAAACATGATAAGAATCGAAATTTTTATTACGTGAAAATCAGCTCACTTGTTTTACAACTCTCAAATTTTATTATGCTTTATATCTGTTGTTTTTAGGTGCGTTCGTAATTATGTAAATACGTAGCACCTATAGTTGTCGTCCGTCCGCATATAACAACGCAAAAACTTCCCAACCGAATCGTTTGAAATTTAAAATACATAATTAATACATAATTTTGTCGAGTTATTTAAAATTTTATGATAGATAAATTATGCATAGATCAATTACAGGGACAATCAAAAGTATCCCGTTATATTACGGTCAATGGGAAAAAAAGTTTCAAATGCATTTTAATCGTTTGAAATTTAAAACAAATAATTATTACATAATTTTGTCGAGTCATTTCAAATTTCATGGAAATTGGATGCATAAATCAATTAAAAGGACAATCAAAAGTATTCTGTTACATTACGGCCAACGGGGAAAAAAAGTTACAAATGCATTTTAATGGTGTTAAACTAATTCAAATATAATAAAAATGACATGAACCTATGACGTATATATATACTAAAATATACATTCTGTACAGTCTGTGATGCAAAGAATATTTATTTTTAAATTACAGGAGCACACAAAAATATTCCACTACATCAAGCTATACGGAGAAACATTGTTTGTGGGGCGTGTTTTAATTACATTAAACTATTTCACATTTTATGAATATGATATACGTTACTGAGGTGTAATAAAAATTACTTCCTGTATATTTACAGGAACATAAAAATTTCTACTACTATAATGTATCCCAAATCCGAAATACTGTCTATTATATCAGCAAGATCTGAATATTTTAAAAACTTCGTTATCGTACGAACGCACCTCATTTGCTGCGCTTCACGTGCAATTTCCAACTTGTTTATTAATTGTTTCTCAAAAATTTTTATTGATAATGCTGTTATTTTAAAGAAGTAAAATTTTTATATTTGTCAAAAATTGTTCTTTTGTGTGTCCATGTAAATGAACGGTAAATGCTATACTCATCACATATCACAGAAAGTACATTGTAAAATTTCTGAGTAATTTATGTCTATTTCACTATAATTGAGTAACATATTTTGGCCGCTAAAAGCTCCCAACCATATATCATTATCATTATCCCCATCCCAGCAGCAGAATTTTTTTCTGCAGTCTGCAACACAAGTAAAAACTTAAAAAACAGTCTGCAGACCAATCCCTCGCATTTACATTATATGCACTCAAACCTTCCAAGTATTTCTGATAGACATAAAAGAAAAGTATACTTTAAAAAAGAAATTGCCTTTGTTCTCAGAATTTTTAATACCATACATTGTTGAAAGGGGGGGGGGGCTTCCCTTTGACAAATTTTGCGGGTTTTTCACGATCTTTTGATGAGATGTCATTTTTCGCGATCTTATGACGAAATTTGCATTTTACTTACCCATCATACGTAGTATAGGGTAAGTCTTGCAATCGTTTTGAAAATCGAAAAATTTTTTTTGACGGATTGACACGTTTTAGATAGTGGAGATTCCGAAAAACATATTTTTAGAAATTTTTTTTTGCCGTCCGTCTGTCTGTCTGTCTGTCTGTCTGTAAACGCTCTATCTCCCGAACAAAATGAGATAGAGACTTGAAATTTTGTATGTGGTTAGTATGTAAGAATGGGACGAACCCTATTTAATATCAGCAACCTCGATTATCCGGAACTATTTTTTTCGGACTCTCGAAAAATTCGTTCTGATGAAAGATAGATAAAAATTTTCGAATTTTTTTGTTCTAAGGAATGGACGTAAAAGGCAATAAAATAACACACATTTTGCATATAGAACGAAGTCGATCGGATTATTAGTTGCCGAGATATTTGTAATCCTATTTTCCACATTCTTCGATTTTTCATGACCCTGTATTTCATTCAAATTTCAATTCAGAGGTATACTTTAATTGGAAATGAGACGCTTAATCCGACGCAATTAATTGTTAGTTAATAGAGTTATTATTTTTGGAGTTATAAGGATGTTTCTTTTAAGCAATTTGGTACTACTTGAGTAGTTTGGCGTATTATATAATTTGCCGAAATTGGTACATCAGCAGTTCTTTAATATAGCATTATTATGTATTAACAATATTTAAATTTTTTTTATGAATTGCAATGCATTGTATAAATAGTTTTCATATGTTTTATTTTCATATACATATCCATGATGGGTAAGTATTACGGTGGCCCCCAACGACTAGTTTTTTTCGCGCTTCTCTGACAAGATTTGACGTTTTTCCGATCTTTTGGCGAAAACTGCTGTTTTTTCGCGATCTTCTGAATAAATTTGCCGTTTTTTCGTGATCTTTTAAAGAAATTTTCCGATTTATTATCATCTGGTGACAAGATCTGCCGTTTTTTCGCGATTTTTTGACGAAAACTGCCGTTTTGTCGTGATCTCTTGAAGGAATTTGCCGTTTTTTCGCAACCTATTAAAGAAATTTACCGTTTTTTCGTGATTTTTTGATGAAATTTGCCGTTTTTTTCGTGATTTTTTAAAAAGAAATTTGTCGTTTTTTCGCGATTTCTTGATGACATTCTCCGTTGTTTCTCGATCTTTTTACGAAAATTGATGTTTTCTCGCGATCTTTTTACGAAAACTGCCGTTTTTTTCACGATCTTTTGAAAAAAATTTGCTTTTTTTTTTTTCACGATTTTTTGAAGAAATTTGCCGTTTTATGCGGTGTTTTGAAGAAACGTGCTTTTTTTCGCGATCTCTTGAAGAAATTTGCCATTTTTTGCCACCTTTAAAAAAAATTTGCCGTTTTTGTGATTTTTTGAAGAAATGTTCTGTTTTTTTTGAGGTATTTAACAGAAATTTGCCTTTTTCTCACGATTTTTTAAGAAATTTTCCATTTCCTGGTGATTTTTTGGACGAAAACTGCCGTTTTTTGTGATCTTTTGAAGAAATTTGCCGTTTTTTGGAATTTTTTGACGAAAACTGTCGTTTTTTCGTGATTTTTTGATGAAATTTGCCGTTTTTTGCAATGTTTGGAAGAAACTTGCTGTTTTTTCGCGATCTTTTAGAGAAATTTGCCGTTTTTTTCGTGAGATTTTGGCAAAATTTGACGTTTTTTCGCGATCTTTTGACGAAATTCACGTGTTTTTCGCGATCTATGACACAAATTAATTGATTTTATTTCGAAGGCTATTTGTCGAAATCTGCGATACATTTTATGTCCGAATTTTTGGATTTAGGACCGAAATTGTTTAATTTTTGCTAAATTTTTAACAGTTGAAAAATACTCTGCAGATCTTCCCAAGAGTCTGCGACTTGAGTCGAAGCGTTGCGCAGATTCTGCTCCTGGGATCCCTATTAACGGAATTCTTTTGTGTGGCTCTATAAATAAATACTAAATGTTTTGCAAACCTCATATTCTACAAAATGCTTGTTATACTGCCGTTTATAATTGCATATCAATTTCCTTATGTTTAAAATGGTCTAACGTCATTGAAATGAACTTGAAACGATTTTTCCCACTGATCATAATGTAATAGAATACTTCAGACTGTCTATGCAAATGAACTACAAATTCTACACATTTCCTTTTCAATAGCGATCACGGTGTATAGTACATGTCAATAGCATATAAAAAATGCTATGAGTATCAGTTTATTTACAAGAGTTAGAGCTCGGTCACACACACGGAGTCATAAACATCTTTCATCAACGCTATAAAGTATTAACAAGTAAGAAAAACCCTGCGTTAAACATAGATTATAAAACACTTTCCAAATTTCCTGAATTATTTAACAAAACTTCGTTATTCAGGGAAATAGGTGTTACTGCCCATAACCAAATATGTATTCCAATAATTTTGAACAGCTCTGTATTTGATTTGTCGGTTGATATATATACTATATAATGAGGAAATTTAGTTTAGCAAGCAAAAAAAAAAAAAAAAAAAAAAAAAAAAAAAAAAAAAAAAAAATGCCTAGCTGGATGAAATTTTTCTTTTGGCAGTTTATACGAATAGATGGAAACATACTTCTGTACTTTTGTTCAGCCCTGCAGTTTACCTAGTACCTTTATTACATGAAAGTATTTTACTAAAATTTAGTTCAAACAACAATACTCTTTAAATTATTCAAATCATATTTCCAGAAATTATCATCCATAAACAACCCTGTATCCAGTTTTTTGCATGACCCTGTATATCATTTAATCTATATTTTACAAACATTTCATAATAAACTGAATGTGATTCAACGTAAAAATGCAAAACTTGTTTAAAAACCACTTTTAAGTAATTTACACTCATATTCAGTAACCTTTTCGAGTTTTTTTGAGTAACCTGTATATCTTAATTGTGTAACTATTGGCATACACACCATATAATGTGAGTACATTTAGTGAAATTTAAAAACGCTTATCATAATTAAAAATGCATTTCATCCATCGAACAGTCATCATGCGTAATATACAGTACTTCGAATAGAATCTGCTATTTGAAATCTTTTGTGTTCCCTGTAAATGTTAAGCACTTCGTATTATGCGTGAAATAATTCATATTAAGTCTCAGCAATATACAGTCGAACCTCGTTAATACCCGAATCAGGAGTCCGATCAAAATTCGCGTATTAAACGGGTTCGCGTATTAACCGAAGGTCGCGAATTTTCGTCAAGTGGTCCATCTAATAACAATCTATGCGGAAAAAACAATTTTTTTGTCAATTTTTTGCGTTTTTAAGACATAAAATGACATTTTATTTATTTTAATCATTATGTGCTGATTAAAAGGGAACGTTTGAAAACTCAAAATTCAAATAATCATTATTTTCTCAAGTAAAAATCCCGTGTCTTTCAAATTTAGATTTATTATATATAATATGACATATAAAATTGAATAAGACGAACACAAAAATTATTAACCATATATTATAACCATATTAACTAAAACTAATGTTATCACAATTGAAATCTTAGTTAACTATACAGAACAGATAGATGCGATAATAAATAGTGTTAATAATAATATAAAATATTATATATGTGGTAATAATCTATATATTAAAGCAAAAGCCGTTTTTATTCAGCACACTCAAACTGCTCTCTGCGCATTCCTGCTTGCGCAGATCCGACAACAGAACCAATGAGAAAAGAGATAGTTACTGTCTCTAAATGTTAGCGTGGTATGCCCGCGTTCGTTGTTTGTTGTAGCAGAGCCATTGGATCTATTGTGTGCTTTTAAAATGTGCAATTAAATATATGTATGAATTTTTTTTATCGCAACGTAATTAGTATATTTTTAACATAGGATTTCAACAATATAACCTGGTAAGTGAGAACTTTTTTTTGAATGGCAATGTAACATTGGGTCGATCGAGTTTATTTATTTTGATTTTGCCCGTTTTTATTGAAGGACATAATTTAACCGTTTCTTCTATTGCATAACACTTCTTATTTTGTTTTCAATCTTTTTTTTTTTTTTTTTTTTTTTTTTTTTTTTTTTTTATAAGTAATTCTTTATTGTGATCTTCATTTCTGTCATATGAAAAATACATTTCTATTTTGCCATGGGTACACTGAAGTAAAATATCCCCCTTACGATGTTCGCGAAAACTTTTCTCGGATAGTATTTTTTCGACCGATGCTTAATTTTATATTTCATAATATTATTTATTTTGATTTTGCCCGTTTTTATTGAAGGACATAATTTAACCGTTTTTTCTATTGCGTAACACTTCTTATTTTGTTTTCAATCTTTTTCTTTTTCTAAAGTAATTCCTTATTGTGATCTTCATTTCTGTCATATGAAAATTTCATTTCTATTTTGCCTATAGCATTTACATTTGTTGCATTATCATTTTGAAAATTGATAAAAAATAAAAGACAAAACATTGCAAATTCTAAATTCGTATTACTCAACTAAATAAACGTAGGTCTTGCAAAAAATAAACAAAATAATAAGAGATCAAAATAGATGCCTTATAAATAACTTACTTTTTTTAATCTGCAGCTACAATATATATATATACATGGTGTCCGAAAGGTCTGGAAACGGCCGAATAATTCGAGAAATGCATATGAGATTGAAAAATGTAAATATACGTGTTAAATATTTTTAAATAAGCTACTCAGTGATACCAAATTTGACCTTCGCAACCGACCCCCTGGGGGTCAGAGGGAGTCCAACTTTGAAATCTTAAATTATAACCCCAATTTTTTATTGCAGATTCGGATTCTACTGACAAAAATGCGTAACTTTTGTATTTGATGTTTATTTCAAATCCTCGTTTATCACGGTGTATTCGAGCATATTAAATCGATACATATTTCGGCTTTTCCAACGGGATTTTCCCTAATCGAAACTGATTGGGCAGAATTTTTGACGTCAAATTCCCCGTCTTTTGCAGAAATAGCGTTTCCTGAAAATCACCCGTGGCGATTATTTCAATAGTGCTACACTGTTAAAAATCTGACCCATTTGCTGCAGCGTCACTCCACAGCTATTATAGAATATCTCTTTTGTGACCAATGAGAGTGCTCCATAACACAGTAAAGTAATCGTTTTCTATAAAAGTGGTGGAGTGACGATGCAGCAAAAGTGTCAATTTTTTACAGTGTACTTTACTATGTTATGGAACATTCTCATTGGTCATGAAACAGATATTCTATAAAAGCTGTGAAGTGACGCTACAGCAAATGGGTCAAATTTTTAACTGTGTGTAGTACTATCGAAATAATCGGCACCGGTGATTTTCAGGAAACGCTATTCTTGCAAAAGACGAGGAATTTGATGTCATAAATTCTCCCCAATTAGTTTCGATTAGGGAAAATCCCGTTGGAAAAGCCGAAAAATGTATCAATTTAATATGCTCGAATACATCATGATAAACAAGGATTCTAAATAAACATCAAATACAAAAGTTGCGTATTTTTGTCTGTAGAATCCGAATCGGCAATAAAAAATGGGGGTTATAATTTAAGATTTCAAAGTTGGACCCCCTCTGACCCCCAGGGGGTCGGTTACGAAGGTCAAATTTGGTATCACCGAGTAGCTTATTTAAAAATATTTAACACGTATATTTACGTTTTTCAATCTCATATGTATTTCTCGAGTTATTCGACCGTTTCCAGACTTTTCGGACACCCTGTATATATATTTTTTTAATTTGGACATGCAAAAAACATTCTAAAATGTCTCAATCAATCACAAGATTTTTGTGGGGACTTCTACTGATTGATAATTTTTGTGGGGGTTTTTACATAACTGAATGACTTTTTTTCCATGATTGATTAATGAATTTTATAATTTTTACCCCACATGACCAACTGTCGAACTGATTGACAAATTTTCTATTTTTCATGTGATGGATCGAGAAATTTTGTGATTTTTTTTCTAATGAACAAAGAAATGTTGCATCTTTTCTCCAAGCAATTAATTGAAGCTTTTTTTAAAAATTTGTTGTTTTTTTCTCGCAACCTTTTGATGTAATTTGCCGTTTTATTGAATTTATCCTTCTTTCGTGATTTTTTTTTTTGAGAAAATGTCGTTTTTTGTTGTCTTTTTTTTGCGATTACCTAGACAAAATTTCTGTGCTTTTGAGATCTTTGGACGAAATTTGTGTCTTTTATGATACCTGGACAGTTTCGAAGAAGTTTATCGTTTTTCTCGAGTTCTTTCGATGAAATTGTCGTTTTGTCATGAACTTTCGATGTAATTTCCCGTTTTATTGAAGATCTATTTGCAAAATTTGTTGTTTTTTTCTGCAAAATTACCTTTTTTGTGATTATTTGATGAAATTTTCTTTTTTTCAATCCTTTGACAAAATTTGCTGTTTACTCACAATCATTTGTCAAAATTTGTTGTTTTCTCACAATATTTTGAATTTTTTTTTCACAATATGTTTAATTTGCCATTTTTTTAGTTTTTTTTTTGTCAAAATTTGCTTTTTTTTTCGAAATTTTTTTAAACGTTTTGGCAAAATTTTGATTTTTTGCAATATTTTCACGAAATTTGTTTTATTTGAGATACCTGGACAATTTTTTTTCTGCAGTTTTTTGACAATTTTTTTAGAGATCTTTTGAAGAAATTTGTTGTTTTTTGCAATCTGTTGACGAAATTTGCTGTTTTTTTTTCACATCTATTTACAAAATTTCCAGGTGTTCTTTTTTTTGGGGGGGGGGGATTTTGACGAAATTTGTTATTTTTTGTGATTATTTGCCAAAATTCATGTTTTTTTTTTATACTTGGATAAAATTATTTGTTTTCTCAGGGATTTTCGGTGAAATTTGTTATTTTCTCATGATCTTTCGATGTAATTTGCTGTTTTATCGAAATTATCTTTTTTTTGTGAAATTTTTCATTTTTTTGTTATTTTCAGAAATTTGTCCTTTTTTTTCACCTTTTTTTTTTTTTTTTTTTTTTTTTTTTTGTAAAATTACCTTTTTTGTGATCTTTTAATGAAATGTACCTCTTTTTTTCATCTTTTGACAAAATATGTTGTTTATCACAATCTGTTTACCAATATTTGCATTGTTTGAAGTACCTAGACAAATTTAAAGTATTTTCACGATATTTTGACGAAATTCACGTCTTTTATTATACCAGGAAATAATTATTTGTTTTCTCAGGGATTTTCAGTGAAATTTGTCGTTTTTTCTTGCCATCTTTCAATGTAATTTGCCGTTTTATCAAATTATTTCTTTTTTCGTGATTTTTTTTTGTGAAATTTGTTGTTTTTTTTTGTTATTTTCAGAAATTTGTCATTTTTTTCACTTTTTTTTTTTTTTTTTTTTTTTTTTTCCAAATTTACCTTTTTTGTGATCTTTTGATGAAATGTGCCTCTTTTTTTCATCTTTTGACAAAATATGTTGTTTTCTCACAATCTGTTTACCAATATTTTCATTTTTTGAAGTACCTAGACAAATGTAAAGTATTTTCACAATCTTTTGACGAAATTTGTGTCTTTTATGATACCAGGAAATAATTATTTGTTTTCTCAGGGATTTTTGGTGAAATTTGTCGTATTTTCTTGCCATCTTTCGATGTAATTTGCCGTTTTATCGAATTTATCCTTTTTTTTGGAAATTTGCTGTTGTTTTTTCGTTTTTTTTTTTTTTTTTTTCAGAAATTTGTCAACATTATGTAAATGCTATAGGCAAAATAGTAATGAATTTTTCATATGACAGAAATGAAAATCACAATAAGAAGTGTTATGCAATAGAAAAAACGGTTAAATTATGTCCTTCAAAAACAAGGGCAAAATCAAAATAAACTCGATCGACCCGATGTTACATTGCCTATCAATAAAAAAGTTAGTTCTCACTTACCAGGTTATTTGTTGAAAAGACTAATTTACTCTGATCCTATGTTAAAAATATACTTATTATGTTGCGATAAAAAATTCCATACATATATTTAATTGCCTATAGAATGAGGGAATAAACATATGTCACTCAGCACACAGTTCAATGGGTACACTGAACTGCAGTATTCCCATCGTAAGATTACCCAGAAAAAACATTCTGAAATGTCTCGATCAATCATAAGATTTTTGTAGGTTTTTTTACATAACTAAATGACTTTTTATCCATGATTCATTAATGAATTTTATAATTTTTACCCCACATGACCAACTGTCGATTTTTGTATTTTTTTTCTTCAACTGATTGACAAATTTTCTATTTTTCATGTGATAGATCGAGAAATTTTGTGATTTTTTTTTTTTCTGATGAACAAAGAAATGTTGCATCTTTTCCCCCTGCAATTAATGAAAGTTGTTTTTTGAAATTTGTTTTTTTCTCACAATCTTTTGATGTAATTTGCCGTTTTATCGAATTTATCCTTTTTTCATGATTTTTTTGAGAAATTGTCGTTTTTTGTTATCTTTTAGAGATTTTTTTTTTTTTTTTTTTTTTTTTTTTTTTTTGCGATTACCTAGACAAAATTTATGTGCTTTTGAGATCTTTGGACGAAATTAGTGTCTTTTATGATACCTGGACAGTTTCGGAGAAGTTTATCGTTTTTCTCGAATTCTTTCGATGAAATTGTCGTTTTGTCACGATCTTTTGATGTAATTTGCGATTTTATTAAAGATCTTTTTTGCAAAATTTTTTGGGATTTTTTTGCGAAATTTACTTTTTTTGTGATTATTTGATGAAATTTGCTTTTTTTTTTCAATCCTTTGACGAAATTTGTTGTTTACTCACAATCATTTGTCAAAACTTTTTGTTTTCTTACAATATTTTGAATTTTTTTTTCAGAATATGTTTACAAATTTGCCATTTTTTAGGGATATTTTTTTGTCAAATTTGGTTTTATTTTTCGAAATTTTTTCATGAAAATTGCTAATTTTTTTAGACGTTTTGGCAAAATTTTGATTTTTTGCAATACTTTCACGAAATTTGTTTTATTTGGGATACCTAGACAATTTTTTTTTAATTGCATTTTTTTGACAAATTTTTTAGAGATCTTTTAATAAAATTTGTTGTTTTTTGCAATCTGTTGACGAAATTTGCTGTTTTTTTCTTTCACATCCATTTACAAAATTTCCGGGTGATTTTTTTTTTTTTTTTTTTTTTTTTTTGGGGGGGGGGGGGGGAAGGGTATTTTGACAAAAATAGCTATTTTTTATGATTATTTGCCAAAATTTGCATTTTTTATGGTACCTAGACAAATTTTTGTACATAGTAAATGATTTCTAGCATTTTTTTAAAAAAAACTTTAACAGTAGAAAAATAATCTTCAAACATTTTCAAGAGTTTGTGACGTGTGTCGTAGCGTTGCACCGATTCTGCGCCTGGGATCATGTCATGTTGGTGTTACGTTGGTAAATGGAAAAGCATATTGAAATTTTTAAGAAATATTAATTTTTTTATAGCGGCAAAATACTTTTTTTTCTTCTTTGAATGGGGTGGGTAATGTAAAAACAAATTAACCACTGAGAGGATTATTGCTACAGTTGTTGCTAAATGGCAAACTATAAATTCAGTCTTATTTTGCTGCGAAGTAAGTGAAGTATGTATATTTTGTATGAAATGAGAAATGACGGTAATTTATGATTTATTCATGTCATGTACAATTTATTGGTGTTGTATTTGTAAATGGAAAATTATCAAATGAGAGAGATTCTAATTCTATAGCAGCATGTTTGAATGTAACTCTGCCAATTGCGGGTCATTTGCCTGGATGTAAAATGCAGGTTTTTCTTTTATTTATTGAAATTTTTGCTGAAGATTAGTCGTTAAAAAATCCTTTGATAGCTGGAAAATACCTTTTATTTCTGTGGTGCCGTCAAGTTTTGACGGGTTCCATCTAGTAATATAATAAAAAAGGCAATTAAAAAACTTACTGATGTCAATAATGTCACAAAAATTACTTTTTGGAAAAGTAGCTGTCATTTTTGGTCTGTTTTACATACGGTCGTGCCATCACCATTATGTTTTCCGTTTTATTTAGGTAGTGATAAAGTTCACTATTGATGGTCCAGTAACGACGCATACTGTCTTAGGAAATTGAATGCCTCTGTAACTTCGGAGAATGGAGATGGAAGCGCAGGTTCATCATCTTCTTCGTCCTCATCCGGTTTGTCAGTCGTAGTTACATTCGCGATGATATCATCAAGACTTCTATGTTCGGGGGTAACTAGATTTTTGTCGATATTAATAAACGTGTCGAAATAAGTTTGTAAAGGGTGTCAGTTTGTAAAATATCCCAAATTCGTCCACGTTGTAAATATCCCGACTTGAGTAGTTTTTTACAAGCTGCGGATGCACATTAATTTTCCAACACTGAACATCTTCAATGTTGACTGCAGCTGACTCACTGCACACTTGCTACAGTTTTATGCCGTACCGACTTTTAAATCGATCCAAACATCCATTAGAGGCATTGCAATCTAGTAATCCTATTTTTACTGCTATTTCAGAAGCTTTTTCTTGTATTTGCAAGCCGCTTATTGGGATATTCATAGAACGCGCTTGAAGAAACCACTCGTGAAGGGCCTTTTTCATGTCTTAAAACTTGGAGGTTTTTATTTTCTTGTTCTTTGTTCCTCCAACCACAGCTTGGTTAACGATCGCATTCTCATTCTTTAACTAAGTTTTTAATGTTGACTCAAGTATGCCTTTTTCTTTTGGCGAACGCAGACTTATTTGAGACAGATTGGGCATCCTATTGATTTATAATTTGTAACTTCTCAGTTATCGAGAGAGCCTTTCGTTTAATATGTTTTGCTCTTTCTGCCATAGTTTAGACTAGATTATAAAAGCATATATGGATATCGTAGACTAGATAATACTGGCAGCGACAAGCGACTCTCTTCTTTTAAAAATATCATAGCACTGATGAAACAGCGATTGGAAGTACTTACGTGAATAATCTGCGATTGTAGCGTATGCTCCATTTATCAATACTACCGCTCTAATTTAGAAGGGGGGGGGGGTCACATTATTTCTTAGTTATGGGGAAAAGTTCTTTTCATTTTTACTTTTTATAAAAACTAGCTGACTCGCGCAGCCCGCGCTCAATGAGCTTCAATTTTGTATGATTTTATAATTTAATTCCCTTTTTTTTCCACATTTATATATTTTTAATTGATAAAAAATGCAAGAAAAGTATTGAATTGAAGGTACATTCTGTTTTGTGTAATTTGATTTTTTGAACCTAAGCGTACAGAAAGCAAGCGAAAACATGAAAAAACACTCAGGTTTTTTACTGATTTCAAAGAGTTTTGTAACAATTATTTTTTTCTTTATGAACATATTCTTAATTAGCGTCTCATGATAGACAGAAATACATAAGTTAAAAATCTCAAATGCTGTATTTTTTAAAAATTTGAATTTCCATTTAAGTTTTACTTTGTCGTTTTATATACTCTTCAAATGAAAATAGGTGTTTTTCAAAGATGACATAATGTCATTAAGTCTTGCACAAAGCTAGCCTCGTCTCGTTAATGAGATTTCATTGAGAGAGTTTTGATTGAGCAGTCTTGTGCTAGACTCGGATCGGGGTTCAAATTTAGTCAGCGTGGGTTTTGAGGGGGAAATATTGCTCTGTTTAATTGGGTCTAAATAATTGTTGTATAAAATGTTTAGGAAAAAATTCATCTAAAACCTCGTACGTTTAGAACTAAGCTCATTCGCGTATTAAACGTAGGTTTTTCTTTCTGGGACTGATAAAATTTCGCGTATTAAACGGGTTCGCGTATTAACCATTCGCGTATTAAACAGGGTTTTTTATATGCGTAAGATAGAAGTATTTCAAGGGACCAACGAAAATTCGCGTATTAAGCGGTTTCGCGTATTAAGCGGGGCGCGTATTAACGGGGTTTGACTGTATATCAATTTGATTACACATGATACCGTTTACCATCGTTAAAATATGTCGCAAACAATTTCCTCCTTTATTATCAATAGTACACCGAATCCGGGGTTCCCGGGTCACAAAGTAAAGGTGAAAAACTTTTTTAAAATTTTAAATTGGAAAGTCTAATAAATTTTTTCTGCTTAATAGGCTTTTTAAACTGCCAACTAATTCCAAATAGCAATTTTATATGAAACATATTATTTATGCATAGGCGTAACTAGAGAATTTTTCTAGGGGGGGCCACGGCCCCATCTATTTGATAATTTTTAAACAATAATTGTAAAAATTATTATTGTTTGGAAAACAATAATAGTGTGACAATGTTGTTTTATAGTAAACTGTTTGATAATTTCCAAACAATAATAGTATTAGTAACTATAGTCGAATGTGGCAATCCCAAAACTTTCTTTTTCTGATTTATTTTAAGTTTCACTTTTGCTCTCAAACGCACTAAACTGTGAAATTCTCTTATTTAGAAACTATATTAGGTTTCATGACTGCGATTTTTTGATAAATGCAGAAAATATTACAAAAAATGCAGTCAAAGTTCGCCTTTTGAACCGAATTTTCTAAAACGAGAGATCTGGGAACGAAAAAAAAGGGTCATGCTGAGAAAATAATTATCTATAAATCAAATTCTAATAAAATCATGCGGCATCTTATAACATATCTTCAAAAATTATCTCAGCAAGTTTCATGTTTTTACTTTTACAAATGAATCTGAAAATGTATAGGAAAATTTTGAGCTGCTGAGAGAGAAAAAACATTTTTTCGAATACACCCTTAATGCGTCAAAGTTTGCTACCTCAGTGCCAAAATTAAATGGTAATTTATGATCATTGTGAAGATTTTAAAGACATGAAATTCCTTGCATTAGTTTTTAAAGTAAGACTATTGCGGAAATGTGAAAAAATGCAACATAAAAGTGCCACCTGTTGGGCGATTCATACCAAAACATAAACAGCAACAATATTTATCAAGCTATACCTGAATGTGAAGTTTGGTGAAGCTCACTGATTAGTTCTTAAAATAGAGATATTGCAGGAATTGAGAAAAATTCAGCATTGCAGCGCCACATATTGGGAGATTGACAACGAAACATGAACAAAACCAGTTCATTTCATGGATTTACTGGATCTAAAGTTTGATAAAAATTCGTGCGCTTGAGAACCTCAGATAGAGCTATTGCGCAAATCGTGAAAAATGCAACAAAGCAGTGCCACCTGTTGAGCAATTTACACCAAAATGCAAACAACATCGATTCATGTTGAGAACTAACTGAATCTGGTTTAAAGAAAATCCGTGTATTAGTTATAGATATATAGCTGTTGCGTAAATCGTAAAAAATGTACCATAGCAGCGCACCTGTAGAGCGATTTGCACCAAAAACTAATCAGTATCAATCTATATCAAGAACTACCTGATTATAATTTTAAATTAAATTCCGTGCGATAGTTCTTGAGATAGAGCTATTGCAAAAATCGTGACAAATTTAGCATATCAGCGCCTTCTGTTGAGCGATTTACACAGAAACGAATACAATATCAATTCATGTTAAGTACTGACTGAATCTGAAGTTTGGTTGATATCCGTGCCTTAGTTCTTCAGATATAGCTGTTGCGTTAATCGAGAAAAAAAAAAAAAAAAAAAAAAAAAAAAAAAACAGTGTCGAAGCGCTATCTGTTGAGTGATTTGCAAAAAAAACTAATCAGTATCAAGTTGTATTAGGGACTACCTGAATATAAATTTTTATTGAATTTCGTGCATTAGTTCTTGAGATAGAGCGTCCACAAAATTTAGAGTGGTCCAGAGAGTCTGATTCACATATACACATACAGACATTTTGTGAAAACTTGCTCTTACTAAAAACTAAGAATCTGTGATCCCTAAAACGGGTAAATCCGCCAAAAACCGGAATTCGAAAACTTTCACGAATCCAGTATTTTCTTCCGTAAAGATAGAAAAAAGTTAAATTGTTTTGTTAGAACTGATAATACTCAAACTAAAGTTCACTTGTTAATACATTCCTGAAAACGTACAATCTATCAAAGAAACTAATTGGATGAAACTTTCTTCTGTCTTTAGCTGCTATCAGATTCTCAAACTTTACGAGCAACAAACTTTTCAACCAATTTTAACCCCAACTTTTTCCCGTTCAAAAAGGGAAAAAGGTTACAATTATTTGCAAAAAGTTGGAGGAATAGCAGGAAAACCAATACTACTACTACCAGCCCTTAATATTTATCACCTATTCCTATCAATTGCTTATCTCTGATTCGTTAAAATGCTCGATGCACGATGAAAAGTCTCGGCTAGCGGTGATTTTTTTTGGAACTGCAGAAAAAAAATTGGGGGACATTGCTGTTTGCTATCACACTGGGTGTTGTGAGGATATTTCGCGAAAAGTTGGGGGAAATCAAGTGTTGGTTCAAAAATCTTTCGAAATGTTGTTGAATCTAATAGTGGCTTTATACATCAAGTTTTCGATTCAAAACAGTGGCTGGGGGAAAAGAGTTACTTATAAACAACACAGTCGCCATTTTTTTAAATAAATATATAAATTAGTTAATGAGTTATAAGGAATTTTGATCACATGACAACCATATTTTGTCCTTTTTGTCGCTACCATGTCGCAAATTCGTTTCAAATCATCCACTGTGAGAATCGTCTTCTGAAAGATCTTATCAAAGAATGAAGAACATTTCTCACTTACATAGCTTTTTAATCCTGAATCTAGGGGGGAAAAGTTAGCGAAAAAAATGACATAAACTAAAAAAGCGAAAAAAAAAAGTGACACGAGAAAATTGTTACCGGAAAAAAGGGACAAGGAAAAAAAGTTACCGGAAAAAAAAAAAAAAAAAAAAAAAAAAAAAAAAAAGATTGACAAGGAATTGATTTTGGGGATTTATTGGTTAAGTGTGAAAAGGGGGGTGGGGGGAGGCTCTTAATATAGATAAATGGTTTTTTCATGCTAAATTAACTGTTTTGGTTCAATTTTTGGATATATATTCATACTGAAAAAACGCTTGTTTGATTAGTTTTGGGAATGGACGATTACCCCGCCCCCCTCCGTTCTAAATAAGATGAATGAGTTTTTAAGCAGAATTATCCAAAGTGTGTCAAATTTTGGATATAGGTTCTTTCTGACAAGGCTTCCATATAGTATTGTGATGTCGTGTCCTCAGTTTCTCTTTATTCAGTTGGTTTATTTGTTAAGTTCATCAATAACACATTTTTAGTTCCTCAAGTTCTTTATTAGAGCTATAGATCAATTAATAAAAAAAATAAATGAAACGACATTACAACTACATAGGAACCACACTCCAATATTACATTTCGCTTAGCACGTCTAAGCCACCTTACATCTATGTATTCTCTAGTACATTACCAGCAAATGTCTCTCTTCCAACTACCTTCCTTCCCTCTCTATGCTCAACGATCCCACCTCTCAGCTCATTGCCACTAGACCAGCGAAATCATTTTCTAGTTCCTTGAGGTCAATTGCAGCTTTCTTCTCAGCTTTAGAATGAAGATACTTTCACTCTTACATACCTTTTCACAATGGGATTTCGCTATCTATATTCTGCCCAGATTAAAGTTGTCAGTACGTCGTCGCAGTATATAATGCCTGAAGAATTTTGGAAATTTAATGGTAAAGTATAGAGGGGGAACGAGGGATAACCTTTCTTAAATTAAAAAAAAAATGGCTTTTTTACGCAGAATTATTCGATTTGCTTAAAAATTTGAATGTAGATTCATTATGATAAGGGATATCCCTGAATAGTTATGGGATTCTTTTGCTAATTAAAAAGTGCGAGGACGGTGATTATTCCCCCCTTAAATTAGATAAATTGTTTTTATGCACAATTATCCGATGTATTTCAAATTTTGGATATAGGTCCTTTCTCATAAAATAAAATCCCTGAATAGTTTTAAGGATTTCTTTACATATCCCCAATAGCTGTTTGCATTTAAAACTATGGTTTATGTGCATTTTTCATTATTGCATAGCATTTTTCATTATTCTATAAATATCCTAACAAAGAAAAAAAATATCCTGTTTTTATTAAAATCATTTTTTTTAATTTAAATTTGTTTTTTAATTTTTTAAGCGTTCAAACACTGAAGATCTATCAAGAACTCAGGTTTTTAAACAATTAGCTTTCTAATTACTAACATAAGCTAGTAATAAAAAACTATTATTATTATTATTATTTCTACAAATTAATGAATTCACTAGTTCATTCGTTCGTGACACATAACATAGTTGTACATTAAAATTTTCTGACATGTATTTTTTTAATGCTTTATATTATATTATATTTTGTGATTGTGATGTGTAATATGGGATATTAATTAGTAAAAATCCAGTTTTAAATGATAAATATTCGGCGTAAATTAAAATGACAATTACAACAAATGATTTAGCATATTACTTTTTTCACAAGTAATAAATAAATAAATAAATAAACCAGTTTTAAATGCAAAATGAATTGTAATAGTTATAAGGAAAACGATAAAATGTGTTATGTTTTCTGGCATAATTGTTTTCAATCATTAAATTAAAATATAAAGAAAATTTCTTTTTATTTGTTATTTGCGTTCAGTTGCATTCAACTCGCTTTTTTATTTTACTTGGGCATTTTTGCGACAAACCTTTACCGAGAAATCCCCTGATCGTGAAATTTTCTAAGAGACTAGCCGCCCGTGATATGTACCGGACATCCAAAATTTGAAGCAAATCTGATAATTCTGCATAAAAAGCCATTTTTTTTAAATTTAAGGGGGTTATCCTCTGTTTCTCCCTCTATACTTAGCTATTAAATCCTTGAAACTATTCGGAGATCCACCTTATCAGAAAGAACCTATATTTAAAATTTGAAATACATCGGATAATTCTGAATAAAAACCGACTTATCTAATTTGAGGGGGAAATAATTGCTTGCCCCCTCCTCTTTTTAATAGCATAAGAACCCCCATAACTAATGAGAAATACGTCTTATAATAAACCTATGACAAAAATTCGAGGTAAATCGGGTAATTCTGCATAAAAAGGCATTTATTTAACTAAGAGGGATTACTCCCCGTCCCCCCCTCTTTATACTTAGCCATTAAACCCTTAAAACTATTCAGGGATTTACCTTATCAGAAAGAATCTATATTTAAAATTTGAAATACATCGGATAGTTCTGGATAAAAACCGATTTATATAATTTGAGAGAGAGATAATTACCCGTCCCCCTCTTTATAATAAGCAAAAGAACCCCATAACTAATCAGAGATACGTCTTATCATGATGAACCTATGTCCAAAATTCCAAGCAAATCGAATAAGTCTGCGTAAAAAACTATTAATTTAATTTAAAAGAGGTTTCCCCCGTCTCCTTTTTTCTTAACCATTAAACTCCCAAAACATTTCAGGCATTATAGTATACTGTTTATAATCCTTATCAGAAAAAACCTATATATATAAACACGAGAGACGTTGTATGTTCTGCATAAAACCCGTTTATCTAATTTAGGTCGGATGGTGTGGGGGTGGTAATCATATTTCCAAAAATTGAATCAAAGCAGTTAATTCGGCATGAAAAACACATTTACCTAAATTAAGACCCTCCCCCCGATCCCCTCTATATATGTAACCAGTGAATCCCCAAAATCAATTCCTTGTCACTTTTTTTCCTGTAATTTCTTTCCTTGTCCACTTTTTTTTTTCAGAGTCCTTTTTTCCGCTTTTGTATTTTATGTCACTTTTTCCGATAACTTTTTTTCCCGTTTACCCACTTGCCTATTTCGTTCGTTTTAAAAAAAAAGAATTAATAAAACAAGGTGAAACTTGCACATAAAGCCTCGCAAATGAGGTGCGTTCGTACGATAACGAAGTTTTAAAAATATTGAGATCTTGCTGTTATAGTAGACAGTACTTCAAATATAGTATAATGGTCAAAATCTTTTTTTTTTTTTTTTTTTTTGGTAAATATGCATGGACATAAAACTTTTATTACACCTAAGCAACGTATACCATATTCATAAAAGTGAAATCTATACTAATAAAATAACAAATCGCTCTGTCTGTCTGCGTGTGTGTGTGTGTCTGCGATGGCTAGCAAAATCTATGGGACGTACGAAGCTCAAAATTTTTATGAGAGTAGCCCAATATCTCTCCTGATGCACCTGAGCTTCAGAATTTCGAAATTCTATTTATTAACTGAGTAATTAATTAAATTCCAAAGATCACTCTCATAAAAAATCGCCTTTTTTCTTCTTTTTTTCCCTTTATTTAGTTATGGTTGGTTGGTTGCATAAAATTTTCGCATAAATAATTAAAAAAGCTGGAACAGACCTTTAAAATTCATAGACTTGCAAACTGTCAGTTTAAATGATGATTTTTTATCACAGCGGTTGTAAACCATGGAGGAAAAAGATAGGTGGTGGTGAAGTAAACTGAAAAAAGGGTTGCAATATTAAACCACTTATCGCTCAAATTTTAATGTCCCAAAGAAAAGCATGTGGAAGGGATTTTGTATTAATAAGACGAATTGAAAGAAATGAATTACAGCTGAAGCATATTTTACGAAGAAATAGTAATTTTTTAAAATGGTCTTTTTTCTATTAAATTATTTATTTTTAAAAAATGTTTGCTTTTAAAATAATTGAAATTGATAAATTCGAAATAATTAAATGTCAAAATAAAATTAAATAAAATATTGAAAACATTTGATTTGAACTAAAAATTGTATTACTAAAAGTTTTCTTTTTTTTCAGAACTTTTTAATACTTTATAACGTAGATGAAAAAATGTTTTTAATTTAACAACATATTAATAACTCTATTTCAATATGTAAAATATATTTATGATAACATTCTTTTAAAATTATGGGCGAAAACTTAAATAACAAATATTAGTCTAAAATCTAGATTTCAGAGTGCAGACGATTTTAAGACATTAACGAAAGAATGTTAACTTTTCAAGCAAAATCTTAAATGATGCTTCTATATTGATATTTCAAAGTGACGGCTAGGTTACATTTATATTATATTTAAGTTACGGTAGGGTAATGTTAAGTCGCAGTTAGGTTACAGACAGATTATGGTTATGGTACAAAAGTTTACGGTTAGGAATTTGTCCACAGAGTCAACATTACGCATGCTTTGATTAAAAATATACACTTTTGTTAAATGGCTCTGAAATTATAATACTATATACCAATCTTTTATCATCGCGTATCGATTTCATTCACGGTATAGTCGGATTTAAGAGTGATATAATTAGTTTGAAATTCAAAATATTTCACTTGGGATTTCTATGCGAAAAAAATAATTAGTTACGTGATTTAACAGTGATTTTTACGGGTAAATATCAACACTTTAACACGAAACTAACGCAATCGTTGGATACATGTTCCCTCCCGTGTTTCTCATTGCTCATTTTAAGTTTTTTTTAGAGCTTAATATTAGTTGTTGTTTTTAAAACCGATTTTTCACAAAGTCAGTGGCTACGTATTTCAGACAATGCATTTCTGCATGTAACGAGTTAATGATAAATCATACAAATTTCAAGTTCGTTTAATATTGTTAATACGGACCCGGGCAACGCCGGGCGGGTCAGCTAGTAGTTGAATATAATTAAAACACGCCTCAAACAATAAATCCTCGCATATCATTATGTAGGGGAATATTTTGAGTAACCGTGTAAATTAATAATAAATATTTTTTGTAGCATAGATTGTAAAGACGGATGAACTGACAGACTGAACGACGAATATAAGTGCTAGTTATTTATATAATTACGGACGAACTTAAAATTATTCAGATCTTGATGTAATAGTACACAGTATTTCGGATACAGTATAGTAGCCAAAATCTTTTGTGTGTCCTTGTAAATACTATCTGCTTTCTTTTATACAGAAAATAACTTGTAACACTCTTCAGTAACAAATATCAATCTCATAAAATTTTAAATAGTTAATTACAATTAAAATGCGCACCAAACAATGTTCTCCCTATACCATTATGTAATAGAATACTTTTGTCTGGCCTTGTAAATCAATATCAAATGTTCTCTGCGCCGCAGATTATACAAAATGTATATTATAATATGTACCTCACAGATGCATATCAATTTTATAACATCATTAAAATGCATTTGAAACTTTTCCCCATTGACCGTAATGTAACGGAATACTTTTGATTGTATGTAATTAATCTATCCATCCGATTTTCATAAAATTTGAACGACAAAATTATCTAATAATTATATATTTTAAATTTCAAGCGATTAAAATGCATTTGAAACTTCTTTCCTCAGTGACCGTAATGTAACGGAATACTTTTGATTGTCTTTGTAATTGATCTATGCATCGGATTTTAATAATTATACATTTTAAATTTCAAACGATTTGGTTGGGTTTTGCGTTGTTATATGCGGACGGATGGACTAACAGACTGAACGACAACAATAGGTGCTACGTATTTACATAATTACGAACGCATCTAAAAATTGTTTGAAAGTAGTTCCTTTGGATTTGAAAACAAACTTAACAAAAGGATAATATACGAAAACTGTAACGTTTAAGGGTGTATTTCGATTCAAACTTGAATTCATTTTTTCTCTCAAATGCATCAAACTTTCAAAATCTCCTATTTGGAAAGCACACAAGGTGCCGTGATTGTCGATTCTTTGATAAATGTAAAAAATATTTTTAAAAAAGCAATTAAAAACGGCATTTCGAACCGATTTTTCCGAAGCGAGAGATCTGTGAACGAAAAAAAAGGGTCATACTGAGGTGGTAATTGTTTATAAATCAAATTCTAATTGATTTAGCGTAAAAAGACATCACACGGCACCTCACACATCCCTTCAAAAATCCCCTTAGCAAGTTTCATGTGTCTACTTTTTAAAATGTGTCTGAAATTGTATCGGAAAATTTCGAGCTGTTGAAGGTGGAAAAGCGTTTTTTCGAATACACCCTTAGGTTAATATCTTTCAGAAACTTAAATATAAATTAATTATATGCTTTTCAAACATACCTGGATTAAATGACTGCTTGAAGGAATCCGAAGATTTAAAAAATGATCTCGTATATCCATCTTTTTCATAATTTTCTTCTCTGAAGAGGATTAATATCAGTCATAGCGAAACGCACAATAAAAGAAAAAAACACCTTAGCACTACAGCAACTAACAACAGAAGCATGCGAGCATGTGTTTTTGTGTTTTTCCTGAAATTTGAGAGTTCAGCTCCGTTTCCAAAAAAAGAGCAAGAAACAGATGTAACTAATTAAGAGCCCCCCCCCCCCAATGGTGCAGTATTGAAAAACCCGAGACAGTGACAGGAAATGACCATTTCTTTTAGCCTTCGGCTGATTTCCAATCGTACAAATGAATGCAATCCTCTTTCAAAAGGAGTGACCGGTTTTCGTTAAAAGCTGATACTGTTACCATGTGTTGTTGGTGGTGATCGATAAGTAAGAAATAATTGTAAAAAAGCGAGAAAAGAGACTAAATCTGAAAAATATAGACCTAAGACAAATGCAATAAAATAGCCAGTTTAGCGTCCCACTCTGAGACATGTGTTAAAATTTTTACGTTCTAACATTACCACAAGAGTTTAAAATTCTAGGGGGGGGGGGGGGCTGGGTTGTGTGGGGTGGGCCCGGCCCACCCGGCCCCCCCGCTAGTTACGCCTATGTATTTATGTAATCATATACAGCTTTAAAAATTATCGGTACTTCCGTATTAGCAGGGCCGTAGCTAAGGGGGTGCTATGGGCGGATCAGCCCCCCCCTAAAATATTTTGAGCCCCCTCCCCCCTACCCTGGAAAAGATTCCAAGGTCACTCAATGAATTTCTGTTCCGAAAATTCAAATGGAATATCGTTTAAAAATCTAATTTAGTTTTGAAACCTTTTCACAGTTTTGCAAAGTTACTAAAATGCATCTAAAATAAGTGTTTCAACACTCCCTCATCCTATTTGTACATATGAAGCTAACATGATGGGCTATTTTGCACCAGTTATACACTCAAAACTTCATCATCATATACTTTTCTAAGCATTAAATGAAGTTATTTTAATAGTTTAATAAGAAACAGAGTACCTACAATATGAACATGCACTAATTTATCTTTCTGCGTCAGAGAGAGAGAAAAAAAACTATGAGCCCCCCTATTGTTCGCTACGGCCCTGCATATTAGACGCAAGATAGCAGTTATTAGCCAAAGATTTCGCCAAAGAATAAAATTGCATTCTCAGTTTTTAAAAACAACTAAGAAAATATGACACCCAGATATTCTTTAAAATACATTTTTGTAAAGGTTAATTGATGTATATCTTGTAAAGTAAGCTTACTACGAACTAAAAGTCACTAAATTCATAGATAAAAACGAAATAAAACCAACAGCATTCAACGGGTTTTATAGCCGACGATATATTGACATAACAGGTTTTTAATTACTATTTTTTTCAGTTGCTATGAAAAAATGACAACTAAAATATACAGTGATCTGTTATTTTCCATGGAGAAAAGAGATAGATGGAGGTGCAGTATGCGATTAAAACGGTTTGATGAGCGTTATTCTTCCAATATAAGTCTCTCATTCGGCCCAAACAAAACAATCACATGGAACAGAGACCGAATTTTTTAACATCATTTTTTCTCTAAATGAAAAAGATCTGAATATATTTTAGCATTATAAAATAGCAATTCTTTGTATTATAAATTAAAATTGCATCGCTAAAAGTTTTTCTTTTTTGTGAAAGCACGCCGTTGTGTTTGATGCAATGCAGCGAATTTTAGAGTTACATTTTTGGCGTCACCTCCAGCCACTAAACTGCATCTCTTATTATTTTTTCTTTTTTACTCTATGGCTTTTTTTTTTCTCATTTTCCCACATAAATGCGATACTCAAGTTGCCACCATTAGAGAAATTGAACCAAAAACTACAAAAAAATTAATATCTCAAAAACAAATTGAGATACAGTTTTCTAACAAACGGCATTTAAAAGTGCATTTTTTTTCTCTAAACGATGGTATAAAGATTGAAAATGTGCAATGTCTAGAAGTTTAAAAATTTGCAATTGCGAAAATTGCAAAACCGAAATTTCATCGGAAAGTGTTGCCATTTAAAACATGACGTATGCGTTACGCACAGATACGTTTGGCCTTTATTATATAGATGTATTAGAATTCTTTTGTGTGGCCCTGTAAATGAATTATTCTTTTAGCTGCATATTTTAGTGCTTTTCGTAGATGCAAATAAATGTGAATATCTTTGTCCGGGTGTAACATCTTTAAAATTAATTTGAAACGATTTTCCCCCATTGGTCTTAAAATAATCGAAAACTTTTGACTGTCCCTGTAAATAAACTAATCGTGGTAGAAACTTCATTTTTAATAGGGTTTGTGCTTGTGTAAACTTCAATAACATGCTGAAATTTCATTGTAATCCGAATATATTTACGAGAGTTAGGGAGCGGACAGACAAACCGAATGCATAAATTTTTTTCAATTTTGTTGAAAAGTGTTAATAAAAATTACTGTAAAAAAGAAACTTTTAATAATAAAATTTTTAGTTCGTATCAAATGTTTTCAATTTCTTATTTAATTTTAATTTGAAATTTAATAATAATAATAATAATTTCCCAATTTCAATTATTTAAAAAGTAAACAATTCTTTTAATAAATTATAATAGAACAAAGACCATTTTAAAAATTTCCTATTTCTTAAAATATGCTCCAGCTGTAATTCATTTCTTTCAATTCTTCTTATTAATACAAAATCCCTTCCTTATTTGGATGCTTTCCAATTTTTCACGTGCTTTTGTTTAAGTCATTAAAATTTGAGCGATAAATGGCTTCATATTGCAAACCTTTTTTGAGACTTACTTCACCTCTACCTACCTCATCCCTCCATGATACATTATCTGTTTATTTTTACAGCTTTTACCTAAGCTGTGTGAAAAAATATTCTTTTTGTTTTTGAGTTGTGATTCGAATATCTAATTATTATTGGTATTATTGTCTTCTACTGCTGGTATACATGGGTGACGTATACACATACGCCATGATCATCCGGCGCCAAAAACCCGGTAACGCATTATAATTTTTTTTTTTTTTTTTTTTTTTTTTTTAAGCAAATGTAGAATTTAGCTTGGCTAGGATCCAGGAAGTGTAAATGACTCTTTTTTTATTATATATTTTTTTATATTTATGTTAATACAGTAGAACCCCGTAAATTCGGACCCTGTTAATCCGGATCTCCGGATACTCCGGATTGATTTGGTCATTTTTTTTTCAAGTTTGAGAAGCGATTGGCTAATTTGCATAACCTTAATTTGTTTCATCATCATATTCTGAATTTAAAAAAAACTTTTTCTGAAATCTTTTCGGAAAAATTAAGCAAAGAAACATTTTTACTGTCTGTAATTATTCAATAAGTTTAATATAAAGGTGATTTCTGTAAGTATGTTTTATTTTATTCCATTTTTTTTCTTATTCTCCGGATAATCCGGATTGGGTCTGGTCCCAGTTAATCCGAATTATCGGGGTTCTACTGTAATTTTTTTTTCTTGTGTGTGTGGTTTAATTAAAAAAAAGGAATTTTTAAATTATCAATTTATTTTATAGAAATCAGCTCTTAGCCGGGGAGGCAAAATTTTCATTCGGTCAATGAGGTGTCGTACCCCCCCCCCCCTCTGTTGTTGTAAGTGATTTTATGATTTTTAGTCCGTATCACGCAATCGGATATCAGAAACTCAACAGGCGTGAGGGTTATTCTTTCGGTCTTCGGTGACTTATCAGGCCGGATGAATACCGATGCACCTAGTGACATATCGAAGGTGGGCGATAGAAATTTAAAAAGTACAAATTTATATGAGTACCCAAAAAATGCGGATAACAGGAGTTTTCAACCAGATTGGATGAAAAAATTTAAGTGGCTGGAATATTCCAAGAGCAGAGATGCTGTATTTTGTTATCCTTGTCGACAGTTTCCTCATTCGGGGACTAAAGAAAATCCATTTATCTCAGCCGGTTTCCGGAATTAGAAAAAAGCATTGTCCAAGGACAGAGGGTTTCAAAAGCATGCTTCGTCACAGAATCATATAATATCAATGAGCATGTGGACAGAAAGAGAAGAACGTGAAAAGATGAATTTAAGTGTGTCATCTTTGGTATGTAACGATGTTCTAGAAAAAAAAAACCGATATTATGTTCAATCTATTGCAGAAATCGTTCAATTCTTAGTTATAAATGAACTTTCATTACGTGGTACGTATGATATAGATGAACACGGAAATAAGTTTATTTCAAAACCTTTTTAAATACACAATCAAAAAGGACATTTAACTTGCAGAATGTGTCAAATCAGTGCCAATTAATGCAAAATACACTTCACCTGAAATACAAAATGATGTAATACAAATCCTTGCTGAAATAGTGTCAGAAGATATATCAAATGACATTAACAATGCTGATGTTCCCTGGTTTTCGATTTTGGAAGACGGAATGCGTGATAGAAATAATAGAGAAAATGTTGCATTAGGAGCAGTGGCGTAGCTAAGGGGGGGGGGGGGCAAGGGGGGCGTCCGCCCCGGGCGCCGAGGATTAGGGGCGCCAAACTGAGAGAGGTTCAAACCGAAATTATCTCAGTTTGATAAAACTTAAAATTGTTGATTTAAAAAAAATTCTTTTGTGCGAATGTTTTTTTAGTAATATATATTTTTTACATTCAAATAATGAAGAAAGAAAATACTTCTGTAAATGTTTTTAGGGATGACTCAACACAGTTGGTATCCAAGATAATTATGTACGTAATCTTAAGTGCATTGTAATTTAATAGGGGGCGACAAATTAAGAGGAGCTTTAAACCGAAACTATTTCACATACTTTGAAGATAAATAGGAATCGTTGACCTTTCCTTTTGTGTGTATGAATGTTTTGAAAAAATCCAATAAAGGTGGGAGGAAAGGTTTCTAGTTGTCAATTGTTCATGGAGGAGGTTTCCAACGGTCTAGCCACCAGTTTATAAATTAAAAGACCTGTTGGCGATCTCAATTTACGTTTCTGGTATCAAAAGAACATCGTTCATTTGTACAGTAGCTAACCCTCCCATAGATTTTTCCAACCGAATCGCGAATGATTAAAACCTTTATTGTATTAAAATGTTAAAAAAGGAAAACGAATCTTCGAAAATGAAGCTCTGAGAAGGGTCCCCACTGTCTTCGGCAGTGTAGACTGGACCTACTACGCACGCATCTCTCTCTAACCACTAAAAAATTGCATTCAAATTTATCTTTCTCTAAATTTAAAGTAATGCCCGGTAAGTGCCTGAGCCAACTTTCTGTGCCTGCGTATTGCAGGCGTTCTCTGCATTTGCACGCGCTGGAAAATCTGAAGAGAATGGTAATTTGATTTGAGTGAAAATTCCGCAGTGAAAGAAAAAAAAAATCAGGTCCATGAAGTCTCAGATTAAAATCCCCCCCCCCCTCCCGGCTGTGGAAAGTAGAACTAAAAACTGCAAGACAATCGAAAACCAGATTAAATAAACAAAACTTAATTGAAAACTTGGTCCATAGAACCCGAGGTAAGAATGGGCACCCTTTGCTGGAAACTGCTGTAAAATCTTAAGCTAATATGAATGAATCAATCCCCGTTGAAATCAGGTCTATTGACCTATAGAATCCGAGAAAAGAATGTATCGATAATGTTCGGTAATTGTGGTAAAAGAAGTCTATCTTTTGAAAACTACAGTTGGCAAAAAAAGTATTTGTACACTCTAAAATTTTTAATTTTTTACTAAATAAAAACAGATATTTTGTCAAAAATAGTTTTAATACAGTCTGTTTACCGTGCGTTTTAAATTACACAACAGAAAATTTCGATAAAGATGTAAAATAATTTTCTAATGGGAAAAGTTTAAAAATTTCTTGCAAAAAAAGTATTTGTACATTTCTCCATCCTGATATGTACTGTGTTTTATAGTGTTTATGGTTCAAAGGACTACTTTTACAGAAGCTGTTAATAATTTTTAAGTTCATATTATATTTGTCTGACATTTAATTTAATTTGCTCTTGAAGTAATTGAATATAGAACCTAATACTAGAGAGGCACCTCTAGATATATGAAATCCTATGATTGAGCATAATAAAAATTTAAATACGCAACAAGAATTTGTAAAAGCTATTAAATTACCATTTACAACTATTGGATGTATAGTGAGAAACTATGAATAAATTAAAAGAATCGAAATTCAATGAAAACCAGGACTTCTTAGCAAACTAACAATGAGGGAAAAAGAGAGTGTTGTTAAAAAAGCTTTAAAAATTCCTGTGCGTTCGGTTCAAAAATTTGCTGGAGACCTTGCGACATCTTCTCGCATCAGAGTAATACCTCAAACAATAAAAAATATTCTTCTCAATGCAGATTTAAAAGGAAGAACCTCAAGGGAAAATCCATTCATCAACGAAACAAATAGGCGAAAACGCATAGTATTCGCTTTCGCATACAGAAGTAAATCATTGGATTTTTGGAAAACAGTAATTTTTTCTGATGAGGAAAAATTCGGAATTTTCTTACCATCAAGCATTCGAAAAAATTGGCGTAAAAATAAAACTGTTCTAGATCCAAAACGTATACCTCAAACTATCAAGCATGTTGGGGGGAATATTATACTTTTGGGGTGTATAGCTTCTAATGGAGCAGGACATTTAAAATTTTTTGACAATGGAAGGACAGGTTTAACATACAGTAATGTGTCGCGCCATAATTTATTAAACTGTGCCAAGAAATTATGCATAGAGGAAGCTTTTCACTTTCTGCAGGATAATGACCAAAGCATACTGCTGTGATCACCAGCACATGCTTACGACAATACTCGAAGACGACTGGTAATTCCTCTAAAATCTCTAGACTTGAATCCAGTAGAAAATTTGCAGATGCTATTGGATGCAAAAATCCGAAAAAAAAATATGTATTAGTAAAAAACAGTTTTAAAGAAGCTCTTATTGTGTCATGGAATAACATTAACCAGACCACTACAAAAAAGTTGGTGGAATCTATGTCATACCATCTAGAAGTAGTCATAAACGTTAAATGAATTCGCACAAAATATTAATTTGTATCATTTTACTAAATTTTCCTTAATTATATTACATTAAGATAGTGTACAAATACTTTTTTTGCATTATAATTTTGTATATTTGTTTATTATAATGTAAAAAATCGATTCGTTTAATTTTGTTTCTGCTTCTATAATATTATAATGCATTAAATTAATGTATTACAGTATTTTTTGCTTAAATCTTTTGTTTAATTTCATTATAATTTAAAAAAATGAAGTGTACAAATACTTTTTTTGCCAACTGTATGTTTTTAAATGTAAATAAAGAGGATAAACTCTTGTAGGCGAACTTTTAACTCATATCATGGGACTATTTCCACAGAATACATTAATCTTCAATTAAACTGATAAAATGCTTTTAAATTATATTTTTAGCGTTTGGCAACGTTTAATAATTAAGGCAATTGTCTCGCTGCCATATAAACTCCGATCAATCGATTTTCAGAAATTAAAAATGGAGGAAGCGATCGGAAAAAAGATCTATTTTTAGTTTGTTTTTAATGTATGTACGTCTCTGTAATTTTATTTCTTCTAACTTTTATACTGTCGCCATCATTTTTTTTTTAAATTAAGATAAATTACTAACCCAAATTTTTTTATAGACGCTTTGCATTGACGTCACAGCAACGACTAATACTCTAATCAAGTGGACATCTGGAGCCCACACAGAATGTCATAACAACCCATTTGCCATTTAAAACACACATAGTTTTTCTGTTTAATTTTGATTTTCCTTATTTTTGCATTATTTTCCTAAGTATTTAAAAAAAGGAAGCTCAAATCATTATGTTTACAAGTGACAGATACCACATTTGCCTAAGTTTGGGAGCCAGATGAAACATTTGACCTCATGTGCAAGAGGTCTATACACGAGTATAAAACTTTTTTTGCATGTGCTCTGAAAATTTCAAATCCATATCTTAGTTTTCTCAATTTTCGTTGATTAGTTAAAATTGTTAATTTCTTTTGTTTCGGCTGTGAAATCTGGCTCAGACGTACGCGCGATATAGCTATTTCGTGAAAAAAAAAATCGTTTTTTGATTAGTTTTGAATTATAATAGTCTCCGTTATATCAAAAATTTGAAATCTAAGCTTCATGTGCATTAGGATCTGCCTTGGACTACCCTCACACAAATTTTCAGACTTGCACCTGTGGTAAATAATTCTGGCTATTTCCGTCACACGTATAGCGTGGTTTTCACTCTGATTTTGGTGTTCTTAGCATTCCATATGATTATTTTCGTGTAACGGGAACGTTTGTGAACCATTACAAAATGCAAAAAAATCAAGCAAATATATAATTTTTTGAAATTCCACTTTTCTGTCGAATTGGCATTGAGTAAAAGCCAAATTATATAATGTGGACGATTTATCATCCAATTTCCCCTTTTCATATCATAAAAAAGACTTATTAGGAGTTTTCAGTCTTCCAAGTACGACCAGTACAAATTGCAATTTTTATCATTTCAAAAGTTTAATATATTTTATGAATATTTAAATTCAGTGCATATGCATTAAAGAAAGCTATATCTACATTTATCTATGTAAGAAATTAACGTGGAGATTAATGTAAGAAAAGAATTTGATTCGGAAACCTCTTTGTAAACGAAACACGTTTGTTTATTTCATCTCTGCATCTTGTAATCATCTTCGCAAGTTCGATCGGATGTGCCTCGAGCTACTTACGTCAATTTCGGGACCCACATATTCGTAACTTAGCCAGTGTTGAATTCAGACATTTCGGGGAGGAACTTCAGTGGCTCCGAGGAGAACATTGAGTTCTAAGGGGAGAAGGGGGAGCTGTACTTTGACTATTGAAAACAAAATCTCAAATTTTCCGGGGCGGGGGCACTTTATTGCTCAGGAGGAGGGGGATTCCCCTTAACGGGCCACCATCTGTATTCAACACTGATCGAGGCTTGTGTAGTCACCTCGAATGAAGAAAATTTAATCTTTTTCGTGCGTGTTCTAGCTAATATTTTGGAGAATGTAATATTTTCCAACAGGAATCGAAGGTAAAAATTTGAAGCAACAATTAGTTTAATTGCATAATTAGTTCTTCATTGACCAGTGGCCTCAAGAACCTCGCAATTTCCGAGATCTGTGACGTACAAGGCTTAGACTATAAACGAAGAGGAATTGTCCAAACGTCAGCATTTCTCTTAAGTTACTCTCTGAATTTAATGGTGAACGTAATAAATCTTGTACTTGGAAACAAAGTTACCAGGAGTAAAACAGAATTTAGATTAGAAGATTTAAAGTAAGAAAAAAAAATTTAAGGAATTTAAGTTTTTGAAATTTAATTTTGAATTTTAAAAGCATTTTTACTCTTGGCATTCCGTAGTCTCCGCTGTGGAGACACCTTTCCTTCCAAAATTCGTTTTTGTCATCAGTAATAAAGTAAAATAAAATTTGCCTTATTTAACCATTTAACGCGCAGTGTTGCCGGGTCGGCAACACCTAAAGTTCCCCCTGTTTAGAGACACAAAAACTCCGTGAATATTTCAAAAACTACTCTAATGGCTACTTTAAATCTTTCTCATGAGTTCTAGATGGCAGCACCACAGAGATCAAACTCTACTGTTTTTAAATAATAGGTAAAATGTTTTACTGTAATACGCGCTTCACAGCAATGCCCTTCTCACTGCGCTTATCAATGCTTTCCTTATGGGAGGTTACCACTTTGGCAACAGCTGTATAATTAAAATGGTTAGTGCAATCTTTACAAAACGATACCCGTGTACTCCTCTAAGCCTAAATAGATTGCCTATTTTTTTTTTCTTTAAATTCCAACTTTAAAGAGTAGTGCGCCGGAAAGGGTTAATCGGAACATTTTTGAAATTGTGTGCTTCAAGGAAAGTTTTTTTTAAAAAGTGCTGTTGGCCAAATAAAATTTGTGTAAGACGCCGGAGTCCGAAGGGTTAATTCTTATCTTTTTCATCTATCGATGTGAAGTATACATCTCTCTCTACAGATATCTGATCAATGTCATGCAACCGAGGTAATTTATAAACGAGTTGGATGTGATTGAGCGTATTTTAAAGGTTTATTAAGATTTCGATCAAATTCATTAAAAATCTTGATCAGTCATCCTTTTTTCAAAATGGTGACCCAGATTTCAAAGGGGGAAAAATATATATACATATATATAATTTTACTTATTACATAATCACTAGGCCCAGGTAGATAGATTGAAAAACATTGTTTTAATTTCCCCTCTATCTTAAAAATGATTGAGTACAGGATTTAAAATTTTGTAGCGGCTACCATTTTGAAGTAGAATATTATTTTTTCCCCTACTTGGCCTTAATTAAAGAGTTTTAGAAAATATGTTTTTTTTTTTAATTCATTATTTTCATTGTTGCTACACCCATACGTTTAAAACCACAGACATATCCCAGACCGTTCCGCTAAATTTTGAAATTCCCATTCAAATTTAGTACTAACGAAAACTACAAATATTCTGTAGTCGGTTTCCTCGCATTTTAGTTTTCGTGTGTTTGAATAAAATTAGCTGAATCCTTAATTATAAGGAAGAGTGAAGCTATTTTTCCTTGCTGGAAGTCAAAGACAATTTGTTTCATCTTGAAGAAAAATAATTCGGTTTTTTTTACGTAGTAGTGGGAAGAGGGGGGGGGGGAGGGCGCTTCTTCCTGCCCCGGGCGCCAAAACCCATAGCTACGCCACTGATTAGGAGCAAGATACGTAAAGGACGGGAAAATAAAAGAATCAATTATCGCAATAAAAACATGTTCTGACTTGGATGCAAAAACATTTGCTGATTTAACTTTAAAGATCCTTCATGATTGTAATTTAGATAATTCTAAAATTTTGAGTCAATGTTTTGATGGTGCTTCAGTCATGAGCGGTGAAAAAGGAGGAGTCCAAGCTATATTGCAGAAACATCTTGATAGAAATATCCCATATGTACATTGCTGCAGCCACAGACTTCATTTAGTAATTATAAAAGCAATAAATGATGTAAGTGAAACCAAACAGTTTTTTGATCAGTGTTTCATGCTGTACAATTTTTTGAGAAAAGGTAACATAGCTAAGAAATATGAAGGTCAATCCCTTGTTCGTTTATTAGAACAGCGATGGAGTGGACATTTACATGTTGCAAAAATTGTGTATAACAATTATAAAAAAATTCTGAATACTCTAGAAGAAGTAAAACTGGACAGAAAACAAGATGGAGTAAACATTGCAGAAAGCACTGGTTTGTTAACGATAATGAAAACTAAAGCTTTCAAATTCTGCTTAATATTTTTGAAGAGAATTCTTGAAACGCTAGATCCTGCAAACCAATTATTGCAAAAGCTAGAAACTAGTTTAACTGATTCTTTAAGAATTGTAGATTCTACAATAGATTCACTTACTTGTTTAAGGTCAGATGAAATTTACGAAGAAATTTTAAATTTGATGTCCACTGAATTTGTTGTTGAGGAAGAGGAAGAAGAAATATACAGGGTGATTATAATTAAAGTCCGAGTTTCAAAACGCTCTAAAAAGCGAACCACTCGTTAGAATGGCGTCAAAATTTAACAGCGTATTATTGAAGAAGGGGGAAAGAACATGAACTAAAAAAAAGTTCCAAATTTTAGCCACAGATGGCGCTGTAAATGTCAGAATTTCGACTACAAAGGACAAATCGTAAAACAACGGCTAAGGCGTAAGTTACACGATATAAACCAACTGTATTGTTCAGTGAGCATGACTATACGCGTGTGATACTGTTAGTTACGTAAGCCCGTCCACCACGGCAAGGTCGTATCACATCGGATGGGAAAAATCGGTTTTTAATTGTCCTAAGGCCAAAAAACGCATAAAAAGCATCTCTCCAATCGGTTTTTAATTGTCCTGAGGCCAAAATCCGCATAAAAAGCATCCATCTAACCGGTTTTTAATTGTCCTGAGGCCAAAAACCGCATAAAAAGAATCCATCTAACCGGTTTTTAGCTGTCCTGAGGCCAAAACCCGCATAAAAAGCATCCATCTAGCCGGTTTTTAATTGTCCTGAGGCTAAAAACCGCATAAAAAGCATCCACCCAATCGGTTTTTAAGTTTGGCGAAACTGGCGCAAATCGGGAAACAGCATGTTCCACAACCGATCGAAGTGTATCCGGGGTCAAGTTCAGAATGTGTTGCGCAATGCGTGTCTTTAATTCAGCTACGTTGGCAATCGGAGTACTGAACACAATATCTTTCAGATAACCCCACAGCCAGAAATTCTCTTACAGCGCTTACAGCGTTATTTGTCACTCAGATTTGGAACTTTTTTTTTGGTTCATGTTCTTTCCCCCTTCTTCAATAATACGCTCTTAAATTTTGACGCCATTCTAACGAGTGGTTCGCTTTTTAGAGCGTTTTGAAATTTGGACTTTAATTATAATCACCCTGTATTCAAAAAAGCGAAGAAAAACCACTTCTACAAAACTCGGAGATTATTTAATTGTAGAAACTACAGGTGCTAGCTCGAATATTGATGAAACATTACATCTAAAAGCTATTTATTTTGAAACTTTAGATACAGTATTAAATGAAATGAAAAGGCGGTTTAATAATAACGATAAGTTACTTCTAGCGCTGTCAAGTGCAGAGCTTGATATGGATTTAAATAAAATGAAGATATTAGAAAATTATAATGTTAAGCTTCCATCTAAAGATGAAATAATTGTTGCAAAGAATTTCATAAAAAGAACCATTGAAGAAAATCCAAACACCGTTGTATTTAATGAACTTTTTAAATTATAGGGTTGCATTTGAAGACACTTATAAACTATTAGCAACTGTTAAAACTTTTGGATGTAGTACTGTACTGCAATATGTGAATCAACATTTTCAGCCCTTACAAGAATAAATCGTCCACAAAGACTAACAATGTCTCATCAAAGAATGGTGTATTTGAGTTTTCTTGCGTTTGAAAAAGAAAGAACAAAAACAATCAATATGGAAGTTTTCCTAAAAAATTTAATGAGAAAAAGAATAGAAGACTTCAATTGTTTTAAAGCAGGTGAACTTCAATTTGTTGACATTACTTTATTCCTTTTAAATCTACTTTTTTCAGTTTTTGTATATAGTATACACTACAAGGTTAGTTTTCACATTTATAATGCTTATATAACCATTCGTATTTATATATCTATTTAACTTAAATATTTTATATTGTTTCATGTATCCATTAAAGCATACTTCATTATATTTTTCCAAATTGGTTTTAAAAAAATTCCATTTGTTGCAAAAGTGTGTTTGCTACATGTACTATTGTTTGTTTTTAGCTCACAGGCTATCATAGCCTGAGAGCTTATGTGCCCGTCCGTTCTGTATGTACGTTCGTACGTTCGTATGTTCGTTCGTGCGTAACGCGATAACTCATGATAAAAATATCGGATCCACTTGAAATTTTGTATATAGGTATATCCTGATAAGGCGCTTCCCTGATTAGTTTTTGGCGTTCATTCGATATGTATAAGAGGGGGAACAGGGGGCTCATGCCCTCCCCCCCTTAATTGATATAAACGGGATTTTCATGCAGAATTAATAGTTTTCGTTCAAAATTTAGATATAGGATTATTCTGATGAGGCGATTCCGTGACTGTTATTAGGTGTTCATTGAATAAGTATAAACAGGGGGAACGGGGGGCTCATGCCCCTCCCCTTAATTGATATAAACGGGATTTTCATGCAGAATTAAGTTTTCGTTCAAAATTTAGATATAGGATCATTCTGATGAGGCGATTCCGTGACTGTTATTAGGTGTTCATTGAATAAGTATAAACAGGGGGAACGGGGGGCTCATGCCCCTCCCCTTAATTGATATAAACGGGATTTTCATGCAGAATTAACAGTTTTCGTTCAAAATTTAGATATAGGATCATTCTGATGAGGCGATTCCGTGACTGTTATTAGGTGTTCATTGAATAAGTATAAACAGGGAGAACGGGGGGCTCATGCCACCCCCCCCTTCCTTAATTGATATAAACGGGATTTTCATGCAGAATTAACACTTTTCGTTCAAAATTTAGATATAGGATCATTCTGATGAGGCGATTCCGTGACTGTTATTAGGTGTTCATTGAATAAGTATAAACAGGGGGAACGGGGGGCTCATGTCCCTCCCCTTAATTGATATAAACGAGATTTTCTTTCAGAATTAACAGTTTTCGTTCAAATTTTAGATATAGGATCATTCTGATGAGGCGATACCGTGGCTGTTATTAGGTGTTCATAGAATAAGTATAAACAGGGGGAACGGGGGGCTCATGCTCCTCCCCTTAATTGATATAAACGGGATTTTCATGCAGAATTAACAGTTTTGGTTCAAAATTTAGATATAGGATCATTCTGATGAGGCGAGTCCGTGGCTGTTATTAGGTGTTCATTGAATAAGTATAAACAGGGGGAACGGGGGTTCTAATGCCCCTCCCCTTAACTTGTGTAAATGGATTTTTCAATCAGAATTGTCAGATTTCGTTCAAATCTCTGAATAGTTTTGGAAGTTTAATGGTTAAGTATAAAAGAGGGTGATAACTCCTCTTAAATTATATAAATGCTAAATGGGTTTTTATTAAGAATTATCCGATTTGCTCTGAATTTTGGATATAGGTTTTTTAATATGATAAAGCACGTACTTGATAGTTTAGGAGGTTCAATGATTAAGTATAAAAAAGGAGAAAGGGGAGAGCTGTTACCCCTTTTTAATTTTTTTTTTTTCGAACGGAATTAACGAAAATACAAGGCTGTAATGTACAATTAGTATGCGTAGCCTGTGAGCTCAATGCCATCAGTTTAACTGGGCAATATTCTTTTTTATTATTATTTTGTTTTCGTGTTACATGAAAAATGCAGTTCGTTGCAATTTGGTATTTTAGCATTTTGCTATAAAGCGTTTTTTCTGAAGAATTTTTTAATCCTGTTTTGCTTCTAGTATAAAATAAAGTTTTAAGTATTCATATTTTGCCTCGTGTTTGAAGTTTGAGTCATGGTATTTCAAATTAAAGAATTTTTTTAATAGTATACTCAATTGCAAATGTTTTTAACATTTGACTGTGCATAAAAATAATTTTAAAATTCTTTATCTATGAGTGAATTTGTTTATGCTTTTATTATATAACAATAATTGAAGTTCTCTTTTTGTTAAAAAAAGATCATGATTAGAAATGAAGATTACAACTCGTTTTAAATAGGTGAAATGCGAGCATTTTAATTACTTTTGACATATTATTTATATTATATTATATCAGCATTAGTTATATATGGAAAATATTTATTCTGTAGCGTTTTCTATTACTAGCATAGATCAAACTTATAATTAATTTTATCATAAATATTATCTTATGATAAACATTTTGTTGTATATTGGAATATTTCTAGTTTAAATTAAAAAAAAATATATATAGTCCTTGATTTATGAATGGTAATCAAAGAAAAATGCCAATAGCCAATTCAAATGTACATGCTTTTAATTTTTGAATGAACAAGTAATAATTTTAAATGCAAAATACAACTTTGATTTTGTTAATGTTTTTATTGTAAAAGAATGAAACTTAAGCTTCCTTGAGGGCAGATTAAAAAAAAAAAGATTAAAGGTTGCAACTATTTCGAAACAAGTGAACTGTAAGCTTTTATTTACTTGTTGACATCATCATTTATTTCACCAGTATAAGTATTAGAGATCGAACGCCAATTCTTTTGCGTTTTCGACCAAAATTCTGAGTTTTACGAAAATTCGTTTTTGACGAAAATTCTATAACCTATATATTTAAACCTATGAACTTCTTTTTTTATAATTATCTGTCATGAATTATTCAAGATAAACTATAAAGATAGCAATACATATATATGACTAACTTTTTCATGTGCTTTTTCAAAAAAGCAGATTTAATGTTATTAGAAAATTTTAATTCGAAAATGCAGAGGCATTTCAATTACTCTGTCAGAAAGTTCTAGTATGACAGATAGGGCCGTAAGTTAAGGATATGCTGGCTCAGCCCCCTCCCCCACCCCCAACTCTTAAAGCATTTTGAGCCTCTCTTAGAAAAGATTTCATGGTTACTCAATGAATTTCTTTTTTGAAAATCCAAATGAAATTCTGCTCAAAAATCTAATTTAGTTTTGAGGCTTTTTCAAAGTTTTGTAGAAATACTAAATTATAACTAAAATAAGTTTCAACACTCGCTCTTCCTATTTGCACATACGAAGCTAAGATGTTTAATTTTGCACTCGTTATACACTCGAATTTTTCATCAGCTTATTCTTCTCTTAGTTTAAAATGAGGTTATTACAACAGTTTAATAAGAAACATAGTATACATACGATATGAATATGCACTAATTTATCTTTCTACATCAGAGTGAGAGAGAGAAAAAAAATGAGCCCCCCCTACATTTTCTTGAGCCCCCCCCCAATTATTCACTTCTGGCTACGGACCTGTTTTTTCATCCGGACAATTCAGGCCCGTGTGAAATGGGGGGGAGGGGGGCCACCCCGTCCGAGGAAATTGAAGGAGCACAAAATTTATTCTACCTATACCAATTTCTTTTTTTTTTATTTCCTGCTATCTTTACAAGAAGAAAGTATTGGATTTGTATAAATTTTCGAGTTCCGGTTTTCGACGGATTTTACACATTTTAGGGGTCAGATTCCAATAAAAACATGTTCTTATAAAATATCTGTCTGTGAAATATATTTTGTGGGTGCTCCATCTCAAGAAAAAATACACGGAATTTAATAAAATTTGATATTTAGGTAGCCCCTGATATAAATTTTTGCTGATTAGTTTTGGCGTAAATCGCTCAGCAGGTGGCGCTGCTATGCTGCATTTTTTACGATTTACGCAACAATTATAAGAAGTAATGCACGAATTGTAATAAAAATAAAAATAGTATAGTCTCATAGGTAGTCCCTGATATAAACTGATGCTGATCAGTTTTTGGTGTAAATCGCTCAACAGGTGACGCTGCTATGCTGCATTTTTTACGATTTATGCAACAGCTATATTTTAAGAATTAATGCACGGATTGTAATATAAATGTATATAGTATAGTCTAATAGGTAGTCCCTGATATAAACTGATGCTGATCAGTTTTGGTGCAAATCGCTCAACAGGTGTCGCTGCTATGCTTCATTTTTTACGATTTACGCAACAGCTGTATATGAAGCGCGCGGATAAATAAAAATTCTAATAAATCCTCTAATAAAAATTTAGATTTAGGTAGCCCCTGATATAAATTGATGCTGATCAGTTTTTGGTGTAAATCGCTCAACAGATGGCGCTGTTATGCTGCATTTTTTAATGGTTTATGCAACACCTGTATCTCAAGAACTACACACGGATTTTAATAAAAATTTATATTTAGTTAGTCCCTTATTTAAACTGACGCTGATCAGTTTTTGATGTAAATCGCTCAACAGGTGGCACTGCTATGCTGCATTTTTTTTACAGTTTACGCAACATCTGTATCTCAAGATATGTATTAAAGCTTGTGTAAAATTTCTAGAAAAAGGAATCGGAAACTTCAGTTGGCGAGATGAAATCGAAACAGTTTTATATTTTATGCAGTGTTAAATTAAGGGAGTGGCCCAGGGGAATATACCCCCCCCCCCCGGAAAATTTGAAATTTTGTGTTTTCAATGGTCCAAAAGTACAATCCCCCCCCCGGAACTCTATAATGTCTCCCCCCGGAGCCACTGATGTCCCTCCCGGAGAAAAGTGTCTGAATTCAACACTGATTTTATGGACCAATAAATTTGTATAATATTAATTAATCCATAGACAGTGCATAAAGAAGTAATAAATATTGCTTACAAATGCTATAAAAATGTATAAAAAATCTTTGGCTAATTAATCTTTTGTAATATGTACACGTCTTTTTTCATATTAAATAAGTTTGTATTTATACACAAAACAAAGTCTGTGCTTTATTATTCCACATAACATTTAAAAAACATATAAATTAAGATCTATACGCAATAAAAAATTCTCAATTTAAATATAATTACAAGTAAATAGCTTTATATTAAAGCCTAAAAAACATCACTCACTTGTGGAGCACGGAATAAACTAATTTTTTTTTTCCTTCGTATTTTTCTTACTATTATAGCCTGTTTTACATCCAGGAACACAGCACTTATATCCCATCTTAATTTATTTTATGATATATCAATATGAAACATAAAGGATTGAAATAAAATATCTTTTAATTCAAACATATGCATCTTAAGCATACAATCTTATTGAAATACCGCTAAAAAACCAGCCTACATCGTATCGCATCCCCCTCATTATTTACCAAAATTTCACTTTGTATTTTCGAAGAGTCATGCGCATTAAGTTTCCCTCCTGTTTCTTATTCCTTGTTTTTTATGAATGCGAGTTAAAAAAGTATGGTTTATAAATGAACTGTTTTAATAATATCTGTGTACAAAAAGAACTGTGAGATGCGTTTTAATTTGTGAAATTAAACTGTTTTTAAACGAGAGATGACTTTAATTTTTGAGTTGAGTGAAAAATAATGATTTCGAATACTGGATAAACATATGTTCCGTCGATACATAGTTCCGAATTTATTTATTCGGAAACCATGTGATTAAAAAGTGTTTTCCATTTTTCAATAAAAGCGAATTTTTAAATAAAACTTTCAAAAAATTCCATGAAATTCAGCATTTTAAACTAATTTTCCGGACGCCACTGCTAATTGCTCCCTCATGATGACATTTCTGTGACTGTCAAGTCCTAAATATTATCGTAAAATGCTAACTTAAGATTATTTCAAAATCATTTTTTGCATTTATGAGAAAATAAGAAATATTTCAATTTCTTCATATCTAAATGAAATCTGTGTAAATTATTTACTTTTTAAAATACTAATGGTTTTTTTTTTTTTTTTTTTTTTTTTTTGTATTTATAAATGAAAGTGAATTAGCTAAAGTATGATAATAAAAAAAAATCGCCACTTTTAACTTAAGAATGACTTTCAGGACTTTCAGTAGAATAATTGATCGTGAAGTGATGTAATCCCCCTACCCAAAGAAAACGTGTTATGAACCCCTTCCCCTCTAAATTGAGGACTGAATCTGCCTTTACATATGTTGGACAACGCTTCACCAATAAATGTTTTTTTTTTTTTTTTTTTTTTTTTTTTTTTTTTTTCAATTCGTTGTTGAATTTTCTTTAACTGAATAGTTCGCTTGCCATAAATATAAATCATAGTTTGCTTTATCATTTAATGCTTCAGAAAAATATGTCCACAGTTTATTTCTTTTTCTTTCCATAATAAAATGAATAAATGAATCAAAAGTCATAGTTCCTGAGATAAAGCTATTGTAAGAATTATGAATAATGCCGCATGGCAGCCGATTTACACCGAAATGTAATCAGAACCATATTATATCAAGGACTAACGGAATCTGAAGTTTTATGAAAATCCGTCCATTAGTTCTTTAGATATAGCTATAGAAATAATGAAAATCCAATGGAAGTCATGAAAAAGGCAGCATAGCAGCGCCACCTGTTAGGTGATATACAACAAAAGCTAATCAGATCTGTTTTATATAGGGGTCTAATTGAATATAAAATTTTGTGACATTCTTTGTTTTATTTCTCGAAACAGAACACCCACAAAATTTATGTCACATACAGACTGACAGACTCACAGACAGACGTTTTGTAAAAACAGGTTTTTTGGAATCTCTGACCCTTAAAACGTGTAAATCCGTCGAAAACCAGATTTCGAAAATTTTCACGAATCCAATTATTTTCTACAATGAGATTTATTGATTTTACACTGATTTATCGATTTATTGCAGGATTTAAGATTTAAATTTTGATTTAATGATTTTAATTTGATTTATTACAAGATTTATTGATTTATTATAGGATATATTGATTTTACATGGTTCATTGATTTATTATAGGATTTACAATGTACATCTTGATTTACTGATTGTAACTTGATTTATTAAACGATTTACTGATTTATTATCGGATTTATTGATTTTACATTAATTTACTGATTTACCGTTGGATTTACTATTTAAATCTTGATTTACTGATTTACCATTGGATTTACCATTTAAATCTTGATTTACTGATTTCAACTTGATTTAGATTGCGGTAAATGTGCTGTGTACCAGATTTACAGCGTTGTCGGACACCTCGTGTGATTCGAATGTTTTTATTAGAATATGAGTTAAAAAAGTATGGTTTATAAATGAATTGTTTTAATAATTATCTGTGTTCAAAAAGAACTGAGATGCGTTTTGTTTTGTGAAATTAAACTGTTTTTAAACGAGAGATGACTTTGATTTTTGAGTTGAGTGAAAAATAATAATTTCGAATACGGGATAAACATATGGAAGAGTTGGAATCGGGAAAAAAGTAAATATTTTATAATTCAGGGAGGAGGGGGGCTTATTATGGATATATTAATAGATATTATGGATTTTTTTAGGGGGGGAGGGGCTTAAGGTCCAGGGCCCATGGACAAAGTCCCAATTTGCCCATTCGGTAATAAGGGCCTGCCTCCCTACACTGTATAACATTTAAATTTAATTCCAAACTAGCTAAAAGCCAGAATTTTCCAATACAATTTTCCTTTTACAATGTATGCGAAAAAAAATTACACCAATATCAATTTCTTCGTAATATCTACTGACATTCAATCATTTCACCATTTTAACAGCAGAATTATTTTGCCCCTGAAAAGGTTAAAATAAATCCAATATTGATTTTTTAGAAATTTATTTAAGGGAATCCGGGATACAAAAATCGTCAAATTTTGTTAATTTTTTTTATTGAATTAAATATTTTTTCTGCGTTAAATGACATTTAAACCATGTTTTTGTCTTAATTACAATAGGAAATATCAACTTTTATGTTTTGCTTTGTTTTCAAAATTCAGCCTTCAAGCAATGGTTTTTATGGAAACGACTTCTTGTGAAAATGCGTTTTTCTTCTTGATGGGGCTCTTATTAACCATTTCTCCCATTTTAGTTGTTTAGGTTGTAATAAGTCAAGAACTGTGAAAGATAAATGGTTCAAACTTACAAGGAAGGTCTCCATTGGGGGCATACTCAGAATTTTTTGAAAAAAATACGAATTAAACTACTCATGTAGGTAATAAAGGATCAGTGAAAATTAGCGGCGGAATTACATTATTAGATATGTAAAAAAATAAAATAGTTTGGAATAATTGGCGTGAAAAGCTGAAAGCGACGCGGGATTTGGCGTACAGTGCATTTCCTCGCCAAAAGCAGACGATTTTAACGAATCTAAAAATTGATTTCAATTGTCTTCACTGTTAAAAATCTGCAGCATTTACTGCAACGTCACTCCACTACTTTTAAAGAATATCTCTCTTCTGACCAATGAGAATGCTCCATAGCACCGTGAATTGGCCGTGTCATGCACTGTTAAAAATCTGCTGCATTTTGTTGCAATGCACTCCTCCGCTTGTATATAATATCTCTATTCCAACCAATGAGAAAGCTCCATTTCACGGCCAAGTAACCGTTTTCTATACAAGCAAGGGAATGCGTTGCAACAAAATGCAGCAGATTTTTAACAGTGTATTTTTCAATTTGGAACAATTTTAATCAATTTAAATTGTGTTTTAAATGATAAAATATATTAATTTCATTTTGTTTAAGTACGTATAAACGTATGTGACAAAAGTAACTTAAAAGTACACTTAAAGTAAAGTAAAAATGCAAAACTAAAATTACTTAAACTAAACTTATTTAAATAAATTGAACATAGAAAGTTTTTTCTTTAAAAAGTATTCGAAGCGTAAAAGCGTATTTTTCAAAATTACGTTTTTTCGCCAACCGGAGATAAATCGCCAAATAAACGAAATTTTTATTATTTTTTTACGGACGTTATAAGGAGATTCCGCCAAAATGTTTTTTATAAACATGTATAACTATATGAGAAGAACATTCTGTAATTTTTTCAGATTTTTCTGAGTATGCCCGTATGGAGACCTTCCTTGTTAGAATATGTCTTTTTTCATTTATTTTACTTTAATTTCGATTCAACAAATTAAAAAAAAACTTTTAAAAATGTGATTTTTTAAAAAAAATTACATAATTTTTTTAAAATTTTTATTTTAAATATTTTTAATTTTTGTTTAAATTAATATTTTTTAATTGCTGAATGAAAATTAAAGTTTATATATTTCTGTTTATTTAAATGAAAAGAAACTGAAATTCTACAAATAATATTTCGAGTTAACCCTTAACTACTGTGACAAAAATTGTCGCATAACTACTGTGAGCGGTCTGTCAGACTACTTAATCTAAAGAACAATAAAATTTTAAATTAACTCTCAGAATCAGGGCTCGATTTAGAAAAAGAAAGTTGCATAGCAGTAACTGCTATACAAAGTCAGTTTTGAATAGCAGTTAGACACTTTTGTATAGCAAGTAAAAAATAGCTAACGTAACTTTTAAATCTTAAAAATTTACAAAAAAAAAAAAAAAAAAAATAAAAAAAAAAATAAAAAAAAAAAAAAAAATAAAGCAAGATTTAATTAAAAGCATAAATGAAAGTAAATAAAATTATACATAGAATAAAAAATAAATGATAACTCACCTACCCAATATAAATTACTTAGGAAATCAGAAGCGGGCTCTTGAATGACTTATACCACATATTTACTTTCACCACAAGTCAATTAAATAAATGTATCAACTTACCACAGTACCAATTCTTAAAAAATATATTTGTTGTGAGGGTCAATATTTTTTAATAAGCCATAAACTCAGAAATACAATTTTTGTAATTTTATCGGGAACAAATCATGTGTTTACAAGGAAAACTGCGCCCAGCAATGGCGTCTCGCTGTACATCCATTGTAAATAAACACTTGGGGAGAGTGAAAACACAAAATATGTCGTGTAAAAACATCTTTAAATTTTAACTTTAAGTGTACATGACATAACAAAGGGTGTGGGAAATATGCATCGCAATGATTGCGATTTAATCCATTTCTTGGATCGCAGTTTAGTTAAATTTGAATCGCAAATTGCGATGCGATACCGCTTAAATCGAACCCTGCTCAGAATACTATTTTTGTATTAAACTTTATATACAGGACTATTATAAATAAAATTCCGCTATTCAAAAGTCTCTAGAGATAGTAATAGGGCTCCAAACAAAACAAAATTTGACCAGTATTTACAGTTAAACTAAAAATTACGATTTAAACTTCGAAACTTGAAAAACTCTGCGGTCTGTGAAACCGCTAACAGCAGTTAAGGGGTAAAACGATTTTAAAGTATACTTTTTTTTTAAATTTTTTTAGAAAAAGATATGAGAAATTTTATGATGCGATTTTTGCTTAAAAATAATATTATTAATTATCACAAAAAGATTCAAAATTTTAACTCAATTAATAAATATCTATATTAAATGTGTTCCAGACCCCCTCAATCTAGATGCACTGAATCTTAGATAACCAAAATGAATGTGTAATATGTAAGCAACAAGTTTACTTTAATTAGATACTTCGACAACATCAAATAAATGGTACAACCAATCTATTCCTAAAGATTAAGAAAATTATGCACTATTTAATTTTCACATTGAGCTGTGTTAGATGTGTAGTTCATTAAGGAACTAGGGCTACGAAATCCTCATTAAGATTCACCTTTAGATTTTTCTTAAGAAACTGAGTACTCATTTGTTTAATGACTCCGCTATATCCAGACTTCAGACGCATTTGTAAATTGTTTTCCCAACAGTTTACAACAATCTAATGATGGCATTTTGCAGAATTTGCCTATGAATCAATTTAGAGGGTCCATCAATTTGAAGATTCCTTTCTAAAGATTACATTTATTTTGGAACAACTTCGAAAGCTTTTTAAAACAAGTTGGAAATTGCACGTGAAGCGTAGCAAATGAGGTGCGTTCGTGCGATAACAAAGTTTTAAAAATATCACTCTCATATATCAGTCTCATAAAATTGTAAATAGTTCAGAGGCAAATTTTATAAGTGTCAGGCAGAAAAGGGGGAGGGGGTCATTATACACACCATTTTTGATTTTGCCGAAAATATTTTTTTGATTTCTTCTAATGATTTTAGAAGATATGTATATTTTGTTTTTTTCCCCAAAAAAAAATTTGTGGCCCACAAAAATTTCTAAAGCGGGTCACGACCCATTATTTTTTTCGAATCGACATCTTTCTTTATTCTTTTATCTCAGTGCATTGAACATCAGCCAAAGTTATTTTTGTGATTGCGACATTACATTTAGTAGCTAAATTGAATTATTTTGTAAACTTCATGGCTGACCTTCAGTGACACCTGGCGTGCCTCGTCAAACTTTGTCGCGGAAAGTGAAAAAACGCCTTATTTGAGACCTCATGTACCCATGCATTGAGGGTCAGCCACAGTTTTGGGGTTTAACTTGTGTAGAGCTCATTAGTTGCATGGTACACCCTTTGCGCCGCCGAAAAATAGCTAATTTTGTATCGAATGAAAAAAAAAGAGAAAAGTCTTTTTAGTGACCCTGTATTTCAGTGCGCTGAGGGTCAAGTGTAACTTGATAATTGTATTTTATAGTATGAAACCGGCCCTTTAACAGACATTTGACAGAACTTTGGCTAATGGCCATGCGAACACATACGGCTTACTCCAAGCCATTGTGGAAATGGAAAATATGGTAACAAAACATACAATTAACTATACAGGGTGTCCCCTCTCAACGGTGGCCAATGGCTAATTTCTAAACCGTTAGTCATAGACATATAGTTCCAATTGCAAAAATGCTTTAAAAAAGGTAAAGAATTGGTTTGTAAGTGATTTAGGTTTAAAAAAAAATTACTAAAAAATTACGAAAATTAAATTTTTATACGGTCTCTCGGTCCTATAAGTGATATTTAGTAAAAATTTTCGATCATTATAACAAGCAACACAAGAAAGGTCCCATTCATCTAACACTAAAATTGACCGAGTTATGAAACTTTGAATTTCATGACTTAAACCACTTTTCTGTAACTGAAAACGGATGAGTTGTGCTAAGCTTTAAGGAAACGTTACGCTTAGTGCTTAAAGTGTTATAAAGATCACTTTAAGCACTAAGTGCTTAAAGTGACTTAGTGCTTAAAGCACTAAGTGCGTAAGTGCGTTGGAAATGGATATTTTCCATTTCCAACGCTGTCTAATGGCTAATTCCTAAACCGTATGTCACAGACATATAGTTCCAATTACAAAAATGTTCTAAATGAGGTGAAGAAGTATTTTTAAAGGGATTTAACTGAAGTTACAGCCGCCATATAAGTTTTACGGTAGCATTAATTTTAATTAATCAACTTCTAAATCGGTTAAAATAATTAAGGAACTGAGTTTCAAAATTCTCTTTATCGCGAAAATCAGATTTTAGGTAATCGCGAAAAACCTGTAAATGCGTCCATTGGTTTACATTATAAATTTGGAGATTATAGTGTTATATTAGTGCAGATTGCTGTAGATTGATATAGGAAACAAAAATGATAATGTGAGTTTTGAAATTAATGTCCTCAATTGTATTTTTACATCTGTTTTATTTTGTAAGGAAATGAAGCTGTTTCTTTTCATGATTTTATTTTAAAAAGGTGTTTTATTTTGATAAGCTTTTATTTTACTTATGATTTTCTTATGCATGTTTTCCTAGTTCAAAATTTGTATTCAAATTTTAACTCACTTCCAAATATCTCATCGAGGTTCATTTCGCAAACTTATTTATATTCAATGATAATGTAATATTAATACGATTTTAGGTGCGTACCATTTATTATTTTTATAAGAGTACACCGAATTCTATTAGATTACGTAGTAATAGATCATTTTGTAAAAAATTGTGCTTTCATAATGTAATTTAACAAAATTTCTATTATTACTTTCTTCTATCTTTACAAGAAGAATGTATTGGATTCATGAAAATTTTCGACTTCCGGTTTTCGACGGATTTATACGTTTTAGAAGGTCCTGAACACGTTTTGACTATTTTTAGAAAATGTCTGTCTGTGAGTCTGTCTGTCTGTCTGTCTGTCTGTATGTGACAAAAAATTTGTGGGCGCTCTATCTCAAGAACTAATGCTTGAAATTTAATAAAACTTTATATTCAGTTAGACCTTGATATGAATTAGTTCCTATTGGTTTTTGGTGAAAATTGACCGGCAGGTGGCGCTGCTATACTACGTTTTTCATGATTTTCAAGATTGCTATATCTCAAGAACTAATGCACAGAATTTCCCCAAACTTCAGATTCTGTCACCCCCTTGATATACATAGACGCTGATTAAGTTTTGGTGTAAATTGGCCAGCAGGTGGCGCTGCTATGCCACGTTTTTCATGATTTTCTTAATAGCTATATCTCAAGAACTAATGCACAGAATTTTACCAAACTTCAGATTCCGCGATACCTTGAGATACATAGCCGCTGGTAAGGTTTTGGTGTGAACTGACCCATAGGTGGCGCTGCTATACTACATTTTGAATGATTTTTGCGATAGCTATATCTCAAAAACTAATGCAGAGAACTTCATCAAATTTTAGATTCTGTTACACTAGAATATATAACATAATTAGACGCTGATTACATTTTGATATTAATATTGCAACAAGTGATGCACCTATGCTGCATTTTGCACGATTTTTCCAATAGCTATATCTCAACAATCAACGCACAGAATTTCATCAAACTTTAGATTTTGTTACAAAATGACATACACTGGTTTCCAAAAATTAAGGAAAAATCACAAAAATAGGGATAATTCAAAATATTACATGTAGATTTTAATGAAACTCAGCCACAATATACAACGCATAGTAATGTATAAAAAAACATGAAAAGAAATTACCAGACAATTATGGTGTTTCAAAAAATAGCATAATTATAAAATTAACAAAATAAGTTTGCCAGTTTGGTATAAGAAAAGTACCTTTAATATGTCGTATGATCACTCCTGGTAGCAATACAGCACATACAGCGATGTGTCATACTGTCAATTATGCGGTCGATGAGTTCGCTGGGAAGTAAGGGCCATTGCTCTTCCAAAGCAGTTGTAAGCGTGCCAAGGGTCAGAGGAGGGGGATTGAGAGCAGCGACACGTTTCCCTAAAGCATCCCAAACACGCTCGATGGGATTCAAGTCCGGTGATCGAGCTGGCCATTCCATGCGCTGAACTGTCCGGTGCTGAAGATTATCTTCCACGATGCGAGCCCTGTGCGGTCTAGCGTTGTCGTCCTGTAACAGGAAATCATTACCTATTGCGCCGGCATAAGGTTGCACATAAGCATCAAGGATGTCATCTCTATAGACGTGAGCATTCACGGTTCCATGTGGAAAGACATGGAGGTCTGTGCGTCCATCCAAAGAGATACCACACCAAACGCAGACACTGTCTCCTCCGTATGAATCTCTTTCATGAAAGTTTGATGGATGATAGCGTGCTCCCTGTTCTCCCCAAATAAAACAACGCCTACTATCGCTTTAGAAGCTAAACCGGGACTCATCCGTGAAGAGAACACGCTTCCATTGATCAACCGTCCAATGGACACGTTGACGTGCCCACATCAAACGTTCCCTCCGGTGATGTGAGTTGAGCGGCACACAAATTGCTGGTCGCCTCGTGTAAAGTCCACCTTCGTGAAGCTTTCTACGCACAGTAGACATTGACAACAACCTTCCAGTGGCTGCAGCAAGGCAGGATCTAAGGTGAGATGGGGTTGCGGTTCTATTCCTTCATACACATAACCGCAAATATCGGTCATCAGCGCTTGTCGAAACCCTTGGCCGTCCTTGGCTGAACCTTCTTGAAACCAAACCAGTGGTTTGAAATTGTTGCCAAAGCCTATGAACCACCGAAGGACTCACATTTAGCCATTTAGCCACCTCTGCCTCCAATCTCCCAAATGCTCTAAATCGCAGTTCTGCTGGCAAAGGATGCCTCGAGGTCATTGTAATGAATTGGCTATCCTAGATTTATAATATCACTATCACAGCGACAACTGCAACCTTTCTCTCTAACGTGCATTTTTATGTGCCTCACGGATGACACAATGCGATTGCAGCGCCACTGATTTGCATTTGGTATTTTTATTCAGCATCTTTTATTTAACAATATATGCAAATTTCATACGGATTGCTTTCTTTTTGAACAAGTTATCGCTATTTTTGTGATTTTTCCTTAATTTTTGGAAACCAGTGTATAACATAATTACACGATGATTACGTTTTGTTATAAATCCTTCAACTGATGGTGCTGCTGTGCTATATTTTACACGGTTTTATTAAAACTAGCTATATCTCAAGAACTAATGCACAGAATTTCATCAAACTTCAGATTCTTTTACACCATAACATATTTAGACGCTTTTTTACGTTTTGGCATAAATTGTCTAAGATATGGTGTTGCTGTGCTACGTTTTGCAAATTTTTTGTTATAACTATATCTCAAGAACTAATGGACGAAATTCCATCAAATTTCAGATTCTTTTAGGTCTTGACATAAATAGATGCTTATTAGGTTTTTGTATAAATTACCCAACATGAGGCACTACTAAGCTCATTTTCTCAGAATATTAATTAAATTTTGCGTTTTAGGCTTTTCGGATACCAGAATCTCATTAGGCTAGGTAAAATCCCCTCATGTTCGAGGAAATTCGATAGTGGGTAACTTTGGGGTCACCACGTTTTGTTTTTTTTAATATTAAAATGTACTTATGAGATAGAAGAAAGTTTTGGAATTGACACATCCAACTAGTTTTTTAAATTTATATTTGTAGTACAAGTTGTATATTTTGCTTTAATATGTAAACATCAACATAAATTTAAAAATAATGTTGTAAAAATGATTTTACTCTCAATGTTAATGTTAAATTTTACATCTGACGTTTATTTTTATTTCCAGTAAATTTGTAACTGACCCCTATTTTGCAGCAAAAAATATGCTTCAACTTTAAACAGCTATTACTCGGTCAGTTTTAATCGCAGAGGAATGGGACTTTTTTTGTCTAACTTGTTAGAGCAGTGGTTAAAATTTATTAAATATCACTTATAGTACCGACTGACCGTATAAAAATTTAATTTTCGTAATTTTTTATTAAAAATTTTTTTGGCCTAAATTGCTTAAAAACAATTCTTTACCTTTTTTAAAGCATTTTTGCAATTGGAACTATGTCTATAACTAACGATTTAGAAATTAGCCATTGGCCACCGTTGAGAGTGGACACCCTGTATACTAGACTATAACTTATTCACTTATATGTCACATTTTTTACGTTCTTCTATCTTTACAAAAAGAAAGTATTGGATTCGTGAAACTTTTCGAAATCCGGTTTTCGACTGATTTACACGTCTTAGGAGCCAGAAAACGCGAAAAACATGTTTTTACAAAATGTCTGTCTCTGAGTTTGTCTGTCTGTGTGTATGCGACAAAAATTTTGTGGGCGCTTTATCTCAAGAACTAATGCACTTGAATTTAACAAAACTTTAGATTCTGTGAGAACTTGATATAAATTAGATCTGATTAGTTTTTGGTGTATATAGCTCAGCAGGTGCTGCTGCTATACTGAATTATTTACAATTTCCACTATAGCCATGTCTCAAGAATATTCATCACGAATATTCTTGATGACACGAATAAGATAATCACGAATTTTCATCAAATTTCAGATTCAATAAATCCGTGATGTAGATTTTTGTTTGGTGTAAATTGCCCAAAAGGTGGCGTTTCATGAAAATTTGTGCATTAGTTCCTGAGATAGAGCTTTTGTGATAATCATGAATAATGCCGCATACCAGCATCATCTGTTGAACTATTTACTCCAAAAACTGAAGAATACTGATAGACATAAAAAACTAACAGAATCTGAAAGTTCATGAAAATTCGTGCATTAATTCCTTAGATAGAGCTATTGCGATAATCACGACTAATGCATCACAGCATTGCCATCGGTTGAACGATTCGCACCAAAACGTAATCAGCAATCAGCACTATGTGATATCAAGTATTAACTAAATATAAAATTTTATGAAAATCCATGCCTAGTTCTTGAGATATGGCTATAGTAGAAATTGTAAATAATCCAGTATAGCAGCGCCACCTACTGAGCGATATACACCAAAAACTAATCAGATCTAGTTTATATCAAGGTCTCACAGAATCTAAAGTTTTGTGAAATTCAAGTGCATTAATTCTTGAGATACAGCGTCCACAAAATTTTTGTCACATGCACACAGACCAACAGCGAAATTTTAAAATGGAGGGCCAAAATCACAGTCAAGTGAAATCCAGCCATCCCATTGGTCGTGTGGTAAGGGTGAAAATCACGAACTTGTTTCTGCATTTGAAAAAGAGTGAGGGGGAAAGTAATTTTTAAGCGATTGTTACCGTCTGTTCTTATTTAAGATAAGCCATCGAAATTAACTCAATTAAAATATTTTGATGCCATTTTATAAAATGAGAGTGAAAAATTTAGATTATAAATGAAAAGAGATAAGATTTACTTCAAAACTGCCGCTACGATTTTTTCTCGGAAAAAGGAGTATGACAACATTTACCCAACCGCTAAGAGATTGTTACCTGAAAAGGACGCGACCAATGAGATGTTTGGATTTCACCGGATAGTGATTTTGGCCCTCCATTTCAAAATTTCGCAGACCGACAGACTCAAAGACAGACATTTTGTAAAAACATGTTTTTCGGGTTTTCTGACCCCTTAAACGTATAAAACAGTCAAAACCCGGATTTCGAAAATTTTCACGAATCCAATACTTTCTTTTTGTAAAGTTGTCTTAAATAGTGAATAAATTATAGTCTAGTATATAGTTAATTGTTATGTTTTGTTACCTTATTTTCCATTCCCACAAAGGCTTGAAGTAAGCCGTATGGCCATTAGCCAAAGTTCTGTCAAATGTCTGTTAAAGGGTAGGTTTTATACTATAAAATACAATTATCAAGTTACACTTGACCCTCAGCGCACTGAAATACAGGGTCACCAAAAATACTTTTTTTTTGTTTCATTCAATACAAAATTAGCTAGTTTATATTTTTTTATATAGTTTATATTGTTTTTATAGTTTTTCGGCAGCGCTGAGGGTGAGCCATGCAACTAATGAGCTAATCCAGTTAATAGTGAGTAGTACTACACAAAAACCCCAAAACTTTGGCTGACCCTCAGTGCATGGGTCCATAAGGTCTCAAATATGGCGTGTTTTTTTTTTCACTTTCCGCGACAAATTTTGACGAGCTATGCCAGGTGTCACTGAAGGTCAGCCATGAAATTTACAAAATAATTCAATTTATTTACTAAATGTAATGTCGTAATCACAAAAATAAATTTGGCTGATGCTTAGTGCAGTGAGATAATAGAATACAGAAAGATGTCGATTCGAAAAAAATACTGGGCCGTGAACCGCTTTAGAAATTTTTGTGGGCCACAAAAATTTTTTTTGGGAAAAAACAAAATATACATATCTTCTAAAATCATTAGAAGAAACCACCAAAAAAGTTTTGGCAAAATCAAAAATGGTGTATAATGACCTGCCTGACTCTTATAAAATCTGTCTATTAATTACAATTAAAATCTGCACCAAACCATATTGTCCCTATTCCATTACCATTATGTCATGGAATACTTTTATGTGGCCTTGTAAATCAATAACAAATATTCTTTGCACCACAGTTTATGCAAAATGTATATTATAATTTGTAGTTTATAGATGTATATCAATTTTATTATGTTCGAATGAGTGTAACACCATTAAAATTCATTTGAAATATTTTTCCCCATTGGCCGTAATGTAACGGAATACTTTTGATTGCTCCTGTAATTGATCTATGTATCCGATTTTCATAAAATTTGAAATGACTCGACAAAATTATGTAATAATTGTCGCGAATTAGATTAATATTTATAATTGCTTTAGTGTCCGCACTCTCATGGTGACTCCATGGTCGTGGTTTTATTTTTCGCAGATGCTCACGAGCAATGATAAAAAAGAGTAGTAGAATTTTATTCTGGAATAAAGTTTGTGTTAAGTTTTAAGTGAAATGTTTTGAAGCTTCATTTCTTTTGTAAGATATTTTAAATTATTTTTCACACGTAAAACGACGATGTCTATATTATCGGGTAGATTTTATAGCTTCGATTTCGCATTGTTTTGTGATATGTGGCGTCCGAACTAATAGGGACGTGTGAAAAGTAACTGTTTTTTATTTGTTATCAGAAGTTGTCATTGAGAAAAAATGGATGCTTTGAAAATCAAAAGAACTCCTCTTAGGGCTGGATTTACGAAAACTTATAATGCTTTAAATGAAGCTTTAAACGACGCAACTCCAGATACTAATTTAATAGAGAATTTAATGTGTCAACTGGAAGATAAAAGCACAAGATTGCGAGCTGTAGATGAAGAAATTTTGAATTTTATGTTGACAGAGAAAGTTATAGAAAAAGATTATTCTAAAGAATTTGAAGCTTGCGAAGAGTATACAGAAAAATTTATTGCTATAAAGCAAAAAGTAAAGACATTTTTGGTGAAGCCTATCGAAGAACAACTCCGATCGCAGAATTATACGGATGTTGAAAGAACACTGTCGCGACCACTTCGCTTACCAGAAATAAGTTTACAGCCGTTTGATGGCGATGCAAGATTATGGTTAACCTTTTGGAATTCATTCAGTAAAATTCATGAAGACACCACTTTAGATGACCATTTGAAATTTGTTTATCTTTTACAGGCGATAACGCCGAAATCCAAAGCAGCACAGATAGTAAATAGTTATCCGGTTTCAGCTGATAATTATCCAAAAGTAATTCTACATCTGAAAGAAAGGTTTGGCAGAGAAGATACACTTATTGAGATATATGTTAGAGATCTTCTTCAATTAGTTTTAAATAATAATCAATCATCAAGCAAGAATTTCAATTTATGGTCGTTATATGATAATCTAGAGACAAAACTTAGGTCTCTAGAATCATTAGGTGTCACAGAAGAAAAGTATGCCAGCATACTTTTCCCACTTGTAGAATCTTGTCTACCTCATGATGTCCTTAAAATCTGGGAAAGACAGCGTGAGAAGACTGCTCAAGGTAAGAATCAATTAAATTCTATCCTTGATTTTTTGAAAAATGAAGTTATTGCGGAAGAGCGGGTTCTTTTGGCTCATTCCAATCTTGGTTTTGAGAACCCAAAGAAATATCATAAATGTAATAATGAATATAATTCAATGCCAACTGCCACAGATTTATTTATAAATAATAAGTCTAATAAGAATTTAGTTAAAAAACGTGAAGATTTATGTATATTTTGTGACAAGTGTCACTTATCAGAAAAATGTTTTAAAGCTAGTTCGCTTTCTTTTGATGAGAAACGTAACTTAATTTTGAAGAAAAAAGCTTGCTTTGTTTGCCTGAAGAAAAACCACATTTCACGCAATTGTAACTCTAAAATTAAATGTTCGAATTGTGGTAAAAGACATTTTTTTATATTATGTCAAAATGTTTTAAATGAAGGTGGTAATGTGTCGTTAGAAAGTCATAAACATGAGTCAGGGAGTAGTGACACTGTTTTAACTACTCAAGCTTCGGATCCTACTGTGTTACTCCAAACTTTGAGTGTCCGTGTAAAGCACAATGGAAAAGAGAAAATCGTGCGTGGAGTTATTGACACAGGATCCGAACGTTCCTATTTATCACGAGATGTAATTAAATATTTGAATTATAAAAGTATTGGTGAAATTAAATTAATTCACACATTATTTGGTAATATTGAAACAAGTGAAACAAAGCATAATAAGTATCGAATTCACTTAAGTAGCATAGACAATAGTTATAAATGTGATATGCATGTTTTAGATGTTCCTGTTATTTGTTCTAAAATACGAAAAGTGCCTACTGGGCCTTGGTTATCAGAATTAAATAAATGTGGCATTAAAATTTCTGATGTTGAAAATAGTTCATGTGAAACCGAAAATGAAATTAAATTATTGATTGGTTCTGATGTGGCCGGAAAATTACTCACCGGAAATATTAAAGTTTTAGAAAGTGGTCCGGTTGCGGTAAAAACCCATTTGGGATGGACTTTAATGGGGAAAATTCCAAGTATTAAATCAGATACAAATAAGGCTGCTATGATTATTTCATCACTTTGGAACAATTGTTCCGTTGCTGATTTGTGGAAGCTGGATATTATGGGTATAACGGATCCAGTTGAATCCAAAATTAAATCTGAAATTCATGAAGAAACTATGCAGAATTTTAAGAGTAATATAAGAATAGATTCAGAAGGGAGATACGAAGTAGCATTGCCATGGGTGCTAGATAAAGCTTGCTTACCTAACAATAGAGAACTGGCCGAAAAGCGGCTTGCTACAACGAGGAAAAAGTTAATTAATTTAAATAAAATTGAGGTATATAGCGAAGTATTTGATTCATGGATAAATGCAGGAATAATTGAAAGGGTGGTTGATAATAAAGAAACTAAAGTACATTATTTGCCACACAGACCTGTATTTAAAGAATCGAGTGAAACTACTAAAGTTAGACCAGTTTTTGACGCTTCGGCTCATGTTAAAGGTTCCCCTTTTCTAAATGATTGCCTAGATAAGGGATTAAATTTGATTGAAATGATTCCTTCTATATTGCATCGTTTTCGGAAATATCCTGTTGGTGTAATATCTGATATAGAAAAGGAATTTCTGAAAATTAGTATTAAAGAAGATGATAGAGATTATTTGAGATTTCTATGGGAAACATTCGTTTGGAATCGCGTAGAAGAAATCAGATTCTTAACTCAAAAGAACCAATGGCGACACATTGCAGGAAAATTTAATCCGGCAGATATCACTTCCAGAGGTTGTTCGATTGAACAATTTTTACAATTAAGATGGTGGGAGGGACCGGATTGGTTGACTCAACCTGAATATACTTGGCCTCAAAGTGTCGAAATTCCCGATGAAGAAATTATTAACTCTGAAAAACGGAAAAGTGTCATTTCAGCAATGAACAAGAACGCAGAACCTAGTGATTGGTATTATCGACGGTTTTCATCTTTTAAGAAAATTATAAGATTGATCGCCTGGATTTTAAGATTCTTAAACAATTTAAGAAATCCTAATTCAAAAGAAGTTTCTGAACTTACGTGTTTGGAATTAGAACAAGCCGAAAGAAAATTGATAATTTTGATTCAGAAAGACAGATTCAACGAGAAGAATAATCAGAAGATACGTAGCTTAAGACCAATCCTAGATGAAAATGGTATTATAAGAGTGAAAACGCAAGTTATTTATAGAGAAGATGCTTTCAATTTTAAATATCCTGTTCTTTTGCCTTCTGACCATCCTGTAGTCCACCGCCTGATCTCCTGGAAACACCAAGAGCTTTTGCATGCAGGAGTGACTCTTATGATGACATCGTTACGAGAAGACTACTGGATCGTAAAAGCTAGGAAAACTATTCGAGCAGTAGTACAGAAATGTGTACGATGCAGAAGATTCAGTGCACAAAAGACAGAATCGATTTCTATTGCATTACCAGCAGAAAGAGTTGAAGACGCAGCGGTGTTTCAGATAATTGGAGTTGATTTAGCCGGCCCATTATATTTAAAGAATGAGGAAAAGGCTTGGATTGTTCTGTACACTTGTGCAGTGTATAGGGCCATACACTTAGAATTAGTTACGTCATTATCTACAGATGCTTTCCTCCAATCTTTCAGGCGTTTTATAGCGCGAAGAGGAAGACCAATCACCGTGTATTCTGATAAAGGCGGAAATTTCGTCGGGGCAGACACAGCATTTTCAGCCATAGATTGGGAGCAAATCTCTGCCGTTGCAGCAACACAAAAGATTCGCTGGAAATTTAACCCACCTACCGCTGCCTGGTGGGGCGGTTGGTGGGAGCGATTGATACAAATGGTGAAACGCATGCTGAGAAAAGTTCTAGGTAGAGCTTCATTATCCTACGAAGAACTGCTCACAATTCTCTGTGATTGTGAACAAGTTGTGAATGCTAGACCTCTAACTTATGTTACTGAAGATGTGAACGATCTAGCACCGTTAACACCATCAATGTTTTTACAGGACATAAGATCTTCAGATGTGAGAGATTTTGATGCAATTGACGCGCAAGAATTAAATAAAAGAGTTAAGTATAGGCAACATGTTCGAGAACACTTACGTAAGCGATTTCGTATTGAATATTTAGGACAATTGCGCCAGCAAAGTTCTTTGCAAAAGAATGTCAAGCAACTTACCGTTGGTGATGTCGTACTCGTAGAGTCTGATAAGAAACGTGCCTATTGGGCTTTAGCCCGAGTGCAAGAACTTATTTCTGGTAAAGATGGCCACCCAAGAGTTGCACGATTAAAAACTGAAAATGGTGAACTTTTGAGACCTGTCCAAAAACTGTACAATTTAGAGATTCCAAAAGAACTTTCTAGTGATCCAGTATTAAGAACGAGAAGTGGCAGAATAGTGACTGTCCCAAAACGTTATTAACTTTAAATACTGTTTCAACAAAAAACTTTATTCTTATTTTTTAGTATATTTCATAGTGTTAATTTGAATTTGTAATAATATGTTTAATTTTATTTGAATTTTGCAGAAGAAAATGTTTATTTACCTGTTTTGAGAAATGTAATATTGTAAGAATTGTATCTTATCACTGTAATGTAAGTATTAGTCATATTTTATTTTATATTTTATTGTACCCATTGTTGAGTTTAACTGTCGAAAACTCAAGGTGGGAGAATGTCGCGAATTAGATTAATATTTATAATTGCTTTAGTGTCCGCACTCTCATGGTGACTCCATGGTCGTGGTTTTATTTTTCGCAGATGCTCACGAGCAATGATAAAAAAGAGTAGTAGAATTTTATTCTGGAATAAAGTTTGTGTTAAGTTTTAAGTGAAATGTTTTGAAGCTTCATTTCTTTTATAAGATATTTTAAATTATTTTTCACACGTAAAACGACGATGTCTATATTATCGGGTAGATTTTTATAGCTTCGATTTCGCATTGTTTGCGATAATAATTATATATTTTAAATTTCAAACGATTCGGCTGGGTAGTTTTTGCGTTGTTATAGGTGGACCGACGGACAGACGGACGGACTGAACGACAGCTATAGGTTCAACGCATTTACATAATTACGAACGCACCTAAAAATATTAGTCGCCATGCAATTGATTCAATATTTTTAAAATCATGAATTTTTTAAAATTATTATTTCTAAAGTAAAATTTCGGTCACTAAACTATTTTCTTCATTGGAAAGATATTTTTATTTTCTGTTGTTTTTAGATGCTTTCAAATATTTAAATAATGGTTTCATAATAAAATTTAATTAGTTGAGTGATTGTGTGTAGAAAATTTCAAACGCTTAAAATATTGATGAATAGCTAAATTATCAGAATACAGATTGTTTAAAATTAGGTATGTAGGTGATTTTTTGGTGCGTTCGTAATTATGTAAATACGTAGCCCCTATTGTTGTCGTTCAGTCCGCCTGTCTGTCTGTCCGCATATAACAACGCAAAAACTACCCAACCGAATCATTTGAAATTTAAAATATGTAATTATTATATAATTTTGTCGAGTCATTTCAAATTTTATGAAAATCAAATGCATAGATCAATTACAGGAACAACCAAAATTATTCCGTTACATTACAATCAATAGGGCAAAAAAGTTTCAAATGCATTTTAATCGTTTGAAAGTTAAAATATATGATTATTACATAATTTTGTCGAGTCATTTCAAATTTTATGAAAATCGGATACATAGATTAATTACAGGGACAATGAAAACTATTCCGTTACATTACGGTCAATATGGAAAAAAGTTTCAAATGCATTTTAATGGTGTTACACTCATTCGAACACAATAAAATTGTTATGCATCTGTGAATTACGTATTTTAATATACATTTTGCACAATCTGTGAAGCAAAAAACATTTGTTATTGATTTACAAGGCCACACAAAAGTATTCCATTTCATAATGGTATAGGGAGAACATTTTTTGGTGCTCGTTTTAATTGTAATTGACTATTTAACATTTTATAATATATATACGTTGCTGAGGAATACTACAAGTTATTTCCTGTATAAAAGAAAGCATATAGTATAGTGTATGATATACGTTGCTGAGGTGTATTAAAAATTACTTCCTGTATATTTACAGTAACACAAAAAAATTTCGATCACTATACTCTATCCGAAATTCTACCTATTATAACAGCAAGATCTGAATATATTTAATACTTCGTTATGGTACGAACGCACCTCATTTGCTACGCTTCACGTGCAATTTCCAACTTGTTTAAACAAATATTCTTTTAGCTGGAAAAAAAAAAATACATTCTGTTATTCGGCTAATGATCAGTTTTATTTTATCAGCCCCCAATACGCTATTTCTTTCGGACAGAAATCAAAGTGTCGTCTCTAAAAAAAAAAAAAAAAAAAAACAATTCATTATGTAAGCCAGCCCTAAAACAAAGCAGATGTATCACTGTACGGAAAAATCCCTACCATAATTTTTTTAACTTCTAAGCATCGCACACTTAAAATTTTTATACCGTCGCATAGGGGAGAAAAGTAATTTTAAATGCGATTTGTAAGAAAACTACATCCCATTTAACTTTTGAGATTATTTATTTATTTATTTATTTATTTATTTATTTTTTTGGGGGGGGGGGAGCCATTTCTTTAATGTTGGCAACAGAAGCAATAGAATGTAAAGGAAAAATAATTTTAAAACAGTAGATAGATAATTATCTCTTTTTGTTGACATTTTCCCATAACAATTGAAAAAAATGTAATTAAAATACATGGTATTTTGAAAAATAAATTATGAATGAATGACTTCTGATAAAACAAAGAACTATTATAAACTATGTTTAATTTTAAATATCTATATTAATTTCACAGACAAATGAAGGCATATGAATCAATAGATATAGCTATTTGTTTTATCAAGTTTCTTGAATGACGACTCGCTTTTTGCTAGATTTGTGTATTATCTACGATAATTATGTCATTTGCATACTTTTCTGTGGATGTTGATTAACCCCATCTCGATGGAAGCCTTTACGAAATTTTTAATGTTTTGTAACCAATTTTTAAAAACAGAAATATGTGCCTTATAAAATCGAGAAAATGCTCCGAGGCTAATTTTACAGTAAAATTCTACAGGTGGGGATAAACACATGTTCTTAATTTTTTTTTCGGCACGTATACGTGTCGTTTGTCCCAAGGGATTAAGACTGGATCGATTAAGATCGTAAAAGTGGAAATTTTGAGTAAATTCAAATGACGCTTTATATATTATATAAACATATCTTTTAAACTTTGAAACTCAAATATGTTTCGTAGTATCCATGTACATATACAGGGTACAAAATGTAATCTATCACCAACTTTTAATTTCTCAACTGTTGGTCTTAGTCATATAGTACAATTAGAAAAGAAAAGTTTCAGTTGAGATAAATATGTTTCGGAATTGTTTAGCCCCTTGGGGACGAGCGACACGTATACATAGGGGGAATTGGAGAACATTGATACACTCCCTCTACTGCTCACAGGGATTTATTGTAGGACAGATGATTTATTGTAGGTCAAAAGCAAATTTGAGTTGTACAATTGAAAAGGCATTATACAACTGTTCCAGTATTTTCAATTAAAAAAGAATACGCTTCCTGGTAAGTAAATCTACTGTTTATCAGTTCCTCATTCTTTATTGTTAGGAAAATTATGAAATGTTGGATTTGAGATTCATGTTATTCAAAATGACTACATGGGGCACATTTATACAGTTTATGTCGGGGCTCATTGATACGTATCAATGTTCCCCATGATAGCTACAGACAACTAAATCCTTTTCTAGTTCATTTTTTCATTACCCCTTTTTTAACCATACACTCCTTAATCCAACCATTTCCCACCAACAATTTCCAATATTAGTTTTTATTGAAGTGTAATAATTCCAATTTTTTTGTATTAAAAATTTTTATAGTATTTTTGCGAACAGAAGCCGTTTGAAACTACCCACCAGCTAGTGGTAGTAGAACTAACAAAAGAAAAGGACGGCAGCCTGGCAAATCTCGAATTTATATTGATTCTACAGAAAAAAAAAGTATTTTCGACATGAGAAATGTTAAGAGAAAAAAGCTGCAGCAAAAAAAGGATAATCATATTATAAACAGAATTTTTAATATAATTATTCTTTCTTTTCTCTTTATAAACCAATTTATAAACAGAAAACCTGGTATTTTTACATCTTTCCTAAGAAAGAAGATAATTCAGAGGTTGAAGTGGCAGATAAGACAAAGGTACCACTGCCAACAATTAGACAAGGAACAGCTAAGAACACCAGGTCATTATACAGGGTGTTTATAAAGACCCGGACCTATTTTGATGTTTAATAACTCATAAAATAATAAAGATAGATTAAAATTAATAACATAAATGGTTAGATCGACTCAAAAAATTTCATGACCCTTGTCAATGAACTTCCACGTGTGCCCCCTTCGTCGCACGGAGAATATCAAATCGATAGTCAATTTCACGCCAAGTAGCAGCAAGCATGTCGGCATCCACAGAGGCTATTGTGGTTGTAATTCTGGCTTTTAAGTCATCAATATTCGACATTCTCTTCCTGTAAACATTGTCCTTTACAAATCCCCAAAGGAAAAAAGTCCAGCGGCGTTATATCAGGTGATCTAGGTAATTGGACCTCCTCGCCCGATCCATCTTCCTGGAAAACGGTCATTCAAAGAAGTACGAACGATGGTACCCCAATGAAGTGGTGCACCATCTTGTTGCAAAAAGACATGTGGCTGAAGCTCGTCTAGTTGTGGAAATACGAAGTTTTCCAACATGTCTAAGTATATGACTGATAAAACAGTCTTTTCTGTAAAAAAAAAAAAAAAAAAAAAAAAAAAAAAAAAAAAAAAAAAGGCTCAATGACTCGGTCGTGCATTAGTCTATACCACACATTAATCTTTGGGGAATCCCTTTATGCCTCACGGTGTTCATGGGGGTTTTCAGATCCCCATATGCGCACATTATGGCGATTAACAATGCCAGAAACATGAAAGGTTGCTTCGTCAGATAACATTATTAGCTTCAGAAAATCAGCATCAGCATCTATTCTCCTTAGCATATCTGTTGCAAAGGCTATCCTCCTAGGCCTATCGTCCGGTTCCAAAACTTGAACAATTTGAACTTTGTATGCATGCAGTCTTGATTTTTTCTTAATAACTTTGTACACCATCGAAATTGGCATATCCAATACTCTCGCCGCTGATCTCACAGATCTTCTAGGATTGTGTAAAAATGTGTCTTTCACAAGCTCAACATCAAAATCACTTGTGCAGGGACGTCCGGAACGTTTCTTATCTGCGATACTTCCAGTTTCTAGAAAATTCTTTTTCTACCTCAAGATGCTGCTTTTGGATGGAAGATCTTTTTGGTAAATTCTTCTACAGTTTCTCTGTGTTTGAACTATCGATTTTGTTTCTATGAACCACCATAAAATCTGTGCTTTCTCTTGTGGTGTATGCATTCTCCTTAATATCCGCTCCAATAAAACGCCTCATACAAAAGTAACATAGAACCATAGCTAACTATATACTACCGGCTGAGCCATTTCGCAAAAAACCGCCGAAAAAGTGAAGCTGGATCAGCTTCAAACCCTGAACTATTTCTTTGGACCACGTGTGAGAGCACGTGACGCAAACCCTGCCCAAATTAGCATTAAGCAGTTTTCTGTTCGGTGAACATGGCTCGGCACGTGGTCATAGTTTTGGTTCAGGGTTTGCACGATTGGTTAGAATAACTTGGGCAAAGTATCAGAGTCCTCTGGCGGGAGATTTCATACATTATTCTCAAATAAACGGGCCTATAGATCTAGTGGGCCATATAAAGAACAAACACATCAAAAATAAACATAACATTGCAATAGTTGCCAAAAACAAAAGAGAGAAAAATGCAATTAACAAGCTGACGATATTTAGAAAAGTACAGATATTTAGACTGGAAAATGAAATTATCTGAAATTAATCACACGCGCAGACGATATTTACAAAAGTAAAGATATTCAAACCTGAAAAGGAAAATATATGAATTATTCCATCAATAAATGCCATAAGTTTGTTTATATCTTCATTATTTTATGAGTTATTAAACATCAAAATAGGTCCGGGACTTTTCAAACACCCTCTACATTTAATTTTGATTGCTTACAAATGATTCGAATTTCTATAAATAAATATAAAATGATTTGCTAGCTCATTTCCTATGAAAAATATGCATTTGTGGGACGTGTTCGGTACTTTATATATAGAACACAGATATTACCGTCACATTTTTTATTGTAGACGACACAACACATATCCCATTATATACAAATCGCATGACGAAGCGCAAAACAATCAATTGAACATTCATAAAAATTACTTTAGCGCAAAGAACATCTCTAAGGGAGATTTATTCCGAACACACATACAAATCTTACTCTCATCGCCAAACAAAACTGCATATATATCAAGCGTTCCAAGATAATGCTGAAATCTGTCGTAAATTAACATGCTGCGCCAGCGGTGGCAGGAGTGCTAATGAATGCGCGAGTTTGACGTCATATATGCGCAGATGTTTATTATCTCAGCATCTCTTGCTCATATTTTCTGAATTTTCATTCAATCATGACAGATTAATCAAGTCTACGAGATTTATTGCAAAATATTTTTGTTATAGTTTGTTTCGATAAAATCATGTACATTTAAAAATATAGTCACAATATTATTTTAATTTTGGGAGAAAAAGTACTGACTAGTACCATATAATGCTGCGAAAAATATTGACTTTTACCCTAAAATTAAAATGACAATGGGACTTTTTTTAAATACACAGATTTTTTTCATTAAAAATATGTTTGGTGCGTTCATGTTGAAACAAATAGTTGGGACCACAATTTTCCCTCCAATAAGGCAGAAAATGATCTTGCAAGATATCCTTATACACTGTATCTTTAATCTTGCTGCGGATTTCAAGTAACGGACCGACACTTTTTGAAGAAAATGCTCCCCACAGCATAACGTGTCTTCTGCCATGCTTCACTGTAGAACTAATATACAGGGTGGTCATAAAAAAACTTTGCCGATATACGGAGTTCTAGCGGCCAGTCCGCTCAATCGATCGAAATGAAATTTCAGATATAGCTATTCAGAGGTATGAGTTCGAGATTCTGTGAACGACAACAAAATGGCGCTCACGGTTACGGTTATAGTTACAGAAACTCGAAAATTTTCAGTGGCAACACCCATTTTTTTTTCATCGTAAAATGCTCAGCGCATGCGAAAACCCCAAAGAGCGTTGGAACCGTACGTGTATCGCATGAAACAGACGTGTTACGCACGCACAAAAAACCGTTCTGGGAATCCTCCCCCCCCCCCCATAGAAAACACTCGATTTGGGCGCAAGGAGGAAATTTGCATATGACACAGAGTCAGTACACTAATCCCTGATTACAACAGAGATCGGAGAAACTAAAACTTTTATTTTAATTACACATCTTCCACATGGGTACCATCACAGGCCATTACACATTGCATGGTGATGGCACCCCATGTGGAAAATGTGTAATCGAAATAAAAGTTTTAGTTTCTCCGATCTGTATTATAATCAGGGATTAGTGTACTGACTCTGTGTCATATGCAAATTTCCTCCTTGCGCCCAAATCGAGTGTTTTCTATGAGGGGGGAGGATTCCCAGAACGGTTTTTTATGCGTGCATAACATGTCCGTTTCTTGCGATACACGTACGGTTCCAACGCTCTTCAGGGTTTCCGCATGCGCTGTGCATTTTGCGGTGAAAAAAAATGGGTGTTGCCGTTGGAAATTTTCGAGTTTCTGTAACTATAACCGTAACCGTGAACGCCATTTTGTTGCCGCTCACAGAATCTCGAGCTCATACCTTTGAATAGCTATATCTGAAATTTCATCTCGATCGGTTGAGCGGACTGGCCGCTAGAGCTCCATATATCGGCAAAGTTTTTTTATGACCACCCTGTATGTTAAATCATATCTTTAATTGGACTTTGTAGGATTAACATATGTTCAATTATATCTTTTGTGTTTAGGTCATCGGATGTAGTGTCTTCCACCACTCTCAAAAAGTCTGAACTTTGATTTATCTGAGAATAGTCTTTTTTTTTTCCAGTTTTCACCTGACCAGCCTTTGTGTTTCTTGGCAAAAGCCAATCAAATCCATCGATTATTATTTTTTAACTTATGAAAAGTTTTTCAACAAGATAAAACTTTATCACAGCCTCTTTCATAAAGCCCTGCATCACGGCAGCGTCTTGACATGATAAACGAACTTATTTTTGCAATATTTTCATTCCATAAATTGTGGGATACTGCAAAGACGTTTATATGCGGGTCATCAACTGCTTTTCTCCTGATAATTCTGCCCACACGAATAGTCATTTTCTAGGATCACCCGGACTTCAGAAAGCCCTAAAGGCCATGGTATACATTTTAAAAATATCATTCACATAGTAGATTTTCCGATCGATAAGTTTGTCGTAATCTAACAAGAAGATTGGTCCTTTAACGGCAAGGGAATCACTCAGTTACAAACAATAATTGTTGAACTTTCATTTTTGAATTTCAACTTCGCTATTCAAGTTGGTTAATTCACGAACACGGCCAAAAAACACTTTAACGATAAGGAAAAAATTAAAGAATGACGAATGGTCGGAAACTTTTGCACATGCGTGAATTTCGAATTCCTCATCATTGCATCAAGTGTTTTCAGTATCCAATCAAAATGATCAGGTGGTCAGATGTCCTTTATATTTTTCTAATTTGGGGCAATTGCTCTTCTTCTTCGTTGAAACCTTCTGGTAAACATATCATGAAAATTAACTGGCCGAAAACTTTTGACCGCCACTGTATATATGATATATATATATATATACACAGAGTGTTTCAGTTAAACGTTTCAGAACTCCTAAGAGGGGTAGAGTGCATCCTGACGACTCGAAATCATATAGCATTGCGGGGTCTGAAATGCTTTCCCGACGCGCGAGATGGCGTTGGGCAAAAGTTCCGAGCTTTCATGCAGGGAATCGCCATTTCGCACAAGGGTGCCAAGGTAGTAGAATGGCTGATTATACGAATGCAGACCTTGATTTTCATTTCTGGGGTTATATGAAAACACTGGTTTATGACACCCCTGATGACAATGCTTTGAAAGGCTTTGAAATCATACACTCGTGGACAGCCAACCTTTCGGTATAGGAACTTAATGCCCACGAGGGGAAACATCCATCCAAACAACCCTAACCCATTTATTTAAAACTTAAAAGAAAAAAAAATATTTGTACAATTAATTCAGAATAGGTTGCCCTATTTTTTCAGGGCGAACCTGGTATTATACATTTCATAGATGCTTAATCGTAAATATATATACATGAATACATTTAGACAAATATGGGAATGACTGACAATTTCCAATTTAAATTAGAATTTGAATAGATAACTATAGTTAACAAAAGTTAATTGAGGATTTTTTTTCTCTAAAAATAACTTAGAATTGGAAATCGTGAGTACTAACAAATGATGCGAATATTTCAATATGCTGATTACAGAATTTCATACAAACTAAAAATTGAAGCTACGTACGTTAAATTGTCGACAAACAATTATATATGTTAAATTTCAACTTACGTGAAAGTCTATAGTTAAATGTCTTTGTAAATACAAGAAAACAATTTATTCAATTGATTGTAATTGTCTTTTAATTTTATGAAATTTTCTGGTTTAAATAAAGTTTGCAGGAGATTTTGTCTAAGAGTTTTTCGCCTATCAAACGGGAAGGAATAGTTCAGCAAAGAGCATTTTTTATATAGATAATGTATTGGATCACCAATTCCCTTTCCACATGGCAATTCGGAGTGTTTCGTTTACCTATTTTATATACGAAACTTGGGAAACTACCATACTACTAAGAAAATATGGTAAAATTATTTTGTCGCATATAAAGTCTGGGTCCACTTTATTTATGATTTTACATGTGAATCGTCCCTTGGTGGAAGAGGGCCATAGTGACTGCCAGTCTTTTCGCATTTTATCTTGTAAGAGACGTTTTACTAGTGTTGTTGGATGCGTTATTGGTAAGTCACTTGAAATTGCTGCCTTGGCCAAGGAGTCTGCTCTCTCGTTACCAGTTGTACCAATATGTGCTTTGGTCCATTGTACTGTTACCAATTTATTAGGGTTTGATATTAACAATTCATATATGTTCAGGATCAGTTCATTTCTAGGGAATGTTAATTTAAGAACGTCCATCGCAGAGTGACTGTCTGAGTATAAAATTAATGAGGTACATGGTGATGTTATGAACCAACTTATAGCTTGATAGATAGCAAATAACTCAGTTTGATAAGCAGAATTAAATTGGTGTAGACGAAAAGCTTTATCTAATATGAAAGAGTTGTTGTGTTCCACTGTGAATGCTGAAGCTGATCCTGAGTCCATAACTGAACCGTCTGTGTAAATGGTTATATCGAATTCCTTGGAATTAACCGAGATACGATCTAGAAACTTCTAGAATGTTTAAATTGGTAAGTTGGTTGTAATTAGGGAATTCAAAAGATTTAGTTTTTATCATTAGATTTGTATTTGTTAGTGTGACTGATTGATGAATGAAAGGGCGTTCACCATTTATGATTTTTGAATAGGACAGTTCTTTTGCAAGTACAAAATGAATAGCTGTACAACCGGTTAAAACACAGAGGGCATCAGTTGAGATACTTCGGTAAACTCGGATGATTCCCAATAGAGCCATTCTTTGTATTGATTTGACTTTTAGGAGTCAGGGACTTTTGATGTGGGCGAACCAAATCTCTGAACCGTATAATATTTAACGGAGGATAACTGTATTGTGCCAGATTTTTAGAATAGCTGGTTTTATTCCTTTGTTGAAGAATTGAAGATTCCCTAAACCTGAACAAAATAGTTGAACTTTCGTTCTAAGATGAGCTATGTGATCTGTGAAGTTCAATTTGGAATCCAAAATTAGTCCAAGATAAGTCAGATTTTTCTTGATATTGATCGTTTGTCTGTTAAGTTTGAATATTGGATGACGTTTTTCTAGAAGATTTCTACCTAAGAATATGGCTGTTGTTTTTTGCTGCGATATTCTTAAGGCAAGTCTTGTGCAAAGTTGGAAAAATTGATTTATTTTCTTATTGGCATCATCTTGAAGCTGATCTCGTGTATTACCGTAGGCCAAGACAGCAAAGTCATCCGCATATATAGTGAAATCCTCTGCTAGAAGATGAAGTTGTTTGATGAGAAAGTCAGCAACTAAAAGCCATAGTAAGGGCCCGAGACAAGAACCCTGGGGGCATCCTTTACTTGATAAAACCATGATATCACCGATCCATGCAGTAGGCCATTATAGCGGTTGGAAATGTAATTCTTTAAAAGAGATTTCAGATAATTTGAGAGTTATCGATGATTTGTGCTATTGTTGCCCAGTTAATTGTGTCAAAAGCCGCTTCAATATCGAATGATATCAGTGAGCAGTACCTCCGATTACTTAAGGTTTCTGTTGCTTTTCTGATAATATTTTTAGAGCATCTATGGAGCTCCTTCCTTCAATGAAACCGAACTGAGCTTTATGAAAGAAATTTTTGGATTCTAAGAAAATCATTGTGTGGACTTTTATTAGTCTTTCTAGAACTTTGCCTAGCATAGGTAAGATAGTAATTGGTCTATACGCTGAAAGCTGGGCTGGATCCTTGTTCTTCTTGCGAAAAAATATTACCAGACCTTTTTTACAGGGTAAAGGAAAATGCGTGCTAGTTGGAAGCATTTATTGTAAAGGGTGCACATTAAATCCGGAAAGCTCTTCAACAGAATTTTAACTATTCGAGAGTCAATGTTGTCGTAGCCTGGGGCCTTTTTGTTGTTTTGTTGATGAACACAACATTTAAGTTCTCTGAGCGAAATCTTATTCTGATCTACTTGAGCTTGAGGAAATGTTTGACTATTGACAAATGAGTGAATGTTTTCTTCTGATAAAGGACCGTTTTGATTAAAATGATGATTCATCAGTTGTGTCTCTATATTGTGAAAAGAGTCCGTTATTTGAGATGTTTCTAGTATTGTGGAGATTAAATCCGTATTCTTAAGGTATTTTTGTTTAATTATTTTAAACGCCGCCGTCTCATATACTGCTTTGGTTTTTGTACAGAAATTCTTCCATGCCGATGTTTTTGCTTCTTTTATGGCAAGCTTGTATATCGCTCTTTCCTTTTTAAATTCCGTTTTGTATTCTTGATTATCTGGATTTCTTAAAGAGCGTTTATGCTTTGCATTTAAACGGTTTCGCTGTATTTTTAATTTATCGGTGTACCAGTGGAATCTAACTTCACGCTCCAGTTTTTTTTCGTAAAGTTGCATCCATCGTAAAGCAGATTATATCCTGGAAATCCTGCGTCCAGCTGTCTAAGGCCGTTGGAGAGTTAACCTTGTTCAATTCCTCTAGGAGATTATTTGAATAGTTTTGAAATACAGTGTTAAACTTAGTAAAGTTGATATGCTTGGTTTTATAGCGATAGCTCTGTTTAGTTATTGGCGAGATGTGTAATTGAAAAACTATATAAGCATGATCGCTTAGAGAATCATGAGTGGTGTCCGTTTTCCATGAATTAATCAAATCCTTGATCTGAGGGCCACATAGCGTTAAATCAGGATTGCCTTGTCCATTATCTGTTTTGAACACGTCCAGTTGACAATGCTGAGGAGCTGGTTGCAAGAATCGCAGTAGGTGCCGGAGAAATTCGAGATATGCCTGTAGTATTCGAGAATGTTCGGATTTCCATGCGCCGGAGATGTGAGGTTGCTTTGTTGTCGGTGGCAGAAATTTCGAACACTTACTTTGATCCATGTACCTTTTGCTTTTTTACATGTATTAATAAAACGATTTTTCACTTACGGTGCATTTTCTTTGCGGTGCTTCTCTGTACATCACCGCTTCAGGAAAACATTTCCGACCCCACATTTCTATATGATTTCAAGTCGTCAGGATGCACCCTACCTCTCTTAGGAGTTCTGAAACGTTTAACTGAAACACCCTGTATATATATTCATATATGTGGTGTACATATATGAATAAGGTATGTATATGTATATATATATATGTGTATTACTAAACGGTGTACAAATCGTTGTAAAGTCTAAAAACTATGCAAACATTAACCACTTAACTGATTCTTTTTTTTACGTACAATAAATTGAAAATATGGGTTAACACTACTTTTTTTAAGGTGAAATATTCATAATATTTTGTCTAACCGTTTCTGCAATTGACTAATATGTGATTGTATAAAACAAATTTAGTGGTGTCAAAAAGCTTTAAGTGACGAATTAAGCAAGTTCTTCTTGTCCGTATGACGTTCAGGAAAATCATTTAAGTGTATTAAAGTGTACTTGTAATTTTTTTTAAACATATGAACTAAGCTTATTACCTAATATAAGTATGTACGCCCCCTGCCACACATATTTATAAAATGAGTGTAAAAAATAGAACTGACTCCTAAATCTTGTACGTTTTAAAACGCCCTAAATGATATCTGTAACGAGGAGGGTGAACGGGGACAATTCTTTAGATTTAAAATGAATTGGATGATTATAATATTTGAGATTACGTGTCCTTTTAGAGAGAATGTACTTTATTCTGTAAAAATACATAAAATAAACTTGTTAAAAGTATGTAAACAGTATATAATGAATTCTAAATTCTGACTACACAAAAATGCACCAGACTGTATTGAAGCAAACAGAAAGAAGATTTGCGGAAACGAGATTTACCCAAAACCAGTCTCGAAAAATAAACTTAAGCGAAGCTTAGAAAAAAAAATTCTCCATACTTAAACACTCCATTTTGCATATGAAAGGATTTAATACTCTTTTCCAACTTTTTAAGACATTTTAGGAAGTGCAGTTTCTATTGGTCACTTAAGGCGTGACGTAATAATGCACATTCCCTAAACTCTTAGATTTAAAAAAAATGTTTTCTTTTTTTCTAATTTTCTGAAAGGGTATTTTCTAAGAAGAGAAAATTTGAGAAAAAAAAATTAAGAAGAATCGGAATGTAAGTGTGGGTAGGGGTGATTAAATTACAAACAAAATATTTTAGATTTAAAATCCCACACGAAGGTGTTCACATTTATGTATCGGGCGAACTGCTGTTAAGACGCAAAAGCTTTCCCGGATTGTTTTGATATTGTTGCACTTAAAATATATCTCTTGATAAAGAAAATTTTGCACAGGTAAGAACTTTATTAATAAAATAATGTTGTTCAGTTGCTTACCCTTCATATAAATTATCTACACTATTAAAATCCGACCGTATGTATGTATGTGACGCTATCTCCTCCGATCCCGGAAACGGCGAAACGTCGCGTTTATTTTGAATTGAAGGGAAAAAATCCCGGGATCCCAACTTGCCAATTAGTCTGTCTGTCCGTCTGTCCGTATATAACAACTCAAAAACTACCCAACCTAACCATTTGACACTTAAAATATATAATTATTAGATAATTTTATCGACTCATTTCAAATTTTATGAAAATCGGATGCACAGTTCAATTACAGGGACAATCAAAAGGATTCCGATACATTACGGTCAATAAGGAAAAACTTTCAAGTGCATTTTAATGGTCTTACACTCTTTCGAATATAAAATTGATATGCATCTATGAAGTATATACTATAACTATAATATACATTCTATACAATCTGTGGTGCAAATAATATTTCTTATTGATTTACAGGGCCACACAAAAGTATTCCATTGCATACTTATATATTGAGATATTTTTTTGGTATGCATTTTAATAGTATTAAATTATTTAATACTAACAATTAAACTATTTAATGTCCGTAATTAATAAACTATTAAACTATTTAATGCCCGTCTGTCCATCTAAACCGACGAGAGTAGCGGGCGAAGGCCGCTAGTATAAATTTATAAGGCGATTAAGCCTCGGAATTTAAATGTGGGTAGAAGTGATTAAATTACAAACAAAATATTTTAGGTTTAAAATCTCCCATAAAGGTGTTCGCATTTATGTATCGCGCGAGCTGCTGTCAAGACGGAAAAGGTTTTCTGGATAGTTTTGACATTGTTGCACTTAAAATATACCGTACCGATAAAGAAAATTTTACACAGGTAAGAATTTTATTAATAAAATAATGTTGCTCAATTGCTTACCCTTTATATACATTTTATAAATTTATAAGGCTATTAAAGCCTCGGAATTTAAATGTGAGTAGGGGTGATTAAATTACAAACAAAATATCTTAGGTTTAAAATCTCACATGAGTTTTGACATTGTTGCACTTAAAATATACCATACTGATAAAGAAAATTTTACACAGGTAAGAACTTTATTAATAAAATAATGTTGCTCAATTGTTTACCTTTTATATAAATTTTATAAATTTATAAGGCAATTAATTAAAACAAGAGGAGCTTTGTTTTTAAAAATTTTTTGTGAATGCAACTTTACAAAATTTGAAATCACGTCTATTTTTTCCGTGTAACATAAAAAATAATTATAATAATCTTTCTCATTCATAGTAATGGTAATTATATGCAGATATAAGTGATTAAACATACAAACAATATTTTAGATAATTTAAAATCTTATTTGAAGATGCTTTAATATATTTAATTGAATAGTTTTACGACTCGAAATGTTTTTCTGTTATTTTAGACACAATTGCACTTAAAATATACCTTTTGATGAAGGTAATTTCTTCATCAGACAATCACGACCATTTCTTGTTTCATATTTCTTCGTTACATTTTCGACAATATCTGAAAATATAATAACTAAAATTAAGAGAAATATACTTTTGAATGCTGCGTTCCGACAGCTTTCACGCGACATATCGCATGATGTAAAAATTTTTTTGTTTTTTCAAGAAACTTAATTAGGCCCGCTACATTTTACTTAAATATATTTGTGAATGGTTATTAATCTATAAATATGTGGGCCAATAGCTTTTATTAGCCATAGAAATTCAGTTAATTGAACTTTCCGTAGTTTATGAGCAGAATGTCTGAGACAGACGGGAAACACACAGGAGTGATCTTATAATGGTTCCGTTTTTAGGTGCGCTCGTAATTATGTAAATACGTAGCATCTTTAGTCGTCGTTCAGTCTGTCCGTGTCCGTCTGTTCGTCCGCATATAACAGCTGAAAAAGTACCTAACCGAATCATTAAAAATTTAAAATATATATTTATTAGATAATTTTGTCGAGTCATTTCAGAAGACTTCAGAAATGAGAAAACTCTTTATTTCTAGAAAAAAATAGGGATCCCTCCTAAATTTTCAATAACCAAAGGTGTAAAGAAATTAGCCATAAAATGGCTTTCATCGCTTGTGCTGCGAAAAATATTAATAATAGAACAAAAGAAGTTCTACCATATTAAAGAACATATCAATATCTATAAAAAATCTCCCATTACCATGTGTTCAACTATTGTAATTATCTTACTATAGCTACATTTTTACATTTTAAAACGCGATAAATACGCCGACCGAAATTAGACCGTGCTATTGATACCTTTGTATTAATCCTTATCCAAATAAATCATTTTGTATTCATGACTGTTTCAATACCTGTAGATTACTTTTTGAATTATTCAAATCGGACATTAAATTCAAAATATTATGAATTCAAAAATGACAATCTAAAGAAATAATAGCTCTGCTGAGCGGTGTCGGTTACGGTAACAGTGTAGCGAGTTCAATGGTGTTTACCCATTTCAAAAAGTACAACTGGCCTAAAGAAGTTTTCCCTTTAAAAAGACAGCTGACGTAACATATCTATACTAATATTATAAAGAGGAAAGATTTGTATTTTTGTATGTTGTAATGAAAAAACTCGAAAACTACTGGACCGATTTTAATAATTCTTTCACCATTAGAATGGTACTTTATTCCTGAGTAACAAAGGATACATTTATTTCTAGAAAAAAAAATTGGGATATCTCCTAAGTTTTCAATAAGTAACATAAGGTATAGAAAAATTAGCTATAAAATGGCTTTCATCGCATGCGCTTGAAAACTATTGATAATTTAAAAAAAAAAAAAAAAAAAAAAAAAAAAAAAAAGTTCTACAACATTAAAGAACATATCAATATCTTTAAAAATCCTCGCGATACCATATGTTCAACTTTTGTAGTTGCCTAACTATAACTACTTTTCTACATTTTGAAACGTGATAAATACGCCGACCAAAATTAGACTGTGCTATCGAATTGTACCGATTGATATCTTTGTATCAATCCTTATCCAAATAAATCATTTTGTATTCATGACTATTTCAATGCCTGTAGATTATTAAGCTATTGCATAGCTTTTATCACGGGCTTTGAGCGCGGCGACCGAATCCAAAAATTCCGTAACGCGAAAAATCCTAACACATCGGTAACGAAAAAACCTAACACTCGGCTAATGTCGTTTCAGCTCGGCAGACTTCGGCATGGTGTCCTTCGGTAGACTTCGGTAGACATTGACGCGGTATTTTTCATATATTTAGAGGATATCAAATCTCGAACTTACATTTCTTATTTCAGTTACCATAAATCTATAGTTTCAATGATAAAAATTCCTGATAGAATGTGTATAGAAAAAAATCGTCTTAAGATAAAACAAGGTTGGATAATGTAGATTTTGGTGATTGGAGACCCGCCCAACGGTGAGGATCGAAAAATTTAAAATGCTTATAACTCGCGATCTAATTTTCGTAGCGCGGCCAAATTTTGTTTGGTAATTTATTATGAGACAGTGTTAATTTTTGGTGACAAGAGACCCCCCACGGTGAGGGTCGAAAAATTTAAAATGCTTAAAACTCGCGATCTAATTTTCGTAGCGCGGCCATATTTTGTTTGGTAATTTATTATAAGACAGTTTTAATTTTTGGTGACAGGAGACCCCCGACCCCCCCACCGGTGAGGGTCGAAAAATTTAAAATGCTTAAAACTCGCAATCTAATTTTCGTATCGCGGCCAAATTTTGTTTGGTAATTTATTATAAGAGAGTGTTAATTTTTGGTGACAGGAGACTTCCCACGGTGAGGGTCGAAAAATTTAAAATGCTTATAACTCGCGATCAATTTTCGTAGCACGGCCAAATTTTGTTTGGTAATTTATTAAGAGACACTGTTACTTTTGGTGACAGGTGACCTCCCACCTTGGGGATCAAAAAATTTAAAATGCTTATAACTCGCGATCTAATTTTCGTAGCGCGGCCATATTTTGTTTGGTAATTTATTATGAGACAGTTTTAATTTTTGGTGACAGGACCCCCCCCCCCCCCCCACGGTGAGGGCCGAAATATTTCAAATGCTTATAACTCGCAATCTAATTTTCGTATCGCGGCCAAATTTTGTTCGGTAATTTATTATGAGAGATTGTTAATTTTTGGTGACAGGAGACCTCCCACGGTGAGGGTCGAAAAATTTAAAATGCTTATAACTCGCGATCAATTTTCGTAGCGCGGCCAAATTTTGTTTGGTAATTTATTAAGAGACACTGTTACTTTTGGTGACAGGTGACCTCCCACCTTGGGGATCAAAAAATTTAAAATGCTTATAACTCGCGATCAATTTTCGTAACGCGGCCCAAATTTTGTTTGGTAATTTATTATGAGACAGTGTTACTGTTGGTGACAGGACACCCCCCACGGTGAGGGTTGAAAATTTTAAAATGCTTATAACTCGCGGTCTAATTTTCGTAGTGCGGCAAAATTTTGTTTGGTAATTTATTATGAGACGGTGTTACTTTTGGTGACAGGAGAACCCCCCCCCCCCACGGTGAGAGTCGAAAAATTTAAAATGCTTATAACTCGCGATCTAATTTTCGTATCATGGCCAAATTTTGTTTGGTAATTTATTATGAGAGAGTGTTAATTTTTCGTGACAGGAGACCCCCCACGGTAAGGGTTGAAAAAATTAAAATGCTTAAAACTCGCGATCAATTTTCGTAGCACGGCCAAATTTTGTTTAATGATTTTTTATGAAATAGTGTTAAATTTTGGCGACAGGAGACCCCCCCCCCCCCACGGTGAAGATCAAAAAGTTAAAAAGCATATAACTTGTGATCTAACTTTCGTAGCGCGGCCATATTTTGTTCGGTAATTTATTATGAGAAAGTGTTAATTTTTGGTGACAGGAGACAATCCACGGTGAGGGTCGAAAAATTTAAAATGTTTATAACTCGCGATCAATTTTTGTAGCGCGGCCAAATTTTGTTTGGTAATTTATTATGAGACAGTGTTAATTTTTGGTGACAGGAGATCCTCCATGGTGAGGGTTGAAAATTTTAAAATGCTTATAACTCGCGATCAATTTTCGTAGCGCGGCTAAATTTTGTTTGGTAATTTATTATGAGACAGTGTTAATTTTTCGTGACAGGAGACCCCCCACGGTGAGGGTCGAAAAATTTAAAATTCTTATAACTCGCGATCAATTTTCGTAGCACGGCCAAATTTTGTTTAATGATTTTTTATGAAACAGTGTTAAATTTTGGCGACAGGAGACCCCCCCCCCCCCACGGTGAGGATCAAAAATTTATAAAGCATATAACTTGTGATCTAACTTTCGTAGCGCGGCCATATTTTGTTCGTTAATTTATTATGAGAAAGTGTTAATTTTTGGTGAAAGGAGACAATCCACGGTGAGGGTCGAAAAATTTAAAATGTTTATAACTCGCGATCAATTTTTGTAGCGCGGCCAAATTTTGTTTGGTAATTTATTATGAGAGAGTGTTAATTTTTGGTGACAGGAGACCCCCCACGGTGAGGGTCGAAAAATTTAAAATGCTTATAACTCGCGATCAATTTTCGCAGCGCGATCAAATTTTGTTTAATGATTTATTATGAAACAGTGTTATATTTTGGTGACAGGAAACCCCCCACGGTGAGGGTCGAAAAAGATAAAATGCTTATAACTCGTGATCTAATTTTCGTAGCGCGGTCAAATTTTGTTTGGTAATTTATTATGAGACAGTGTTACTTTTGGTGACAGGAGACCCCCCACGGTGAGGGTCGAAAAATTTATTATGCTTATAACTCGCGATCTAATTTTCGTATCGCGGCCAAATTTTGTTTGGTAATTTTTTATGCGAGAGTGTTAATTTTTGGTGACAGGAGACCCCCCACGGTGAGGGTCGGAAAATTTAAAATGCTTATAACTCGCGATCAATTTTCGTAGCACTGCCAAATTTTGTTTGGTAATTTATTATGAGACAGTGTTAATTTTTGGTGACAGGAAATCCCCCATGGTGAGGGTTGAAAATTTTAAAATGCTTATAACTCGCGGTCTAATTTTCGTAGTGCGGCAAAATTTTGTTTGGTAATTTATTATGAGACGGTGTTACTTTTGGTGACAGGAGAACCCCCCCCCCCCCCCACGGTGAGAGTCGAAAAATTTAAAATGCTTATAACTCGCGATCTAATTTTCGTATCGCGGCCAAATTTTGTTTGGTAATTTATAATGAGACAAAGTTAATTTTAGTGACAGGAAATCCCCCATGGTGAGGATCGGAAAATTTATAATGCTTATAACTCGCGATCTAATTTTCGTAGTGCGGCCAAATTTTGTTTGGTAATTTATTAAGGTATTGCATATCTTTTATCGCGGGCTTTGAGCGCGGCTAAAGAATCTAGAAATTCCGTAACGAGTAAAAACCTAACACTCCGGCTAACGTCGTTTGAGTTTGGCAGACTTTGGCACGGTATCCTTCGGTAGACTTCGGCAGACATTAAAGCGGTATTTTTCAAATATTTTGAGAATATCAAGTCTCAAACTTATGTTTTTTATTTCAGCTAACATAAACGTATGGTTTCAAAGATAAAAATTCCTGATTAACCTACATGTATTGTAAGATAATAAAAAAATTTTAAACGATATTAATTTCTCATTTATTCAATAAAAGAAAAAAAAATGTTTTGTTATCGGTCATCACGCTCAAAAAGTATAACTTGAATTAATATCAAAAAAAAAAAAAAAAAAAAAAAAACTGCATAAATAAAAAGTAAATAAATAATTATGATTGCATAAGTTGATAAAAAATGCTATGCAATAGCTTTACCGCGGCAGTCCCCGAGTGCCACACGTCTTTTTTTTTTTTTTTTTTTTTTGAGTTATTCAAATCGGACATTCCATTTAAAAGATGTTATGAGTTTAAAAATGACAATCTAAAGAAATAATAGCGCCGCTGAGCGCTCGGTAGTCAATAAGCTTAGGGATTGCGCCCGTAATCAAAAGGTTGCAAGTTCAAACCCCGGTTTCACTGGCATGTACCAATGTTTTTTTTTTTTTTTTTTTTACTCAAGTATATTTATTTACAACCAAATTGAAATTGAATTTTGGTGAATTGAAACATCGTGAGGAAACCAGCATGTCTTAGAACCAAACATTTCAAAGTATAGCAGCACTACTGAAAGTATTCCTTTTTTAGCTCAGAGGCTATCATAGCCTGAGACCTTATGTGCCCGTCCGTTCTGTATGTACGTTCGTACGTGCGTAACGCGATAACTCATGATAAAAATATCGAATCCACTTGAAATTTTGTATATAGGTATATCCTGATAAGGCGCTTCCCTGATTAGTTTTTGGAGTTCATTCGATATGTATAAGAGGGGGAACGGGGGGCTCATGCCTCTCTTCCTTAATTGATATAAACGAGATTTTCATGCATAATTAACAATTTTCGTTCAAATTTAGATATAGGATCATTCTGATGAGGCGATTCCGTGACTGTTTATTAGGTGTTCATTGAATAAGTATAAACAGGGGGAACCGGAGGCTCATGCCCCTCCCCTTAATTGATATAAACGGGATTTTCATGCAGAATTAACAGTTTTCGTTCAAAATTTAGATATGGGATCATTCTGATGAGGCGAGTCTGTGGCTGTTATTAGGTGTTCATTGAATAAGTATAAACAGGGGGAACGAGGGTTCTAATGCCCTTCCCCTTAACTTGTATAAATGGATTTTTCAATCAGAATTGTCAGATTTCGTTCAAATTTCTGAATAGTTTTGGAAGTTTAATGGTTAAGTATAAAAGAGGGGTATAACTCCTCTTAAATTATATAAATGCTAAATGGGTTTTTATTAAGAATTATCCAATTTGCTCTGAATTTTGGATATAGATTTTTTAATATGATAAAGCATGTACTTGATAGTTTAGAAGGTTCAATGATTAAGTATAAAAAAGGAGAAAGGGGAGAGCTGTTTCCCCTTCTTAATTTTTTTTTCGAACGAAATTAACGAAAATACAAGGCTGTAATGTACAATTAGTATGTGTAGCCTGTGAGCTTAATGCCATCAGTTTAACTGGGCAATATTCTTTGTATTCTATCTCTCTTTCGGGAAAAGAGTAGCGTGGACCCAACGACTGACAAACCAATAACCCACAGGCAAGCATGCGGCGTGCGACCCGCCGCCGTCTTCCCTCTGTCATATTGCACCATACGCAATATATGTACATACTATTGACTTTCTAATATGCGTAGACGCCACATCCCATTGTTCTCTCGGCATGGTTTTGAATTCAACATCTTTGGCGAGAAGATGCCGTTTTTTGGCGGTGATCGCTTTATTGGCATCTTTCAGATTTCACAAAGAGAAAAGCAGAAGTGCGGTCAACTCAAGACGAACATAACAATATGAGTTTCGGCGGGAGAAAAACCGGTTTGGCGCGCTAAATCTGCCCTCCGTCAAGTGACGGAAGGCAAAGATGTCGGCCTAAGAAAAGATTGCCGGTGTGGTGTCTAGGTATCTTAGATCATTGGTACATACTTATACACAGAGGTGCCAGTTACAGTAACGGTGTCGCGAGTTCAAGTATTTTTCCCACATCAAAAAATGCCCAACACGCCTAAAGAACTTTTCACTTCGATAAGGCGAAAAAGTTTGATACGGAACGAAGTGCTAGCTAGCGTCGGTAGAAAAAGTGAGTTTCCGTGCGGTTCTTCTTTCCCTGCTTGTAGCGTGGAGAAAAGTTCTGATCATTCACCACTAGGTGGCGTTGGGTGATAGGACCAGATTCATAAAATCTCTTCCCAATTTCAGAGATCTCGATTACGGTAACTCTGCCGTGAGTTCAATGTTTTTCCTCATCTCAGAAAATGCTGAACGGGACTAAAGAAATTTTCAGTTCAACATTAAACGCATCAGCGTAATGCAATGCAAATGTAAATAATGTGTCTGTGTTTTTTTAAGTCCACAAAATTAGTGAAAAGTACGGTAAAAAAAGTGCCGTAAGGCGCAAAAATTGATACGGAACAAAGTGGAAAGCAACAGTGGAAAAACTGAGTTTCCGTACGGTTCTTCTTTCCCCGCTTGTAACGGGGAGAAAAATTCCAGTAATTCACCGCTAGGTGGCGTTGGGTAATGTGCCGGTTATGGTAACACGAATTAAGATGTCACGAGTTCAGTGGTTTTTTTCCGCTCTCACAAAATGCCCAATGCGCCTAAAGAAATTTTCACTTAAAAAAAACCCTTCTTTTCGAACTTTATTTTTTGCCAATGCGTAAATAAGGCTTATGCGCGTGCGCTAGCCCATTTTCTTTCTCTCGCTTGGGAGATGAGTCTTTAAGGAAAGGGACTTGCGATTGTTGATTAATAACTCAGCTTATAATTAGAAATTTAAAGTTATCAGTCTCTCAGTGCACAAGAAGAGGTCTTGGATTACCCCCACATAGGTTTTAAGCTGTACATGCTGTAGATTTCGCTAGCCATCGCGGACACACACACAGACACGCAGAGTGAAACTTATTAACATACATATAATTTTTTATTAGTGTACTTGCACTAAATGTAATGCAACATTTACAAATATTTACTGCGCCTGTAACAAACTGATTCTATTTCAGTAATTTAATTATATCCATTTACTTAGCTAAGCAAAAGTCTAACTATTGAATCAATAATTAGAATTCGAAAAACAAAGCAGCTTCAGTATTTGTAAGTGAAGCAATGTTTTAAATCAATTATTTCAAATAACTTTATTCTGATTATTTTTGTTTTGTATAGAAATTGTAACAAACGTTAAAGATTTCTGTGACAATCAATATTAAACATTATCGACGACTGTTGATTTATTTTGTTTATTATGCCGAGTTTACAAATTTATCGTAATAATATTTTCTAATGAACAGTGCCGTTGCTACATCGAGCTTCGCAGTTATTAAATGAAATAAGTTTCTTTTATTTGTTGCAGTTCAATAGATCTGAAAGAAAGCAATTAAATTTTTTCGTTGTGAATGTTTTAACAAGCTGAAAATATTTATTTATACTAAGAAATGTACACTGTAATATGCAGAATACATACATATATATTTTTTCAAAAACGCATTTATAATAGCGTGAAATTTAGAATTTAGCTACAAAATAGTGTAAACAATTCTACTTCAGTATATAATAATTTATTTTGTAACAATTTCATTTTTTTTTTTTTTTAAATTAGACGAGAAACTTATTGCTACAGACAAAAAAAAAAATAGCTATTTTCGTTCAGCCTTTTTGAATCTGTTCAATTTAGGGGTCATACAGTTCGATTGCATACCTTAGATTCGTGATTTACTTACATGTTATTGTTTTAATTATTACACAGGACAACAAAAAGAAATTTTTTTTAAATGGTCTGACATGTTTTAATGAATTTAAGATATTTCAACCTCCAGAAACCCGAATATGGCATCCGTTTCCGTACATCAGGTAAGGTTTTGCTGTTAAGTTGAATTGAAAAAAACAAATATATACTACAGAAGTGTAATTAACTGAAACGAAAAAAATGTACGTATGTTAACAGAAAACATGTTTAGTTAATTACATAGTTAATTAACAACTAGGAAAACATTCGGTTAGTTCACTGTTTCGTCATTGTACAACACTTATGGTAGGAATTTCCTCTTCGTTGAGGTCCGAGCATGGACGGCAGCATGAATGTCTCTATGGAGATTCCAATAGTAATCCGCCATCATTACTGCATCCCAGCGACCTTGGTATCTGTTCTCCATCTCCTTGATCTCCTGATGAAAATGCTCTCCCTGTTCATCACTCATGGAGCCCAGGTTGTTAGTAAAAAGATCCAAATGCAAGAATAGGTAATGCATTTTGATGCTCATGTTACATCCGAGGTTTCTGAATGCTGTTATCATATTGTTCCCCAGTTCAACGTAGTTAGTGGCCTTCGTGTTGCCGAGAAAGTTTTTCAGAACTAGAACAAAAGCCTTCCATGCTTCCAGTTCCACTTCACTCATATGAGTTTCGAATTCCGTATCTCTCATTAGCTGACGGATCTGTGGACCATCAAAGATGCCAGCTTTCAGCTTTTCAATGCTAAATCTGGGAAAAACCTGGCACAAGTACAGGAAGCAGACACTATTTTTGTCGAGAGCTTTGGTGAATTGCTTCATCAACCCCAGCTTAATGTGCAATGGAGGAAATATGATCTTCTCTCTGTTCACAAGAGGAGTGTTGATGATGTTCGCCCTGCAGGGCATCGGGTCCTCCCTAAGAAGCCAGTCCTTGATTGTATAATGATGAACCCTGTCCCTACTGTCCCACATGCAGATGAAACAGGGGTACTTTGTAAACCCTGATTGTTGTCCCAACAAGATGTTAACCATTTGCAAATCCACACAAATGTACCACTGATGGTCATCATAATGAATTTTGTCCAGAGCGTACTTCACTGATTCATACTTGTCCGTCAATGTGGTTGAGTGAGCTAGTGGTACAGAGGCAAACTGGTTGCCATTGTGTAGCAAAACACATTTTAGTGAGCGCTTACTGCTGTCGATAAGCAGCCGCCAATGTTCGGGGTCGTATTTTGCCACTCTCTGCGTGTACAGCAGACTTGCGATATCATTACCAGAGCCTGATTACTAACGGGGCACTCTCTCCCCAGTAAAATTACATAGAAATTTTCGCCTTGTTTAAACGCCCTATTCAGTCAAAATTACTATCATGAATAAGGAAAAAATTTCTATTTATTTTTTCTGGTGGGAGAGTGCCCCGTTGATAATCAGGCCCTGATCATTACAGTACACCAGTTCAAGCTCTTCACAGAAATATTGTAGGAAGTCTTGATGTCTGTTGCGGTAGAAGGTGATCCGAACACTCTCAGTGAGACAGTTTTTTTCCTTTAATCTGGATGCCAATAGTTCGGCATATGACTTGGAGAGGTTAAGATCGCGAACGAGATCATTTAGCCCCATTTGTGTGAACGGAACTGGAGTATTACATTCTGGAACCACATAGTCGTCGTCATCAGCAACAACCGTGATGCGGGAGGATGATAATTCGTCAATGTCCGGAAGTTCTTTAAACACGGGAACAGGACTGGTTTCAGAATGGGCTACAGGGCGACGTGCTGACTGCAGATCTGGATATACCAGGCTACTCCGGTTGTTTCTGTTTATACCAGTCAGATATACAGCGCAGAAGTAACAATCTGTGACATGGTTGGTAGGCTCCCTCCAGACCATAGGAATTCCAAATTTCATAGCCGTCTTCTGGCCTTTGGTCCACGCACGAAGATACTCGGTGCATTTTTTGCATACTATATGTGGTGCCCAACCTTTATCTTGGTCACCTAGTGCCATTTGGAAGTAAGCAAGGTAGGTGAGCTTTATAAAACTGGTGATTGGCTTCCTCTTTGGTACAAGGGTGTATTCGCCACAGATATAGCAAAATACATCCGGCTTATTCCTACATGATCTTTTTGAAGACGCCATTTACTTCACATAGATCCTGTAATGAAAGAAAATCTATCATTAGTAATCCAGGGCAACGAAATAAGACTTCTCGGAATGCAACACACACAAGTACTGCAATGAAGTATAGGCATTTATGCCGGAAATCACTTAGCCTAAAATGGACATTTGCACAAAAAGTTGACCTGATAGAGCGAAACCGTTTTGGGTTTTGGATTCAGGGTATGAAAATGAACATATATCAGCTGGAAAAAGTTAGACCATTTTTTGGCTGTTGACCAGTGATGATTGTTTTAATTTCATTATCGACAAAAATGATGAACTATTTATATAAACTTACGTGGAAACGTGTTTATCCTCCCTATTTGATAAAATAGCTGTTAAAATCTTATGCAACAAGTTGGAAATTGCACGTGAAACGTAGCGAATGAGGTGCATTCGTACGATAACGAAGTTTTAAAAATATTCAGATCTTGCTGTTATAGTAGACAGTACTTTGGATACAGTATAGTAGACTTTTTTGTGTTCCTATAAATATACAGGAAGTAATTTTCATTACACCTCAGCAACGTATATCATATTCATAAAACGTGAAATAGTTTAATATAATTAAAATACGCTCCAAACAATGTTTCACTGTATAGCATTATGTAGTGGAATACTTTTGTGTGGCCCTGTAATTTAATAAAAAATATTCTTTGCATTACAGATTGTACAGAATGTATATTTTAGCATATATATACTTCATAGGCTCATGTCAATTATATTCGAAAGAGTTTAACATCATTAAAATGCTTTTGAAACTATTTTCCCCATTGACCGTAATAATGGAATACATTTGATTGTCCCTCTAATTAAACTTTACATACGATTTTTATAAAATTTAAAATGACTCCACAAAATCACGCTAAAATTATAGATTTTAAATATCATGTGATTTGGTTGGGCAGTTTTTGCTTTGTTATATGCGAGTTGACAGACGGACGGGCGGACAGATGGGCTGCAGACTGAACGATGAATATAGGTACTAGCTATTTATATAATTACGGACGCACTTAAAATTATTCAGATCTTGATGTAATAGTGCACAGTATTTCGTATACAGTATAGTAGCCAAAATCTTTTGTGTCCCTGTAAATACCATCTGCTTTCTTTTAAACTTTCTTTTAAAGTAACTATACAGGGTTATTAAAAAAAAACGTGGACAAAATGATATGACAAATCAAGCATACGACAAGGATAAAAAAATCACATAGGAACATAGGGTCAGAGCTGCTAGAGCGTACCAACTTAATGCTGGAATCTGTCGTAAGTTAACAAGCTGCGCTAGCTGGTGGCAGGGGTGCAAATGAATGCGCGGGTTTGACGTCATATATGCGCAGATGTTTATTACCTCCGCATCTCTTGCGCATATTTTCTGAATTTTCACTCAATCATGACAGATTAATCAAGTCTACGAGATATATTGCAAGTTATTTTTGTTACAGTTTGTATAGATAAAATCATGTACATTTAAAAAAATAGTCACAATATCATTTTAATTTCGGGAGAAAAAGTACTAATTAGTACTCATAAGTACCATATAATGCTACGAAAAGTATTGACTTTTACCCTAAAATTAAAATAACAATGCGACTTCTTTTAAATACATATATTTTTAATAAAAAAAAAATCTGGGTATTTAAAAAAAAGTCGCATTGTCATTTTAATTTTAGGGTAAAAGTCAATATTTTTCGTAGCATTATATGGTACTTATGAGTACTAATTAGTGCTTTTTCTCCCGAAATTAAGATGATATTGTGACTATTTTTTTAAATGTACATGATTTTATCGATACAAACTGTCACAAAAATATTTTGCAATATATCTCGTAGACTTGATTAATCTGTCATGATTGAGAGAATAGCTTGAAATTTGTGATTGAATTTTTAATATGAAGTCTCAAAATAGCTTTGTCTGTTAAAAAAAAAAAAAAGAAAAAAAAAAAAGAGAGAGAGAGAGAGAGAGAGAGAAAGAGAGAGTGTGTAATCTACGATTTTAAGAAAATTATTGTCTAGATCTAGAACGTTAAATATTTAAACAAATAAATTAACAATATTTCTTTGTTTAACAAAACAACATTAACAATATTTCTTTGTTTAACAAAACAACATTTAATACATACATTTAAAATTATTCCGAATATACCTATAATGAAATAGGTTTTTAAATTAAAAGAATGAAATGTTTGCAAGTTAAATAATAAAAGTCGATACGACCAAGAAAACATTGGATTTTTATCGTCTGCAATTGATAATTAAAAATGGAGCTAAAGTTAAATATTTTATTTAGTATTAAATTCTATACATTTCTAAACATTGCTAAACATTATATTATCATAGGAAATACTAAGGTGTATACAATTTTGTATTACTTAGCTCATCAAGATTTAGTAAAATGTGACACTACCTCAAAATTCTGCATTTATATAATCTACTTACTAAATTATATGAGTCATCTTTCATTACATTAAAAACATAATTAAAATCGAACATATTTTAATCAGCGATATTTGTATCGCATAGTTAAATGATATTTCATCTTAGTATATTTTATGTTAATATTTAGTCGTACTACACTTATTTATTCTATATTTATTTACAACATTTCAAACCTAAAACTTATTCTATGCAATATTTAAAAGTTAATTTTATAGAAACAAAAAAGTTTTGTTGCCATTCACACAAAAGAAACTGCAATCTACTTAATAATCTTCTAGTTATGCACCCCTGCCACTAGATGGCATATGCCTTGACCCCGCCCACCACGCCTTTAATCTTGCGGACATCTCTTCCATAGAAGTTGGAACGCTTGAAATATATTTAGTTTTGCATAGGGTCGCAAACTACTCATTGAGTCACAAATACAGGGTGTTTCATTCTAGCTACACCCGGTTTGAAAGTAATAATTTCGAGGAAAATAAAAATATTGCAATGAAAATGCAATGATATGTACCTTATTTTGTGTGAAATGTTATAACATTACGAAAAGCATATTGTACGAGCAATCAATCATACCGTATAAACTGATTATCACAGTGCAAAATGTGAGGTGTCAGGTGCATATTGCTGGTGCGCATAATACAAACTTCTATCACTTTTGTTTCGTGTTATCACATCTATAATAATAAAGAATGTGCAATTGAGGGCAGTTTTGAAATATTGCTGAAAAGAACAAAGTGACAAATTAAAAAACATCAACAAAAAAGATGGACTCTAAAACATATTATCCCAAACCTTACTGTATTTAAACTTGTTATAATGCTTAAAAGAGGAATATTTAAGAGCCATAGCTCTTTCAAATTTTAAGTAGAACATAATTTTTTTTCAAATATTAGTTTTTTCTTTTATTAAATTGTCAGCGTTTGTTGCATTCATATTTTTGTAATTCCCTAATATTAAGTAAATTAATAACTTTAGTATGTATAAAATATTAAAGTTATTTTCATTCGTCCCATTATTATTTTATACTGCTTCACCAAAATTGTTTACATTGAAACTCAAAAAGACATCCTACTCTTTGATAGTTGGCCATTTTACCCATAAACCTTAGGGTAAGATATTGAAATGAGCATGTTTATAAAAACAAAATTTTTGGTGCTTTCTATAATATCTGTAAAATGATATAAATTTTTAAATCATACATGAGGGTGCAAACTTTAACAAGAAATCAGTGAATAACGAATAAAAACAACAGGCGACTTTTAAAACAAGTAAATCAAAAACTATGGTACCCAATCTATCTTATTAGATTAAAAGTTTGAGAAATAATTTCTTTTACCTTTGTCAAAAAATCCTAACATCATTAAAAATTGTCTTAAAAATATTGTGAAAAATTAAATAATCGCTCTATGAGTTTCAAATAAACTTTATTGAGAAAAGAACAAAAATTATTATGTCTGGCTAAACGACTGAAACTGGCTTCTTTTTACTTATGCATAACACGTTGGAAATTGCTCTTAAAACATAGCAAATGAGATGCGTTCGTACTGTAATGAAAGTTTAAAAATATCCAAATCTTGGTGTAACACAATACAGTGTAAATACCCGAGATTTTTTGTGTGTCCCTGTAAATACTATCTGCTTTCTATTATGCAGGAACTAACATGTAGTAAACCTCAGCAACGTATGTCAATTTCTTAAAATGTGAAATAGTAATTGAAATGCGCTCCAAATAATGTCTACCCTTATACCATTATGTAACGGAATACTTTTGTGTAACCCTGTAGATGGATAACAGATATTCTTAACAGATATTATTGTACAGAATGTATATTTTCGTATACATTAAAATGTGTATCAATTTAACAGAATGTAGTTTTTAGTGCATACTTCATAGATGCATATCAATTCTATATGCATATCAATGTTTAAAAGAGTATAACTTCATTTAAATGCTTTTGAAATTATTTTTTCCCATTGGCCGCCATATAGAGGTATATTTTTGATTGTCCCTGTAATTAAACTATACATCGATTTTCATGAAATTTTAAATGATTCGACAAAATTATCCAAGAATTATGTATTTTAATTTTCAAACCATTCGGTTGGATAGTTTTTGCGCCGTTATATGCGGAAGGACAGACCAGACGACTATTATAGATGCTATGTATTTATATAACTAGTAAATCTGCAGATCAGGAGCCTCAACGTCAACTTTGCCCATCATTTTTTTTTAAACACACTTTGGGTAATATTCAACTTCCTGGAAACCGTAATTTAAAATTTTCAAATTACGTAATTATTTATAAGAATAAAATAAGAATAAGAAGTTTTCAGCCATCAAAAGGGTTAAATTAAAGATTTAGTTATGTTAGGATATTCTGAAATTTTCATGATCTATTATTTTTCTTTTTTTATTATAACATAGTAGATTTCTTCAGGGGGGGGGGGGCGGAGACCCCCTGAACCCCCCGTAGTCTCATTAAACTTAAATTTGTAACTTTCTATCAATTTGCTAATGGTTATCGTATATCTTGTATTTCTTTATACATTTTGATTTATAAGGATAAGTAACAGTTTTAATAGGCATTTTTCATTATCCTCATACTTCTACATACCTGCCCACCACAAACACTTATATCTGATGTACCAGGAACTTTTGAAAGTGTAAACTCAGTAATCTAGGGTTTTACAATTTTGTCTCCGAAAAAAAAAGAAGTTTTGATTGCATTTTGGGGCAGTTATTGCAGACAGACAGAAGAACAGACTGACTGACGGGAAACAATAAATTTTGTGTCGCCAAAATAAGCCTTCACTGAAGTTTTGGCAATGACGTCATTATTCATGAGTTATTGCTATCCATGTTTCTTGTATTTTTAACGACTACTATAAAATACCTGTTTTATATTTCAATTATGACGTCAAATTTTATCAATTGAAATATTTGTTAAAAATATAATTACTTTTTATTTCTTTTACTTCTAATTATGTTCCCATTTTTGTCAGAAAAATTCTTATTAACGAAACAAATTTCCGTGTTTAATATATAACAAAGTACTATATTTATTTTTATTTTAATTCTGACGTCATTCTTATCTTTTCTTAGCTTAATTTTTCGAATGGAAATTGCTCAATTGAAACTTATTGCCGTTGAAAAATTATTCCATATTTTGATTTTTTTTTTTTTTTGGCAACGATAAAGGAAATTGGTTAAATTTTATCTAAAATATCGCTATTAATTCTGCATGAAAAAGAAGGAAATTTTGAATTATTAAGGAAAATATGTGAATAAAATTAATAAAACATAGCCTAAGTTCTTTTCTGGGCTATGTTATAGTTATACACAAAGATACAAACACATTAATTCATCAGTTTTGACGTTGACTTCATTTAAATTTTCGTACACGCATTCAAATTTATAACATTATAAACATAAGGATTATGATGAATGGTTGCTTAGCAACCATTAAGAGAAAATAAAGAAAATGAAATGTATACATTTGAAATAAGTAAATCTCTAAAACAAATTAGTTTGTATTATTGGAACACATTTATAAAAAATCTCCAAAATTTACAGTAATAATTTAAAAAATCTGACAAATGTGTTGACAAAATTTCAAAACAATACGAATAACTTAACTGGTAAATTTCAGTATCCCTTTATCATTGAATTCCATTAATAAAATGTGACATTTTCTCTCAAGAAAAAAAAAAATCATTGGATTTGCCATAGAAAAACATTATTGCGCAAAATAATATATTCTATATTTTCCGAACGAATGAATCAAATCTTACAAAAAACTATACAGCTTAATCCCAGTGCCTCATTAACATACCCACTTAATTTCAAGCCAATCGGATGCTTTTTACGGAAGTTATCGCGGAACAGACAGACTGACAAACTGACAGACTGACTGACAGACTGACTGACAGACAGATAGACAGACACAAAAAAATTTCGTGTCTCCAAAGTAAGCCTTCACTAACATTTCGGCAATTAGGAACGCACCTAAAAACTGGTCGTTGACGGCCACCGTAATACTTACCCATCATGTATACGCATAGTATAAATATGAAAATAAAACGTATTTAAACTATTTATAAAATCCATCCCAATTCAAACATAAAATTTAAACGTATGTTTAGATATTTTTTATACATAGAAATGCTCTATTCCTGTTGTGGGTATTATTTGGTTATCCAGTCGACCCATTTCGACAAATTATATAAATCGTCAAACTACTAGTAAATTATGCAAATTGGCATAATCTTTATTTTAAACAACGAGAAAACAAATAAATTAGTAAATCTATATTATAAAGGCCAAACGTATCTGTGCGTAACGCATACGTCATTTTGTGAATGGCAACACTTTCGCATGCAATTTAGTTTTGAAATTTTCGGTTCTACAAATTTTATACTTCTAAATATAGCAAATTTTCAATTTTTACACCGTCGTATTGAGAAAAAAATTTACTTTTAAATGCTTTTTATTTGAAAGCTGTATCTCAATTTATTTATGAGTTATTAATTTTATTATAGTTTTTAGTTTGAATTTTTTAATTGTGGCAACAGAAATACGCCATTTTTCCTTAGGGTAATGTCACACGGACGATTTCCAAAAACAGACAAAACGACGCCCGCTATTGAGAGCATTACTATCTCCTCTTCTTGTCAGACGGGCGACGCGGTACTATTGCGTTCAAACATACGCAAAGACTCACGTCGAAGCCACGCGTTTCCCCCAAGCCGTTGGCCAGCTGCTTGTGTCTGGTGGCTTCTGTTTATTAGATCTTGTTCAGACGAGAGTTGTTTTTAACGCTGATTTTTTATTTTCTTTCCGAGATTCACGAGCTTTTGTTGTGATAGCGCAGTCAAGAATCGATGCAGGTTTTGGGGGGAAGGGAAGCATTTTGAGAAAAACAAAAAGTATTTTTGTGAAATTTATTATATTTTGGGGGGATTTATTTTATGTTTGTAAAAAGTAACACTTTGTAACGATATGAAACCTATTTATATTAATTCGAAACAAGCATTTTTTCAATAATAACTTCTTTAAATTCTTCTTCTTTTTTTTTTTTTTTCTTTCTGAGGAATTTGTTTGCTTTTTAAATTACAAATTTTTAAATCTAACAACATTAGAATAATTTATGATTAGTATGTTTTCATGGAACACAATTTTGTGAAAGTACCAGTTTTAAGAAGCTTCATTTATATTTTTGAAGCAAATACATTTAAATTTGGTAAAAATAGATTTTTCCTTTTCTTTTTTTCCCCTTCTTTCTTTTTTTACTAGCCGCTCTTGGCGGCCAGTTTGGTCTCCCTTAAATGTATATTAAGCATTAAATCATATTGCTTTTATACATAATTTATTTTAAATTGCTCAATTTTTTTGCCAAATTAGAAGATTCCGCCCTGAGAAATAGATACAGATATCATATGCACAGGCGCGACTACAACAAAGTAGCAATTATATGCGCCTCAGACGGTAACCCGGCTATTGTTATTTATTTATTAATAAACTGCTTGTTTACTTTTATTTTATTTATTTTTTTTTTTAATGATACAAATTGTTTTATTATATTATTATTATCTAAACTTTATTTATTATTATTTCCTTTTTAAAATAATAGAAATTAGTTAAAAATATGTATGTAGCTGGTATTTGAAAACGAAATTTTCGTCAAATTGGCGTCAGAAAAATAACGCGCAATGTGCTGCATATATGACATCTGTGCTGATAAATCAAGAGCTCAGTATTTTTATGCTAGCCTGGCGCAGATAATAAATCGACAAATATTGTACCCGTGGCATTTTTTCGTATTTCATTAATTATTTATATATTGTATTATATTATATAATAATATATCGTACATTATATAATATAATAATATAATAATTCCACTCATTTCATTTACAATATATAACTTTAATTTGAAACTGAAAACTTTAAAATTCATGACTTTTATTTATTTTTTTAAGTAAAAAAGAACAGAAAAAATAAAAATAATGATATTTTGAAGCTTCATAATTGCAGCGAAGGAACAAAACATATACAAATCTAATTTACCACAGCCTAAGTCTTAACAAAGGACTTTTGCACAGTAACCAATAAGATGGGTTTAATTTGGACGTTGCCATTAAGCAATTAACGAATAATCACGATTTTTGTGTCTCATACGATAGCGTAATATATATATATATATAGATTATTATCATAGTTTTTTTTTTTTTTTGCTAAATTTTGAGTGGCAACTAAGTTAATATAATCTAGTAAAATGTTAAAAGGCTATTTACATATGGCGACAAATTTGGAAATATTTCACTTTTCAAAATTGTCAATATATAATTTTTGAACGTTTTTCTTTCTACTTTCTTCTATCTTCAATAGAAGAAAGTGTTGTAATTGAAATTTTTTTCGACTTCCGGTTTTCGACGGATTTACACGTTTTAGGGGTCAGAGATTTCAAAAAACCTGTTTTTACAAAATGTCTGTCTGTCCGTGTGTCTGTCTGTATGTCGCCGTTGTACCATCAAAAAGTGTATGAAGTTATGCATAGAATTGAACCAAATTTTTTGTGAGTGTTTTTGGCTGTGGCAAGCAGGTCCTCCTTCAGTTTTGAAATATTCCGCCGGAAAGGGGCGCTGCAATCGCAATTTTTGAGCCACTTTAAATATTGTACCGACCAAAAGTATATGAAGTTATGCATAGAATTGAACCAAATTTTTTGTGTATGTGTATGACTATGGCTAGTTAGTCCTCCCTGAATTTGAAAATAATCTGCCGGAAGGAGGCGCTGCAATCGAGATTTATGTGCCATTTTCAATATTGTACCGACCAAAAGTATATGAAGTTATGTATCGAATTGAACCAAATTTTTTGTGTAACTGTATGACTATGGCTAGTTGGTCCTCCCTGAATTTGAAAAAAAAATCCGTCGGAAGGGGGCGCTGCAATCGCGATTTTTGTGCCATTTTCAATATTGCACCGACCAAAAGTACATGAAGTTATGCATCGAATTGAAAGAAATTTTTTGTGTAAGTGTATGGCTATGGCTAATTGGATCGCTCTGAATCTGAAAAAAATCCGCCGGAAGGGGGCGCTGCAATATCGAATTTTATGCCATTTTCAATATTGTGTATGAAGTTAGTTTTAGAACTGAACTAAACATTTTGTATATGATTATTTTTTGGTAAGGCAAGTAGGTCCTCCCTGAATTTGAAAAAAAAATCTGCCTATCATTCTATTGTCCATCGGCTCGTGCAGAGACGGAAATTCGTTTTTACTCCGATTAATTGATTGAAGCAGAAATTTAAGATGAAAATCAAAGTTGGTAGGGTATTGAATTAAAATTATTAAAGCATTAAAATGAATAACTTTTTTTTAAAATATTAAAATGCATGTATGAGATAGAAGAAAGTTTTGGGATTGGCACATCCAACTAGTTTTCGTAAATGCCATGGGAAGAAATTTCTTTTTAGTTTTTAATATTGTATGTTTATCAGCCTTGATGAACTTTACACTACATTAATAACAATTATATTTATTAAATTTTAAATGTATTTTAAAAATGAAAAATAATAAAAAATGTGAAACTTTTTCGCTAGATTAAAATGCACTTTAATCTATCACAGAAGCAGTGCTAACAGAACAGAACAACAGAAACAGGGCTAACAGGTTTTGGTTTGTCTTTTGATATCGTTATCATTTTTGACCCAACAAGAAAAAAGAATTCTTTTTTTATTTGTAACTTGGTCTTCACATCAAAATAGTATTTTATCTTTTATTAAACTGTTGTCTATTTTTATGCAAATGCAATGTTATTAAAATAATTAAATGATTATAAATTTATATAATTGCAAAATATGGAATACCCCAACGTTTAGCATTACTATTATGCTGTCATATGTGTATGTATATATTGATTCGCTGTTCGACAAACTGTACACGATGTTATGTTTTAAACGATACTTGTGTTTATAAGTTAAAGAAAAACTTCTCCGTCTGTTTTGTTATGTCCGCCTTTCGAAGTTCTGCCTGCCTCACCTTGTCCGAGAACAATTATAAAAAGACACTATTACTGTTGAAGGTATGTAACAAAAAGCTTTAAAGCTATTTTAAAACACTTTTAAATATTAACTATTTCTTTTAAGTGTTGTTTGATATGCAGTTATTTCATACATAAAGTGACATTTTATAGCTTTCTCTACATCTAAATCAGTAAATTATGCGAAAAATAAATGTAACCATCATTCCAAACAAAAGAAAAACAATCCAAAAAATCAAATAAATTATTACACATTATTGAAGATACCATTACTGAGGGAGAGGGTGTTCGGGGAATGATAGTATACAATATCGTAAGAGGGGAGAGGATCCAAAATTACCAAAAAAAAAAAAAAGTGACTAACTTTTATATGGATGTACAGCCCTAAAAGGAGAAAAATAATCTACCTTTTGCTCATGGGACGATAGCATATGCTTCTTGATTAATGTAACGAAAATTTCACACTTTGAAAATTTTTCGGTCCTACATTTCATTTATAGAACTAAGATGCTTGTTTTGCTATCATGTACTGTAGCAACATTTTTTTAATCAATTTAGTTTTTTTTTAAATTTATTTAATAATAATAAGAAATATTATCTAAATGAAAGTTGAACAACAATTATAATCATTTAATAATATTCGCAGTCATCTGTATTTTTCATTTAACATCAGATGTATTAAAGAGTATTTCCTGTAATTTAATTTTGGATCCGGTAAATAATCTATCACTTCTCACAGGATGCATCTAGTACCGTCTGTGTATATATATTTTTTCAATTTTCTTGAATAATTGATAAAAAATTAAAGAATATTTTATTTCCTTCAAAATATCCATCGAATCAAAAGATTTCTATTATGCCTAGAGACAATATCGTCTGCTTATTTTGACGGAAAGGTCACGTCCGTGTGAATGAGGCAGAGCAGATGTTTATTTTTCGCTCGAAAGCCAAAGCGTCGAAAAAATCGGTCGTCTGTCATTAGCCTTAAAATTGATGAAAACTGAAATAAAAATATCATGTCAAAAGAAATCGTCTGACATGAAATCCGATGAACTTTGATTTTTTTTATTCATAAATTAAATGTTTTTTTTAGTTTATTAAAAACTTAATTTACAAAGAATACAATTTCTCTTTGCAAAAATATATTTTAAATACTATTCGAGTGACTCCACCGCATTTACTCAGTTCATATCAGAAAGCTAAATGAGTGTAATTTTATTTATCCGCGTGTATGTAATGATATTTTCCAAATTTTGAAAAAAAAAAAAAAAATGCAAATGAATGATTTCTTATAAAACATGGAGCTATTTATAAATAAAGAAGTGAAGATTTGTGAATCATCACATTTCCGATTTGTTTTGCCGAGTGTCTTGAATATTGTTTTTGCTACGTTTGTGTAATATTCCGTTCTAATGACGTCATATACAAACTTTTCTGTAGGCGTTATTTAAGACTGGATTCGTAAAAATGCAATGCCTTTAGCGGATGCAAATAACGTCTTTATATATAAAAAAGCAAATGATTTTAAAATGTTCAAATTAAAATACTATGAGACGTGCGTATATAAATTTTGAGACGATGAAAATTATGACGGGTTTAGATTTCACATGGGAATTCTATGATCATGTCAATTATGATTTTTTTTTTTTTTTTAGCTTAAAATATTAGTTTCAGAGTTAGTATTTTTACTGTAGCTAATTTTGTGGGCTTATTATAAATCAATGAAACAGCTCTTTCCTAAACATTTTTTTTTTCGTCGAAATTCGACGGGTTTCCTCTAGTGATTGATAAAAATACGAATTAAACGTCGAATTAAAAATCACTTGAGGACGTAACAAACACGTGTAACGTTTTTAATGTGAAGTGAATACGACATTTACGATAAACTATTATTGGCATTTAATCTTATAGTTTGGCAATAGTTTTTTTGGTCGACGGAATAATCAAGTGGTAAAAGAAGTATCTTTATAACTCCAAAAAGTTATAATCATATTAACTAACGGTTTACTAGTCGGCTGAAGCGTCTCATATCCATTTGAAATATGTCTTCGAATTGAAATTTGAATGAAATATGGGGTGTTAAAAAATCGAAGAATGTGGAAAATAGGAATTACAAATATCTCGGTAACCGATTATCCGAGAAAATTAGTTTTTTATGCAAAATTTATGGTTTTTTATTGTCTTTTACATTCAGTCCTCAAATAAATAAATAAATAAAATTTAGAATTTTTTTTGTATTTTTCAGGAGAACGAATGTTCCAAGAGTCTGAAAAAAAATTTCCGATAATCGAGGTTGCACATATTAAATAGGCTTCTTCCCATGATTAAATACTAACAGACAGCAACATATACAGATGAAGGCATTTTTTTTCTAAAAGTATGTTTTTCGGAATCTTCAGTGTCTGAAGCGTGCAAATCCGTCAAAACAAATTTTCGATTTTCAAAACGATTGCAATACAGGGCCATAGCTAAGGGGCCGCTATGTGCGGCTCAGCCCCCCCTAAAATATTTTGAACCCCCTCCTCCTGGAGAAAATTCCAAGGTCACTAAATGAATTTTCGTTCCAAAAATTCAAATGAAATTCTGCTCAAAAACCTAATTTAGTTTTCGGACTCTTTCATAGTTTTGCAGAATTACTAAATTATACCTAAAATAAGTATTTCAACACTCCCTCATCCTATTTGTACATATGAAGCTAACATTATGCTCAATTTTATACACTCAAAATTTTCATCATCCCATTCTTTTCTTAGCATAAAAGGAAATTATTAGCACAATTTAATAAGAAACATAGTACCTACATGTGAATATGCACTAATTTTTCTTTCTGCGACAGAGAAAGAGATTAAAAAAAATTATGACCCCCCCCCCCCCTTACATTTTCTTGAGCCCCTTCACTGTTGTTCACTTCTAGCTGATGCAATTGAGCTGTTGTTCACTTCTAGCTACGGCCCTGTTGCAATATTTATCCTTTACTAAGTATGGTGGATAAGTAATACGCCTCAAAACGTAAAAAAAAAAAAAAAAAAAAAAAAAAAAAAAAAAAAAAAACTTTTTACCCTTCCTTGTAATGAGTTTGTGGGGAAAAATAGAATAGAATTTTAATGCATTTTGAAATAATATGCTTGTTTTTATATTTTTTTATTGTAAAAAGGATTAACGGTCTTTGTGTTACAGGTGCATCATGGTTTCTGTGATTTATATGTTCCTGGGATGTTGCGCGGCCAGCGTGCCAGTTTCTGATGCTTGGTGGTGGCAACTTCCGATACTGGACAGATTACGACAAGGACGGCCTGTAACGCCTTGGGAAGATTCCAGAGATATTCCTGCTTACGTCCCCGACAATCCTGATAAGTTGAAGCTCCTTTTGATGGGTCTGCCCAAGAGAGGGCTGACTCTTCTTTCCAACAGGTAAATAAACATTAGGTAACTTTAATTTACATCTTTATTCTTTTTTTTTATGTAACTCTTGAGTTTTCGACCTTTCTTTAAACTTTAAGGTCTCAAAAGGACGGAGGGATATATTAAATCCGATCTAAGTTTAAGCAATCCTGCATTTTCTCGCGCGGCATCCCACAGACGCCAGGGATGTTTCTCATAAATATGCATGTTTTACGAATATATGTTTTAGTTAAATAATTCCTTTGTATTTATAAATTTGAATTGAATGTATATTAGTACAGCAAAAATATACTCCTAGCGAATGTCAGACGCCGCATGACCTTTAACGTAACGATATGCCACACGAGCACCGCAGGGTTAAAAATTGTACCAGAAAATTCTAACTCAGTTTTACTTTTATAGTTTAAAGGAAAAATGTTGAAAATTTGTTTTTTCTTATTTTGAATTTTTTTTTCAAATTTCTGGTGAGAATTCAACATTACACAAACGCAATAGCTTGTCTCTCAAAGGGTTAAAAATGTGAAATATTCATAAAGGTTCATGCTTCTGTTGCACGTGATTAAATGGCTTTTTTGATCTATAGCATAGATGCCCAGTCAACATCTTTTAATTATTTCGGAGTGTTATAAAAGAAAAGCATGTTTAAAACTTTGAAGTGTATATAAGGAAATATGCATCTTTTTCTGAAAGGTACTTAACAATTTTTCTAACTCAAGAACGTAGTGCTGGACAGAACTGGGTTCCTGTAACGGAAATCTTTATTTCGACATGTCAGCATAGCCCAATCCCAGAATGAACTAAGTTAATCACTCCTAATCATTTTAATTCAAAGTATTCATAGTGCAAACTCATGCAATTTTTTATATCTAATACAAAAAATAACAGTGATCGTTCGTTTCAATCCTGGTTAATCCCTTCGATATAAGTGAGGCAACTGCCTTCATTACCAAATTGCGTTGTGAATATTTTTGTAGATGGAATTAACTTATGGATCGTAAATAAAACATAACTCTAAATTAGATCATAATAGAATTAAATAAAATAAGACTCATGGTCGAAAAGATACCAACAATTTTTTAACAACTAACATATAAATTTATTTACAATTATTTTACAAATTGTTGGGCGTCATAAGACACAATATTCTCAATATAGATAGCATAAAAAAACAAAATAAAACACTATTAATTCTATTTGTCTAATTATTGTTTTAATACTAAGATTGAATACCAATTGGAGCGTGCAGAAACCCCTACTAGGCATTTTGCCTTAAACATTTTGGGAAACAATATAAATTATAAGAAAAACCGTACCTTCATATTATTTTGTGCCCAGCACTCAGTTAAGGCTCTCATTCGAAAACATCACAGGTGGTCGCACATCAATACTGGCGAACATCACATTCAGATCCTCGGCTATCACACAGCACCAGTGGCGGACATCATTTCCGGATCATAGGCTAGGTGGTCGCACATCAACACTGGCGAACATCACATTCAGATCCTCGGCTATCACACAGCACCAGTGGCGGACATCCTTTCCGGATCATAGGCTATCACTCATCATCGGTGGCGGACATCATTTTCAGTTCATGGGCTATCACTCATCATCGGTGGCGGACATCATTTTCAGTTCATGGGCTATCACTCATCATCGGTGGCGGACATCATTTTCAGATCAGTGGCGATGTAGGTAGGTCCTCCTTGGAATTAATAACGATTTTTTCTTAAACACATCTTCGCCTCCCGGAGAGAACTTTTCATCTAAACTCCTCAAGAAAACAGTCTATGTTCTTTTTTTCTTTTTTTTTTATGGCGGGCGTGGCTAATCCATCTGCCCGAAAAAAATGACCATTCAGTCTCTCGCCCGTCCTATTCCTGATAAACGATTCGTTAGCTTCCTCTTCGAGCGTGGGGGGGTTGGCCCCTCTTGTCTGCAACGCACTCCCAGCCGGAAAAATGAACGGTAGCCTCAAACTAGAGAAACGTGTGGGGTCTCGCTTAATTGGCTTGTAAATCTACCAATAAACCATTCTTGACGTAAATGTCAAGCGATTGTTATGCTAGAGCCCAACTGGTGCCTACTAGATGCCGGCTGAGATAGGGGTCTGCCTTGCTCCTGACATGAATAGCGTTAAACATACACTAGTATTTACAACCACTATACAAAAATATCAAAGGATACAATATGTATAATATACCATTTATATATATATATCTATAAATCACGGAAGATTGCTGGATGCTTATGCTTTCAGCACGTAGACTAACTCCAACCCCCCTTTTTTTGTTTACTCTCTGCTGACAAAGGAAACGAACCTTGCCATCTCCCTCAATTGCTCTGCTACCAGGGATGTGGGACATAGGTTTCAGGCTTTTCGGCAAAATGTCTTCGTATCGTAATGTAACAGTTTTCCTTTAAAAAGTTTTGTTTAAATAAAATTTCCGGTTTGATTAATATTTTTCTTAGATCTGACCGATGCAGAGATTAGTGCTGGTGTGTTTGCACGGTTGCTAGATAGACTGTAGGCAGAGGGGAACCGGTTCGAGATTGGTTTTTTAAATGACATTTTGCAATATATTTCGGGTTCATTTAATAATATCGTTACGGGACCGGACAACAATGGATGATTCAGCAAGTACATAGATAAATTCTCTCTTAGGCTTATTTTAGAGTTTTCAATCTTCTTTTAGAGTGAAGAATCAGAGTAGGAGTACCAATTATCCTGCTGTAAATAAGTCCGCGATTGTTGGTCATAACTTTGTTTCTTGATGATTCGACAAAAGCATACATTTCGATTTAGTGGTACCACCAATCGAACGATTTTTGAACCGCTGATTTCGAATTCTTGTTATTATATATTTTAATCTTTAGTTTTTTTGCTGTGTTTCTCTTTCTTCTTTTATTAACTCCCCAGCCCTGCGATTACACTTATAGTCTAAAGCTGACCGCTGAGCTTCCAAAGCGATTATACCTTTTTATGAATTAAAAAAATAATGAAAAGTAATAACTCTATGAGTAACGTCATGAAGGACAAAATCATGATTTTAATCTGTAAAATTTGTGAAACTGGAACCTGTATATAATGGAATCCTGTTCTAAGTGGAACATTTCCATGGTTCTAGCGAAAAAGAAATATCATTAAAAACCATAATAAATCGGAATTTTTCCTGTCACTTACAAATCCGATTTAACAGGTTTTACGATACTTTAAATTGCTAGAACTATCAAGAATTTCTACTAGAATTTCCGAGAATTACAAGAATTTACTGGAACCTACTAGAAGAATCTGCCAGAATACTTCGAGAATTCTGCTGGAATCAACGAGTCAGATTATTTATGACTCAAGATGTGATTTTTCTCTCGTATCATTGAGATTTTCAAAATTAAACTTTGACAATTTTTGATTTTCCTAATGTGCAATACAGTGCCTTAACACGAATTTGGTAGAAATCTAGCAATACTTTTTTACTTACTGGTCTGTATACTTAAGTCAGAAAGTAATGTAATGCAAGTAAAATTCGTGAAACATGGAACTACACATATTTATTTTTTATTATGCTTTAATATATTATTAACCTGTAGGAATATTATTGCGAAATATAAATTATAATTGAAATGTGCATTTATTTGAAACTTTTTTTTTTATTTTACATTTCATACGAGCTGTCAAAATCTCAAAATACATATTGTGAAATTTGAAATTAAAATTTTACTTTATCTACTCATAAAATTTCATATTACGTAATACAGTATAACCTCGAAAATCTGGCATTATCAGGACCGAGGCTAAACCGGATTTTTGAAAATTCCGGATTTCTGAAAGAATATCAAAATTACTTCCCATATTCTTAAGAGATCTCAGGAGTCATACTTTTTTATCTGGTAATGTAATTTAGCAACATGTCACAATTTTATTAGAACTTTCCAACAAATTTGAAAAGTGCTTATGCATTCGGTTTGTCTGTCCGTCTGTCCTGTCCACGCTCTAACTCCAGTAAATACACTCGGATTGCTCGGATTTGGACGTTGTTGACGTTTACCCCAGCACGAACCCTATTGAAAATGAAGTTTTTACTATGATTAGTTTATTTACAGGGGGAGTTAAAAGTTTTCCATTACATTACGGCCTATGGGGAAAAATAGTTTCAAAGGAATTTTAAAGATGTTATATCCTCTCAGACATGTCAAAATTTATATACATTCACAAGATGGACTAAAATATGTATTCTATTAAATATGCGGTGAAAATATAGCAATTATTTATTTACAGGGACACACAAAAGAATTCCATTAGATAACGGTAAAGAGGGGGAATTGTGTGAGACACATTTTAAGTATATTAAACTGTTTCATGTATAATAAAATTGATATGTATCTCAGAAGCTTAATATAATTTATAGATACTGTCTTGCATAAAATGAAGTACATCGCATTTACAAGGACACTCAAAAGATTTCAAATAGTATATTCTTTCCGAAGTACTGTATATGTATATGATGACGGCTGATGGATGGATGAAATGTATTTTAATTATGACATGTGCATTTAAGTTTCACTAAATCTATGCACATTACATGGTGCGTATAAATGCTATACATCAGATACAGGGCTACCTAAGAGTTCTCCAACGTTAGTGAATATGAACATAAATTACTTAAAGGTGGTTCTTAAATAAGTTATGCATTTTTACACTGAACTGTATACAATTTACTAAGAAATGTTTGCAGAATATAGATAAAATGATATACAGGGCCACGCAAAGAATTGAGTGCATGGACACCTATGAATGATAATTTCTGAAAATATGATTTCAGTTGCTTTAAGAGTGTTTTAGTTTAAAATATATTTTAGCTTAATACTGACGTGTAATAAAAGTACAAGGTTAACTACAGGGCTGAACAAAAGTATTCAAGTAATGTTTCCATCTGTTAGTAAGAATTGCTGAAAAAGAAATTACAAACTACAAGGCATTTTCTTGCTAAACTTTTTCCCATTATATAGTATGTATGTAAACTGACAGATCAAATACACAGCTGTTCAAAAGTATTAAAGTATATATTTGGCTATAAACCCTTATTTCCCTAAATAACGAAGTTTTGTTAAAGATTTCATGAAGTATGGGAAAGTGCTTCATAATCTATGCTTAACGCTTGATTTTTAGTACTTGTTTTCTCTGTTACTATTATACGTAGTGTCATAAAATTTTTAATTTAAACAATATAATATTTCTTCTATTTAAAATTTATTTTTTAATATTCTACGAGAGCAGATTTCAAATATTTTTCTAGAAAGTAGGATTTTGACGAAGTAACTTTCTTCAAGCTCTCTTCAAATATATTTATTCTAAAATAGCTATCAAAGATTACTTGATGTTAATTATAAAGATTGGAAACATGCAAATTTCAAGCAACTTTAAAAAACACCAGTGGTTACTGGAAATTGTAAAAACATCTTTAAAAGAGCTTTTAGTTGAAAATTTAAAAATATTTTGTAAAAGTTTGCTTCGAAAATATTTTATTATGCCAGTCTTAATCATAAATAAAAAATTAAAATGCGCCAAAACATAAAATAACGTTTTTGTTTAATAAAGATGCAAAAATAATATTAAAAAATATTTTTACTTTCAAATATCTGTTTTATAAAATAACTAGCTGCACCCGTCGAAACTCGACGGAAAATAATATATATTAGGTGTGATATGTATCAATCGTATATGGACAATAAAATACTGAGTGAAATAAACAATTGCCACCTCTTAAAATAGGGATAACATACTTTTCATGATGAAGATACACAAACTTCAGAAAATAACAAAAATAAGGAAAACAACTCATAAATTATTATGTTGGACTTAACATCAGCGACAAATCTTTTTTAAATGCGGTTTCTAAACCTTAAATATTATTTAAAAATCCAAATTACTTAGGAAGTTAATATTATACCCCGGAAGACGAATTCAAAAATATTTGCATAGTTTATTTTTTCTCCGTTTAAATATCGCTTGATAACTATACAATAATTATAATATCAATGAAACATTTTAATTATAATAGAAACAGGTACTTACTAAAATTCCTAACCAACCCACTACACATTTATAGCACTTGCAATAAATTTAATTTATTTATTGGTTTGTATCCTCCATGAACTTGTAAAAATTAATTTTATTGCTATGGCAACGAAAAAAAAAAACGATATCTCTGTTATTAAAAAGAATAAAATTTTTGTATTTGGTGCTGAAATGCAGATTTTTTTTTTTTTTTTTTTTTTTTTTTTTTAACAATAACTTAATACAATGAAATGATTAATTATTTTTTGATATTATGTAAGATAGAAATATAGTAATACCGGCATATCACAGGTTTTATTCTTTTTTTTCTAACATGACATCATTTACACCTTCAGAAATACTCATCTTTTCTTAAATAAAAGCGTGATTTATGCAGTTATTCAAGAATTCTTTAATTTCATAAAATATTCATTATAATTAAATAGAAATGGCGCAGTTTGTAGAAGTATTTTCATTTGTGCACACGACGGACCTTTAAATTAATAGAAGTTCACTTTATTTAGATGCAGGAATTAAAGTCAGTGAATATGACATCATTACAGTGATCAGAATAGTAGTCAGTGAATATGACACAGCAATAACAATGTATACTATATTCATGGAATAAATTTATCTGGTTTCTTTATGACGACATTTTCTCCATCAACAAAATTTCACTTTAGATATTATATTTTATTAAAATTTATCTTCTGTTATTTTACTTACATAATACTTAATAATATTACTCAGTAAATAATCTGTATTTCAGGTATGTGCAATCATTTTATTATGATTAAATTTAACAAAACCCCTTTTTTTTTTTTTTTTTTTTTTTTGAAATGCGATTATACATTCACCGATGAGATCAAGCTCCTGATTGGTGGAAAATAATGAAATAAAATAAATTTTGAGAAAAGCTTAACCTGTTCCCACTGTTTTGAAGAAATATCATGAAAAAGCTTTTAAAATTAAAAATAAAATATAAAAATTGAAATAAATTAAAAATTAGCCAGAATGGGCACATCTACACGTAAACAGCTTTCATTTAAAAAAATAATTATCAAAATCGGGCCAGTAGAAAGCTCAGGGCTGATGACCAAAAAAACAGCCAGGTGTTTTAAATATATAGATTTTGAAATTTTATTTTATTTTTAATGTTTAATTTTGACAAAATTTTTAACTTGTTTAAAATTTGTAAATTGTTTTTGACTTGCATCCATTGCGCGCAAGATTGTAACAAAAGTATTAGTTTAAGAACCCCCCAAATAATCATGAAAAACTAATGTATCTTGAACTTATACTTCATTTGAAGGCAATTTATTTATTTTTTTTTTAATTTAAATTTAAATTATAAAATTATGAAAAAAATCATTTTATTATTGAAAAAATGCCATTTTTAAATAATAATTGTAATGTTAAAATTTGAAGTATAAGTTATTCTTTAACTTAAAAATGAAGATAGTTACCGAATTTCATGCAAATTGCTTTATTAGTTTTTAAGAAATGTTGCGCGCAGTCGATGCAAGTCTAAAAATAATTTTAATTTCTTAATTAAAATTAAACATTAAAAAAATTTCAATATAGAGTATTGTAAAAATTATTTTAAATAGAATATATATTAAGTTGTCTCTATTAAAGAATTTATGCATTGTCTCATAGGGGCTGAGAAAAAAAATTAAATGTGACATGTTGCTAAATTGCACCAACAAGTAAAAAGAAAAACTCCTGAGACCCCTTAATGGTCCCTTTCATCAAAACTTAATTAATACACCAAAGTAATAAAATAAACTAAAATTTATTTTTTGAATTTTTTTACGGGACGTCACTTTTTGTTTAAAACTGCAGTATTTTTAGTTTCTGTTTTTTTTTTTTTTATGTCATAAACTGTAGATTATATAATTCAATAAGCTCTCATTTTCATCATACACTCAGCATTTTCACAAAGCCTTTCTAACTTTCTTATCAAAACCACTTTATCTGCTATAGACAAATTTAAATGCTTTATTTTAGAAAAAAAAAAACAATTTTTTCCTATTTCCTACTAGCTCTCATAAATAAATACAATAAAACCTCCCTAAAGCGACCACATTCCGTTCCAGCAAAAACTGACCGTTCCGAGAGGTAGCCTATTAATCGAGGTCATGTTTAAATCTAGATTTTAATTGTTGAAAAAAAATAATTAATGTAACTAAAATTTTTTTTTTCACATTGGAAAAAATATAAAAATTTAAGCATCAAAACAAAAGTTAATTTCATAGGTTAATTACTGCAGGGTTTTAAAAAAATACATTGATGTTTGTTTTAATGTTATGAGTTTATCTTTTATAACTGTTATTTCCAAATTCTTTAGAACTTCAGTAAATAAAAGCCCTTTTTTTTTGCCGGTAACAAATAATGATGCTTTCATTACTTTATCTATTTCTTTGAGAGTTTCCTGACAGAATAGGCAAGGGACTTTATTGGCCGTAATTCTTAATTTGTCATCCGAGTTAATTGCCTAAAAAATTACAAAGGGGTATAAATACTTAGAAGTTACCGGAAAAAAAGTAAAAAAGCTAAACTTAATTCATAAGTTTGATAATTAATGTCCATTCCAGAATTATTTTCCTAGTAAAATTTTCTTCAAGTGACCAGATGTTTCATTTATTTTTTCAATGAAATTGGTCGCTCAAGGAGAGAATTCAATTGGGAGGGTCTCAGAATGGCGGCAAAAATTATTATTGAGCCTATAAGAATAAATTTCGCTCCATTGAAAACAAGTTGGAAATTGCGCGCGAAGCGTTGCAAATGAGGTGAGTTCGTAAAATAACGAAGTTTTAAAAATATTCAGATTTTGCTGTTATAGTATACAGTACTTAAGATACAGTATAGAGGTCGAAATCTTTTCTGCGTTCCGCTAAATAAACAGAAAGTAATTTTTATTACACCTCAGCAACGTATCATATTCATAAAATATGAAATATTTTAACATAATTAAAACACCCCTCAAACAATAGTGAAAAACACCGTGAATATTGGTGACAGTTAATAAATCAAGTAAAAAACTTTGTAAAATCACCATAAAATGAAAATAAAGTGGGACGCGTTTCGAGCTACAACAATAACAGCTCTTCATCAGCTAAACCGCATGTGTTCCGCAAGGGCACAGAGTCGAGATAAAGTCAAAACTTTACCCCAAACAATGTTTCCCCGTATAGCATTATGTAGTGTATACTTTTGGGTGGCTCTGCAATTTAATAGTAAATATTCTTTGCATCAAAGATTGTACAGAATATATATTTTAGTATATATATATACTTCATAGGTTCATGTCAGTTCTATTATATTCTAAAGAGTTTTAACATCATTAAAATATACTTGAAACTATTTTTTCCTATTGATCGTAATGTAATGGAATACTTTTGATTGTCTCTCTAATTAAATTATACATCCGATTTTCATAAAATTTAAAATGACTCGACAAAATTATGCTAAAATTATATATTTTAAATATTGTGCGATTTGGTTGGGCAGTTTTTGCTTTGTTATATGCAGGCAGACAGACAGACGGACGGACGGACGGACTGAGAGACTGAACGACGAATATAAGTGCTTGCTATTTATATAATTACGGACGCACCTAAAATTATTCAGATCTTGATGTATTAATACACAGTATTTCGGATACAGTATAGTAGCCAAAATCTTTTGTGTGTTCCTTTAAATACTGTACTTTCTTTTATACAGGAAATAAATCAATCTCATAAAATGTTAAACAGTTAATTACAATTAAAACGCGCACCAAGCAATGTTCTCCCTATACCATTATTTAATAGAATACTCTTGTGTTGCCTGTAAATCAATAACAAATATTCTTTGCACCACAGATTGCGCAAAATGTATATTATAATATGTACTTTATAGATGCAAATCAGTTTTATTATGTTCGAATGAGTGTAACACTATTAAAATGCATTTGAAACTTTCCCCCCATTGACCATAATGTAACAGAATACTTTTGATTGTCCCTGTAATTGATCTATGCATCCGATTTTCATAAAATTTGAAATGACTCGACAGAATATTGTAATAATTTTAAATTTTAAATTTAAAAGGATTAAAATGCATTTAAAACTTTTTCCCCATTGACAGCAATGTAACGGAATACTTTTGATTGTCCCTGTAATTGATCTATGCATCCGATTTTCACAAAATTTGAAATGACTCGACAAAATTATGTAATAATTATATATTTTAAATTTCAAACGATTCGGTTGGGTAGTTTTTGCGTTGTTACATGGGACAGACAGACAGACGAACGGAGTGAACGAACACTATAAGGTGCTACGTATTTACATAATTACGAACGCATCTAAAAATGGCCATTCAAGGAGATGGTCCTAGATTGAGGTTTTACTGAAAATAAAATCTTCCCAAACTTTAGAGAAGAAAAATACACGATTTCATCTTCTATTTTCCTTTCCCCGTAAGTTGGAAACGTTAAAAAAGGAGGGAAACGATGACTTTAAGGGTGTATTTCGATTCAAACTGGTTATTTTCCGATTTATTTTTAAATCCATTTTTGCTCTCATATGCATCAGACTGGCAAATTGTCTTATTTAGAAGGTACACAAGGTGCCGTAATTGTCAATTCTTTGATAAATGCAGAAAATGTTGCAAAAAAAAAAAAAAAAAAAAAAAAAAAAAAAAAAAAAAAAAAGCAATCAAAAACGACATTGTCAACCGATTTTTAAAGGCCGATTATAATAATATTATGCCGATTATTATAATTATAACCGAAAAGGGTCATACTGAGAAGATAATTGTTTATAAAATAAATTCTAATGAATTGTGCGTAAAAAAACATCACACGGCACCTTATACGCCTCTTCAAAAATCCCCACAGCAAATTTCATGTTTCTACTTTTAAAAATGTGTCTGAAATTGTGTCAGAAAATTTTGAGCTGTTGAAGGTGGAAAAGCGTTTTTTCGAATACACCCTTAATGTGGGATTTCTGAATGCCTCTTTCCTTTTTTAAAAAAAAGTCATACTGGATTCCAGAACTTAAATTGTATTAACCATTAATTAAAAATCGTTGTATTAATCATCAATCTTTATTGCATGTCTGTATTAGGTAGCTTTCATTACAAAAAGTAAAAAACTGTTTATTGCAGCCGTCCAGTGGAAAGAAAGCACTTCCAGAAAATTTTGGTACATATAAACCGATCCTGCCCCCAGACCCCCAAACCATCGTCCTTTCAAATGTTGACATATATATACATACACAGGGTGAGTCATAAATATCGAAACAATAGGCTATCTCCTTAAATATTGCCCTAGACCCATACTTCCAATTGCAAAAATTCATAAAAAGAGGTGAAATTTTTGATAAGATAAGTTGCATCTCCATGGAGGGTCTATTTGTAAAAATACGAAAATTAAATTTTTGTGCGGCCCCCGTAGAGCAAAATTCTTAATTAGGAAATTATTCCTTATCCATTCCTAAATTGAAAAAAAAAATCACCTCCGTATCTAAAAACCTCATTGATATATTAAAATCCAAAATTCCCCCAAATTAATGACTTGCACCACTTAACCATGTCTGTAAAGGAAGAATTTTTGTCTCATTTTGAAACCAAGTGAAGGATCGTCCACAAATTGTGCGATATTAAATGTCGATTTAAGACAGTTCCTCTTATTTGGATATAAAAAAGAAGGATATTGATTTGAAGCTAAACTGATTTTCAAAATATATTGGTAGTCTTCACTGAAGGTCTGCATGGATCGAAATATCTCGATTCGGTCCCAAACTGACCCACAGGGAAAGAAAGTTTAGCTCGGCCTGGAAAAAAGTTAAAATCATAATCCGGACCGGCTTGGAAAAAAGTTTAAATCATATAGAACGACTGAGCTGTGAATTTCTACATAGTTTTTACTTCGATGTGGTTAAAACTTGTTTCGTATGGAGGAGTTCTGACCAAAGATACTTATTCGTTTTTTATATTTATATTTTTTATTATTAAAGAAGCGACAAAGGCTGTGATATATTTATTTCATCAATGAATTTCTTTTTATATGTAAATGTTTCACTTATATTTTAATATCGTTAATCCATATCCCATTCGTTGGAGACTTTGGAAAATTTATATAATAAAACCCTTTAAGACGGAACCACATAGGAAAGAAAACATATGTTTTAGACAAATGCCATTATATTATTATATTTATTTTGAATGGATCAACACATTTTCCGTTTAAGACTGAATTCCGTCATAGGCAGTAGGGATGCACCGAATATTCGGTATCTATTCGGTATTCGGCCTATTCGGCCATGTTACCGAATATTCGGTTAGGCCGAATATTAAACTATTCGGTTGAGCCGAATATTCGGCTTGGCCGAATATGAAACTATTTGGCCAGCCGAATATTCGGTATGGCCGAATATCAAAGTATTCGGCCGAATTCAATACTTAATAAAAACTTTTAAAAACTTTTTACTATTTCTACTTTTAACTGTCAATTTTTTAATTTATATTTAAAACAATTAGAAATAAAATCATTTTTAAATAAAATAGAATGTTTTTACATTATTTATTTGCTGTTTGTAAAGTTAACTTAAGAAAATTAAACATGAGAATGATTAAAATGGTGATTTACTAGGATTCTCCTTAGGAATAAATTATGAGCAGATACAAGTTTCTAAATTTTGCTTAGTAAATAATCTGTTTCTTGCTTTCCCCAAATAAAAGTCCTTTAAAAGAAAAAACAACTTTTGAGATTAGTAATTGCTATCAAGGCAGACAATTTTTGTTCATGAAACCATAATCAACTTATTGAGTCATAAGTACATTGTATTTCATCTCACTCTAGGTCAAAACTTGTGAGTTCGTTTATTACATTAACAATAAATAAGATAACATATTTTCAACTCACATGCTTTGATTTCTGTAAAATATGATATAATGGGAAAGGTGGAAAATACCACCATTCATAAGAAAAGAACTATGAGCCAAACATGCCTTTATTCAAAATTAAGTTGAAAATATTTGTACTTTATATTGAAAAAAATTTGCATCGAGTTATTTAAAAAGGACAATTATCAGACTGTAAAATTTTTCTTCAGCCATTTTTTCATTATTTGATTTTAAAATGTTTGTTTTGATTCGTAGAAAATTTTATTAATTAAAGTTTCATAATTGTGCTTCTTAAATAACTCAAGCCAGATTTTTTTCAATACTAAATGCTCTTATAAAAAGCTCTTGTTTATCAAAATGTTTCTTTTATTAAATATTATGTAAAACTGTTTTAAAAAGTAACATTTTAGTACCTTTAAATTTTGAAATATAAAAAGAATTTGGAAAGCCGAATATTCGGTATTCGGCCGAATAGTTAACTATTCGGCTGGCCGAATATTCGGTATTCGGCCCAACAATTACTATTCGGCTAGCCGAATATTCGGTATTCGGTTAACCTGTCGGCCGAATATTCGGCCTTCGGTATTCGGCCAAAATCACTATTCGGTGCATCCCTAATAGGCAGATTTTTTTCACTGGGTTTGTTGTATTTAAATTTTTGTCCTTTGAATATACTGTTCTTAAAAAAAAAATTGAATTTTAAAGTTTTTATTTATTTATTTATATTCTTTTTTTGTAAAATAAAAGCAATTCTAAATCTATGTGTTTTTCGTAAAAATTTTGATTGAACCAAATTTTACTTGTTTTATGTCAGTCAAAGACAGAGATTTTAATACGGAATGTTCGAGACCGGAATTGAAAATTTCGTCCAGTACAGACCTAGGAAAAAAGGAAGCTGTCCCCTCCGGTATGAAAAATATATTAGGCCCGGTTAGGCGAGTCTTCAGAAAAAAGTAACGTCTCGGTCCTGGTGCGGTCTGGGCCCAGAATATAGATTTTTTAACAGCCTCTCCATGACGATAACAAGCCTGAAGTTGTGAGAACTAAATTTCTAACAAAGACTTAATCTGCATCTTAGAAAAAGCATTGTTCTGACGGACATTTAAACAGTACATTTCGTTTTTCTGCATAATGAGTTTTCCCCCCAATATTTCTCGACTTTAAATTGTTAGAAGTTAAGAATTGTTAAAGGAAAAAAAGTGCAAAATTGAAACATGTCATTTTTGATTATTTTACATTAGTTTTGTTTCGGCAAATTTGAAAAAATACTTACTTTTGAAAATATGATTTTTTTTAAAGCTATATTATTTTTTCAATAAATATTTTAATAGTGCTAAAATTAATATTGAAAAATAAAAATCCCGAAACAAAACTAAAATTAGATTTTCATCTTTAATTAAATGGAAACAGATTGAAATCCGATAAATAATGTTTGGAGTTATAACGATTTTTATTCATCCCATTTAAACCAGTGCTAATCATATGAAATTTTTTATAAATTTTAGGGTAAATTTTCTTAGCAAATTATATGGCTATTATATGGCTCCATCCAAGCATGAGGAGCATAAAAATTGTGTGTTGTTTTGTCTCCTGAGCATGTTTCGTGTCACCATGTGCAGCATTGAAGGTACTGAACCTATTGTTGCCCATGTTTATCATCAGAAAAACACTTTAATCGAATAGGGCACTCTGCATCATTGTTGGCATCATAACTTGTATTATCATCACGAGGAATTTCAACAGAAGAATCACTTTCGTAATCAATGATGTTAGGTAGGTGGTAGGTCCTGTTTGGATTTTTTACACAATGGATTTTTCCCCTCCGCTTGAGAGTGGTAATTGTCAGAAGTTTTTTTTCAGCTGAGCGGTTTTTTCTACGTCTGGGAACTTTTCACTTTGTTTTTATGCGTAGACCCAGTGAGCGCCCAATGTTGCTGAACCTCCTCAGGCAGAAAATGCTGGTGTGATCAGCGGCACTTCCCTGATCTCTTTAGGAATGATGACAGCAATAGTTTGCTGAACCTGACTATTTGACGATTGTTGATCAGATGATGGCTGAGAGCACTGGAAAGCGTTCCTAATTTCGTCCCCGGTACGAAAATAAGAACTGAAAGGGGGACGAAATTGGAACAACGCTACTTCCCAATATGGCGATGCTTCTGTTCTTTTAAAATAAACTAAACATTGTAAAACTCACTATATGGTACTGTTAACATCTTACCTACGTAAAATACATGCAATGAATAGGAAATAAATACTTACGGTAAAGTAAATATCATTCTACAAATGACGTAGCAAGAACTTAGATCTTCTATAAATAGCAAATCCTACATTAATAATACAAGGATTCGTCTTGGCGAGTGAAATTTTCACTTCTGAATCCTTTTATCTTCTGTTCGTTTTGCCTTGCGTGATTAGTGGCGCCGCTTTAAAAAAAAGCGGAGAAATGAATGGGGACAAAATTAGGGAAGGGGGCGAAATATGGGCACTTTACTTTATATACCGATGTTTGAACCGAGTTCGTTGGCCAGTTTCATCCGAAATCTTGTTTCAAAATAGCGGGTATTTATTTATTTTTTTCAATTTAAAAATTAAAATTAGGCACACGAAAATAAAAAATAAAAAAAATATTTTTCTTCTATGTGTTTGACCTTGATACGAAGACTCCAGAGTATTTTTTGTTTCGTATGTATCTTTAAAAATGACTGAGTTATAGCACTTTGAATTTCTAGTATGGCTGATATTTTGAAATGATCTCATTTTTATCGCGTAATAACACGCGTATTAATGAACCGATTTGGATGTAACTTGGTGTGTACATAGTAGATACAGATGTCTCGACAGGGGTGTTGGCCAATTTCATCCGCCACCTTGTTTCAAAATGGAGGCCATGTAATTTCTTAAAATTTTCAAATTTATAATGAGGGACATAAAAATTAAAAAAAGATTTTTTTTTATGTGTTTGAACTTGATACAAAGAATTCCGAAGCATTTTCGTTTTGTCTACATCTTAAAGAATGACTGAATTGTGGCACTTTGAGTTTGTCTGTGACAGCATTCGCATATATCAACTGATATCGAGGTGAGTGAGCATGTGAACAGGACTTACTAAGATCTCGATCAAGCTCATTGGTTAATTTCACCGATCATGTTGTTTTAATATTGGAGGCATTTCATTATGTCTCCGAATTTGGCGATAAAATATGAATCGCTTTAAATGAAACCAGCTTGTATAAGGCTGATTAATTTTTCAAAATTCCTATTCATATTCAGTACTGACAAAAACAAGTATTGAGTCTTCTATTACCTTGTCCCCGCAATTTAAGGCTTTGTACGGTTGAATAATTTAACTTGATTTTTAAAAATTTAATGTAAGGAATATGAAAGCTACCTCTTCCTCCCGGTACTGGCCGGAAGGACTTATTATACACACACACACACACACAAAAGACACCACTGAAATGCATGGATCATCTACCAACATAGTTCTTGGTGTGCACAAGAAACACGGTAATTCTAGTGTTAATAATTGTAAATAATTGTAATTTTTTAAAATTGTATTGCTTATTTTGCTTTTTTATTCACTTAAAACAGAGAGAACGGCTCAATGAGCAGGATTATCAAAGGGAGAATCAGCCCATTCAGAAGAATACCGGTTATCGGCAGACCACGTGGACATCCATTACGTTGGGGTTGACGAGTGTGAAAAATTGTTTTTTTTTCAAACAACTGTGAAGAAAAGAGATATTTCAGACAACAGCGTCTTCTTGCTGAAGTTCTTCTATAATTATCACTATTGAGAAATTATTTTGTGCAACCATTCATCAATTTACATGATTTGTGCATTCCTGTTTGATCCGTATTTGGCTATACGAGTAACATAATTTAATAAACTTTTATATGAATAGATTGTTTCTGTTATTTAATGCATGGAGTTATCAAAAAAATGAGCTACATATCCTTAAAATACTAAAGTTTTAACTGTAACTGTTTTCGTGCGGGGTTTATTACCAACGCGGAAAACTTCCACCAGTAAATTTAAGTGGAAAATTTCTCTTTATTTAAAAAACCTCATTAATCGAAAATAATAGCAAAAACTGATATAGAAGATTACTTCGGCGATACTGGTGCCGTTACATTCTGACAACCAAGATAACTTCCTGTCAGTGTCCTTGAAAAAATCATAATATTTGAGCAAACTGGCACCAGAAAAAGAAATTGAAAATTTTATCACAGTTGTGAGGGAAATTTCCTGTCAATAAGTCGCTTAAATTAGACAACATTTTCTAATCAATTGTACTGGTGGAAGTTTTCACTGTCGGCAAACAGAAATTGCTAATACGATTAAAAGAAAAGCCGTCATCTTGTGACAACCTGCTCAGTTACTTTACTTGCAACTGGTAGGCAGTACATTATATGTCCCCCACTCTTTATTCATTACTATATTATTTAATGCAATATAATTTAGAATTTATATTAAATTTTAAGTTAAAATATTTTGTGTTGTACATAGGATGATTTACACTGTTGGGATCAACCTCACATGCATAGCTGCTAATGTCTACGGTTTTACAGTACCACTAAATTATACTATAGAAATCTTTACTCTATTTAATCATTAAAAGTTAGTAAGTTTCGGCGATTAAATTAGTTAAAATTTATCTATAAATTTTAATGGTATGAAAAAATGTACAGAAAGAAAGCTATGCGCACGATTATATTTCCCAAGCGTTAAATTGTGTGTGAATGCCTTGCAAAATGATTTTAAATAAAAGATTGTCCGAAGTTTCTAAATACTGATGCTTATGTGATTTATAATGTTGCGAGATACTACTAAATATTCAGATCAGGAGCTTCGGCGTCAGTTCTAGAAGTCATTGTATTTAAATCTCACTTTTCATAATATTTAATGTACTACAAATCTCAGTTACCGTAAAAAATCCGGCGTATAACGCCCCCAGGATTTGAGGTTGTATTTTTCTATTTATAAGTATATATTCGTCGTATAATGCGCACCCTTTTCTTTACAAAGAAATTTGAAATGTGCGTACATACTCAAAATAAATAAAATCCACAGGTATTTTTTTAGTTAACACTTTAACAATATTTACCAATATTATACAATATTATTATTATGCATTATTATACTGCTATTACCAATATTATACTAATATCATATATTTACCAATTATTCCGGGTATTATATCATTTTATAAATGAGATCATTTGTACATATATTTTAAAGAATCTTAAAAAGTTTTTATTTGTTTAAATATAGTGCATAAACAAAAATTTAAGAGCTTATAATAAATTTATTTACATTTTCATTCTGTAAGAATAGTACTTCGTACTATTTTACTGTAAAACTAGTCGTTTGGGGCCATCGTAATACTTACTCATCATGCGTACGCATAATATAATAAGGTACCCTGGGATAATAACGCCACGTTAAGGTTCTACCAATTTTCACGGCTCAGTTTTAGTTTGTATTTTTCAAACAAATATAGGATTTGATACAGCAACTCACTGACTATCTATATAAAAAAAATAATTTAACAGATATGTATTCATAAAATGCAATGGCATGATTTCTTGACCAATGCTATTTGGCGTTATTACCCACCTATATGGGTAATAACGCCATGCAAACAAAACTATGAAATAAGATAGAATAATTGCATGTAGATTGCCCAATTCTAAAAATACAAACTCTACAAACTTAGAAATTGACAAATTGCATTCTAAGCTATTGAAAATGTTCAATTTTTTTGTGAAAGTGAAAGAAAAATAAAGGTGTGGTGTGTGTGTGGGGGGGGGGGGAGGATGAGGCAAAAGAATATCAGACCGTGAGCTTCTTTTTGCTTAAAAAGGACCGCTTAAATAGAATTATTAAAAACATTGCACAGTTTTAACTGTGTTAATTTGAATCAGTATTTAGGATGTAGCTCGGCCACTGTAGGGAATCGACCGGGGTATTAATGCCAAGGATTGGCGTTATTACCCCGTTATAGTTATTGCGCTGTACATTTTAAATTAAAAATTATCTCGAGAAGATATCCAAAATCTTCAACAACATTTTGAAAGTCCATGAAATGTATTACAAATTTATGTAATTAACAAAGTATTTCCGGATAAAAAAATAGTCTTCACATCACAAAACGTATCTCGCAAGTTTTAGATCAAGTGTTAATTTTAGTTGCTTGTAAAAACAATAAGACCTAAAAATTAAACAAATTAACTTGAAGCTATTTTTTGCGATTTATATGACTCAAAACCCTTCTGCGCAGAGCACATGGGTGTCATTTACCAGATTATTTCATAATTATGCAAAATATTAGCATTGGCGTTATTACCCCGCCTGGCGTTATTACACCAGACCACCTTATATGAAAACAAAACATGTGTAAACTATTTATAAAATGCATTGCAATTTCAAAACAAAATTTAAACGTATATTTTAACATATTTTTAACACATAGCCATGCTCTATCAATGAATTGCTGATGAATTCATTTCAACAAATTATAAAAAAACAAAACTATTCAAGTAGTACTGAATTGCATAAAAGAAACATCCTTATAACTCCAAACATAATAACCATATTCACTAGCAGTTTATTGCCTCGAAGTAAACGTCTCATTTCCAATTAAAATATATCTTTGAATTGAAATTTGAATGAAATACAGGGTCATGAAAAATCGAAGAATGTGGAAAACGGGATTAGAAATATCTCGACAACTAATAATCCGATCAACTTTGTTCTTTATGTAAAATTTGTAGTATTTTATTGCCTTTTACGTCCATACTTTAAAATAAAAAAATTCGAAAATTTTTATATACCTTTCATCAGAACGAATTTTTCGAGAGTCCGGAAAAAATAGTTCCGCATAATCGAGGTTACTGATATTCAATAGGCTTCGTCCCATTCTTACATACTAAGCACATATAAAATTTCAAGTCTCTATCTCAATTTGTTCAGGAGATAGAGCGGTTACAGACAGACACACAGACGAACGGGCGGGAAAATTTTTCTTCTAAAAATATGTTTTTCGGAATCTCCATTTTCTGAAACGTGTAAATTCGCCATTTTTTTTTTCGATTTTTAAAACGATTGCAAGACTTACCCTATACTATGTATGATGGGTAAGTAATTAATAATTCTAGTACTATTTGAATAAAACATATTCTTCGTAAGAAACATTTAAAAGTTCACGTCAAAAGTTCAAAAATGATTATTACTTATCAATCATACGTAGTATAAGTCTTGCAATCGATTTGAAAATTGAACAATTTTTTTGATCTATTTACACGTTTCAGATGCTGGAGATTCCGAAAACATATTTTTAGAAAGAAAAAAAAATGCCATCCGTCCGTCTGTGTGTGTGTCTATCTGTGTGTCTGTAAACGCTCTATCTCTCGAACAAATTGAGATAGAGACTTGAAATTTTGTATGTACTTAATATGTGAGAATAGGGCGAAGCCTATTTAATATCAGGAACTTAGATTATCCGGAACTATTTTTTTCGGACTCTCAAAAAATTCGTTTTAATGAAAATTACATAAAAATTTTCGGAATTTTTTTTTTCTTTAAGAAGTGATTGTAAAAGGCAATAAAAAATGAGACACTTAATTCAACGCAGTAAACTGTTAGCCAATATGATTATTATTTTTGGAACTATAAGGAGGTTTCTTTGACGCAATTCGGTATTACTTGAGTAGTTTGGCGTTTTATATAATTTGTCGAAATTGATTCATCTGCAATTCATTAACAGAGCATTACTATGTATGTTAAAAATGTTTATATATATGTTTACATTTTTTTTTGAATTGCAGTGCATTTTATAAATAGTTTACACATGTTTTATTTTCATGTATTATATTATGCGCATCCATGATGGGTAAGTATTACGGTGGCCCCGAACGACTAGTTCTTATATAAATCCAAAAAATAGTACAATTCATAAAACAAATCTGTGTCACTTGGGTATGCATGAGTTTAAATAAAATATATTACCTTGTGATATCAATAATAATAATCAATAATAATAATAATAATCATAGCACACAATATTCATTTTAACACTTCTCAACTTTGAAAACGGTTTCACCTGCTCTAAGTTTAAATATGCACTACTTTTATTCTCAGTTCCGAATTAAGTTAATTTATTACTTAGATTGTCCCCACTTTGCAGGCTAAAATTCCATCATGTACGCTAATGGCGCCTGATGCATGTAAAATCCGTCGTGGGTGCAAAGCCCTCCAAGTTACCTGTGAATTATACCTCTGGAGGTGCCTTGCCAGGTGAAGGTCTCGTCATCTGATCAAGGCTCTAAATTACGAGACCATCTTACGAAGCCATTTGCAGTTCAAACATCAGGATGTACCATTAATTAACAAGCGAAACAAAGTATGCTCAACGACAAGCAAATACTGCAGAAATGATGGCATGCGAAGCAAAGTTTATTGCCACTATGTGGCAATTAGGCGGTCGTCCGGCGTCCGCCCCGATACCAGGTATCTAACGATTCATGCCAGTTTCGCCGAAAATCCACCCTCTTACCTCATGCTGTGTTTCTTGAAGGTTCCTACTAATGAATGGCGCGTGACTTCCTTTAAAAGACCAAAAGTTTTAAGCCGAAAAAAGGGGTCTGTTAAAAATTAAATGCATTTACGACCGTCGTTATTTTTCAATGGATATTTTATTTATTGCACACATCTATTATTTGCTTCCTGAGATTTAGATAATTTGAAAACATTAATACTTATTTTGGATTTGATTTATAAAAGATGATTATATAATAATTTATTAATTCAAAAAAACCAGAGTATATATATAATTAGCTAGGATAATTGCTGTGTTGCGCATAGGAAATTCCATTATAAGTTTGCAATATTATTATCTAATAATTTCATATAATGATACAATGTCATAAAATATAAAGATATAATATAATGATTTATGACTAACATTAAATGTATATTGGTTTTGGTTATATTCCTTTTAATTCATCTTTTCATGCGTTTAAATGATGCATATTGTATTAAATACATATATATATTTGTGTGTGTGTGTCGGCGGGGGGGGGGGGGGGGGCAATCTCGAAAATACTCTTTCGCTGAACATCTATTTTATTTCCAAATTACTTTATTTCCAAATTTTAAGTGAATCGGATATTTTTATCATGAGTTATCGCGTTACGCACATACAGAACCGACGGGCACATAAGCTCCCAGACTTTGATAGCCTGTGAATTAAAAAACTATAAAATGTAAGGTGTGGTATAGCTGTATATACACTATATGTCCAATGATGATCGGTCAGTTGGGATTTTAAACGTTTTGTTAAATATTTAAGGAAATACTTGAGGAATTATCCTGAAACTTCACGTTTGCAAACAGAACGGTATAGGTTATATATTTTAGAGGTCAAGAAATTGGAATATATATATATAAGACCATTAATAGTAAACAATATTAACCATTTGAAATTAACTATTGAATTTAATATCTTATATCACACTAAATATGAAAGGAACAAAGAATAATATGAATACAAATGGAATTTGTAGAACCAAAGCAGAATCATCAGGTCCCAAATACTTTGGAATTACAAATGGAGTGTGTGGTTTCATCTTCGTATTTGGCATGAGAAAGTAAAACAATACGAATTTGGGACTACCAACCAGGCCCGTAGCTAAGGGGGCGCTATGAGCGGCTCAGCCCCCCCCCTAAAATATTTTGAGCCCCCCCCCCCTTGGAAACAATTCGAAGGTCACTAAATAAATTTCCGAAAATTCAAATGAAATTTCGTTCAAAATTTAATTTATTTTTGAGACTCTTTCACAGTTTTGTAGAAATACTAAACTGTACCTAAAATAAGTGTTTAAACAATTCCTCATCTTATTTGTACACATAAAACCAACATGATGTTCAATTTTTCTCCAAGTTATACACTCAAAATTTTCACCATCCTGTACTTTTCTTAGCATAAAATGAAATTATTATTACAGTTTAATAAGAAACATAGTACAGTGAAACGTCTAAATAAGGGACACTCCGAATAAGGGACACCTCTATTTAAGGGACAAAACTTCCGGTCCCAGTCCCTTGATATAAGACATGTAATGTACTTACCTCTGAATAAGGGACACTCGATTTAAGGGACAGTTGAAAATGAGATGATCAAAGGGACTGGTTTTTGCATTTCAGTTAATGAAATATGTCTGTGATGAAAATGAAAATACAGATTTTTGTGAATTTATCAAACAGACAGACAGTCATGTGGATACAGCGGCATACGACACAATTGACGATTATTTATTTATCCACAATTCTGATTTGACATCAGTGCGTTTTTCCCCATTGAAAGTAATGTTGGAAGTTTTCAGTATGGTTCTGAAAGTGGAGAATAAAAGTAAAGTACGAAACAAAGAACTTAATAGATGCCATTCGGCTGTTCTCAAATCCAAAAGGGCAACTTTTATGACATAAGTTTTCATTTATTTTTATTCGGAAATGCACGAAACTAGCAGGCGTTGTTGTTCAGAAATATGTAATCGAACTGTTATTTTTTTTCATTTTTTGAGGGCATATGCAATAGACTTTATAGAAAATATTGTCAAAGTGGGCGTTTTGAACCGAATTTCTACACGAAAGAAGAATAACTACTCAGGAAGGGTGATAAACGTATTTGCCACATGACCAAAATCGCTTATAACTCAATAGGTAATTTATTTACCAAAAACGTGAAAACTCAGTTCGATTACAAATCGCTTCCACAGTCAGTCAGTCCAGTTTTATACCTTTCCGTTAAAAAATGAATTTGTAAATATGTCAAAACGTTTCCCACTAGCTGAGCACAGCAGTTGAATATTTTTTTTGTAAATGCTCCTGATAATGAAGAACTAAAATTTATGAGTATAGTAAACGAACACTTGAAAGATTTGTAGTGAAAAATTGAAATTTGCAAAACAATTATTTTTGATTACTTCGAGATAATTTTTTTAAACGCTTTAATCCTTTAGCATCTACAGAATTTGTATATAAAATAAAAATCAATAATTCTACAAATAATTTAATGATTTAGTAATCAATTAAAAATTTTAATTTTTTAATTTCCCTAAATTCCTTTTATCTCACTAATGTAATTCATACATTTTTGGTACATTTAAACTTCATCTTTAATGATTTGTTATTTTTATATCCTTCTGAACGATTAAGCAAAAATAACAATCAAAACTCTGAATAAGGGACACCTCTATTTAAGGGACAAAAGTTACGGTCCCACACTTGTCCTTTATTCAGAGGTCACACTGTATCTACAATATAAATATGGACTAATTTATCTTTCTGCGTCAGAGAGAGAGAAAAAAAATTATGAGCCCCCCCCCCCCCCCCTACTGTAACTTCTAGCTACGGCCCTGCTACCAACACACAAGAAACCAAAATTAATTAAAGAAATACCAAATAGTCTATAGTGGATAGGAGAAAATAAAACAGTGATGAGCTATACAGTAGAATGAATCCCAAATGCATCCCAAATTGCATTTACACCATTCATCATTCATAAACGGCATTATGCCCAATTTATTTGGAGAAGGCTTGCATATAAATTTATTATGTTCAACAAACATTCCTTGGAATATAATTTAATATAATTCAGTTGAAAAATAAATAACACTGTTTAAAATATACTTTTAATCCTTTCACGTCCATAGACGGCTATTTAAACTACGTTATCTTAATGTTTGATATTGAAGAAAGTTCATTTCAGTAAGAATATTTTTATTATTACTACCATTTTTATTAGAAATAAAAATTACTGATTAAAGTTTTGAAATTTCATTTAGTGCTGTACTCAAACAATATTTTACACCATTCCCCATCCTTCGCACCCCCCCTTTTTTTTGGGGGGGGGGGGGTATTGCACACAGTTTTTTAAAGTTGATATTTCAGAATTATCGATCGACTTCAAATCACTCGAGTGTAAATTTCTTATTTTGAGTAAAAAATGAATTTTTGATCATAAAAACCAGTGGATAAGTGTGATCGCAGACTGCACAGAGAGTTTCGTTTAATATCTCCTTCAAAACATTTTATCATTAAATTAACAAACGAAAAACAGTTTTTCGGCGCTAGTTTGGAATTTCTTGTTAATCGCGCCAACCGGAACAGAATATTGAATTTTCCTTCTAAATGCTGCCTTGATGGCATAATTTCTTGATTTCTCTATCAAAATCTGCAGACTCGCTACGCAAGTAAATAAAATTATGAATAAAAGTAAAATATTGCAAAGCTTAGCAACAATTTAAGGGAGACAAAACTGGTCACCAGAGGCGGCTAATAATTTAAATGAATAAGGATTTATTAAATAAATAAAATATTTCACTTCGCGTGTCAAAATAGATGATAAATAGGGTGTAATAGGATGAAATAAAAACAAATAAGCACGTTTTTCACTTGATTTATTTAATCCATTAATTTATGTTACATACATAATAATTTTATTTAAACTTGCTTACAATAATTAGAAGAAATGAAATTTCAATTTTGAAATTTGTGCTATTGGAAATTTTTAAGTTTCTAAATATTGCACATATTCAATATTTACAACATCGTATAGCGAAAAAATGTACTTTTGAATGCAGTTTGTTTAAAAAAAATTATCTCAATTTTTTTGAGATATTAATTATTTCGTAGTTTTTTATTTCAATTTTGTAATTGTGGTAACAGAAGTATTCCATTTTATTTAAAAGTAAAAGAAATAGAGTAATTGGAAGAAGAGAAACAACAAAATATGAACTGATGATATTAAAAATAATATTTTAATTAATAGCCTTTTTCAGAATTTTATGATTTGTTGCGTGACAAGAGGTATTCAGCCATAAGTATACAAAATTTGAACTCTCTGACTTATATAATGTTTGTGTACGGACTCTGTGATAGACAGACAGAAAACAGAGACGAATAGGGATTTGTCAGATGGACGAAACCCTAAAAAGTAGTAAAATTAGCCACATGACGAAAAGGATTTAAAAATGGAATGGAATATTTCATTTTTTCATAAATGTGTTACGTCTTAAGTTATAAGTGATTGATTAAGTTATAAATGATCATGCACACTTACTTCTCTTGGTCATTATTGTGCAAAAATTTGTTTCAAATCGCCAAATTTCACAGATTTCATGATATTTCTTTATCTTTTATCAAAGATTAGAAACCACTACACGATTTCGAGTGTCAATGCCTGAAGATATTTTCAGTTTAAGATTGCAAATCAATTGAGCAATTGTGCCAGAAAGTTTTCCTGTTTGATGGTGAGTGGGGGGATGCTGTAGATATGCTGTAAATACATAACTTTATAAAAATTTTACTAATTTTGAACTCCTCCTTTTCATATCATACGTTAGCAATCCCCGAACACTGCCTCACGTCAAACACCTGATAAAATAGTTAATAATATTAAAATATTATTGTTATTTTCTTCCCTTTTTTTGTGCTTGCAATAATAGACATATATGGTAATTCAAATATTAGTTGTGTTCAATTTTTATGAAGAGATGGAGTCAATTAAATATCAGTATTATAAATTAAATAAATTTATTTCAGATAACATTTGAAAGAGATAGCTATTATTTGAAAATATTAAATTATAACTTATTGTTACACAATGCATTCAACAGTAATATTTTCTTCTCGCTCTTGTCCCTTACCCGGAAAGAGTAAGAACAGAACATTTTATCAATAAAACAGTAGACAACATTCTTTAACTTTCTTTACTGATAAACGAAAATATCAATTCAAACTTTAATTTATAATTCAATATTAAGGATGTCCTTAAATCAAAAAGGACAAATTTGTGACATAAGTTTTAACTTATTTTAGTTCGGAAATGCGTGAAACTAGCAAGTGTTGTTCAGAAACTACTTAATCAAACTCAATTTTTTTTTTTTTTTTTTTTTTTTTTTTTTTTTTTATGCCATAGATTTTTAAACCATTAAATTAGATGTTTTGAACCGCATTTCCGGACGGCGGCCGATAAAACAGTCCAACGAAGGAAGAAAAAATCGTGATCATGTGATCAAAATCGTTTATAACTTGATAGGTAATTTAATTATCATAAAATGGAAAACTGAGATCGATTCCAAGTCCCTTCCATAGATAGGTCTTCTAATTTTATATCTTTTCGTTAAAAAGTGAATTTGTAAATTTGTCAAAACGCTTTGCGCTTGTCAACATTAAACGGCCAATTCAAACAAACTAGGCTCACCAACCCGCGTTTAGACAACGCAAACTCTGAAAACACTATAATTTTTCTTGTTTTAAAAATATTACCTGGTTATAGAAGATTAAATGACATTATCACGAACGAGGACTACCTTCTGTAATAAGTTTTCTATATTGTTTTCGCTTGAATTCAGTATTTTTGGTTAATATGGCCTCATCCACCACTGTGGCGACAGCTGATGGCTGTTTTTGAGATTGACAAACAAGATAAATTACACATTTGAAAATCAGCTTGAATAAAATGATTAGGTAAATAATGTCGGTGCCTCTCGGACATAGCGATACTATGGACAATATTCTTCCTTTGAGTTCGAGATCTGAAAAAATCCGTCTCGCTGTAAATAACATTCAAAATCACGGTACTGAAAAGCATTGTATTTTGAAATTTTAAGCTTATATTTCTTATTTTGATCGCGTTTTAAATACATTGAAGGACGTGTATAACTTATGCATGACTTATTTTCTTCGTTTTATTTCACTATCACACATATTCAGTATGTTATTAAAATGTAAATTGTTTATTTTAATTATTAAATATATATATGAATTTTTAAATATGTATTTATCGAGTAGTAATTGGTATAAAATAAACCAAACGCATTTTATACATGGATTTACCACTATTTATGCTGCATCTAGTGAAGAAATTTATAAACAAAATTGCTATAGCCGCACTACATGGCTACTAGTCATGTGATTCGCAATGTGACATCCCATTAATATCGTCCACAAGAAAATCGTGATGTATAATGTAATTTTCACTATTAAATGGCAGGGCTCGTACGGATCCTGGAATTTTATGATCAGAAAATTTTACTGCATTAGTATTTTCTTTTTGAAAATTTCTGATTAAACTAAGCGAAGTTTCAGTGTTTGAACAAAATTTATTTTTCCATTGAAAAAAAAAAAAAAAAAAAAAAAACTGGTATATCACCTGGAAAATAACGGTACCCGTACGAACCCTGAATGAGTTTTACGTGCGAAAATTTAATTACAATTTTTATTTTTCCACTTTTTAATATTTACTTATAAATATATTATTCCATTTAAAAGTACTTGGAAATATCAGTGTTAGAATTTTTTAAATACTAATTGATGTTTATTATTAAAAGATTTTCATGCATAATAAATTAATTATTTTAGGCATTTTTCATATGACAACATTTTTAATATTTTGGTGTTTTATATTAAATGTGGTGCACGCGTAATAATTTAATTATTTTAAGATATTCTTAATTTTTTAATATTCATGTCTAAATACAATTTATATGAATTAATTTTCCGTTATTACCTGATTTTAACAATCGATCATTATAATATTATTTTAAAGTTTTATTTGTGTTTTTAATAGTCATGTGTAAATACATATTTTAACTTCAAACGAAATTTAATTCTTTGTGCTGTTTAACAAACTGGCATCAACATAAAAATTAATTTTTCTAAATATATATATATTTCATTTTATTTATTTATTTAAATTTTTCTCATGTTTCGGTTTGGTTTATTGATAAATTTAATTGGTGAATATTGTCTACTTTTAATGGTCTTATATATATATATAATAAAAAAATCAATCAGAAAATTAGTAAAATTAAAAGAATAATAAGCGCATTTTCACACCGTTTGCTTGAGATGCATATATATATATCATTCATATGCATAGTTTTGTTCTTAAAAACTTTAATGGACCTTTTCTGACCGACTTTAACATTAAAAATTTTTTATATATAGTTCTCCGATTTAAAAATTGTAAGTATGCGTGATAAAGACATTAATTTAGCAAAGACGATTGTTAATAATTTTGTTTTAATTATCTGAAAACTATACTCATTTCTAACTTGTATTTTAGACGAAGCATATAATATACAAGCATTAAAATTAAAAATTTTAGTACTCATATAAAATAACACATATTTAAACAATATTAATGTTATTTAGTAAAATCTAAATCCTAAAAAAAGACTTTTTTTTTTTTTTTTTTTTTTTTTTTGAAAAAGCACAAAGAAAATTGGTTTTATCCAAATAAGTAAACAGTACAGAAAATTTAAATATTTTATAATTGTTAAACTTGATAAAAATATAAGAAACAGAAAAAGTAGCACATGTACTTTGTCACTCTTGAAGGTGTAATCTCTTCTTCGTATTTAATTATTATTATTATTATTACCATTTAATTTTGAATAAGTAAATTAATTATGTCTGAAAACTAAGAATTTTGAAAATAATTTGTACAAATAAGTAGTTTGACATAGATTTCATTCAATACAACATTTTTTAGGGTTGAACTAATCATTGATTATAAGGTTAATGTATTTCTTTCTAGGAAAAGGGCACTGAAAGTGAATTAAGAAATAACTGCAGTAAACTTTTCACAAACTCAGGAAAAATTAAGTTTTAAATTCCTCATATGATAACAAAGTAAAATGCATTTTTTCTTTACATATGAGGTAACTTAATAATTAATATTGAATTTTACAAGGATTACATGTATTGGATTCAAGTGCTATATTTTAAGAGATTTCCTTTAGCTAAATGTCTTTAAAAATTACTTAAAAATACCTATTTTTCATTTACTAATAAATCCTTGTAATTGGTGCGGTTGGATTGGATTTTATTTTGTTTACCAGCTGATTTTTAAACTCTATTTGTTGGCTTTCTTTTGAGGTTGTTTCATTGTTGTGAGAAAATTTTCCGATTTTAAGAATTTCATTATACAATATAATTCTTGCCTTGAAGAATTTATATCGGACACAACGCAAATAAGTCTTATTTTTTATTTTTTTATCTTTGAGAAATAAATTACCATCAAAAACAACACAAACGTTTTTTCCTTAAAGAATTCCTAAATCACTCTTCCAGTGACCCTTTTATTGGCCAGATAATACAATACATAAACAGTACTAAGCTACTGAAACACTGAACAAGTTTTGTCGAATCTTCCCTCGAATGACCAGGGATCATGAGCGTTGGCAATATGCAACTCCAGTATGACCCCTTGTATTTTCCCCTCCTAATCGTTTTCGGGTTTAAAGTAACAAACTATTTAGGGTTTTTTCTAACGGAAGCACTTAATTGAAAGGATGACAGAATGATTGACATTCGGCGAAAGAGGAATCCATGGTATCTAACCCGTTAAGCTGAGAAAACTCGGCAGGTAGGGGCCTGGTCATCGGTTAGAAAGAAAGAAAGTTATTTTATTAATAGAATATAAAAAAATATTAAAAATAAAATAAAAAATAATATATAAAATATTCAATAATAATAATAACAATAATAAATTGTAATTTAACAAATTACAACGACTCTTTGGAAAATTATATTTTTAAAGACTAAAATTTTAGACTTATATATAAATTCTATATTTTAAAATAATAATAAATAGCAAACGCCATGCTTTGTTTGGATTCGCAAAGCATTATTTCATTAGATAACTATTGGAAAGTAGCAATATATATATTTTTATATTATTTAGTACTACTTGATTATCTCGTCGAAAAAAAAGGCACCGCCAAACTAAAAGTGATTTTTAACATGATGTTTTTTTTGTATTCTTATTTATGTTTTAATTTATTTGTTCTTTCGTTATTTAAAATAAAAATTATGCAAATTTGTATAATTTGGGCAATAATTTGGCGAAACAGATTGACGAGATAAAAAAGTAGTACCTATTATTTTTGCATCTTTATTATGCAAAAAACGCTATTTTATGTTTTGGCGCATTTTAATTTTAGAAATGTCAATTCAACCAAATAATAAAGAATTCCCTCGGACTTTTTTATTTATAATGTAAGGCTGGTATAAATATATGTATTTTCAAAGCAAAATTTGACCTTTTTTTAACTTTTAGACTAAAAGCTCTTTTTAAAAGATTTTTTTACATTTTCTATCTTGTCTTCTAACAAAAATGGGTACTACTTGATTATCTCGTCATCCAATTTGTTAAACAATACAAATCGTCAAACTATTAGCCAAATATGTACAAATTGACGCATTTTTTAAAATAACGAAAAAACAAATAAATTAGTAAAACATTAATAAAAATACAAATAAAAAGTCGAAATAAAAATCACTCGATGACATAACAAATATGTGTATTATGTTTAATGTCAAGTAATGTGACATTTACTATAAATCCAACATTGGCATTTAATCCCGAAATTTGATGTTAGATTTTTGGTCAATGGGATAACCAAGTAACACCCAAAAATATACAATGATATCGTACTTATGGAATGAGGTAATAAAGTACAAAATTTTATGATATCTTGATGAAAATTAATAATTAGCCCACTGTATTGAAGCTGATCACCTTTAATGCGATAAACAGTAATAATTGGATGACCTTGGGCAATTAATTTCTCCCCAAGGAAAGTTAAGTCTTCACTATTTAGGGATTTGAACCAGGATCCATATTATTAGCTACAGAAAAAGCATTTAATTCATTATTTACGGTACAATGTACATTTACGGTAAGTCTTAGAAGATCGATATGCATGATAGATTGAATATGCATGCCAAACCAACGATGATGACAAATTTTACAAAAATATAATTTTAATTTTTTTCTGCATCTTCAAAATTTAAAGCATTTTTCCGAGAACGCATGCATTCTCTATCAGAAGAGATTCGTCATTCGTCATTTTGTTACAAATGTCATATACACATCACTTTGGCGTTTTTTTTTTTTTTTTTTTTTTTTTTTTTGTCTTTTTTTCCAGATTCCAACGTCATATACGCACCGGAGTACTTCATTGACGACAAAGTGTCGTAATTTTGCTTGACATGGTTACCCGAATGTTGTTTATCTATTAATAAATTATTCATTTACTTTTATTTTCTTTTTTAAAATTATATAAATTGTTTTGTTCTATAGATATTAATTAAACTTTTTTTTAAATTTATTGCTATTCCCTTTTTAAAAATATATATGGTGACTGTTATTCGAAACGAGATTTTTAATAAATTGGCGTTGGAAAAAAATGCGCCAATGTAATGCGTATATGACATCAGTGCCGTCGTTTTTTACGCTGATATTTAGCCTCTTGTCTTAAAGTTATATCATATTCGCGTTCTTTTCAACCAGTAAGTGTGCGCTTTCTTGGTATTTTTTATAACATAACTAATACATTCCATGAATTTTTTTTTAAGTGACAAACTATTTAAAAATAATTTTACATATGCTAAAATAATAATATATATGTTTCATTTGCTTCAGTTTTCAACCTTCGAATTAAAATATCTCATTATATAACGAATTTATCAATTAATTTTATTTGTTTACAATTCTTTTGTTGCCACTTAAAGAAAAAAAACATAATATAATTCTTTTAATATGCGTCAATATCCATAATCGTCATCAGCGTAAATGATTTTGTCGGAATAAAGAAAATACATTTTATTTATTTAATTAATCATGATTCTATCTGTAATTGCTAACTCAATGATTTTTTTTTCGTCTGAAACTTTGCATGGTTTATTTTTTTCCCAAAAATGCATCCGCAATGGAGAAACATGTAAAATAAATTAATTAAAATAATAATTTTTTAAAGGTTATCTATTAATTCCTAAGAAGCCAGACGATTTAAGCGGTAGAAAAAAGAACTGAACGGAAGAAAGGATAATGGAATGTTTTTAGTTTTAAGTTGGTGTAAAAAGAACGTAAGATGAAGACGAGTTCCCGTATAAGATGTAATTGATTAATTAGAGTTATGATTGTTTGCTTTGTAAATAGTCTTATGTAAATATCTTTTTTGTAAATATTAACGTTTAATATAAGTCATTTAAAAGTTTAAAAACGGTGTCAGAATTTAATTTACCTCCGAGTTTATTTACTTATGTGTTCAAAAAGAACTTTTTAAAGAAGAATCTCCATAAATTTTGGTCTCAGTAAGTGAGATACAGACGCACGCCCACAGAGATGGAAATATATATTTTTTAATATCTTGGAAGCCGATATGTTTTAGAACTGTGATGGAATGTCAAGCCTACAAAGCTATTTCAGAAGAGGTAAAATTTTGCGATGAAAGTGAAATCAAAGTGTGTGAAGCTGAGCATCTGATTATGAAGTGAGTTTATTATTTCATTTTTCTTTTCAATAATGGAAAAATTAGTTGATTTAAAGGAATTAGAGTTTTCTTTGAAAACTGAAAAATCAGCTAGTATTAAGATATTGCACAAATTAATTTTTGGAGAAATCGGTGACAGAAATAATCGACGTAGAATTCGGAATTTTACTGGGTTCACGTTTGAAGTAGATTCCGATGAATATCAAACTAAATTCAAAGAAATTAAAGATAATTTTTCTGTTAACGACTTAATTACCATTTGCAATGTTTTGTGTATAAATAATTCGGAAACTTTTGATGAAATTGCTGCCAGAATAATTTCTAGTTTATGTGATTTTAATATTTTAAAAATTAATATGATAGCCGATGTAGGTACTCTTAGTGATGACGAAAGTGTCGATGAATTTAATGATGATTTACAAGATAAAACTAAAAATATTTCAACTGTTTTTGAGAATAATTTGAGAAATGATTCTGGTAGTTCTAATTGTGAAAGTAATGAAAATCAGAAAATCCTAATTCCTGATTATGTTATTAAACCAAGCATTTCTATTAATGATATTGAAAGTATGATTACAATGTTTGAAGGTACTCAAGTACAAAATATTAATAAATGGATTGCCGATTTTGAAGATATTGTTTCATTATTTAACGTTAGTGATTTGCACAAATTGATTTTGGCTAAACGCCATATGACAGGCAAAGCAAAATTATTTCTTGAAAGTGAAACAAATATTAATTCGTGGTCTAAATTAAAAGCCCTACTCATATCTGAATTTGGTCAAACGTGCAATTCAGCTTAATTACACGAATTGCTGTCCAAAAGAAAAATTAGACCACATGAATCGTTAGATGAATATTTTTTAAATATGAAACAATTATGCTCAAAAGGCAATATTGAAGATTCCGCCCTTATTCAGTATGTAATAAATGGAATTAATGACCCCATTTCTAAAAAATCTTTTTTGTATGGTTGTCCCAATATTGCTGAATTTAAACAAAAATTAAAGATTTATGAAAAAATAAGATCGGAGTATGAAAATGCAAAATTTCATAAATATGAAGGAGCTAAGCCTAAAATTAAATCCGAAGTTGAAGTTAAGAACAAATTTAAGCCTGTAAAGCCAAATATGCGTTGTTTTAATTGTGGCGGGAATAATCATAAGAGTATTAACTGTGTAAATAAAGATAAAGGGCCGCTTTGTTTTGCTTGTAACGCTTATGGTCATAAATCATTTCAATGTAATAAATCTAAAGATACAAGTGTTAAAAATGCTCAGTCACAAGTAAACATTATTACATCCCAAGATTTAATTCTGAAAGAGATAAAGCTTTATTCTTTGCGTTTAATCTCTTTAATAGATACTGGTAGCCAAAAGACTTTGTTAAAGAAAAGTATTTATGATAATTTGAAGAACTTTGTAGAATTAAAACCTACGAGTATCTCTTTGACCGGTCTAGGAAAAGCCTCAATTAAACCAGAAGGTTGTTTCAATTCAGAAATCGAAGTAGATGGTTCAAAATTTAAAGTTACTATTTTTGTCGTTAAGGACAGTTGCATTAATTTCGATTTAATTATTGGCACTGATGTTATTCATCAAGGTACATTAACTATTTCTGAGAATAAAGTGAAACTGTTTAAAGCTGAAGTTCAGTCTAATGACTTTTTAGTTAATATTGTAAATGTTTTGGATGAGCCTAAAATTGATTTAACTCACATTGCTGACAAAAAATTACGTTCAGAGTTATACTCTTTAATTGAAAATTATGTACCAATTAAAACTAAAACAGTAGATGTTAAAATGAAAATTAATTTAACTGACGAAATCCCAGTTTGTTCTTCTCCTCGAAGATTACCGCCATGCGAGAAAAAAATAGTCGAAAACCAAATTGAGGAGTGGCTAGCTCAGGGAATAATTCGAGAAAGTTCTTCTAATTTTTCTTCGCCGGTTGTTTTAGTCAAGAAAAAAAAAATAACACAATGAGACTTTGTGTTGATTACAGATGTCTTAACAAAAAGACAATACGCGAGCATTTCCCCTTGCCAGTTATTGATGATGTAATAGACCAATTACATTCTGCCGAAGTATTTACCACCATAGATTTGAAAAACGGTTTCTTTCATGTAGATGTTGAAGAAGACTCGCGGAAATACACCTCGTTTGTTACTCATGAAGGACAATACGAATTTTTGAAATGTCCATTCGGGTTGACCAATAGCCCTAGTGTTTTTCAAAAGTACATTTATAATGTATTTCGAAACCTATTAAAAGATCACATTGTTGTCATTTATATGGATGATTTAATAATACCTGCTAAAAACGAAGCTGAAGGTCTAGAGAAATTAAAACTTGTACTCGAAACTGCATCGGAATATGGATTAGAATTAAATCTTAAAAAATGCAATTTTTTGAAGCGTGAAATTGATTTCTTGGGGTATAGAATCATAAATGGTAAATTGTATCCCTCTCCACTGAAGACTAAAGCAGTAATAAATTTTCCCGAACCAAAGTGTACCAAAGATGTTCAAAGTTATTTAGGATTGACAGGATACTTTCGAAAATTTATAAGAAATTATTCGGTTATAGCTAAACCGTTAAGTGACCTGCTAAGAAAAGATTCAAAATTTAAATTCGATATAGAAGAACAAAGAGCTTTTAATGAACTCAAACGTATTTTGTCGTCAGAACCAGTACTTTTAATTTACAATCCCAAAAGTGCGACCGAAATCCATTGTGATGCCAGTATTGATGGCTATGGAGCTGTTTTAATGCAACAATCTCCAGTAGATAATCAATTTCATCCAGTTTATTTCGCAAGTAAAAAAACCACCGAAGCTGAACGGAAGTACACTAGTTACGAATTAGAAGTTTTAGCTGTAATTGAAGCCCTGAAAAAGTTTAGAGTATATGTGCTAGGTATCCCATTTAAAATTGTAACCGATTGTAATGCATTTAAAATGACTATGGATAAAAAAGAAATGAGTACAAAAATAGCTAGATGGGCAATAATGCTATCCGATTTTGATTATGTTATTGAACATAGACAGGGTAGCAGTATGAGACATGTCGATGCATTAAGTAGGTATCCTATTTGCATGGTAATCCAAGATAGCTTAACTTTAAAAATTATCCAAGCTCAAGAAACCGATGACCATATTAAAACAATAAAAGAAATCCTAAAGGTGAAATCTTATGATGATTATCTAGTTAAAAATGATGTTCTTTATAAATGTGTTAATGGTAATGATTTATTAGTTGTACCGGAAGACATGCAAAATCAAGGCCGCTCACGAAAAAGGTCATTACGCAGTTGCAAGAACAGAGAAAAATTTAGAAAATGATTTTTACATCCCTAAAGTTAAACAAAAAATTGAGAAATGTATAGCAAATTGTGTTCCCTGTATTTTAGTTAATAGAAAATGTGGTAAACAAGAAGGCTTACTTCACCCAATAGAAAAAGAAGAAACTCCATTACATACGTACCATGTTGATCACTTAGGTCCATTAGAAAGCACTAATAAAAATTACAAACATATCCTTTCGGTCATTGACGCATTCACAAAATTTGTTTGGTTGTATCCCACAAAATCTACCGATGCTGCCGAAGTAATTTCTAAATTAGAAATCCAAAAATCTATCTTCGGAAATCCAGTTCGAATTATATCAGATAAAGGTTCTGCATTTACTTCTAAAGCTTTTGAAGATTATTGCATCAATGAAAATTGTCAGGTTCCTAGAAGACATCTGCCCTGAATTAGAAAGGAATGACATTTCCTTATCTGAATATTTTATGTATTGTGGGCTGTGTATCCGTGAAGCTCGAAATACCTTTCTTTCATTTCTATAATAACGAATGACAGATGTTGACACAGGTGTGCAGATGACGCACTCGTTGATGAATGAAAGTGATGGCCGCGGGGCGTGCCTCAGCTGTCATCCAGCTATTGGAGTGATGTGTAAACAGGAGATGTCATGACTCAAGGTTGGAGTGCGGGATTGAACCAATGGATGATCTCTAAGGAGTCCTGCATGGGGGAAGGAAGATCTCTGAAGGTCAACTCTGGACTGAGAGGTTGGAGACAGTTCTCGCTTGGCGTTGAGACCGATAGGTCGCTCAGGATTTGTGGTCCTGTTGGATAGTGTATATTTTGAGCGTGGGACAAGGCGTCCCGGTGGATAGTGTTATAGGCCGAGAAGTGAGGCCTAGTACCCTTGTGTATTGAGATTCTGCAGTAATCCCTGATAAAGCGTATCTAACGTGCGTTGAGTGTGAGGAAGAAAGTGTAAGTTGAACGGTACACAACCAACGTTTATTGTAGTTAATTTAATGTTGAACCGGATCATCTATATCCGAGTTGTAATTGTATATAGTTGTAAATATTGTTTCTTGTGTACCTATCTATATCTTAAATAAACTGTTAGTTCAGTTCATTAACAGCGTCAGTGTTATTTTACCCAATCCTCACAGCAGGTGACCGATATCACCCATTAATATCGGTGGTGGCAGATAAAACTACCTAGGACATTCTTCAAAGTTTTGTGGACTGAGAGGAGCGTCCGACAAATTGTTGGCAGCGTCGGGATAGAATCGCCTGAAACCAGTGACCAGCGAGCCGTGTTGCAGTCTGTTAATGCCAGAGTATCCAGTGGAATTCTTGTGTGGTCGTACCATATCGTCGAGTATGTGCTAAAGCATCGTGCCGGATCGTCGATTGTATGCTAAAGTGTCGTGCCATATCGTCGAATGTGTGTAAAGTGTCGTGCCGTAGCGTCGAATGTGTGTAAAGTGTTGTGCCGTATCGTCGAGTATGTGCTAAAGTATCGTGCCGGATCGTCGAGTGTGTGATAAAGTATCGTGCCATATCGTCTAGTGTGGACTAAAGTGTTGTGCGTATCTTTATTAGAAAGAACTAAACTGAACTGATGTGCCATATTACCGCTACATCGTGGAGCTATCTGTGAATAGAAGAGTACCCCACCAAATAAAGTATAAGGTAAGGTGTTTTGATCATTCATTTCTTCTGACATCTCGAACCAAATATTATTGTTGTATAATTAATAGTAATTTAAGTAAATTGTCTACGTAATTTATGTGCAATGAAATAATTGTGTTCAGATAGGTGTAAAGAATTAGTAACCATATTGCTATTGTTTTAAAGAAAGGTCATAATAATTTGATATGATAATGATATGCTATTTATAATGATATTAGTGAACTAAATTAATGCATTAAATCTAAATTATTGTTAAAGTAATTGTTAAATGAAGCAATACTGTTTAAATTTTAAGAGTTACATTATCAAAATTCTAAGCAAATGAAGATTTTAATTGACCAATACTAGTGAGGAAAAAAAAAGGCTCAAAAGAGAGCCATAGTGAAAAAAAAAAGGCCCAAAAGAGAGCCATAGTGAAAAAAAAAGGCTCAAAAGAGAGCCATAGTGAGTAAAAATAAAAGTAAAGATTTTCAGTATATTTGTTTTAAGTGTAAGAACCAGTATTGAGTTCGGAAATATTTTATGAGGATAATTGTAGAAATTTATATATGCATGTTGTACAATTTTTCTTTATGTGGATTTCTTGATTGACATCAATACTTCTATTCAATATCAACGTATCAGTATGATTATGTAAATTGTATGTTGTTATCTAAGTGTATACATTGAGACCTATATTGCATAGTAATCAAATCGAATTACTCTTTTACCTTTTGTTTTATTGGAAGTATATTGTGTGATATCAATGGTTGAGGAAAATTAGAGTATTCAGTAGGTTAATTAGAAATGAAATGTATTGATTATCTGAAGGGTATTAATTAGTTTAATAAGTGGAGAAATATCTGTACTAAGTTAGAAATTTCGGAAATATTAATTTGGTAGGTTTAACTATTCTTGTGGGGTGGTAATAACAATCGGTGAAGGTATGGCTTTCTTATTAAAACTAAAAAAGGTTGATCTTCAGGGGATAGCCGAAGAATTGGGTGTTGAATTCACGGAAGATGATACCAGAATTCAGCTTAAGAAAAAGATAATGGACAGTGATGAGTATGACGAGGGGGTTATTAAGGAATTATCAGACACTATTGTTGCAGAACGATTAGAACGCGAAAAGTTAGAAAAACAGGAAAAATTAGAACGCGAAAAGTTAGAACTCGAAAAGTTAGAAAAACAGGAAAAGTTAGAAATGGAGAAATTGAGGATGGGACATGAATTAGAAATGGAAAGGCTCAGAGTTCAAGGTTCAGCAAATAACTCTAATAGATCTAGGGAATCTAGTAATGAAAGTAACATCGAAAAATTGATCAAAAGTGTTAAAACTCTATCTATCAAAGTACCAGAAGGGACTGAGGGATGGAATTTATTTTTAAACAGTTTAGAAAGGGCATTCCAAACTAAAGATGTACCGGAAAACCAGCAGGCCGAAATTCTACTAAATATGTTAGGAGATAAGACGGATAATTTGTTAATTTATACCACTTAGGAACAAATGGAGAATTATGAGGAATTAAAGGAGTTAGTCCTAAGGGAACATGACCCAACCCCGAAGGCATGTTTAGAAAATTTCCGGAAAGCTAGGAGAAATCCGAACGAAACCCATGTATTATTTGTATCGCGTTTAATAGCTACGTGGGAAAATTATTGTAAAATTAGAGGTGCGGACACTTATGAAAAGGTCAACCAGTTAATAGTTACTGATAAGCTAATGAGTACGCTAGATTAGGATACTGCAGCATATATTAGTTTAACTCACCAGGGTAAATGGTTAGAAGCTCCTAAAATTGCTAAAGAGTGTGATAATTATTTTGATGCTAAACATAAGTCTTATGCGGTTACGCATAAAAGCTTTAAAGGTAAAGATAAGTACGTAAACAATGAAAAAATGAGACCGAGGGAGGATAATAAATTTAGGGGTAGTTGGAGGCAAAATGGTAGTAATGAGTGTAATTCTTTTCCGGATAGGAAAACAGAGTTTAAGAAGACGAATGATGCTTCAGGGCCTAAATGTTTTAAGTGTGGTTTGAGAGGTCATTACCAACGTTTTTGTAATAAAGTGGGTAATGAGGGAACTAATAATGGCAATAAAGGGCGAAACCAGAAAGCAGGTGTTCATAAGATTATGGTGAAAGAAAATCAAGAGTTACCTAATGGGGCTATTGTGGCTAGAATATCGGCAAAGGCCGAGCAGAAAACTAATGTTATTGGTGAGAAATTAAATAAACTTGAGAAAACTGAAGTTAGTGTTAATGGGCAAAAAGCAAAGGGATTGGTTGATTCTGGATGTGACATTAGTGTTGTTCATAAAGATTTAGTACCGGAAGAGAAATTAAAGGGAGCGGGTAGTATTTATTTACAAGGGTTATTTGGTGAAGCTGTTAAATCACCGTTAGTTAAACTACCGCTAGCTATTCCGCAATTCGGGCAAACTAATATTATTCATCAGGAAGTACTTTGCGCAGTAACTGATAATATTAATGAGCAAGTAATTTTACATCCCGAGGTGATTAATGAGTTGTCAGGTGTCAATCTTGAGGAGCCATTGATAGAGTCCGAAGAATTAAAAAGTTCCGAAATTATTATTGATAACTCGAATGAAAAGGAAGATGTAAGTAACGATAGCTGTAATGTTTACGTAATAGACGCGAGATCGCAAAATGTACAAAGTCAGGATTTAGAAAAAACTGAAACGGAGGAAAATAATGAATCTATTGTTAGTAACTCAGATATGTTTAAGAAATCCCAGTTGGAATGTAAAGAATTAGAGAAAGCTTGGGAATTAGCTAAAAAGTAAAAAGGGGATTATTATATTGTAAACGGATTATTGTATCATAAAGAGAAATTGTTAGGCGAAACTATAGCGGAATTAGTAGTACCCAAGGTAAGAAGGGAAGAAATCTTAAAATTAGCGCATTCATCGGTATTTGGAGGGCATCATGCAGCCAAGAAAACGTTGCAGAGAATAAGGTATTCTTTTTATTGGGAGGGAATGGCAAAAGAAGCTAAACAGTTTTGTGAATCATGTTTAGAGTGCCAATTGACTAGAGGGGTTAAAGTAAATGATAGAGCTCCTATTTCCCCAGTGTCGCGGCCGGAACTTCCATTTCAGGTTGTTAATGTTGATTTAATTGGGCCTATTGATCCTAAAAGTTCACAAGGGCATCGGTATATACTGACTTTAATTGATCAGCATACCAGATGGGCGGATGCGATCCCTCTAAAAAGTTTAACTGCTAAAACCGCGTGTGAGGCGTTACTTCAAATATTTATGAGAACCGGAATTCCTAATGTAATTGCCTGCGACAATGGAACCAATTTTACTGCCGACTTAACGAAAGAATTTGAGAAAAGGTTAGGTGCTAGTCCAAGATTTTCGACTCCACAGTATCCACAGTCCAACGGACTTGTGGAACGATTTAATCAGACTCTTAAACGTATGCTACATCATACGATTAGGGAAGAAAGAAAAAAATGGCTTGAACAAATACCATTTATATTATGGGCGTATAGGGAAGTCCCAAATTCTACGACGGGAATCGCACCTTTCCAGTTATTATATGGTAGTTCGCCGGAGGGTCCGTTATCGATTCTTAAGTCGTCATGGGCAGGAGAAAATAAGGGAGCGCAGTTAGATACTACGCCGATTCATGAGTACTTGGATAAACTTAAGAACCGCTTAGAAAGAGCCGCAAATGAGGTAAAATTGTCGTCTGAGGTTCAACAAAATAGAATGGCGTATCATTATAATTTAAGGTCAAAAGAAAAAACGTTTGAGGTAGGCGATAAAGTTATACTGTTAATCCCCGATTCGACTAATAAGTTATATTCTAGGTGGCAAGGGCCGGCAACTATTGTAGAAAAACGAAACCAGCATTCGTTTATTGTTGAGTTAGCCGACGGGAGTAGGAAGCATGTGCACCAAAATAAGATAAGAGAATTTATCGCTAAATGTAATATAGTTAATATTGTTTTCGAAGGTGATGAGGAATTTGGAGAAGTTGGGGAAATTCCAATTTTTAACCGGGATCAAGAGATAGAACGGGATATTGAGAGGTTTGAAATAAAAGGGCTATCTAATAGTCAAGTCAAAGATTTAAAGTCCATTTTAAGGGAAAATAAAGAAGTGTTTATGGGTCCTGTACAACCAGCGGAAGTAGGGGAACATCGTATTGATCTGAAACCGGGTGTAGAAAGGAAAAAACCAAAGTTATATAGCGTGCCGGTAGCTTATAAAGAGGAAGTGGATAGTCAGATTCAGGAGTTATTAGAATTAAATCTAATCGAACCGTCGAATGCTGAAATTAGCCATCCAATTGTTTGCGTTGCGAAAAAAGATGCAACTGTCAGAATGTGTATTGATTACAGAGCTTTAAATTCTGTAACGCAGGTTCCCACCTTCCCGATGAAAGATTCCCGAGAAATTATGTATACCGCAGGGGCGGCTAAATATTTATCTTCAATAGATTTATTGAGGGGTTATTGGCAAATTAAAATGGCTGAGGATTGTAAACCTTTGACAGCTTTTACGACGCATAACGGAACTTATCAGTGGCGTACAATGCCTTTTGGATTATCAGGGGCTGCTGCTACGTTTCAAAAAGACATGAATGAGGTTCTCCAAGGTCATCGGAGGTATGCAGAAGCATACATTGATGATGTCATCATTTTCTCCGATACCTGGGAAGAGCATTGTGAGCATGTCAGGGCTGTCATTGAAGAGTTGAAAAATAGAAATTTTACGATTAGACTAGACAAATGTAAATTTGGAGAGAAATTGACTAAGTTTTTAGGTCATGTTATTGGGGGTGGAATTCATGCACCTGATGAGGAGAAAATCGGAGCAATAAGGGAGTTAAAGAGACCAAAGACTAAAAAGGAAGTTAGATCAGTTTTGGGATTAATGGGATTCTACCGATCTTATATTCCAAATTATGCTGAGATAGCTATACCTTTAACCGAATTAACCAAAGGAAATGTCAAAAATACTGTACCATGGGATGAAAGGGCAGAAAAAGCATTTAATACTCTTAAAGATGAGTTGTGTAAAGTGACGAGTTTGGCTACACCTATCGTAGGCCGGGAATATCAGCTTCACGCCGATGCTTCCGACCTTGCAGTAGGATGTTGTCTTACTCAAAAAGATGAAAAAGGTCAGTTTAAACCTATAGCTTTTGCCAGTCAGAAATTGTCAGGGGCTCAGCGTGCTTGGCCGAGTATAGAGAAAGAGGCTTGGAGTGTTCTCTTCGGGTTGCGGAAGTTTGAAAAGTGGACTTATGGATCTCAAATTGAGGTCATTACCGATCATAATCCATTAAAATTTCTCACGGAAACAACCCCAAGGTCGCCCAAACTCACTAGGTGGGCTCTAGCCTTGCAACGTTGGAACCTGAGCATTTCTCATCGTCCCGGAGTTCAACATTTGAATGCTGATGCAATTTCGAGGCTACAGAGAAAGAGCTGGGAAGAACAACCAGTTACTAGCCCATCAGTATCAATGTCAAAATAGTAGACAACTTTAAAGGATGTCATCACATGTCTAATTTTTTTTTGTGTGTGTGTAAATATTTTTTTTTTAAAGTTTTGTGTTTATAATAGTAAATTAGCATGTGTATTGTTTATGCAATAGTAGTATTAGTATAAGGTTCAGTAGAGATGTCAGTAGAGAATGTTCAGACACCTGAAAATGCCTATGTAATATTTAGAATGAAGAAATCTGCAAAGAGACTATTGAACTCTTCCGTAATATTATTATATGTTTGGGGAAAATTAGCCCCTAAGAGGCATATTTTCCGCTAAGGTGGGGGGTGTCAGGTTCCTAGAAGACATCTGCCCTGAATTAGAAAGGAATGACATTTCCTTATCTGAATATTTTATGTATTGTGGGCTGTGTATCCGTGAAGCTCGAAATACCTTTCTTTCTTTTCTATAATAACGAATGACAGATGTTGACACAGGTGTGCAGATGACGCACTCGTTGATGAATGAAAGTGATGGCCGCGGGGCGTGCCTCAGCTGTCATCTAGCTATTGGAGTGATATGTAAACAGGAGATGTCATGACTCAAGGTTGGAGTGCGGGATTGAACCAATGGATGATCTCTAAGGAGTCCTGCATGGGGGAAGGAAGATCTCTGAAGGTCAACTCGGGACTGAGAGGTTGGAGACAGTTCTCGCTTGGCGTTGAGACCGATAGGTCGCTCAGGATTTGTGGTCCTGTTGGATAGTGTATATTTTGAGCGTGGGACAAGGCGTCCCGGTGGATAGTGTTATAGGCCGAGAAGTGAGGCCTAGTACCCTTGTGTATTGAGATTCTGCAGTAATCCCTGATAAAGCGTATCTAACGTGCGTTGAGTGTGAGGAAGAAAGTGTAAGTTGAACGGTACACAACCAACGTTTATTGTAGTTAATTTAATGTTGAACCGGATTATCTATATCCGAGTTGTAATTGTATATAGTTGTAAATATTGTTTCTTGTGTACCTATCTATATCTTAAATAAACTGTTAGTTCAGTTCATTAACAGCGTCAGTGTTATTTTACCCAATCCTCACAGCAGGTGACCGATATCACGCATTAATATCGGTGGTGGCAGCTAAAACTACCTAGGACATTCTTCAAAGTTTTGTGGACTGAGAGGAGCGTCCGACAAAATATTAAACATATCCCGATTACCACTGGATTACCCAGGTCTAACGGCCAAGTTGAGCGTCTAAATTCTGTCATAATATCTGTTCTGTCTAAATTGTCTGTCGATAATCCTAAAAAATGGTATACACATGTAAGCAACGTCCAACAGGTGATAAATTCGACTTTTCAGAGAAGTATAAGCACAACTCCTTTTGAATTGATGTTTGGTACTAAAATGAAACTAAAAAATAACATTGAAATTACTAGTCTTCTGAATGCTGAAATACAATCTGATTTTACAAATAATCGCGAAGATATGAGAAAAAATGCTAAAAAACAGATTTTAAAAGTCCAAGAAGAGAACCGTAAAACTTACAACCTCAGACGAAAGAAAGCTAACAAATTTAAGATTAATGATGTGGTTGCTATAAAACGCACACAACAAGGTCCAGGTTTGAAGTTAAAACCAAAATATTTAGGTCCGTACAAAGTCATAAAAGTAAAAAATAATGACACCTACGATGTAAAGAAACTTGGATTCAACGAAGGACCCATGGTCACCAGTACATGTGCAGAGTACATGAAGCCGTGGACGGACGAAGCTTAAAAAAAAAAGAATTTCACCTATTGTGACACTATACCAACTATGACAAACCTCTGGACTGACAACTAAAAGAATTTTCGAAAAGACGTAAGAAAGAAAAAGACGAAAAGACGTAAGGTAAAAGAAGATGAAAAGACGTAAGAAGGAAGAAAACGAAAAGACGTAAGATAAAAGAAGACTAAAAGACGTAAGAAAGAAAAAGACGAAAAGACGTAAGAAAGAAAAAGACGAAAAGACGTAAGGTAAAAGAAGATGAAAAGACGTATTAAGGAAGAAGACGAAAAGACGTAAAATAAAAGAAGACGAAAAGATGTAAGAAAGAAGAAGACGAAAGGACGTAAGATAAAAGAAGACGAAAAGACGTAAGAAAAAAGAAGACGAAAGGACGTGAAAAGAAAAGAATACGAATTTATTTTGAACGAGATTATTTAAATGTTCATCATGATGACTTCTTTTTTTCAATTTAGACTTTGGATGCTGCTGTATTTTTTTTTCTTTATCTTTTCAGATGATCCAGCTGCTGTTTCCAGCCAACAAGAATACATTCGAGGACGAATGTCTCATCAGTATGGCCGAAATATGGGAAATCTCCTCCACTATTAGATCTGCATATTATTTTCTACGCATCGCAACTCTGATGAACAGGCTCTCAGTGAGGCAGACGATTTTGAAGAAACTATTAATTCCTAAGAAGCCAGACGATTTAAGCGGTAGAAAAAAGAACTGAACGGAAGAAAGGAGAATGGAATGTTTTTAGTTTTAAGTTGGTGTAAAAAGAACGTAAGATGAAGACGAGTTCCCGTATAAGATGTAATTGATTAATTAGAGTTATGATTGTTTGCTTTATAAATAGTCTTATGTAAATATCTTTTTTGTAAATATTAACGTTTAATATAAGTCATTTAAAAGTTTAAAAACGGTGTCAGAATTTAATTTACCTCCGAGTTTATTTACTTATGTGTTCAAAAGAACTTTTTAAAGAAGAATCTCCATATATATATATATATATATATATATATATTGTGCAAATCTGCAGATCGTAATTTATTTTTGTGTACTAATTTCAAGTCAAAATACTGAAATTTTTTTTGTATAGTGTACGACAAAATGTAATTTGCAAAAACTACAATTTTAAGAATGTTTTTTTCTAAATAATTTTACTCAATTTAGGGCCCCCAGCAGCACTGGGCCCAAGGCCATGGCCTCATTGGCCTGTGCGGTAATCAGGCCCTGAAAATAACTGATGGGAATATTGAAAGATTATGAGAATTTTTAGTGGCACGTATATGAGTCGCTCGTTCCCAAAGGGTCAGTAATTTATATATTTATCGTACAGAACCTTTTAAGCGTGAGTAATACTAGCACATGACTGTTTATTTGACTGTGTTTCTTCCTGACCACTTGCCACCCTTTAATAAAAGGTTCTTCAGCCAAATCAGAAAAACACCAAAAGAAACCTTCATTTTTCAAAACTTCATTAGCAGACGTTCATGTTAAACAAGGTTTAAATTATAGTTATTATTTTTTTTTAATTTAAAATCATATGAGATCTGTGAAATAACTGTAACGCTTAAAAATATGTTGACACGTTTATTGGCAAAATATTACAGGAAAAATACATACGTAATGATATAGAAGACAAGAAGAAGAAGAAATAACAGTTCTGTGTATAGGGCGTTTTTTTTTTAAATTTATATATAATAACTACCCAACAAGTGAATAACATAGTACATATTTATTGAAACAAAGTTCATAATTTAAGTTCATAATTTATTATGCAAAAATAAATCAACATTTATAAGATGTAAATTCCATTAATACTCAGACACAACAATTGAGCAAATAGCATATAAATATTCGCAGTAGATATTCCTACCGGAAATAGTGAAGTATAATTTTTAAAAGATTTAATGTAGAACATTGATGCGTTATCTCAAAATACAGCAAAAATTCCGTTTAACGAAGTCCTTTGTTACATTTAAGAACTTCAATAAGATAAAAATCCGCTAAGTAGAAATCAACAAAAAAATAATGAAATTTGAATAATAAAATACACACGTACAAAAGGAAAAATACACATAAAATTTAAATATTGGATAAATGCGTTCTAAAGAAGACAGGAGCATTTTTATGTAATGTAGACATATGAAAAAAAAAATAATGAGTATAATGTCTAATAAACTGCATAATAAAGAAAGATAAGCAAAAACTGAAGGATAGCGTATCTTTTTAGCTTCTTTCTCAGTATTTCAAATCCTGAACTTAAAACAAGTTTGTGATATTACTTTGTACAGGTTTCTAATGAAAACAGACCGGAAGGCGGCAGCACAGACAATCACCGCGTCGAATTCATGGATGCAAATCTAGGATTAGTTAAAGGATTAGAGCCGGGGTACCGTATCAAAATTTATATTTTGTAATTAAAAAAAATTATTTTATTGACCCAAATAGTTTTAAAATATTTCATTCAAAATATTTTTGTATTTGGAACTATATACACTGCTCGACATTGAAAATGCAACACCAAGAAGGAGTGGTCAGAAAGTGATGAAATTTGGGGAAAAGACAGAGACAGCAAGGAGCATTAAGTGATCTTTATTTCAAAATGATAATCAGAATACAGAACGAGAACGGCGTCGGCTCAGTAGGGTGTAGGACCACCGCGAACTGCGATGAACGAAGAAACATGTCTAGGCATGGAGTCAATAAGAGCCTGGATGGTGTCCTGAGGGATCGCTTTCCATTCCCTTTCAACCATTTGCCACAGTTCATCTTCTGAACGAGGCAGGGGCAGAGTCCACAAAACGGCATCCAATCACATCCCATACATGTTCGATTGGTGACAGATCAGAAGAGTACGGTGGGCAGGGAAGCATCTGTATACCTTGCAGAGCATGTTGGCACATGCGAGCACTGTGTGGTCGGGCGTTATCCTGCTGAAAAATTGCATTAGACTGTCCCTGAAAGTAGGGGATTGCCACTGGCCGCAGTACATTATCCAAGAATCGTTGGGCCGTCATAGTGCCTTAAATACGAACTAGAGGTGGCATGCAATTATACGCAATAGCGCCCCAAACCATTGTGTCACGTTGTCGCGCGGTGGGGCGTCCCACAGTTATTGCCGGATTTGATCTGTCTCCACGTAGATGCCACACACGTATGTGGCGACTGTCACTGGATAAACAGAAGCGTGACTCATCTGAGAACGCAACGTTTCGAAATTCTGCCATCCAAGTCGCTCTAGTACGGCACCATTCCAAACGTTGGCGTCTATGCTGTCGAGTCAATGGCAGTCTTCTTAACGGACGCCGTGAGCACAGGCCATGTTCAACCAATCGACGGAAAATGGTTCTGGTCAACACGGAAACATTCAGGGTATCTTGTACATGCTGCAGAATCAAGGTACAAGTGACTAGCGGGCCCGCCACAGCTTGTCGGTGGATGCGTCGATCCACGCGTGCTGACGTCACTTTGGCTGCACATGCACTCCTCAATCCTGCCACATTTCTTTGTTCCAACCATGTTCGTCATAGCTGATGCACCGTGCTCGCATCCATGTGGGTATCAGCTGCGATTTGACGTAAAGACCAATCCCCCTTCTCAGTCCCACCACCATACCTCTCGTAAAAGCGTCAGTCTGCTGGAAGTGCCTTCGTTGACGGCGGCCTGGCATTCTCTTCTATACGCGTATCCTCCGAGACAAAAACAAAATTTCTTCGATAATTCGTCTGGCAGAAATAGCGACACGAATATTGCCCATTCTACAAGTTTCTTCCCTTATATCTTACATCACGTGGGTCGGAGACCTACGCATTTCATATCATTTGCATAACTCAGTGACATGCGCCTACTCTGAAATTTGCATAAATTTCTGACCACTACTTTTTGGTGTTGCATTTTCAATGTCGAGCAGTGTATTTATGACTAACAGTTTAGGAATTAGCCATTGGCCACCATTGTTAGTAGGTACCCTCTATTTTTGAATGATTTTCCTGCAAAAGAGTTCAATATTTTTAATTATTTCACACTTTAGAAATTACAATAATTTTAGATTGTAATAAATATTCAAATTCACGAATAATACTAATAACTTTTCAGTAATCTTATGGAAAAATTATTTAAAATTTTTTTAAATCTTTATATTCACAACATTATGAAAATCGACAAATTTAGTAATATTTATTTAATTCTGAATTTCAGTGTTTAAGGCGATGATTGCAACTCGAAAAATACTATAATCCAAATTAATAAAAAGGAAAAAAGAAGAAATACTTACTCCATGCTTGTATTAACAATAAGTTTTTTATTCATTTTTATTTCATATTTCTATCACATTACATCTCGCTATCATATTACATTATATTATTATCTTTTTCATCATATTCGTATTACTAATTTTTCTTTTACTTTTCTAAATTATTGTGATAACATATAACTTTTTAATGTAGGTTCCATTTTTTTTGCTCAGTCTTTCAATAATTTATATTTGCAGAACTACAGATAATATATGTCAGAATATTTTTTTTCTCTATCTACAAACAAGGGTAATTATATTTATGTTAAATTTATCAAAAAGTTTCAAATTGATTTCCTGTACTGTAGTGCATTTTCGGAATATTAGGTATAATATTTAAAAAAGGAAAAGATGGATTTTTTATTTTTCCATTCTATATATATATACAGTTCTGAAACGGAAAAAACAAACCGCAAGAGAACATTTAAATTAGATATGGCATACTAGAATTTCAAATTGAAAATGTGTACTATAACACAGATTTTAATTGATTTTTAATACTGCAATTTTCCCGAAACTCCGTTTTGCTACTTGTGCTTGGAAAAAAAAATTCTAGAATTTTCGGACAGGTTCTTTTATTTACTGATATGCATTAAATTATCATTATTTATTATTTCTATCTATTGTTTTAAAAATTAAATGAATCAAAGTTTATTTGTTACTGTTTGAATAAGATGTATTATCAATTTCATGACCTTCATACATAATACAATTTCAAATCAACAACATTTTCAATTTTTAATTTTTTTTTCTATTTTATTGCACGCATCATTTAAACATTACTTAACAATGAACACAAAAATATACAGTCAAAACGGAAGTGCTTGTGTTTCCATAGTTCATCCCCATCTAAGAGGCCTTGGTCTATCAAAGCCATATCTTGTTAGTCCAAAGCCGCTGAGAGATCTCGCTGGGTTGAAAAAGGACTTGTACAACAAGGAAGGTCTTCCATGTCTGAACATACTGAGTCCCTTTTTCGTGACGTTATTTCCAGGTTGCCTGCTTACATCCTCATAACTCGAAGTTAACATCTGTCTTTTGGATGATATTAATAACGTCTTCATCAGGTGAGATTTAGGGGGAAAGGAATGATTTCGTGCGTAACCGTCAGCGCTGCCAGATTCCCAATGGATTTTCTCCGGTTGAAGAACAACGTGATTAACACAGATAGTCATTATGAGCGTAAGCCAGAAAAATGTAGAATTTTTCATGCCTGGAAAATAGAAAAGAAAATCTTTATAAATATTTAACATAGTTAAAGTTTAAAATCTATAGATCTTTCCTTAATCCGTTTTAGGCTAATTGTAAACTATATACAGGGTGTACCAGAAGTAAGGAGACAAATTTTAAGGGGTAGTAGGGGGCATCAAAAGGATTCAGTTTTACACAGCAATCCATGATCGGAAACGTTTCCCTGGCGCGGTAGTGATTACACAAAACACAAGAAAAAAGGAAGGACACGAACAAGGAAAGAAAACATGTTTATTATTCTTAGTGCTGCAAAAATACTGAGACAATGCTGGGAAGTGCTGTGGAACTTGTTACACGCATTGTGGCAGCTGTCGGGGAAGTTCGGGACATTCTTGGTGTTTTCGAGATCATTAGGCTCGCCACACACCTGTGAAACATTGAGCGGAAAAATATGAGACATGCGAAAATTTCACCCTGATAACAAAGAAAAAACCGGTTTGACTGCGTCATGTTGCACGATTTTTGACGCATGTCTCCCTAGTGTGTGGCGGGCCTAAGATCATTCATGCGCCGGAGATGCGCTCCGTGTATCACGGCCCGGGATCGTAATTTTTAACACCAGTTTTGATGACGATCGTTGTCTCTTTAATGTACTTTTTTCTTAGTTTTTTGCTGTATTAAGGATAATAAACATGTTTTCTCCTCTTATCCGTGTCCGGTCTTTCTCGTGTTTTGTGTTTCCCTACTTGCCATGAAAACGTTTCCGACCATGGGTTGCTATGTAAAACTGAATCCTTGTAATGTCCCCTACCTCCTCTTAAAGTTTGTCCCAATTCTTCTGGGACACCCTGTGTATATATAATATATATATATATATATATATATATATATATATATATATATATATATATATATATATATATAATTTTTTCCCTAGTTACTTTTTATTGGAAAAAAGTATTTTTAAAAGTACATTCTAAGGTTTTTTGAATCATAGTCAATAACATTGGAATTGGGCCACAGGGCTCTGTGTACGAACCCTAACAGTTATTTAGTATAGTTCATTATTTTCAAATGCCGGATGACTTTGATAGTAAAAATTCCTAGTTTCCATGGAAATCCAAGATAACTCTTTTTTCCCATTCTTTTCGTTCTTCACTATAAAATCTTTGAAATAACTTCAGATGTAGTGCGAAAAAAAGTATCGAAAAGGGGAATTGAAAATATTTATCAAAGAAACAAACACCCTTTAAGTCACATGCCTGTCTTCGTGAAAAATAGTATAGTTCAGTAAGATTCTGATTTTTATAACCATTTGGTCTACATTTTTCTGCTGGTGTTTTTTGCTTGGTGTTTCGAAACATAATTGAATCAATGCTTAAAAAAAACTAAATTGAATTCAAAATTTATTTCAAAACAGTTATAGTGATGGGCGATTCTGGAAATTTTGAGAATCGATTAAAATCGATATCGTATAAAACAACATCGATCATAATAAGAATCGATTTCTCAGTTCTAGAATCGATACCAGAATCGATATTTCGATTTTCAAGTTCACACAGAGAAGATCCAAATTATTAATTCCAAAACTTAGACAATCAGCAGGACCGTAATTACCGCCTCCCCCCCCCCCCAATCCCCATTTAGGGAGGCATAGAATTAAGCTAATGCAGATTTTAGAGTCGGATAATAAGAATTTTAAGTTTTAAAATGGTTGTCACTTACACAAAAACAAAAATATAGATAAAAATCAAGAAACAAAAATCTAAACAAAAATATAGTGTTTAACTTAGTATTGAATTCATGGGGTGGCCCGCGGGGAACATGCACTCTTTGAAACTATAAAAAATGCCAAGAGCATGTAACTAAGTGGAGAGAGGGGTAGTAATAGAAAAAAACGAAGAGATAAAAGCTTTATAACGATATGTTACATGAGACGGTGTGGAAGAAACAAAAAATATGCCCCCCACCCAGGGGGGCAAGGTAAATCCCAAACGGACAAAAGGGCGACCCCGGCCGAAATGTATCTTTTGTTGAGGTTTCAAAATATGGATTTATAACAAAATAGAACGAGGATTAGACTTTTTTAAAAATCGCAGTCATAATTTGAACGAACCTGTAAGTTAAGATTGGTGAGGAAGGGGGGGGGGGGCGGTAGGATGGGCGAACATGAAAAAAAAAAGTAGTGGCACTCTACCGATAAAATTGAAACCTTGAACAATTACGTGTGTATTTTTTTAATCGTCAGGATATATAATTTTAATCGTCAGGAAATACTTTTAAATGAATAAAAAAAGGTTCTATAATATTAAAGAATATATTAATATCTATTAAAAAATACCGCGCGATACCATATATCCAGCCATTATAGTTAACTCACTATAACTACTTTCTTACATTTTAAAACGCGATAAATACACCAACCAAAATTAGACCATACTATCGATACCTTAATCCTTATCCAAATAAATCATTTTGTATTGATGCCTGTTACAATATCTGTAGATTACTTTTTTGAATTATTCAAATCGGACATTCCATTCAAAAGATATTACGAATTTAAAGATGACAATCTAAAGAAATAATAGCGCTGCTGAGTACTCGGTGGCCAATAAGCTTAGGGATTACGTGTGCAATCGAACCCCAGTTTCGCTGATATGTATCAATGTTTTTTTTTTCTTTTGTTTTCGAAGAAGTTTGAAAAATTAAAATTTTAACACATTATGGGTCCGTCGTAACGTGACCTAAAATGATGGGAGAAAATTTCTTATGTTAGATTTGTAATGTGTGAAGCATAAGCTTTCAATAGACATATTATATCAAGAAAAGAAAAAAAAAACCCTCTGTCCCCCCCCCCCCCAAAAAAAAAGGTCCTATAGGGAAAACCGGGAAAATGGAATAGCAAAAAGAACGGCAAGAAATGGTTCGCAGTACTAGAATTTTTCTCATCACTGTAACTCCTATAGAAGCAAAGTTATAGCCTTTTAAAGATTGAAATGACGTGAAGAAATAAGAAAAATTAGGTGAGTGATCGACAGGGGGGAGGGGTCCACAGCTCTGGGGGTGCCATGTAGCTTAAACTTTTAAGTTAAAAATAGTAGAGAATTAAATGAGCGAAATTTTAAGGTGTGGAAAGGGTGCAAGCCCCCCCCCTCAAAATTTTTTTGTTTCTTTTGAAGAAACAAAAAGAAAGGCTCCCGGCGGGGCGCAGATAAACCCCAAACGGGCAGAAGGGCGACCCTTTATTTATCTTTTGTCAAGGATTTAAAATGTGGATCTAAAATAAAATAGACCGAGAATTGGACATTTTTAAAACTGTATGCATATTTCGAACGGCCCTGTAAGTTGGGGAGTATTAGAAGAGACGAGCGTGAAAAATAAAACATAATAAACTAATACTTCAAATAACTGGACTTCTAAACAAAAATATAACGATTTAACCTAGTGTCAACTTAATGGGATGGCCCGCAGGGGATTACCCCCCCCCCCCCCAAAAAAAAAAAAGTTATGAGATTTATGCTTTTTAATGCACAAATTGCGGTTCCCCCTCTCTTACAAAGCTGTAAAACATGATGCCTTTCTCCGGAGTCGCAGAAAAATACCTCCGTTCAACACTGATTTAGCCTAGAAAAAAAAAGAAAAAAATCGAAATCGAATCTAAAGATCGAAATCGAATCTAAAGATCGACATCGAATCTAAAGATCGAAATCGAATCTAAAGATCGACATCGAATCTAAAGATCGAAATCGAATCTAAAGATCGACATCGAATCTAAAGATCGAAATCGAATCTAAAGATCGAAATCGAATCTAAAGATCGACATCGAATCTAAAGACCGATCTTACGGGCAGAATCGATTTTACATTTTTACTTTCTTTTTTAACTTTACAAGAATAGAGTATTAGATTCGTGAAAAATTTTGACTTCCTGTTTTTGATGGATTTACAGTAGAATCCCGATAATTCGGATTAATTGGGACAAGACCCAATCCGGGTTATCGAAAATCCGGATTATCCGGAGAATTAGAAAAAAATAAAATAAAATAAAGCACACTAACATAAAATCCCTTTTATGTTTAACTTAATGATTATGTACAGACAGTAAAAATGTTTACTTTGTAATAAAAACGTTTGTAATTTTTTGCAGTGCCAGTTTCTGTATCTTTTGCGAGTCGTACGATCATGCATCCTCTTGAGCATAAGTAGATCGTTGGGTATAGTTTAAATAAGAAGGCTTAAGGTGTTATTCCTAAAAGATTTCAGAAAAACGTTACTTTTATTCAGAATACGACGATGAAAGAAGTTAATGTTACGGAAATTAGCCAAATCGTTTCTCAAACTTGAAAAAAAAAAAAATTGACTAAACTGATCCGGATTATCCGGAGATCCGAATTTGCGGGGTTCTACTGTATATATTTTAGAAGGTCTTTAACACGATTTCATGGTTTTTAAGAAATATCTGTCTGTGTGTGTGTCTGTCACTCTGTGAGTCTGTATACGACAAAAAATTTCTGACCGTTCTATCTCAAGAACAAATGCACGGAATTCCACAAAACTTTAGATTTAGTTTGACTTTGATATAAACTGAATCTAATTAATTTTTGGTGCATATAGCCTAACAGGTGGCGCTTCTATGCTGCATTTTTTGCGATTTGCGCAACAGCTATATCTGAATAACGGATGCATAACGGATGCATACCATTTTAGATCCTGTTAGTCCTTGACATGAATTGATGTTTTTTGCATTTTGATGTATATAGCTTCTCAGATGGCGCTGCTATACTGAATTTTTCACAATTTCCATTCAGCGCCATGTGAAAGGGGGGGGGGGGCGAAAGGAAGCGGTCGTTCCGAGCTCGGAAATTTAGGGGGGGCGCCAAATTTTTACTATTTACATCACTTCTAGCCTATCACAAGAAAAAATTAATAGAGGGGGGGGGGGCTAAATTGGAACTTTGAACCGGGAGCAGTTCTCTTTTCGCACGCCCCTGTTTCCATTTTAGCTTTATCTCAAGAACTAATGCACGGACTTTCATAAAAATTTAGATTCAATTAGTCCTTGATATATTTGATGCTAATTACATTTTGGTGGAAATCGCTTAAGAGATGGCGCTGCTATACTGCATTATTCATGATTAACGCACTAATGCTATCTCAAGAACGAATGTTCATAAAAATTCAGATTCAGTAAATCTCTGACATAGATTAGTATTATTTAGTTCTGGTGTAAATTGCCCTACAGGTGGCGCTGATATGCTACATTATTTTATGATTTTGCAATAGCTGTATCTCGCGCTTTCATGGATTTTTATCAAAATTCAGATTCAGCTGGTACTTAATAAAAATTGATCCTGATCAATTTTTGGTGTACATGACTCAACAAAAACGCTATTTTGCAGGGGGGGGGGGTCTGAGGTTTCTTTAATTCTTGTATTAGAAACTAATACACTGAAATTTTGGAATTGGTACATCCGTCTATTTTATCTTCGACTTTTGAAGGAAAATTAAAATTATATTACCATCAGAGAAATCGATTAAAAATTTTAAAGTATCGATTAAATCGAGTTGGCCGTAGTATCGATTAAATCGATTTAAAAAATCGAAATTGCCCATCACTAAGTTATAATAACTATTTTTCACTATTCAATAGGTGTGTGATAAATTTATCTGTAAATCGCAGGATGGTTTTATTTTGACATTTCTGTAAGCATAAAGTGACTTTAGTTTAACATAGATTACTTTTCTATTTTGTTTTATTTTTAAAGTCATTGTTAAAGACGGCTTTATAACATAAACAAATATAATTCTACATGTCATCATGTGGTTACAGAGATGGTAACTCCGCCACCCCAATTTTCCTTAAAAAATTCCCACATCAGCCTGAATTTTCCCTTACAATTAAATCTGACGGTGCGGAATTTTATAATATATGTTACAACAACATAGATAATGCAAGTATTTTTTCTCTTTTTTCTCTAATCACTTTTAGTTCTATTCTATGGCTTTTCCAGAAAAATGGATACAGTATAACAAAGGAAATATTGTTATGTTTGATTTCCTTCCTCCATCCTTTGGAAAAGATCGCATTCAGCATCAAAAAACAGATTTGAGATATAAAGTGCATTGCAGAAAGCAGCGGTTGACCCTTAGAAGAATACAACATATCTATTGCATCTTCTTGAGTCAACGCTACTTAGTTATACTACCTCTGACAATAAAGTTCGGTGAATGAATTCAGAACGACCGATCTGGCAACAGTGGGGAAACAAAACGCTGCATCTGCATAAAGGGAAGTGTAAACCATCTTTACCCACCGTTGCTCAGTTGAGCGTAGTTTATGTTCTGTGTAAGACATGATTTACTAAGTGCTTGTACAGTGTGTTGGTTCTTAAATGAGAACAGGAAAATGAACGAATAAACGACCAGTTTGAAGTTTGGTTTTAAGCTTTGCAAAACACCAAACGAAATTTATAGAGGATGGACAAATTGAACACCTACCATACTCGCCAGATCTCAATCCTCCAGACTTCTTCCTATTTTCCCGACCCTCTTTGAAAGAGATTTGACCATATTGCTGACATCCAACGAAACGTGACGAAGCTTTTGAATTTCATCCCAAAAGAAGACTTCTTCCGAATTTCCCAGGACATGTATAGCAAGTCTCAGCAGTGCATAGTTATAGGAGATGACTATTTTGAAGGATAGTATGGTAACCTTCATTAATATTTCATCGACATTAATGCTACAGGACTATTCACCGAACTTTATTGTCAGAGGTAGTATAATGCAACTGTTCATTTAAGATTTTTTCCTCATCTGTGACAGGGTTAGCAAAGTGGGGGGACTATCATATGGCTTTATCTCTAGTTGCCCCATCTACCCCTGCTGTGATAATGATCATCAACATATATGACTGTCAGGTTCCTAGAAGACATCTGCCCTGAATTAGAAAGGAATAACATTTCCTTATCTGAATATTTTATGTATTGTGGGTTGTGTATCCGTGAAGCTCGAAATACCTTTCTTTCTTTTCTATAATAAGGAATGACAGATGTTGACACAGGTGTGCAGATGACGCACTCGTTGATGAATGAAAGTGATGGCCGCGGAGCGTGCCTCAGCTGTCATCTAGCTATTGGAGTGATGTGTAAACAGTAGATGTCATGACTCAAGGTTGGTATGCGGAATTGAACCAATGGAGGAACTCTAAGAGGCCCTGCTGGGGGAAGGAAGATCTCTGACAAGGTCAACTCTGGACTGAGAGGTTGGGGACAGTTCTCGCTTGGCGTTGAGACCGATAGGTCGCTCAGGATTTGTGGTCCTGTTGGATAGTGTATATTTTGAGCGTGGGACAAGGCGTCCCGGTGGATAGTGTTATAGGCTGAGAAGTGAGGCCTAGTACCCTTGTGTATTGAGATTCTGCAGTAATCTCTGATAAAGCGTATCGAACGTGCGTTGAGTGTGAGGAAGAAAGTCAGGTGACCGATATCACCCATTAATATCGGTGGTGGCAGCTAAAACTACCTAGGACATTCTTCAAAGTTTTGTGGACTGAGAGGAGCGTCCGACAAATTGTTGGCAGCGTCGGGATAGAATCGCCTGAAACCAGTGACCAGCGAGCCGTGTTGCAGTCTGTTAATGCCAGAGTATCCAGTGGAATTCTTGTGTGGTCGTGCCATATCGTCGAGTATGTGCTAAAGCATCGTGCCGGATCGTCGATTGTATGCTAAAGTGTCGTGCCGTATCGTCGAATGCGTGTAAAGTGTCGTGCCGTAGCGTCGAATGTGTGTAAAGTGTTGTGCCGTATCGTCGAGTATGAGCTAAAGTATCGTGCCGGATCGTCGAGTGTGTGATAAAGTATCGTGCCATATCGTCTAGTGTGGACTAAAGTGTTGTGCGTATCTTTATTAGAAAGAACTAAACTGAACTGTTGTGCCATATTACCGCTACATCGTGGAGCTATCTGTGAATAGAAGAGTACCCCACCAAATAAAGTATAAGGTAAGGTGTTTTGATCATTCATTTCTTCTGACATCTCGAACCAAATTGTATTGTTGTATAATTAATAGTAATTTAAGTAAATTGTCTACGTAATTTATGGGCAATGAAATAATTGTGTTCAGATAGATGTAAAGAATTAGTAACCATATTGCTATTGTTTTAAAGAAAGGTCATAATAATTTGAGATGATAATGATATGCTATTTATAATGATATTAGTGAACTAAATTAATGCATTAAATCTAAATTATTGTTAAAGTAATTGTTAAATGAAGCAATACTGTTTAAATTTTAAGAGTTGCATTATCAAAATTCTAAGCAAATGAAGATTTTAATTGGCCAATACTAGTGAGGAAAAAAAAAAGGCTCAAAAGAGAGCCATAGTGAAAAAAAAAAGGCCCAAAAGAGAGCCATAGGGAAAAAAAAAAGGCTCAAAAGAGAGCCATAGTGAGTAAAAATAAAAGTGAAGATTTTCGGTATATTTGTTTTAAGTGTAAGAACCAGTATTGAGTTCGGAAATATTTTATGAGGATAATTGTAGAAATTTATATATGCATGTTGTACAATTTTTCTTTATGTGGATTTCTTGATTGACATCAATACTTCTATTCAATATCAACGTATCAGTATGATTATGTAAATTGTATGTTGTTATCTAAGTGTATACATTGAGACCTATATTGCATAGTAATCAAATCGAATTACTCTTTTACCTTTTGTTTTATTGGAAGTATATTGTGTGATATCAATGGTTGAGGAAAATTAGAGTATTCAGTAGGTTAATTAGAAATGAAATGTATTGATTATCTGAAGGGTATTAATTAGTTTAATAAGTGGAGAAATATCTGTACTAAGTTAGAAATTTCGGAAATATTAAGTTGGTAGGTTTAGCTATTCTTGTGGGGTGGTTATAACAATCGGTGAAGGTATGGCTTTCATATTAAAACTAAAAAAGGTTGATATTCAGGGGATAGCCGAAGAATTGGGTGTTGAATTCACGGAAGATGATACCAGAATTCAGCTTAAGAAAAAGATAATGGACAGTGATGAGTATGACGAGGGGGTTATTAAGGAATTATCAGACACTATTGTTGCAGAACGATTAGAACGCGAAAAATTAGAACGCGAAAAGTTAGAACTCGAAAAGTTAGAAAAACAGGAAAAGTTAGAAATGGAGAAATTGAGGATGGGACATGAATTAGAAATGGAAAGGCTCAGAGTTCAAGGTTCAGCAAATAATTTCAATGGGTCTAGGGAATCTAATAATGAAAATAACATCGAAAAATTGATCAAAAGTGTTAAAACTCTATCTATCAAAGTACCAGAAGGGACTGAGGGATGGAATTTATTTTTCAACAGTTTAGAAAGGGCATTCCAAACTAAAGATGTACCGGAAAACCAGCAGGCCGAAATTCTACTAAATATGTTTGGAGATAAGGCGGATAATTTGTTAATTTATACCACTAAGGAACAAATGGAGAATTATGAGGAGTTAAAGGAGTTAGTTCTAAGGGAACATAAGCCGACACCGAAGGCATGTTTGGAAAATTTTAAGAAAGCTAGGAGAAATCCGAAGGAAACCCATGTATTATTTGTATCGCGTTTAATAGCTACGTGGGAAAATTACTGTAAGATTAGAGGTGCGGACACTTATGAAAAGGTCAACCAGTTAATAGTTACTGATAAGCTAATGAGTACGCTAGATGAGGATACTGCAGCATATATTAGTTTAACTCACCAGGGTAAATGGTTAGAAGCTCCTAAAATTGCTAAAGAGTGTGATAATTATTTTGATGCTAAACATAAGTCTTATGCGGTTACGCATAAAAGCTTTAAAGGTAAAGATAAGTACGTAAACAATGATAAAATGAGACCGAGGGAGGATAATAAATTTAGTGGTAGTTGGAGGCAAAATGGTAGTAATAAGTGTAATTCTTTTCCGGATAGGAAAACAGAGTTTAAGAAGACGAATGATGCTTCAGGGCCTAAATGTTTTAAGTGTGGTTTGAGAGGTCATTACCAACGTTTTTGTAATAAAGTGGGTAATGAGGGAACTAATAATGGCAATAAAGGGCGAGGCCAGAAAGCAGGGGTTCATAAGATTATGGTGAAAGAAAATAAAGAGTTACCTGATGGGGCTATTGTGGCTAGAATATCGGCAAAGGCCGAGCAGAAAACTAATGTTATTGGTGAGAAATTAAATAAACTTGAGAAAATTGAAGTTAGTGTTAATGGGCAAAAAGCAAAGGGATTGGTTGATTCTGGATGTGAGATTAGTGTTGTTCATAAAGATTTAGTACCGCTAGCTATTCCGCAATTCGGGCAAACTAATATTATTCATCAGGAAGTACTTTGCGCAGTAACTGATAATATTAATGAGCAAGTAATTTTACATCCCGAGGTGATTAATGAGTTGTCAGGTGTCAATCTTGAGGAGCCATTGATAGAGTCCGAAGAATTAAAAAGTTCCGAAATTATTATTGATAACTCGAATGAAAAGGAAGATGTAAGTAACGATAGCTGTAATGTTTACGTAATAGACGCGAGATCGCAAAATGTACAAAGTCAGGATCCAGAAAAAACTGAAACGGAGGAAAATAATGAATCTATTGTTAGTAACTCAGATATGTTTAAGAAATCCCAGTTGGAATGTAAAGAATTAGAGAAAGCTTGGGAATTAGCTAAAAAGGAAAAAGGGGATTATTATATTGTAAACGGATTATTGTATCATAAAGAGAAATTGTTAGGCGAAACTATAGCGCAATTAGTAGTACCCAAGGTAAGAAGGGAAGAAATCTTAAAATTAGCGCATTCATCGGTATTTGGAGGGCATCATGCGGCCAAGAAAACGTTGCAGAGAATAAGGTATTCTTTTTATTGGGAGGGAATGGCAAAAGAAGCTAAACAGTTTTGTGAATCATGTTTAGAGTGCCAATTGAATAGAGGGGTTAAAGTAAATGATAGAGCTCCTATTTCCCCAGTGTCGCGGCCGGAACTTCCATTTCAGGTTGTTAATGTTGATTTAATTGGGCCTATTGATCCTAAAAGTTCACAAGGGCATCGGTATATACTGACTTTAATTGATCAGCATACCAGATGGGCGGATGCGATCCCTCTAAAAAGTTTAACTGCTAAAACCGCGTGTGAGGCGTTACTTCAAATATTTATGAGAACAGGAATTCCTAATGTAATTGCCTGCGACAATGGAACCAATTTTACTGCCGACTTAACGAAAGAATTTGAGAAAAGGTTAGGCGCTAGTCCAAGATTTTCGACTCCACAGTATCCACAGTCCAACGGACTTGTGGAACGATTTAATCAGACTCTTAAACGTATGCTACATCATACGATTAGGGAAGAAGGAAAAAAATGGCATGAACAAATACCATTTATATTATGGGCGTATAGGGAAGTCCCAAATTCTACGACGGGAATCGCACCTTTCCAGTTATTATATGGTAGAGCGCCGGAGGGTCCGTTATCGATTCTTAAGTCGTCATGGGCAGGAGAAACTAATCGAGCGCAGTTAGATACTACGCCGATTCATGAGTACTTGGATAAACTTAAGAACCGCTTAGAAAGAGCCGCAAATGAGGCAAAATTGTCATCTGAGGTTCAACAAAATAGAATGGCGTATCATTATAATTTAAGGTCAAAAGAAAAAACGTTTGAGGTAGGCGATAAAATTATACTGTTAATCCCCGATTCGACTAATAAGTTATATTCTAGGTGGCAAGGGCCGGCAACTATTGTAGAAAAACGAAACAGCATTCGTTTATTGTTGAGTTAGCCGACGGGAGTAGGAAGCATGTGCACCAAAATAAGATAAGAGAATTTATCGCTAAATGTAATATAGTTAATATTGTTTTCGAAGGTGATGAGGAATTTGGAGAAGTTGGGGAAATTCCTATTTTGAACCGGGATCAAGAGATAGAACGGGATATTGAGAGGTTTGAAATAAAAGGGCTATCTAATAGTCAAGTCAAAGATTTAAAGTCCATTTTGAGGGAAAATAAAGAAGTGTTTATGGGTCCTGTACGACCAGCGGAAGTAGGGGAACATCGTATTGATCTGAAACCGGGTGTAGAAAGGAAAAAACCAAAGTTATATAGCGTGCCGGTAGCTTATAAAGAGGAAGTGGATAGGCAGATTCAGGAGTTATTAGAATTAAATCTAATCGAACCGTCGAATGCTGAAATTAGCCATCCAATTGTTTGCGTTGCGAAAAAAGATGCAACTGTCAGAATGTGTATTGATTACAGAGCTTTAAATTCTGTAACGCAGGTTCCCACCTTCCCGATGAAAGATTCCCAAGAAATTATGTATACCGCAGGGGCGGCTAAATATTTATCTTCAATAGATTTATTGAGGGGTTATTGGCAAATTAAAATGGCTGAGGATTGTAAACCTCTGACAGCTTTTACGACGCATAACGGAACTTATCAGTGGCGTACAATGCCTTTTGGATTATCAGGGGCTGCTGCTACGTTTCAAAAAGACATGAATGAGGTTCTCCAAGGTCATCGGAGGTATGCAGAAGCATATATTGATGATGTCATCATTTTCTCCGATACCTGGGAAGAGCATTGTGAGCATGTCAGGGCTGTCATTGAAGAGTTGAAAAATAGAAATTTTACGATTAGACTAGACAAATGTAAATTTGGAGAGAAATTGACTAAGTTTTTAGGTCATGTTATTGGGGGTGGAACTCATGCACCTGATGAGGAGAAAATCGGAGCAATAAGGGACTTAAAGAGACCAAAGACTAAAAAGGAAGTTAGATCAGTTTTGGGATTAATGGGATTCTACCGATCTTATATTCCAAATTATGCTGAGATAGCTATACCTTTAACCGAATTAACCAAAGGAAATGTCAAAAATACTGTACCATGGGATGAAAGGGCAGAAAAAGCATTTAATACTCTTAAAGATGAGTTGTGTAAAGTGACGAGTTTGGCTACACCTATCGTAGGCCGGGAATATCAGCTTCACGCCGATGCTTCCGACCTTGCAGTAGGATGTTGTCTTACTCAAAAAGATGAAAAAGGTCAGTTTAAACCTATAGCTTTTGCCAGTCAGAAATTGTCAGGGGCTCAGCGTGCTTGGCCGAGTATAGAGAAAGAGGCTTGGAGTGTTCTCTTCGGGTTGCGGAAGTTTGAAAAGTGGACTTATGGATCTCAAATTGAGGTCATTACCGATCATAATCCATTAAAATTTCTCACGGAAACAACCCCAAGGTCGCCCAAACTCACTAGGTGGGCTCTAGCCTTGCAACGTTGGAACCTGAGCATTTCTCATCGTCCCGGAGTTCAACATTTGAATGCTGATGCAATTTCGAGGCTACAGAGAAAGAGCTGGGAAGAACAACCAGTTACTAGCCCATCAGTATCAATGTCAAAATAGTAGACAACCTTAAAGGATGTCCTCACATGTCTGATTTTTTTTGTGTGTGTGTAAATATTTTTTTTTAGTTTTGTGTTTATAATAGTAAATTAGCATGTGTATTGTTTATGCAATAGTAGTATTAGTATAAGGTTCAGTAGAGATGTCAGTAGAGAATGTCCAGACACCTGAAAATGCTTATGTAATATTTAGAATGAAGAAATCTGCAAAGAGACTATTGAACTCTTCCGTAATATTATTATATGTTTGGGGAAAATTAGCCCCTAAGAGGCATATTTTCCGCTAAGGTGGGGGGTGTCAGGTTCCTAGAAGACATCTGCCCTGAATTAGAAAGGAATAACATTTCCTTATCTGAATATTTTATGTATTGTGGGTTGTGTATCCGTGAAGCTCGAAATACCTTTCTTTCTTTTCTATAATAACGAATGACAGATGTTGACACAGGTGTGCAGATGACGCACTCGTTGATGAATGAAAGTGATGGCCGCGGAGCGTGCCTCAGCTGTCATCTAGCTATTGGAGTGATGTGTAAACAGTAGATGTCATGACTCAAGATTGGTATGCGGAATTGAACCAATGGAGGAACTCTAAGAGGCCCTGCTGGGGGAAGGAAGATCTCTGACAAGGTCAACTCTGGACTGAGAGGTTGGGGACAGTTCTCGCTTGGCGTTGAGACCGATAGGTCGCTCAGGATTTGTGGTCCTGTTGGATAGTGTATATTTTGAGCGTGGGACAAGGCGTCCCGGTGGATAGTGTTATAGGCTGAGAAGTGAGGCCTAGTACCCTTGTGTATTGAGATTCTGCCGTAATCTCTGATAAAGCGTATCGAACGTGCGTTGAGTGTGAGGAAGAAAGTCAGGTGACCGATATCACCCATTAATATCGGTGGTGGCAGCTAAAACTACCTAGGACATTCTTCAAAGTTTTGTGGACTGAGAGGAGCGTCCGACAATGACCAAACCAACTTTAACCCCTTTGGGATGGGAGCTTTTACGGCATTTTTAATGTTTTGTCACCGGTTTTTAAAAACAGAAAATTATGTCTTATTAAATCGAGGAAATCCTCCGATTTAATAAGGTAAATTTTGCAGTAAAATTTTAGGGATAAACAAGAATTCTTAAGCCTTTTTGTGGCACGTATGCGTATCGCTCGTCCCCAAGGGGTTAATGCTATGAAGAATTAAGAATTATGCACAGTAGTTTCGCCAGCAAAAAATTTATGCCGCTTATTTCGGGGAAAAAATTTCCCGAGACAAAAGCTATGGAAGAAAAATCTCAAAAACGTCGAAAATTCTCACAAAGCCTCAAAAATTCCCTTTTTCTCATAGAACTCTGTTTTCCCCTCGAAAAGGGAAATTTCTCACTAGTTACCATCACTGTGTGGTTAATAACGACTGCCCAATTTGATTTATAAATATTCTAACTATTTTTTCTGGTATCAATAAAGAATTTTTCGTAAACATGTTTTTAAAAGAAGATTAAACTTAAAATTTAATTAAACTTCAATTTAATCGTAACTTCATTTTTTAACTAACTCGTAAATTAACATTTAATTTAATTATAAATTAAAAATATTTATACTTATATTTATCAGTTATTATTGCTATTATTAGACATATATTTACACTTTTTTATCTGTATTTATTTATAAATTAAAACATACTGAAAACTATCACCAATGGTCGGTTTATCACTGTGTTTATCTTTAATCAAAGATATGAAAACATGGAGAACTGAGATCAGGAAAGCACAATAATAAACTAATGAATTAACCACTCAGAGTATTAATTTTTGGCTTATGCACCACTTTACTTCTGGCAAACATGGATCATTAGATTCCCCTATTTCTATTCTTCCTTTATTAGGTAGATTTCGTATGAAATACTACCTATTGCATTGTCTCCCATGTTGGAATTTCTGAAAAATTTTTGCGGATCTACACGAATCATGACTCCTAGACCCCAAAACTACCATCAGTAAAAAAGTTTATATATCTATCTATCTATCTATCTATCTATCTATCTATCTATCTATCTATCTATCGGTGTATATCACTTTCTTCTAGACACGATAACTTCCATAATTATGCTCAGATCTTCATCAAACTTTTACATAAAATCAAAGGGCATAAAATCTCGGTTAAGTTCGTTAATGGGCAAAATCGGACCAAGGAGGTGAAAGTTAGGAGGGTTTTTGTGAAAACAGAAAAAACGCGATAACTTTTTAATTAAAATAGATATCGAATCAGTTTAAAGTTTATATTACTTCTAAAAAATGAGGAAAAAGTTTATGCGTGACAGATTTTTGATAAAGTTAAAAGTGGGCTCAAGGGGCGAAAAAAACATGGTTTTTGGGAGAAAAAAAATCATAACTTCGTCAATTCTCAAGATATCAAATCCAACTAAATTTTATATAAATGTACTCAATATTATCTAAAACTTTTGTATTTACAAGTTTTTGATAGGACCAATTTTTACCGATGAAAAAAATTAAAAACGAAAAGAAAAAGGGGGGAGGAAAAAGAAAAAAAAACATAATTTACTCAATTCTTAAGCAATTAAATCTAATTAAATTTATTTTACATCTTCACAATAATATCTACAATTTTTATATTGACAAGTTTTTCATAGAACCAATTCTTATAGCAAAAATAAATTAAACAAAAATAGGAGTTGGAGAAAAAACCTCAAATCCAAACTGCTTATATTCTGACTCATTTTAAAATTCATTTTTGATTTAAAACGCATCCAAATGACAGATCCTATTATTTAGCAACTATATAATGCGACGTATTGGCCAATTTTTTGATAAAGGCAGAATATATTTTTAAAAAGGCTGCCGAAAAAGGTATTTTGAACAGATTTCCCGAAGTTTTCATCATTAAAAAATTCATTAAGTATAACAAATTGCGTTTTTTATGCGTCATTTTTAAATTCATTTTTGTTCTCAAACCCATCCAATTTACAGGTCCTATTATTTAGGAACTATATAACTTGACGTATTGGGCGGTTTTTTGATAAAGGCAGAATATATATTTTAAAAGGCTGCCAAAAAGGGTATTTTGAACAGAATTTCACGAAGTTATCGTGATTAAAATTTGCGGAAATTTAAGAAATTGCGTTTTTACCGAGTCATTTTTAAATCTTTTTTTGTTCTCAAACGCATCCAATTTACAGGTTCTCTTATTTAGGAACTATATAATGTGACGGAGTGGCCAGTTTTTTGATAAAGGCAGAATATATTTAAAAAAAGGCTGCCAAAATGGGCACTTCGCACAAAATTTCCCAAAGCGACATGATTAATGAACTGTGGGTATTCAAATAACAAATTGGTTATTTTATGACTCATTTTTAAATCCAATTTTGCTCTGACACACATTCAATTGACAGTTTTTTGTTACTTAGGAACTATATAATGTGCGTATTCGTCGATTTTTTGATAAAGGGTGAATATATATATTTTAAAAGCTGTCAAAGTAAGCACTTCGCAAAAAAATTTCCCAAAGCGATCATGATAAAAGAATTGAGGTTGTATTCAAATAACAAATTGTTTATTTTATGACTCATTTTTAAATTCAATTTTGCTCTCAAACGCATTCAATTGACAGTTATTTGTTATTTAGGAACTGTGTAATGTGCCGTATTGGTCAGAGTTTTGATAAAGGCTAAATATATATTTAAAAAAAATCTGTCAAAGTAGGCACTTCGCACAAAATTTCTCAAAGCGATCTTGATTAAAGAATTGTGGATGTATTAAAATAATAAATTGGTTATTTTATGACTCATTTTTAAATTCAATTTTGCTGTCAAACGAATTTAATTAACAGTTTTTTGTTATTTAGGAACTATATAATGAGCATATTGTTCAATTTTTTAAATAAAGTAAGAATATAATTCAAAATATATTGCCAAAATGGGCATTTGAGTAAAAATAGGCTTTTTTTTTTTTTTGAGATGAAAACTTTTCGAAATCTACCTCCGCCTATAGGCCATGCCGAAAGGGATTTTTTTTTATTTTTTATTTTATTTATTTATTTTTTTTTTTTTTTTGTGCTTGATACTTTAGGATTTTGTGCTGTCGGCTCTTGGTCTATATGTCACTAAATGGACAAAAGTGACTATTCCGAAATACTAGTAAACATTTTAAATGAAAATTCCCCGAATTTGTAACGTTATAAAAAGTTAGCAAGTAATCAACAGATTTTTGACGATTTTTCAAACAGAACTTTCTAAAAATATGTCTGTAATTTTGTAATCCAAAACTGCAAAATAGTGTATAAAAAAAGCAGAAAAAGTATGGATACGTATTTTTTTTTTTTTTTAATTAGGCATTAATTTTTTTTATAATACTACGGAATTGCAATTAATTTTTCTTAAAAAAAGAAAAAAAAAGGCCAAATTTTTATTAATGACTGTGTTGTAGCTGTTTATAAAAGAAATGGCAACAACAACCAGAACAGCAGCAAGAAGATAATTTTATTTTATTTGCAATTATTTTTATTTAAGATACGTTTCTATTTATATCAAAAGATTCGTTTATACACAAATTTGATTATCATATTATTATACATATAAGTGAAGATTATGTGTAAAAAATGACATAATGTCATCAGGGTTCGTACGCTTCTGGCAATTGACTAGGACAAATATTAGTATTTTTTTTAAATAAAAAAATAAATCTACTTTAAACACATAAACTTTCGTCTTATTAATTCGAATTCTTTAACTTGTAAAATCTAAGATGCTTCGGTAGGTCAATTTAAGTTATTTCTGTAAAAAAGGCGAGACTTTTACTAACGATAAATAAATAAACGTGTTTGGAACGCAGAGAAACTATGCCAAACATTTTTAATTAAAACGGTTATTCGTTTTCTTTTTGTCTTTCTTTAAGTATAATTGTACGGGTTTTTGATTTCATGTATATCAAGAAAAACAGCGATAATTGTATAACAACGTGTAAAAAAAAAAAGCGTATAAGTTTATGAAATTTTGTATTGAGTTACGTAATAAAGATGTAATGTAGGTCTCACTGAAATAATAATAATAATAATAATAATATATATAGTTTGTAAATTGGTGCATTCAACTAATTTTAGGATGATGAATTTAAGTGGAAAAATCAGACTATCTCAATCACGCCACGTTTATTAGATACAGGATAGTGAACACGTTGAGTGCCATGTCAGTCACTGGTGAATGACAATGAAATTTTTCATTTAGCCCAAGCCAATCACCGGTAGGGATGGGCATTATTTATCGTATTAGGATAAATAACAGTGTTACTACGCTAGAACCTAATATTGCATTAATATGTTACTGAAAAGTCCCTGTTAAATAAATAACACATGGTTCTTAATGACAGCATCTTCCTTCACTTGTTTTAATCAAGATTTCATTTTTTGTACCTCTAAAATAATAATAATATCCATTAAAAATGTCCTTAATTGTTTCTTTTGAGACGTTTGCCGAACAATGTTGAATATCCGGGCTAGGTGCCCAGACAGCGCCCCCCCCCCCTTCCTGCTTGCGCAGATCCATTCACAATTATTTAAAAAAATTGCGCCCCCCCCTTATTAAAACATCCTTAAAAACCCTTATTAAAAAAATCTCCCAATTATACACTCTAAGATAAAAAACCTGTCTAAAACGGAATTTAAAACTGTTTTAAAAGCTTCCGTTTTAGAAGGTTTTACTATATAAAATAAGATATTGTATGTATCCAGCAAGTACAGCCCGGACAGCCCCCCCCTGCTTGCGCAGACCCATTCACAATTATTTAAAAAATTTGCGTCCCCCCCCCTTATTAAAACACCCTTAAAAACCCTTATTAAAAAAAATCTCACAATTATACACTCTAAGATAAAAACCTGTCTAAAACGGAATTTAAAACTGTTTTATAGGCTTCCGTTTTAGAAGGTTTTACTATATAAAATAAGATATTGTTTGTATCCAGCAAGTACAGCCCGGACAGCCCCCCCCCCCCCTGCTTGCGCAGACCCATTCACAATTATTTAAAAAATTTGCGTCCCCCCCTTATTAAAACACCCTTAAAAACCCTTATTAAAAAAATCTCACAATTATACACTCTAAGATTAAAAACTGTCTAAAACGGAATTTAAAACTGTTTTATAGGCTTCCGTTTTAGAAGGTTTTACTGTATAAAATAAGATATTGTTTGTATCCAGCAAGTACAGCCCGTACAGCCCCCCCCCCTGCTTGCGCAGACCCATTCACAATTATTTAAAAAAATTGCCTCCCCCCCCTTATTAAAACACCCTTAAAAACCCTTATTTAAAAAAATCTCACAATTATACACTCTAAGATAAACAAGTTGGAAATTGCACGTGAACGTAGCAAATGAGGTGTGTTCGTACGATAACTAAGTTTTAAAAATATTCAGATCTTGCTGATACAGTAGAGCGTACTTCGGATACAGTATAGTAGTCGAAATCTTTGTGTTTCTGTAAATATAGTAAGTAATTTTAATTACACCTCAGAAACGTATATCTTATTCATAAAATGTGAAATAGTTGAATATAATTATAACACGCCCTAAACAATGTTTCCCGTATAGCGTTATGAAGTGGAATACTTTTGTGTGGCCCTGTAATTTAATAATACAAATTCTTTGCATCACAGATTGTACACAATGCATATTTTAGTATATATTTCATAGATTCATGCCAATTCTATTATGTTCGAATTAGTGTAGTATCATAAAAATGTGTTTGAATATTTTTTTCCATTGACCGTAATGTAATGGAATACCTTTGATTGTCCCTGTAAATGATCTATGCATCCGATTTTCATAACATTTGAAATGACTCGAGAAAATTACGCAATAATTATATGTTTTAAATTTGAAACGATTAAAATACATTTGAAACTTTTTTCCCCATTGACCGTAATGTAACAGAATCCTTTTGATTGTCCCTGTAATTGATCTATCCATCCCATTTTCATAAAATTTGAAATGACTCGGCAAAATTATGTTATAATTATGTATTTTAAATTTCAAACGGTTCGGTTGAGTAGTTTTTGCATTGTTATATGCGGACGGACGGACAGACAGACAGACAGACGGACAGACAGACAGACGGACGGACGGACGGACAGACAGACAGACGGACGGACTGAGCGACAACAACAGGTGCTACGTATTTACATAATTACGAACGCACCTAAACACTGTCTAAAACGGAATTTAAAACTGTGTATAGGCTTCCGTTTTAGTAGGTTTTACTATATAAAATACGATATTGTTTGTATCCAGCAAGTACATCCCGGACAGCCCCCCCCCCTGCTTGCGCAGACCCATTCACAATTATTTAAAAAATTTGCTTCCCCCCCTTATTAAAATACCCTTAAAAACCCTTTTTTTAAAAAAATCTCACAATTATACACTCTAAGGTAAAAAAAAACTGTCTAAAACGGAATTTAAAACTGTTTTATAGGCTTCCGTTTTAGAAGGTTTTACTGTATAAAATAAGATATTGTTTGTATCCAACAAGTTCAGGTTAAAAATTCTGGGCACCCACCCGTTCAAAAAGCTGGTTACGCCTATGCAACCACCGAAGAAATAACTCCTTAATATTCGCTAATTCAATAACTGTTAGATTTTTCACCAGTTTTTCAATTCAGTTCAGTTATGTAGTTCTTTTCTGTTAGATTTTCCACCCGTTTTTGAAAAAATGTAGTTTTTTACATTACAAAAGAACATTTTATCGCTTCGTAACTGTTGTTTATTTTCAAACGTTTTGTCTGAGGATAATGTTGTTATCGTTAACGACTTTTGATTTAAAGTTTCTTTTCCTGTTTGGTTTTCATTCGCGGTTGTTGAAGAAAGAGGATAAATAAAAAATGATTTCGTCTCTTTTTTATTAAATATCAGAAAGACTGAATTTGAGATTTGTGGATTTGATTTGTAAAGGGCTCTTCTGGGGGGGGGGGGGGGGTCGGTGGGGTTTCGTTAATTTTGCTCATTTCTTTTCTTCATTTCAATCTTTAAAAGGCTATAACTTTGCTTCTATGGGAGCCAAAGCGGAGAAAAAAATTCTAGCATAGGTAACTTTTACTCGCCATTCTTTTTGCTATTTCAATTTTCCGGTTTTTCCCATTAGGACCATTTTTGGGAGGGGGGCTGGGGGGCATTTCTCCTTTTTTGATGTAATATGTCTATCAAAAGCTTATGCTTCATACATTGCAAATCTAGCATAAAAATTTTTCTCCCGTTATTCTGGGTCTGGGTTACGTACCCATAATGGGTTGAAATTTAAATTTCTTAAACTTCTTCGAGGTTTTTTGCCAAATCGGTATCAGAAAAAAATTGTGCCAACGTGATGTATGTATGACATCTGTGCCATATAAATATTATTCAGTCTTTTTTTTATTGCAATTTTTTTATGTAAAACAATATGCATTATTTTTCATGCACAATTGCGCATTAAATGAAAATTGTAATGCAATTTTTGTAGTAGTAGTTTATAATAATGAATAAAAAAAACACATTATTTAAAAGTATTTCCTGCACAATAAAATGTTTCCTGGCGATTACTAAAAAATATGTCCTGACAATTCAAAAAATAAAAACGTAATTGTCCAAGTTTTCACTTCTGTCGGCACTCCAAAAATGTCACTTTTTTTAGGGGGGGGGGGGTTAATTTTGTGGAAATAAGTCTTATTTTTTATTTATGTATGGATCCATATAAAAAAGTATGAGCTAGTGAACTTTGGAACCATTTTAATACAACTCATATTCCAAATATTAAAATAATTGAGAAAAATTATTAAAAAATTATTTTCAATTTAATCATTTTTATACTAAGTAAACGCAATTAAATTTCTTATAAATTGAATCTGGAATGTTTAGATAAGATTTTAATATTTACAAAATGTAAAATACAGTACAATATATTAGGTTTACAGCTTTCTGAAAGACATAAAAATAGTAGGATAAAATTTAGATGAGTTCAAAGTATTAGAATATTTTATTTTGCGCAACAATATTACCTTATTAATATGAAGTAAATGGTAGTTAATTGTTTGTAGCACCCTCTTTTGCTTTCATAATAGCGTACAATCGATCTTGCATACTATACATATCTGCTATTAAGAAACTAGTAAAAAAAACTGAGTCTGGAAAAAATTTCATTCTCTACCATCTGTCCTATCTCACAAGTTTCTTTGTCCTATCAGTTAATATTTGTTTTATGTTTTGCAGCCGCTCTAGTAGTGGCAGCACGCATTGACTTGCTGTACGAAAATTCAGTAATGCATTTCATCTCAGATTTTAAAACATTAACAGTGCTGATTGAGAAAACGCGGTATACGGAAAATGGATTTTTGAAAAATTCGTTTTCCTCTGTATGTTAAAAAAAGTTTTCTTAATATGTTTTCTTGTACTTTCTAATTTTCCTGCTTTTCGTATTTCCTATTGGATACATTATTTTATATTCAAAAATATATGTGCCTATAGATATTTTCTTAAATGTTGTTGCCCCACCAGTGGCTGAGAGATTCTGCCCTCAAAACTGGTAGACGGCAGGCGCTGGATTAGAACAAAACCCAATCGCGGTCGTCACCCAATCATTCGGAGTTTTCCGTGGTTTTCTTCGAACTTTGGATTTCCTTGCGTAAATACGGGTTGGGTTCCCTTAGAAAGACCCCCCCTCCCTCCACGGAGGGCACCATCTTGGGGGCCCATATCCCATGTGTTGTCCGTTTGGGAGCATATTTAGCAATTGTTTATAAATTATTTATTGTATCCTGTTACAAAAATAACAGGATGTTGGAACCTGTTACCAGCGCTACTGTGGAATGATGTAACCTGTTAACCAAAAATAACCATATTTCCCATCTCTAATCACCGGTGACTGACAGTCTAAAATATGATATAAAACTAAAAAAATATATATTTTTTAAGTTATTACTGAAAATTTATTTAAAATTTACTTAATTTTTATTTATAACAGGATTATTGTTTCTTAATAATTACTTAAAGCAATACATATTTTTTGATTTTATATCATACGAGGTGGAACCCGTCGAAATGCCACGACAGAAAATCTTTGAAAAAAAAAACTGTTTTATTTATTTATAATAAATCTACAAAATTTGTTACAGTAAAAAATACATTTTATATTGGCCAGTCTAATTCTCAAGTAAATATTATTTTAAATAAACTAAAATTAATAAAATACCATAAAACTTAATTATTCAAATTATTAAAAGAATTAAAACCGAAATTCACTAAATTTTTTAACAGATGCATTTAAATTTCTATTTTTTTTTAAAGAGAAAATGGAGTGATTCTGTTGTCACAATTATAAAATTGGAACTAAAAATTAAAAAAAAAAAATAATGTATCAAAAATAAATTTAGATACAGCTTTCAAACAAATTGCAATTAAAAGCAAAAATTTTTTTCTCTGTACGATGGTGTAAAAATTTAAAATGTACGATGTTTAGAAGTGTAAAATTTACAGTACCGAAATTGCATGGAAAAGTATTGCACATTTTAATTTCTATTTTTTTTTTCAATTTTAAGAGAAAATGGAGTGATTCTGTTGCCACAATTAATAAATTGGTGCTAAAAACTGTAAAAAAAAATTAATATCTCAAAATTAAATTGCGATACAGCTTTCAAACAAATTGCATTTAAAAATACATTTTTTTTCCTCTATATGACATTGTAAAAATTTAAAATATACGATGTTGAAAAGTGTAAAATTTGCTGTAGTGAAAATTGCAAAACCGAAACTTCTGAGGAAAGTGTTGCCATTCGCAAAATGACGTATGCGTTACGCACAGATACGTTTGGCCTTTATAATATAGATGTTACACTGTCAGTCACCGGTGACTGATACGCCTAAACGGAAAGTTCAGTATCAGTCCCCGTTGCACTCGACGTGTTAAGTAAAGGCAAAATTGAAATATTTGACAAAAACTGACCGTTTGAGGTACAAGCAAAACATAATATTCATCAATAAAAATATTTTATTGATTACTTAACATAAAGCACGAACTAATGCGAGCACGAAACTGTTGCATAAAAGCCTATTTAATATTAACAATGTTATTTTTCAAAAGTAGGAGATGTGTTTCTCGAAGGCAGTGTTGGATATTTTGCTAGTTAATTTTACAGCAGAATGCATATAAATAGAGATTTTAACCAATATAGTCATTCATTTTCTTTTCATTTGACCACAAAATGTAAATTATAATTTACATCTCACCACGCATTTTACTGTATGTGTAAAAAAAAAAAAAAAAAAAAAAAAAAAAAAAAAAAAAAAAAAAAAATCTAAAATTTTGCAAAATTTTTGAACGTGATGGAAAGCTTTTAAAAACGTTGTAGAAAATTTTTAATAGTATATTCGAATTCTATATGAAATAAAACATTTAAAAAGTGTTTATTATAAAACATATAAGGTACCCTGGGGTAATAACGCCATGTTAAGGTTCTACCAATTTTCACGGCTTAGTTTTAGATTGTATTTTTCAAATAAATATATGATTTGATACAGCAACTCATTGACTATCTATATAAAAAAAAAAATTAATAGATAGGTATTCATAAAAAGTAATGGCCTGATTTCTTGACCAATGCTATTTGGCGTTATTACCCACCTATATGGGTAATAACGCCATGCAAACAAAACTATGAAATAAGATGGAATAATTGCATATAGATTGCCCAATTCTAAAAATACAAACTCTACAAACTTAGAAATTGACAAATTGCATTCTAAACTATTGAAAATGTTCAATTTTTGTGAAAGTGTAAGAAAAATAAAGGTGTGTGTGTGTGGGGGGGGGGGAGGATGAGGCAAAAGAATACAGACTGTGAGTTTCTTTTTGCTTAAAAAGGACCGCTTTAGTAGAATTATTAGAAACATTGCACAGTTTGAACTTTGTTTATTTGAATCAGTATTTAGGATGAAGCTCGGCCACTGTAGGGAATCAACCGGGGTATTAATGCCAAGGATTGGCGTTATTGCCCCGTTATAGTTATTGCGCTGTACATTTTAAATTACAAATTATCTCGAGAAGATATCCAAAATCTTCAATAACATTCTGAAAGTCCATGAAATGTACTACAAATTTATGTAATTAACAAAGTATTTCCGGATAAAAAAAATAGTCTTCACATAACAAAACCTATCTCGCAAATTTTAGATCAAGCGTTAATTTTAGTTGCTTTGAAAAACAATAAGATCTAAAAATGAAACAAATTAACTTCAAGCTGTTTTTTGCGATTTATATGACTCAAAACCCTTCTGCGCAGAGCACATGGGTGTCATTTACTTGATTATTTCATAATTATGCAAAATATAAGCACTTGGCGTTATTACCCCGCCTGGCGTTATTACCCCAGGGTACCTTATAAAATGGCTGTTGATTAGTGAATTAATAACGTAAAGTTTAAATGCACCATTCGTGAAAGTAGACACTTAAAAAGTAAACAAGTTAATTCAAGCGCTCTGGATATCAAGAAGAACTCGGAAAAGGCCTATTCTTAACCTTTTCAAGAGCCGTTTGCAGTCTACAAACTGTTAATTTTAATGCCCAAACTGCCAAATTGCACAAGTAATTTTTCAGTGCAATTTCAATCTTATAATATACGTGAAAAAAAAAAAAAAAAATCTTTCGATTTTTTTTCGAAAAGTTTTGTTTGTAAATAGAGGGGTGAATTAATTATTTGTGCATTTTTGGTGCAGAAATGCCTTGGCCCCGAAAAGATTAAACATATCGAAGACTGAAGTGACTGGCGCAGTCTGCTTTATATATTGAACAACATACATCTGACTTGTGTGCTCAACATGTAGCCTCTTGTAAGTCATCGTCAATATACAGGGACGAGGAGTAGCACAAGGAATTTCTACAACACAAGAGATATACAACCAGGAGCTCCACACGGAGAGTGCGTGCAATGGGAGCCAGCGGGATTCGAACCCACAACCTCCTACGCTCAAAGGCGATTAGCGGCGTGGTGCTTTGACCACTCCGCCACGGAGGCCCTGCAGTCTGCTACAGGAGTGCAGTTTCGTTCTAACACAAGATAGCCATATAAGAATGTCCCAGTTTAAATTTTAATAGTATCAACTGTAAGTATTGTAAAATTCAAAGTCAAAAATAAAAAGTAGGTCGAGCAGTTTTAGATAAGCGCATGCGCGTGTACCGGTTTGTTATTGACTCGCTTGCTGTGCCACCATGAAGATACAATAATAAAAGGATAATATCCTTTTCGCACTGGGATACTTAAGACATCTCAGGCCGCCGAACTCTCTTGATCCATCACTTAAGGCTTTTTGATACCATTAATTTTTTTAATTACAATTTCATACTTAGGGCACAAATGTTTAGACTAAATATTACGGATATATTGGCTTTAAAAAAGTAGTGTTTTTAAAGCTATTTTGTATGTAAACAAAAATTTTTGCATACAAAATTTTGTTTACAAAATTTTGTTTACATACAAAATTTTGTTTACATACAAAAATTTTTTGTATGTAAACAAAAACGATCAGCTAAAAGTCTATAAATGCCTGTATAATAAAATGAATATATGAATTTTACTGAGTTGTCTCTGGTGTTTCTTCGGATTTCTCTTAGGGCATTACTGTATAAATATATATATATAATACCATTAAAAGTAGACAAGATTCACCAATGGATTTTATCAATAAAACAATAAATATATATATATATATTAAATTCTGCATTGCTTATATGGGAATCTTAATAAAATTCTTTACCAAATTAAATATGTGATTTAAAAAAATTTTACGGGTAAATGTAAAATTTTACATAAATCAATTAACCTTAAAAACACGATGTTTTCTAGTAACATAAAACCATGCGCGGGGTACTGTATGTGCTAAGGTAGTTTGAGGCTAAAATGACAACTCTTAATAATATTTTTGTTTAATACAGTCGGACCCCGTTATAACGAACTTCAAGGGACCGAAGCTGTTCTTTTATCCGGTGGTTCGCTATATCCGAACTGTTAAAAAATGTTAGAGTTTACAAAATATGTATATATTAATTACCTGATACCTATATGTTCAATAATGATGTATTAAGAAAAAAACGTAAATTCTATTAGATATGATCATTAATGAATTAAATTGACTAAAAAGACAGTTAAGCGTCGATTATCTAAACATTCCAGACCAACTCTTGTTCGGATAAATGAAGAAACAATTTAAGGAATGATACTGATTATACTAAAATCTCTACACTTTATCCAGGCTTAGGATAACTAACAATAATTATTGGCGCGTTAAAAATCGCTTTATTTTTATTTTGTTTGTTTATTTTTTTATCATTTAAATTTTCCTTTTTTCATTATCTTGTGAACTCCAGAGAGTATAATTTAAGGAAAAAAGTTTTGACTATTGCTCGCTTCAAAGAAGACGTTCTTTTCAGTGCTGCCGTATCTCGAATTATTCTTAAATACATTAGTTAAATAAGTTAGCTTAAATGCATTACTGAATTGCTATGACAGGAGTAATGGAAAATAACTGACGGGTGGGCGTGATCACACTTGCAGAATGGCTACCATAAAAGAGAAAGAATGCAGGTTTTACTACCCTTTAATAAAAAGACTTATCGTTAATAAACACCATGTTTTATTAGCCGGCATGCTTTTTCTGATAAAATTAGAGTCTAAAAACTTTTTTCACATCAGCGGAAAAGTAAAAAGAAAAGAAAATCACGGTCGACTAGAAAAAAAGTTCGTTATAACCAATTCTTAATATTCCGGAGGTTCGCTATAAAAGGATAAAATAGCATTAAATACAATAGGAAAACGGCGGGACCAAAATTTTCGTTCGTTATAAATTGGGTTCGCTATAACGAGGTTCGACTGTATAATGTTTAGATGCCAATATTTTTTAATAATCTGATCCTTATATATATTATAAATGTGAAAGTGTGTCCGAAAATTGGAATGAACTTGGCCTCAAAACGGATGGATTAATGTCTTTGAATTTTCGTGTAAAGATAGATTATTGGCTTGAAATGAACATAGACTAATTTTTATTTATTTTATTCAAATATTTTTCTTAATAATTCAAAATTTCACTATTTTTCATACAGAATAAATTGAAAAATTTTCCATAATATTTAATCATCTTTCTTTTTTCGTTGCCAAAAAATAAAAAAAACCGGAATAATTATTTATCTTCTGTAATTAATTTTCAACTGAAAGATTTTCACGTGATAAAACAAAATGAATTAAATAAATGGACCCTATTCTGTTTTTCGGTTCGAGGTTAAAAACCGCAATTTTACCAATTGTGACGTCAGAGGAATACTGTTTTTCTTCTTATATCAGGCAGACGATTATGTAAAATTTCTTTTACACTTAGAAGACTTCACAAGAATATAACTTCACACTTTAGAAGAAAATAAATATTTTAGTAGTTTTTCCAAATATTAATCCGTAATCAAAATGAACCTTTTTCTTTATTTCGGTTCGAGGCAATAAAATTCAATTTTTTACCAATTGTGACGTCACAGGACTACTTTCCATTAAGAATTTTAAACTTATCAATGTAACGTCATATCTGAAACAAAGTATAAGTTTTCAAGTTTTCATTTTAATAACACAATGTAATTTAGAGTAAGTGCTAAAAAGAGACGACTGTGATGTCACATATTAAAAATAAAATAAATATGGTCTGATGTTGTAATGAAATGAGATTGAATTATGATATCAAAAGTTATTATTTAAAGAAAATTAAGTTTATCGTCTGAGCGTGGTTAGTATAAATATTTAATTTTAAAATGAAATAAGTTTTTTAAAGATTAAGTATTAAATGATTAGAAAATGTTAATAATTTATACATATCGTAAATAACGTAATGATCAATGAAAAATACTTTTTACCATTCTTAGAAAGTAAGAAAAACTCAACTAATAATTAAAAAAATATATTTTTGTATGTTAATTCTTAAAATTGTTCAATTCTTCAAATATAAATAAAAATCACTTTAAAAATGTACTATCGGGCTTAAAATCTAAAGATTTAATGTAATTGTGAGAAAATACATTCCCTCAGTCAATATCTCAATTTCGCATAATGCACTCGAAGTGTGCTGGAAACAGGTTTGTAAATGGATATTAATTCCACTTTTTTTTAGCTCTTAAAAAGTAAAAATATGTTGTCACTTTTAAGAATATTTTTTTACAATAAATTTGTATAAGTTTTTATGGTATGCAAAACATATATGTACAAATTATACAAAAATGCCACCTAAAACACAGTTTTGAAGTAGATTTTTCCTAACACTTTTTTTTTCTTTTTTTTGTTCGTTTTACGAACTACCTCCATTTTGACACTTTCTAACATGGTCTAAAAGTGTTACGACTTCAGCCTGTCTGTATACCGGATGCCGAGTGCCTGGAGTCTGCCGTCTGTTTGTCCGTGTTTCAACTTGAGTAAATATAGTAGGATTCATACGAAAATAACTTACGTTATTGAGTTTTGCCATAGCATGTGCGGCATTGAAAATGCGCCAGGTAGCAATTATAGCTAAATCACAGGAGCACTCATAAGGACTTTACATTATGGTTTAAGGAGGAAAAATCATTTCTGGTGTATTTTGATAATGTTACATAATTTTAAGTGTAATGAAATTTACATGCATTTTTAAGGTTCACAAGAACATGATTACCATTGAATATGTTAAGTGTAGTACTTTATAGTGTACGTACAGGGAGCTCAAAAGTATTTCAATATATAATGGTCTGTGAAGAAAAACCATTTGCAGCGCATTTTAATAATGTTATTTTATTAAGGTTATTTTAATAATATTGAAATTGATATCAGTTTCTGAAATGCACTAAAACAGGCCCGATAGTACATTTATTTCTATAGAAAATGGGGTGAAAAGATTTAACATTCATTTACAAGATCACAGAAAAATGTTCGGTAATATAATAGTCCACGGGGAAAAATATTCTCAGCGTATTTTAATTGCGTTGCACTATTTCAAATATGATGAAATTATATACTGAGATTAATCAATACAATGATAAATACCGAAATTTACTACAATAATGCTTGCAGTTAAGTATGATTTGCATCACATTTGTTGTTCATTTACACAGACGCATAAAAGATTTTGGACCTGTATCCAGATCTCAGATATTGTATCCAAAGTATGGTCTATTAGAAAAGAATGCTGAAGAGCTTTTACAATTATCGTATGTATTTTAAGGAAAACTAATGCATCCTGAAGTTCAGCTACATTTAGTATAATAAGAGATGTTTGTAGAATTTGAATAAATCATGTATCGGACTATACAATAAACTGGATATATGGTCATCTGTGCAATAGCGATTCCCGGAAATATGAATTCAATAATTTTAATCGGGTTTTTTTGCTTGAATAATTTAAGCTAAATATGCGGTCGTATAAATATTTGCACGTAGGATACAGGACTGTAAAAAAGAATCCAAGAAAGTTTCTGTCTATTATTAGAAATTGCTAAAGGTGAATTTTAATCTTCGTTACACTTTTTCTAACTAAGCAAAATTTTAACATTGTATTTAGAATATTTACAAACACATGGATCATATACACAGCTGCAGAAAAGAATAGGCCGGCGAAGTTATGTATTATGGAAATGTTGGATTTTTTTTATTACCTAGGTTTAACACATGATTTTTCTTTCTTTGATATGGAATTTTGAAATACACTACAACATGATTTGTGTACAATTGGGGTGCGTTACAGTTGTTCTACAGTATAAGTGGTTGCAATTTCATTTTCGCGATTGCTCATATTATCTAACACATTTCCATTTTATTTGACCGAGTTTTTTAAGTCCCCTATAAAAAAAACTACTGCATAGCCTCCTATAAGATATGTGTTATATATATTTTAAATTATTATCAATGAAACGTTTTGTTTAACTAAAGCGTTTAACTTTTTTTTAATGCTACGTGAACGACGTCACGGGTAACAGCTAGTTTATTGATAAATACCACAATTTAATTAAAATAAAATGTATATTGAATAGTATGTACTTTTTTTAATGTATGTTACACTTATTATTAATATTTATATAGGATAAATGTGCTAGTAATGGACCCCCTCAAGGGATTTCTTTAGAAAATAATTTTTTAGTAATAGTTATAATTATTATATTCCAATTTTTTTCATATTATATTAATCTTTCAACAATATTTAACTAATCCCATAGTTACCTTTTCTAATAGAAATAAAAATTTAATTTTAAATAATAGAAATACGTCTAAACACCCAAAAGCCCAAAAGCCTATGTTCCAGTAATGGGTCACCCTATAAAAAATAACAGATAATTGTTTTTTCAATTGTATTTTGCTCGAGAACTTAATGAAAGCATACTAATAAAACAAAATATTAAAACTTAAGTTAGAAATTCATTACATTAAAGGATTTATAATGAAAAAATTAAGTTATGAATTTATTATAATCAAGGATTTATAATGTGGATATAAAACAAAATATTAATGATATTATTAAAAGTTTGTTACATTAAAGGATTTATAAGATAAAGACAATGTTTTGAAGAATTTGTTGAAATATCAAGTTTAGATAAAATAAGGCAATATAAAAACTCTCCAATCTTCATTCATATCTTTATCTAAATGATGTGCTGTGCAAATACGAAATATAAATAATAATATAAATAATATAAATATGTTCCAGTAATGGGCCACCCTACAAAAAATAACAGATAATTGTTTTTTCAATTGTATTTTGCTCGTGAACTTAATGAAAGCATACTAATAAAACAAAATATTAAAACTTAAGTTAGAAATTCATTACATTAAAGGATTTATAATGAAAAAATTAAGTTATGAATTTATTATAATCAAGCATTTATAATGTGGATATAAAACAAAATATTAATGATATTATTAAAAGTTTGTTACATTAAAGGACTTATAAGATAAAGACAATGTTTTGAAGAATTTGTTGAAATATCAAGTTTAGATAAAATAAGGCAATATAAAAACTCTCCAATCTTCATTCATATCATTATCTAAAAGATGAGCTGTGCAAATACGAAATATAAATAACAAATTGTAAATTTTATCATTACTTTCTGATAGTCTAAACTATTTAATGTGAAATTTTAGAATGCATTTAAAATGATAAATGTTCTTGCACTATCCAACCATTTTCAACTAATCATATAGCCCATCAGTTTGGCACAGATTGATTCCACAATCTTCCTTGAGAGATGCTTATATGGATATACTATCATCAATGGAACAATCACACTATTTGCTGAAAAACATCCCATAACAGTGATTTGTTCTTTTTCGTCATTCGGTACTACATAATACACATCTTTAAATGATTTTGGTCCCAATTTTTTTTCTATTTTAAAAGCACAAAAGAAAACCAGTTTTATTTGCATTGAAATTTCTCTCTGTATTTGGAAGAAGATATCAGTAATATCTTCTTTCAAATATCATTCTACATTTCTGAACCAACTTAAAACAATTTCTCTTGTAACGGCACATCTAGATTTTGCCAAATGTTCTGCTTGTTTTTTGTACCAATTTTGGATGTCTTACTTAAAAACAACTATTTATAAGAAATTGCCTTTATTAAATTCTAGTAGGTAAAATTTAAGTATTAAATTTGATTATTTAGCTTTTCAGTTAAATCAAAATATTTTATCGCTACTGGAATTACACTTTTAGTATTGGTCACTTGGGTGGTCCATTACTGGAAAATCACGAAATAAGCAATCCAGTAATGGACCATCCCTCCTAAAATCTTAAAAATAAATAAAATTTTGTAAATGACCATTGGTATATGAACTTCAGAGTTTTATATTACTATTGAAACAAAAACATTCAATTTTTACAAGAAAATAAAGAAGATATAAGTTAAGTAAGTAAAGTCAGCTCTTAGTATGTTCATTAAGATTTTCAATGAAAAACAGTAAAGCTCAGAAACTTTATTTTCTGCTTCCTAATTGCTTTGACGAAAAGTGTAAAAAAATAATCCAGATTATAGAGCACACAAGGGGGAGCTAAGAAAAAAAATAAAAATCTAACTATCATTTATTATTTTTTTTATAAACTAAAAACTGCAAGGTGGCCCATTACTGGCACATCAAACCTATCTACTTTTTAGTGTTTAAATTAGTTTTTTGTTGCAGTTACATAGCAAGTTGTCCTATTTTAGTAAGCATAGTTTGGTACATAATTAAACACCTAAAAAGAAAAAAAAATCTCGTATAATATGTTATACATAATAATTGTAATTGCTCACTAACAACAACAACAAAAAAAAATCTTAAAAGTAATATATCAATTTATAATTACGTTCTTAAGATATTACCTTACCCACCCCTCTGTACATGATTTTTATAATACTATTTGATCTAGGAATTAATTCGCGCGGTTTTTAATAAAAAATTCAAGCTTTGTTTCAAAAGCAAATAAAATAAATGCGTTAACAAAAATATTGTCCATGGCTATCCCCTACTTTTTCCAATTTTCAGGCAATTTACGAATTCCGTGTCAAAAGAAGTCCTTGCTTTCGAAGTGATCCAATCAGAGATCCATTTTTCTATATTTTCTGATGAAGTGAACCGCTGCCCAGTCAAATCGTTTTTCATGCGATCAAACAAGTAGCAGTCTGAAGGAGCAATATGTGTTGAATACGGCGGGTGGTGTAATCCTTCTCATCCGTCATTCTCTAAATGTGTTTTGACCGGTTTTGCGACACGTGGTCGGGCGTTATCATGTGTGAAAATAAGTTTATTATGTCTGTTATCCCATTATGGACGTTTTCTGTCCAGAACTTGTTTCAAACGCATCAACTACTGAAGTCGATAATGTTCTCCATTAATAGTTTCACGAAGTTTCAGAAGTTCATAGTACACCACACCTTTCATATTCCACCATATACACAGCATAATCTTTGCACAGTGAATATTTCGTTTCGATTGCGATGGACCTGGTTCACCTGGCATTACCCAGGATTTTTTTCGTTAGGAGTCTCGTAATAAATCCATTTCTCATCAACAGTAACAATCCGATGCAAAACCCCCTTTTTTTTCTATCTTTGCAGCAGCATTTCGCAAACGGTTTTTTCTTTCAACGTCTCTTTATTTCAATTCATATGGAATCCAATGTGACATCTTTTGAATCATTCCCATTGCTTTGAGGCGCTTGGAAATTGTTGTTTGATCAATCTCTAATGATTTTGCAAGTTTCTTTTGCGTTTGACACGAATCCTGATTGAGCAATGCTGTCAATTCTTCATCTTCAATTTTTTTGGCTGTCCAGGTCGTTCTTGGTCTTTCCGAGCCGTAATCACCACTTTTAAACCGTGCAAACCACTTCTGATACGTTCGTTTAGCATGGTCACCATAAACTTCCGTCAAAATACGATGACTTTCGGTAACACTTTTCTTCATGTTAAAGGAATGAAGAAGAAACCCCGCAAAAACACTTTATCTGGCACAGAATTTGACATCGAAACTATGGAGCAATAAGCTAGTAACGCCATTTCTTGTAAAATCGCACGAATTAATTCCTAGACCAAATAATATACTAGAAAGTTAATAAAAAATCGCAAAAAATACATATGTATGTGACTTTTTAAGTTAAGAGCTAGAAGCATCATCACGGGGTTTCCTTTTTTTAAGCACAGAGTCATGGCAAGCGAGGGAGAAAAAATAAATTAAATAAATGTAGACGCTTCATTGAACTACACACTGGCTGCTCCAAAAAAGTTTATTAAAAGGCAGGTATGTAGATCGGAAATGCTCTCTTCGAATAAGAATATTCCATCATAAGAACATTGTTCCGCAATTCGTCTTAACAGAATCATCCGAGAAAAGGAAAGAATCTCTGTCATCACCTCTCAGCTCCTTCTTAAATCTAAAAACAAAACTTCTAGAATATTCTATGTTCTCTAACTATCATTTTCTCATGTAAACAGAATTCATGCCCAGCGTCGTGATTAAACACTTCATTCAGACGATAATTTTTATTTAAAAAAAAAAAAATTATTTAACTAATTTATAACTGAACTCAGAATTCGACTATCCTGCAGACGATATTTTAAAACAAAAAAGAAAAGAAATGAGTTTATTGATATGCAGCAAATATCAAACGTTGAAGGTGAAAAAAAATAATAATGATATTTTTTGAAAGGTATGGTTTTGGAATAAATTTAATAAGACTTTCTTAAAAAGGGTTGATAAAAACAGGGAAAAAATGAGTTTTATTTGGAATATTCAGAAATAAAGTTTAATTAAGAATATTTTTAATTTAGAGCCATTTTTTTAAATTTACGCATATTGGAATAAATGTTTTTTAAGGCGAATTAAGAATTTATATCGTTTCTATAAAGGTTTTATAGCTTCGATCTAATAACAGGATTTTAATTTAATAAGTTGAACTAAGTACGGAATATTGTTAAAAGGAAATTAATATAGTATAAGGTTAATTTTGGAGAAGAAAAAAAAATGAATTTGTAATTAGTATATATATATATATATATATATATATATATATATATATATATATATATATATATATATATATATATATATATATATACATGAGAAAACGCAATTTTCACCTTTTATTTATTTATTTATTTTTTTACACGAAATAGATAATATGAACTTTAAAATGTTCAGATTTACTTAAAAGGCAATTAAAATAATCAAATCGAGATTCCTCAGAGAATATATTTGTTTATTTATACAAATATATGATTTTCTTGATTTTTTGTAAAAAATCAAGAGAGTTTGCTTTTAGTAAATTAAAAAAATTTATTTTTAGTAAAAAATTCATTACAAAATTCTATCTTTACATGCAAAAGTCAAATTTATATAAAAGTGTGTAAAAAGATGGAAATTTTTGAAAATGTGATGTAGAACGTATAAATTATAATAGTACTATTGTTGGAAGGGAAAACTATGACCTCATCTAATCACAGAAATTTATTACACAGAGAGAAGAAACTGCTTTTCCTTCAAAAGAAAAAAGGGGGGAGGGGGTAGTTGGGAGCGAGAATGAAAATAAAATGAACTCATTAAAACAAATCAATTCTATTATATTTTTAAATATTTTAAAATTGACACCATAAAAATAAATACCATAAATTCTTCATATACTATAATGTAATAGAATTATTTTGAGTGTCCCTGTAAATGAACCATTAATCGTACATACTTCATATGCAATACCTAACATACTTTGGTGACCTTAAATAAATATTATCAATTGCATGAGAATACGTGTATATTTACGGGAGTTAGAGCGTGGACAGATGGACAGACAAACCGAATAGATAAGTATGCTGGACATAAGTATGGCATAAGCATGGACATAAGTATGGAAATAAGTATGACAACTATGCTGGAAAGTGCTAAAAATTAACAACTGTCAGTTTACTGGAAATAATACAGCGTGAGTCTCTATTGGGATATCTTCCACCCCAAAATAAAGGTAAACTTTTGCTGGAGGCCAGTTTTACATCAAGCAAATGTGATGCTCAACACGAGGATTTGAATGATTCTATCCTGTCAAAATCCAGGCAATCGTGGAATAATAACTGACATCGACAAAAGCATATCAGCACGAGCGATTTTGGAATTTAGAAGAGATTATCAAAGACACAAAATGACTATCGTTTTGTATTCATGATTTTAAGAACAGAGCAGGAAAGGACGACGACGAACTCGGCCATTCGCCTATTGTGGCATTATCTACGATTGTCAGTGCCTTGAACGTCTTTTTCAAGTACAAGATAAAAAAAAATTTTTGTTAGATACGAATATTTTTTTCGTTAACTCTTTGAGCTCTGATGGTAGAATTTTCTACCACATAATTTTAATTCCGTAATGTCATAACGGCACCAGAAAATTCGACCACATTTATTTGAAAAAGGTTTAATGCAGTTTTTCGTATATATCGTTAACCAGTTTTTTTCTTTGCAAAATACTGATACCAATGAGAGTTTTGGAATTTTGAGGAAATTTACCCACCAGAGCTCAAAGGGTTAATGAAGTTTTTAATGCGTATTACAGTGGACTCTCTCTATTCCGAACACTCATGGGACCGACTAGAAATGTTCAGATTATGGGGGTGTTCAGTATAGAGGGAGAATCCGAAATGTATTGAATTTATTGAATCTATTACTACTATGTATTGAATTTACAGTCGGTATAAAATATTTAGCATGGTTAGTCATAACATTGTGCAATGCCAAACTAAATTTAGTCAGTTTTGTACTGTACCATCTTATTTTTTTTATTAAATTTTTTTTACAAAACATAGATTTACATTACAATACATCTCTTGAAAACATAATCAGTATATTATTTAAACGAGTAATTTTAGTCTGTTTTTGCACTGTATGTGTTCATGCAATGCACGTGTTATCTGGCTGCTTAAGAAGTGGAAAAGCTTTGAGGTGATGTTCAAACACATAGTTCAACGGGTCTTGAATGAGTCTTTCAGTCATATTGCTTGAATGTAATCATCGTTCATCTTATTTCGCCAGTCTCTTCTGATTCTGCTTCTGCTTCACTTTCCTCTTTCTCTTCAACAATGTTGTTCTTGCAAACCATGAGGATGTCATTGGTTTCGAGATAAGCTCCAAGTTTTGTTTCAGTATGAAGCTTCTGAAGAATTGATCCCAAGTCATTCACAGTCCTCTATTCTTGTTTGTCCATTTTCACATAGGAATCTAACTTTATAGAAGTATCTTTGGATGGTGTAGGAGGTGGTTTCATTTTATATCATTGATATCCAATAGACAACATCCATGACATTGAATTACTGCCGAATTTGCCGCCTCCATTACCAGGGACAATTTCTTCAGAAAATGGATTTGGTAGTAAGTTTTAATGGTCTTGATTACTCTTTGATCCAGTGGTTGGTTTATAGAAGTACAGTTTGGTAACAGGAACTTCAAGATTATGTTGCTCAACTGCATGTTTTAAGTGATCTGGTATTAACAACAACAACAATTTTTTTTTCATCCTTTAACTCTCCATTATCATGTTAATTCTATTGAACCACTATGAGAAAATTGTGATTATCAACTACATTTTCTGATTTGGTTTATGGTGTGTAGGCAATGATGCGATCTTCACATTTATTAAACATTTTCTGATCACGATTTGAGCGTCTCATGCATCAAACTGGTACTGAGGATAATGGCGAATCTTTCTTTTGACATTTTCCCAATTATGCAATTTTTGTTTGAGTTTTGTTTGGAAGAACTGTGAGAAACAGGCCGGTTTCATCAGCATTGAAAATGTTTGCTGTATCGAAATCCTTTATTATGTTCAGAAGTTTTATTTTCTATTCTTCCACAGTGTCGATTTTTACATCTGCAGCTTCACCATTGATTATTTTGAATTCAATGTTATGTTAAATTTTAAAATGAGTCATCAATCCTTCCGATGTCTTTAATTCTGCAATTTTCTGCTTTTCTGAAAAATCCGAAGTAGGAGTCCAGTGACAGGATAATTCTTTGTTCTCATTTGAGAAAAATATCTTCCGAACATAAATGTTTATGTTCTTGTTTCCCGTTTTCTATTACAAAATTCTATACTTATTTGAATTCGTTAAACCTTTTTATTCTTCTACAACAAGTTTCGCTGAATTTCCATGGTGCGGGAATTTCCTGAATTCCGATTCCAAACACATGTCCAGTTTACAGAGAGGCGAAGTAAAGATGGTGATTGAAAGTAGCGTTCATAATAGCGGGGTGTTCAGATTAGAGGGTGTTCAGAATACAGAGAGTTTATCTTATGTTAAGTCTATGGAGTTTCGCCGAGACCATCGAAATGCGTTCATAATACCGGGGTGTTCAGATTAGAGAGTGTTCAGATAGAGAGAGTCCACTGTATATCCATAACTGTCAACTAGTATGGAATTTTCCTACCACAAAAATTTAATAGAAAATTTTATTTAAAATATTGCCGAAATCTAACGTTTTCAAATGATGATACAAAACAAAAATTAGTTTTTAATTTTAGTCGTGGGAAAAATCCATATAAGTTGGGAGCCATGTATATCAATATTATGTTTTAAAATCCATGCTATAACGTTCGCAATGCGTGTGGAACACGACAGATGACGTTTTACGGAAGTGATATGTCAAAAATAGACTGGGACAAAAATAAATAAATTAATAGTAATAAATAAAAAGACTGAAAATTTCAAAGACTGATAAACTGCAATTGCAATTGTATATATTTTTTATGTTTTGTTTACTTTTTGACCATGCCTACTATTATTTTTAACCTAGAGATTGACAAGGAAATTCGTTCTTATTGTATAAAAAATTTCGGATAATAACACTGGTGCTCATTTTTACTATTAAATATGGTTTTCATAAATGTGCTTCAAAGATTTAATATTTTTGGTTTGTGTTTGAAAAAATAGCCATCAGAAAAATTATTTATTTATTTTTTAATTTATTTTTCTTTGTAACATATTAATTGATAATAAAACTATATTTGAATTCATGTTTATTTTCAGTTATTATTCCAGTTGGTCCTATAAAAACAAACAATGAATTAAACTTCTACATGAAATTTAAATCTAAATATGCATAAAAGGCACAATTTTCAATTGTAAATGTATAAAAAAAACTAAAACAGGATATGGAACTCTTCCAAAGAAAATAAAAGTAAAAAAAAAAAAAATAATAATAATAATAATTTAACAAAACTGTAATTTAACAAATTACAACGACTACCAAATAACGTATAAATAAATTCTGTATTTAAATTAATAATAATAATAAACATAATTTTTAGGATCAATATAATGAGTCATATATTACGTACGCCATGCATTAAACATTAATATACCAAGACCAATGATAAAAAAAAAATAGTAGATTAAAGATATACAACTTTAACTGTTTAAAATGTGCATTTTTATTGGATGGAGTTGATCAAACTGACTTCTGAACGCCTCCTATTACGTACGACATGGATTAAACATTTATATTCTTGGACTCCTCATAAACAAATTTTAAATAAAATTTCAGTTTTACAATTTTCGGAACTGCAAATTTTCAACTTCTAAATATTGCACATTTTAAAGTTTTTCACCGTTTACGTAGAGAAAAAAATGCACTTTTTAACCTTCCTACCCTGAATGGGTTTAATCGACCCATAACTATAAATTTATTTATACGATTCGAACCAGAACTTTTTTCTTAAAGAAAGTTAAATAACAGATTCAGAATAATAACTCAATTAAACATATTAAAATGTTTTAAATAACAATTCTGGTGTAAAATGTTTTTATCAAGATTGAGTTAAATTTGAACAGGGTAGGAAGGTTAATGAAATTTGTTTGAAATCTCTATTACAATTTGTTTTTAAATTATTTATTTTTTAAAAAGTTTTTATTATTCTTTTTGTCATTTTGGCAACAAAATTATTCCATTTTTGGACATTATACTTGGACCAAATAGAAAACGAATAAAATAAAAAACAGAAGTATTCCATTTTTGGACATTAAACTTGGACCAATCAGGAAACGAATAAAATCAAATAAGTTGCGGAATTCAACCAATAAAAAGATTCAGATATGATTTAGATTTCTCATTTCTCTACCGAGCACAACAACTATTTTTTTTCCAAATAGTTAATAACAGCATATAATTTCTAGAGTTCGTTTAGACTGGTGCCGTTAATCTAATTTCCCAAGGGTTTCCAAAACTTTTAGGCCAGACTTACCAGTAAACTGAAGTTTACACCTCCGCGTACAACCAGTAACAAACATAAATCTAACGGATAAAATCCTGTCTGAAACAAAACATTTCTCCTTTTTTTCCCACTTCTGTCTTAACGTGTTTCACTAAATTTAAAAATGTTCGGAGTTTTCGTAATTTTCTTCGAACCTTGCTTAAATATGGCTTAGGTTCCCTTAGAAAGACCCCCACAAAGGGCACTTCCCCCTTGGGCCTATATCCCTAGTGTAGATAATCGGCCGACAAAAAATAAACCAAACCAAACTAAATTTAAAAATTTCTTATTATATTTCTAAATTTATAATTAGACTTATTGTGTTACATTAAACTTAAAATAAAATGCAGTATTATCATTGCGTAATATATACATGGATTTTCAGAAAAATCGATTACATCGATTCACACCGTATATCGATTCACATATAGGGAGTTTATTGCACCAATTCATAACTTAATCGTTAATAAGAAGAAATAGCACAGCTAAGCACAACTCCATCATGTCTGTTTCAATATTAGTTACTTATCCCCAAGAAAATTTCACTGTTAAAAGATTGTAAAAATTCATAAGCAAGGAACAAAGAGTTTCGATTTAAGATTTTTAAATTAAAGTTATGACTACAGTTAGATTTATTTCTATTCTATTTAAAGATTTACTTCAACCACTGCATCATATTTATTTTCTTATGTAAACTTATATCCACATTACTACAAAAGCTAGGGGGACATGTGCATGAAACATGCATTTTTTAATTTAAAATTTAAATAAAATTTTCTTTTGTTAAAAAATCAAAACATTACAATAAAACAGTGTAGTGCAACTTCATTGTTATCAGTAACTACTGAAAACCAATAACAATAATAACAATAATTCATATTTTGAACTGAAATATTCATTTTCAGTGTAAAATTCTTTAAGTTTCATTTTAACACGGTTAATCTATGTTTAAAATCTGCAATTTAATGCTTTGTACACCAACATGAATAATTAGCTAGTATTCATGAATTTAGATTAATGGGAACAATTCTAATACAAAAAAGACTACAAAGTGTAAATGATTTTTCAATACCAATGTTAAATTCGTAAGTTTAAGAACATTATATTTGGAAATGCAAGCAAATCAAAAACAGGCTGGCAAGCATTTACTATGAAAGGTTTTTCAACTAAGTTATCATTGAGAAAGAATTTAGGCTCAAGAAGATATGTATTGATCTTTAAATAATACAAGGAAATATTTAAATCTTGACTTGATTTCTTGTTGAAATAGCCTAATACAAGATGCTAATTAAAATTAAATGTGCATATTATTTCAATATAAACTGAATGTTGGTTATGAACGGTTCAAAACAATTAAAATTCATTTTGTCGAAAGACGTTTTAACTTTAAAAATAGTGTTATTAAAGTATATATCAATTTCATGTAATTTGTCCAGAGTTAGTGCATATATTTATTAATTTAACTGGGATAGTTGCGAGAAATTTTCCATTAAGCTTAGTTTCTTAAAGCATATTATGGTGATAAACAAGCCATTGGATACACTGTTTAAATGAATTTAATAAACTTGGATTAAATGTAACAATATAAAATGACAGTTTCGCAATAAAATTATCTTTGAACAAAGTCTGTTGAGCTGTTTTGAATCATCACAGTTATGGATGAACACATTGGTTGTGAGAGATTAAAGATATCATTTATCCTAATCAACATAAAAGATGAAATATTGTTATTTAGAAATGACATAGAAAACTAATAATAACAATAATAATAATAATATTTATAATATTAATATTTCATAATTTAAACTGAAATATTCATTTTCAGTGTAAAATGTTTAAAATTCCATTATAACGCGGTTTATCTCTGTTTAAAATCTGTAATTTAATGGTTGGTACACCATCATGAAAAATAAGTTAGTATTCATGAGTTTAGATTAATGCAAGCAATTCTAATACAAAATCCCTGTCGGCTGGGCCTATAGGCGGAGGTAGATTTCGAAGAGTGCTCATAAAAAAAAAAAAAAAAAAAAAATGATTAGAGATAAACCCAGTTTAATAACTTCATTTGGCCGTTTATGAAAAATTTTTAATTCCATTTTTCTGCAAAAACTGGTTTTATCAGAATCATCTTAAGAAAAATTCAGCTAAAATGTCCATTTTGACAACATATTTTGAAATAAATTCTGAATTTATTAAAAAATCAACCAAAACAGTACATTATACAGTTCCTAAATAACAAAAAACTGTCAGTTGAATGCATTTGAGAAAAAAATTGAATTTAAAAATGAGTCATAAAATAACCGATTTGTTGTTTGAATACATCCTTAATTCTTTAATCAAGATTGCTTAGAAAAATTTTGTGCGAAATACTCACTTTGACAGCATTTTTAAAAACATATTCTATCTTTATCAAAAAACTGGACAATGCGTCACAGTATATAGTTCCTAAATAAGAGGATCTGTAAATTGGATGCATTTGAGAGCGAAAATGGATTTTAAAACGAGTCATAAAAAACGCAATTTGTTATGTGAAAACTTCCATAAATTTTCAAATCACGAAGACTTCGGGAAATTCTGTTCAAAATACCCTTTTCGGTAGCCTTTTTCGAAATATATTCTGTCTTTATCAAAAAACCGATCAATGCATCACATTATATGGTTCTTAAATAAGAGGATCTGTAAATTGGATGCGTTTGAGAGCAAAAATGGATTTAAAAACGAGTCAGAAAAAAACGCAATTTTTTATTTGAACGCATCCTTAAATTTTCAGTCACGATGATTTCGGAAAATTTTGTTCAAAATACCCTTTTTGGTAGCCTTTTTTGAAATGTATTCCATCTTTATCAAAAAACTGACCAATGCATCATATTATATACTCCCTCTGTCCCAAATTAGTTGCGACATTTGGGTTGAAAATTTTGTCCCAAATTAGTTACGACATTTCAACTACGCGGAGTCATAGATAAATTCGGATGCAATTTAGTAAATCGACAGCAGTAAAATTATACTAGAATGAATATAATGATGCATACTAGGTGTCAAAAGCAATGAAACTCGCATGTAAAGTAATAGAATTAAGAAATAATATCCTGAAGAAGGAAATAAATAATAGGAAGCGCTTTCTGAACTGGATTGCAGTGATGATTGAAAAATGGTAAGCTAATCCATAATTCCATAAATACTGCAGCTATTAAATTTAATGTTCATCGTATTGTTCATCATCACATTCCGTTTGCAGAAGCAGACAAATGCGTCAAAAATAAAAGATGAGGAAATTTAGAATGTAAGTTTACAAAAAAATTGTAGATGCTGACAAGCAAAAAAATAGCTAAGTAGCAAAATCAAAGATTCCAAATAAAACGAAAAAATCTCTGCGAAAATTATCATAGGCTGTTATAATTCGTAAATCAAAAGTACACAGAATTCTTTAGGCGAAAAAAGTTTTGGAACGTATTTCATCCACTATTAAGCAAGTGTAATAGAAAAAAAAATCGTCAGAATACTATTTTGTTTGCAACATCTTCAAGCTAAAGGATACTTTTCAGAAATGTTAGAACGAAATGTTTGAAAATGAATTTACGATTGATTAACTTGAAGATAGTTTTATGTGATTATTGTTAAAAGAATCTTTGCAAAGTGGGCGTGTCTTATTAGCAAGTGAAAAGGGATTTTTGAAACTGATTCAATACTGATTTATGGAATGACATGGGGAATGCTAGGTAAGTAAATTTTGTAGATTGATAGTAAAGCTGTCTCAAAAACGTTAAAACAGAAACATGAAATCATAAATATCAATAATCAGAACAAAAGTATTCAAATGTCGCAACTAATTTGGGACAGAGGGAGTAGTTCCTAAATAAGAGGATCTGTAAATTGGATGCGTTTGAGAACAAAAATGGATTTAAAAACGAGTCAGAAAAAAACGCCATTTCTTATTTGAATACTTCCTTAAATTTTCAGCCCTGATGACTTTGGGAAATTCTGTTCAAAATACCCTTTTTGGTAGCCTTTTTTGAAATATATTCTATCTTTATCAGAAAATTGACAAATGCGTCACTTTATACAGTTTCTAAATAAAGAGGATCTACCATTTGGATGCGTTTAAAATTAAAAATGAATTTAAAAATGAGTCAGAATATAAGCATTTTGGATTTGAGGTTTTTTTTCTCCAACTCCTATTTTTGTTTAATTTCTTTTTGCTATACGAATTGGTCCTATGAAAAACTTGTCACTATAAAAGTTGTAGATATTTTTGAGAAGATGTAAAATAAATTTAAACAGATTTGATATCTTAAAAATTGACGGAGTTTTGGATTTTTCTCTTTTTTCACCGCCCTTTTTCTTTTCGTTTTTAATTTTTTTCATCGGTAAAAGTTGGTCCTATCAAAAAATTGTAAATACAAAAGTTTTAGATAATTTTTAAGAACATTTACAAAAAATTTAGTTGGACTTAATATCTTGAAAACTGACGAAGTTATGAATTTTTTTCTCTCAAAACCCCTGTTTTTTTCGCCCCTTGAGCCCACTTCTAAATTTATCAAAATTCCGTCATGCATAAACTTTTGGCCCATTTTTAAGAAGTAATATAAACTTTAAACCGATTCGATATCTACTTTAATTAAGAAGTTATGGCGTTTTTTCGGTTTTCACAAAAACGCCCCCTATTCCGACCCCCTTGGTCCGATTTTGCCCATTAACGAACTTAGCTGAGATTTTATCCCCTTTGATATTCTTTACCAGTTTGGTGGAGATTTGTGAAGAATTATAGAAGTTATCGTGTCCATAAAAAAGTGATATATATATATAGATAGATAGATAGATATAAACTGGTGCGATTGCAATAGGTGGTATTTCATACGAAATCTACCTAATATTTCATACGGAATCTACCTAAAATAGACTACAAAGCGTAAATGATTTTTCTATGCCAATGTAAAATTCGTAATTTTCAGAACATTATATTGTAATCCCTTAACATTTGCAGGGGTAGGTTCCGCATTATACTTCTCTTGCAAATAGTGTTAACGCGCATTTAAAGGATTTTCCTTTTTAAAAAGTGGAGCGAATGTCGAAATGGTCTGCATTTTCTATTTCAAAAAAATCCCTGTCGGTTTGGCCTATAGGCGGAAGTAGATTTCGAAGAGTGCTCATTTCAACAACAAAAAAGTAATATTTTATTATAGATAAACCCATTTAAAAGCTTTATTTGGCCGCTTCGAAAAATTTTCAATTTCATTTTTCTGTAAGAACTGGTTTTATCAGAATCATCTTAAACTAAATTCGGCTCAAATACAAATTTTGACAACATATTTTGAAATATATTCTGACTTTATCAAAAAAATCGACCAATACGGCATATATTATATAGTTCCTAAATAACAAAAATGTGTCAATTGAATACGTTTGAGAGCAAATTTGAATTTAAAAATGAGTTAAAAAATAACCAATTTATTATTTGAATACAACGTCAATTCTATAATCATGATCGCTTCGGGAAATTTTTTGCGAAGTGCCCATTTTGACAGCATTTTTAAAAATATATTCAGCCTTTATCAAAAAACTGACCAATACGGCACATTATATAGTTCCAAAATAAGAAAACCTGTCAATTGGATGCGTTTGAGAGCAAAACTGAATTTAGAAGTGAGTAAAAAAAAACACAATTTGTTATTTGAATATCTCAATTTTTCAATCACGATCGCTTCGGGAAATTCTGTTCAAAATACTCATTTCGGCAGCCTTTTCTGAAATATATTATACCTTTATCAAAAAACTGACTAATGTGTCACATTATATAGTTCCTAAATAAGAGGACCTGTAAATTGGATGCGTTTGAGAGAAAACTTGATTTAAAAATGAGTCAGAAAAAACGCAATTTGTTATTTTAATACTTCCTCAAATTTCAATCGCTATCACTTCGGAAAATTCTGTTCAAAATACCCGTTTTGGCAGCCTTTTTTGAAATATATTCTGTCTTTATCAAAAAACTGACCAATGCGTCACTTTATAAAGTTCATAAATAAGAGGATCTGCCATTTGGATGCGTTTAAAATCAAAAATGAATTTAAAAAAGGGATCAGAATATAAGCAGTTTGGACTTGAGGATTTTTCTTCAACTTCTATTTTTGTTTAATTTATTTTTGCTATAGGAATGAGTCCTATGAAAAACGTCAGTATAAAAATTGTAGGTACTATTGTGAAGATGTAAAATAAATTTAATTAGATGTGATAGATTAAGAATTGACGAAGTTATGTATTTTTGTCTTTTTTTACCGCCCTTTTTGTTTTCGTTTTTAATTTTTTTATCGGTAAGAAATAGTCTATCAAAAACTTGTAAATACAAAAGTTTTAGATAATGTTGAGAACATTTATATAGAATTTAGTTGAATTTCATATCTTGAGAATTGATTAAGTTATGAATTTTTTCTCCCAAAAACCCTGTTTTTTTCGCCCTTTGAGCCCATTTCAAAATTTATCAAAATTCTGCCATGCATAAACTTTTGTCCCATTTTTAAGAAGTAATATAAACTTTACACCGATTCGATATATATCTTAATTAAGAAGTTATGGCATTTTTTCGGTTATCACAAAACCCCTCTCTATTTCCACCCCCTTGGTCCGATTTTGCCCATTAACAAACTTAGCCAAGATTTTATGCCTCTTGATTTTATGTAAAAATTTGAAGGAGATCTGAGCAGAATTATGGAAGTTATCGTGTCCAGAAGAAAGTGATATACATATATATATATATATATATATATATACACACTATATTGCCATTGATTATGGGACACTTGCGATTTTAGACATTTTACTAAATATCTAGAAAAATACATGAGGAATCATCTCGAAACTCTTAGTGTATAAATATAATAGTATACGTCATACATCTTCGTGAAGATTTTTTACCGAAACGCCATAGGGGACCGTCAACAAACTAAAAAATAATGAATATCTTTTGAATAACCCTGTCAAAACTAATGTAGCAAAAGCGCTCAAACTCTAGATTATGATTGAATGCCTTATTACAATACACTGTGTTCATTTTTATGCAAATAGCATGCACACTCGCAGAGTAATTAAGGTTTTTATAAAAATGGTCCCAAATTTTTCCAAGTTTTTTCCTTATAATTTTCAGAGTTCTTAATATAAAATAATATTGTTTTCAGAAAATATGACAAACAACATTGCACACAGTACCCTGTAATCAGAATTAAAAAATAATAAAAATTGTATGAAAAATAAGTAGGTTTACTATATAATTTTTTACTGCGCATGCGTCAAAGATATCAAAATTTCATTTGCATATTATGTTAGATAAATGTATAGAGCAACTTTTGTAAAAGTCTCAAAATCATAGCTTGAAAATTCTGAAAGTAATCGTCTTTAGAAAAAGGACAAAATCCGTTGTTTCCAAAATGAAGCAAAAAAATGAGGGATTTTATCCAAATGCAGTAGTATATCCCATATTGTGTATTCTATATTGACACTAATCAATGAATATATGGATACAACCCCTCTTGTTTTTGCTTCATTTTGAGAATAACGGATTTTCGACTTATTCAATTGACGATTATTGTCAGAATTTTCAAGTTATGATTTTGTGACTTTCACAAAAGTTGCTCTATACATTTAGCTAACATAATATGCAAATGAAATTTTGATATCGTTGACGCATGCGCAGTAAAAAATTATTTACCAACTCATTTTTTATACAATTTTCATTATTTTATAATTCTGATTACAGGGTACTGTGTGCAATGTTTTTTGTCATATTTTCTGAAAAAAAAAATAATATTTTATATTAAGAACTCTGAAAATTATAAGGAAAAAACTTCGAAAAATTTGAGATAATTTTTATAAAAACTTAATTACTCTGCGAGTATGCATGCTATTTGCATAAAAATGAACAAGGCTTATTACAATAAGGCATTCAATCACAATCTAGAGTTTGAGCGCTTTTGTTACATTAGTTTTGACAGGGTTATTCAAAAGATATTCATTCTTTTTTAATTTGTTGACGGTCCCCTTTGGAGTTTCGGGAAAAAATCTTCACGGAGATGTATGACTTATACTATTATATTTATACACTAAGAATTTCGAGGTTATTCCTCATGTATTTTTCTAGATATTTAGTAAAATGTCTAAAATCGCAAGTGTCCCATAATCAATGGCAATATAGTGTATATGTATATATATATATATACAGGGTGTTTCTAAATTCATGGTCCAAACTTTAAGGGGTGATAGTACACATCAAGACAAACAATATTTAAATAGGATACCAAGGGTCTCAAAGTTTTCCGAAGGAGATAGGCGCCATTAAAGTTTAGGGTCCAAAAATTCAAATGATTATGAAAAACAGAAAAATTGGTCGATTCGTTTGCGGTTTTCACTAAAATTATTCTTTATGTCAGTATTGTCTTGAAAATAAATTATAAAGATAAATTTCAAAAAATGACGATAAAAGGCGCTTTAGACTTTAGAGTAACGAACAACTATTTTTTACCGTTATTTTTTGCATCTCATTAAAGGTTTCGTAAGCTTAGACTTAAACTTAAATTTTGAGCTCAAAATCTGAATAGTTGGAAGCAGAAGTAGCACAAACTTAACTGTGTTCAGAGGGTTTTAAATTCAAATGATTATAAAAAACGGAAAAATTAATCGATTGATTTGCGGTTTTCACTAAAACTATTCTTTATGTCGGTATTTTATTGAAAATGAATTATAAAGATAAATTTCAAAAAATGCCGATAGAGGGCGCTTTAGACTTTGGAGTAACGTACAACTATATTTTACCATTATTTTTCGCATCTCATAAAACTTTTTTAGAAGCTTAGACATAAACTTAAATTTCGAGATGAAAATCTGAATCGTTGGGAGTGGTTAAGTAGCGCAAACTGAACTGTGTTCAATGGGGTTGGGGAGGTTCAAATTTCAAATGATTATAAAAAACGGAAAAATTGTTCGATTCGTTTGCCGTTTTCGCTAAAACTATTCTTTATGTCAATATTTCCTTGAAAATAAATTTTAAAGATTAATTTTAAAAAATACCGTTAGAGGGCGCCTTAAACTTTGGAGTAACCAACAACTATTTTTAACCGTTATTTTTTGTATCTAATTAAATGCTTGTAAAAGTTCAAACTTAAATTTTGAGCTCAAAATCTACATCGTTTTGAGTAATTAAGTGCGGAAATTGGAAATGTGTTCGAGGGGTGGGGAGAGTAACATTTTAACTCCTGAACACTGTTCAGTTTCCGCATTTTAACCCCTCCATCGATTTAGAATTTGAGCTCAAAATTTAAATCTAAGCATTTGCAAGCATTTAATTAGATACAAAAAATACGCTTAAAAATAGTTGTTGGTTACTCTAAAGTTTAAGGCGCCCTCTATCGGTATTTTTTGAAATTAATCTTTAAAATTTATTTTCAAGGAAATATTGACATAAAGAATAGTTTTAGCGAAAACGGCAGACGAATCGACCAATTTTTCCGTTTTTTAAAATAATTTGAAATTTGAACCTCCCCACCCCCATTGAACACAGTTCAGTTTGCTCTACTTAACCACTCCCAACGATTCAGATTTTCATCTCAAAATTTAAGTTTATGTCTAAGCTTCTTAGAAAATTTTATGAGATGCGAAAAATAACGGTAAAATATAGTTGTACGTTACTCCAAAGTCTAAAGCGCCCTCTATCGGCATTTTTTGAAATTTATCTTTATAATTCATTTTCAATAAAATACCGACATAAAGAATACTTTTAGTGAAAACCGCAAATCAATCGACCAATTTTTCCGTTTTTTATAATCATTTGAATTTAAAACCCTCTGAACACAGTTAAGTTTGTGCTACTTAACTGCTTCCAACTATTCAGATTTTGAGCTCAAAATTTAAGTTTAAGTCTAAGCTTACGAAACCTTTAATGAGATGCAAAAAATAACGGTAAAAAATAGTTGTTCGTTACTCTAAAGTCTAAAGCGCCCTCTATCGTCATTTTTTGAAATTTATCTTTATAATTTATTTTCAAGACAATACTGACATAAAGAATAATTTTAGTGAAAACCGCAAACGAATCGACCAATTTTTCTGTTTTTCTTAATCTTTTGGACCCTAAACTTTAATGGCGCCCATCTCCTTCGGAAGACTTTGGGACCCTTGGTTTCCTATTTAAATATTGTTTGTCTTGATGTGTACTATCACCCCTTAAAGTTTGGACCATGAATTTAGAAACACCCTGTATATATATACACACATATATATATATATATATATATATATATATGTAAGAAAATACAAAAAATCAGACCTATTAATTACTTTTTTAATAAATCGCCCCTCAATGTGGATACGGGCCCCATGACTAATAATCACGGGTTTTACAGGGCAACAAGAAACCTAAGTTTATCGTATTAATTTAAGTAAAACACATGGCCTTTTTAACTGGCAACCCGCGGGAGATGAGAGATTTCCATTATACATCTACGCACTGGGCCTCCAGAACTCATGATGTAAAGACCTGCGAAAATATTTTGCTATGTTTTAAAATATTTAAATAAATCATAATTAAAACTCATCCCCTTGAAGTCTGTCGTTTCCTGAAAATGCGACAGTTCTTCATAGTCGGCAGTATGATACCTAGTGCGGGAAAATATTTTACGAAAATGGACATTATTAAAAATACCGGACCCACAAAGGATAGCAAAGAGAGCGGTCATTATGACACGAAACATCGAAAGAGGCCCTGAAAAGGGGTTAACGCCTCGTCATGAGTTATCCAGCAAGCGTATTCCATGTTGGGATACTGAGATATTTTTCTACCATTCGTCGGGCCTTGCCGGATTTGAAACACGGGATTCGTGAATTTTCATCCAAAAAGTGGGTTATATCGTGGAATACTAGGATGCTATTTTTATGCCATTCTTCACACCTTACCAGATCGATTTTTCTGCCTGAACGGGGCATGCAGTTGTGTGTTGATCGTTCATCCTCCGTAGTGCCATAAATCATTTCAGTCAAAGCGCTCCGATGACCGGGTGAAACTGATACTCAAGACCGGAGTGACCGGAGTTTGTGATCTATGTTTTTTTTTTCTTTCTGCTTCTCTTGCGTATCAAAAAGAGAACATGCGGCAGCAATATATGTGATAACAATTTTTGTTCTGTGATTATGATCTGAGGAGTGATTGCGTGAATTTATTCGACATCTACATGAGTGGTGATCAGAGATCATGAGTATACTCAAGGGGTGGTACAGTGATTTATGATTAAAGGAATGTTTAATTTATAATATGTGAGCTCACAAGTGTACACTATTTTATTTATTTATTTATTTATTTATTTGTTTATATTAGTGCACATGTTTTTTTTCCCTAATTCCTTGATTATAAAACTAATTGATTAAGGTAAGTAATATATCTCTAGTGTTATTGTTTTTATTACTTCTACAAACCATGTTTTTAAGGTGTAATTATATTTTAAATTGAAAGAAAAAATGGATATCCATATTTAGTCTAATTCTTTTATATAATTAATTCTTTTTATTTATTTCATTTCACAATTCTATGCAGATGCTTGTATTATGTTGATATTATTATTATTTTTTTTAAGGTCATTTAGAATTTGTTTATATTTAGATTTTTAAGAAGTTGTCATAAAATTAATTTAAAATGGAAGCTATTAAAAAACAAAAAACTGTTCTTAAGGGAAAAATCACTCGCATAAAAAATATTATAAATCCCAAAATTGATAATGAAACTGTAACTCTTGAAGAGTTAGATTTATATGGTAAACAGGTTCAGGATATTGAAACCGAATTAAATAAACTCCATGGAAATGCCATTCTTCAGAGCGATGCATCGGAAACTGATCCTATAATTGATGAATATAATGAGATTGCACTTAAATTTGATAATTTAACCATAGCAATAAATACATCGCGTAATAAGTTAACTAATAGTTTAAACATTCACGAGGGTGGTTCAGAAAGTCTAAATAAAACAACAGGTAATGTTTGCGTAAAAACTGTTAATCTTCCAAAATTTGAATTGAAACCTTTTCACGGAGAAGCTGATCAATGGCTCTCTTTTAAAGAGATTTTTCTTACAACAATAGATCAAAATTTGGAGTTGGGGGGCGTCTCAAAATTGCAATATCTACTGGCTAGTGTAAAGGGTCCTGCTCATAAATTAATTTCTGGATTTCCTCTCTCGGAAGCCAATTATAAAAATGCATGGGACACTCTCTGCGCTCGCTACGATAAAACTAGGGATTTAGCAATAGCACAAATAAGTAAGTTATACAATTTAAAAAACATGAAAAATTGCCCCTCCTCCTCCTCTAAAGCTATTTTTGACATAATAGATACTTGTAATGAGTCACTTCGAATTCTAGAGTCTTTGAATTTGACTCAAAATGCTTTGGTGGATAACATGATAATTTACACTATAATTCAAAAACTAAGTGATAATCTAAAAGAACGATGGGAGCTCTCTCTTACTCATAATGATATGCCTAGTCTCACGGAATTTTTAAAATTTTTAGAGACTCATGCCAAAAGTATGCTAGCGTTGGAGAATCCAACTAAAATAGATTTAAGAAATGTAAATTATTCCCGAAATTCTTCCGATAGATATAAATTCCCCAAAAGTCAAGAAAATACTAAATGCGGGGTTTGCCTTGAGTCGCATGCCACCCATGCCTGCAGAAAATTAACGAATATGTCTATAGATAACCGTTGGAGAACTGTCCAACTAAACAAATTATGTATCAATTGTTTGCGTGGTGGCCACTTTTCAAATAAATGTCCCTCCAAGATGAATTGTAAAAATTGCCATCGAAGACATCATACTTTACTTCATAAATATGATGTCCAGGGCAATACAGGAACAACAATGAACCCCAACTTGGCAACCCACAGCAATCAATTTCAATCACAAAATGCCCATGAGTATTCCCCTGATCAAGGAATACCCCATAATGCTTTATGACGGTTTATAGTCCCGGGGTACCTCAGATACGGGAATTACGATAATCATACGTATCCAAAAACTTGTCATGAGGTTCAAATACCATTTTTATTGGATAGCGGAAGTACCCTTTCCCTTATTCCGGAAAACTTAGTTGCAGCTTTGGATATGACGTCTATTCAAAGCTGTCATCCTCTTAATGTTAATCAAACCCAAGGACAAGTTCAGATTTCTGAAAAACTTCACGTACCCCTCAAAATAGGAAATATCAGGCAAAATAGCACCTTATACCTAGTTAGGTCATTCTTGCCATATGCGATACTGGGAACTCCAGAATTACAAAAATTCCATATATCGATGGACTTTTTCACGAATATTCTGACTCAGGATGGAGTCATTCTTAAGCATGATCAAAATATTTTCAATCAAATTTCTCAGGAAAACCCATTTAACCATACTTTAACTTTAACGGATGATATGAATTGCAAGAAGCCGCTTCGTTCTCCTTCCAAATCAAATCAAGAAATTTTGTTGCAACAAGGACAATGTTATCTTGATACTCAAATTCTCTCGGATTATGATGACAAAAGTTTTAGTCATTGTACTACTGAAGAGAACTCACAGTTGGAAGGGCTTCTAAGCGACTTCAAGGATATTTTTGCGCGCAATAGATATGACGTAGGTAGAGTCAGATGGGAACCTCAGCGGGTAACTCTCACCTCGGAACTTCCTATCTCGCTTCGACCTTACCGTGCATCTCCTAGGGACAATGAAGAAATTCAAAAACAAATACAAGAATTACTGGAAGCTAAACTTATTAAAGAGTCCTGCAGTCCTTATTCCTCTCCCGTCACTCTGGCATATAAAAAAGGAGAAGGTAAAATGCGTCTCTGTATTGATTACAGAAAAATCAATGCCATTTGTAAGACTGACTCGGAACCATTGCCCCGTATAGATTGGCTTTTGGACAGACTTGTCAATGCCAAATATTTTTCCACGCTAGATTTAGCCTCTGGCTACTGGCATATCCCACTTCATCCTTCAGACACAGAGAAGTTGGCTTTTGCAACCAATCAAGGTCTTTATGAGTGGTTGGTTCTTCCTTTTGGCTATAAAAACGCCCCAGCTCAATTTGCAAGAGCTCTTCGAAGAATCCTAGATAAACATAAAGTAAATTTTGCTACCAATTATTTTGATGATTTTATAGTTTATTCCGATTCCTATGCCGAGCATATGGATCACCTTAAAACTATATTTAACATTTGCCGTCAAGAAAATTTAAAATTAAAATTTTCCAAATGTAACTTTGCTAAATCTCAAATTGACTTCCTCGGTTATGAAATTAGTAACGGCCAAATAAAACCAGACAATGCTAACACCGAAACTATTAAAAAATTAATCCCTCCAAAAAACGTTAAAGAATTGCAAAGGTTCCTTGGTTCTGTAAACGTATACCACAAATTCATAAACAAGTACGCTAAAATTAGAGCCCCTCTAAATAAATTGTTAAAGAAAGATGCTCCTTGGGAATGGTCAGATGCCTGTCAACAATCATTTGAATTGCTTAAAAACGCATTAATTTCTAGGCCTATTTTAAAATTATTCAATCCTAACCTCCCATGCCATGTCTATACTGATGCCTCAAAGGAAGCCGTAGGTGCTGTCTTAAAACAAATGGATGAAAAAGGGAACTTGCATCCCATTGCGTTCCACTCGAGACAATTAAGGCCCTACGAGCAAAATTACGCTATCACAGAACTGGAATGTCTAGCAATAATCGATGCCCTTGACAAATTCCATTATTACCTTCACGGAAAACCTTTTACAATACATACTGACCATGCCTCCTTAGTATGGCTTAAGAAGGTGAAGCATTTAACAGGTAGGTTATTCAGATGGTCATTAAAATTAAGTATGTATGATTATACTGTAAAATATAACAAAGGATCCACCAATTTTGAAGCAGACATGCTTTCAAGAAATCCCACTTTTTCTGTAAATCCCCATATTCATTTATTAACGTCAGATGAAATTAAAGAACACCAACAATTAGATAATATAACAGGGCCTAAATTTCAAAAAGTTAATGACATTGTAATAATTCGCAAAAAGGGTTTTCAAAAAATTGTTGTACCATTCTCCTTGAGAGAGAAATTACTAATAAATACCCATACAGAATTTGGCCATCCTGGAATCCAAAAAATGTTAAATTTAATTTCCCCACAATACTATTGGAGCAGCATGACCCACGATATTACACAATTTGTCAAGCATTGTGAGGTCTGCCAACTGAACAAAAAATCACACCAACCAAAATTTGGTCTTCTGGAGGCATTACCACCTGCAGAATTACCTTTCGATATAATTTCATTAGATTCAGTAGGAGGTTTTAACTATTATAATTCATCTAAAAGGTATATGCACATAGCTATTGATCACGCTACTCGTTATGTTTGGGGTTTTGCCTCTAAAAATGTTACAACTGAAGTCTACATTAATATTCTAAAACAGATTTTTAATATTTAACTTCCCAAGAAAATTTTAACGGATAGAAATCCTGCGTTTACAGCGTCTAAACTTCGTAAATGGGTACATAAACAAAATGTAAAAAAATTACTTACTTCTTCTCATAGACCACAGTGTAATGGGAAAAATGAGCGTGTGAATCAGTCAATTTGCACCCGACTAAGACTTAAAGTAAATTCTACCCCTTCAAACGTTCCATGGCCCAAAATTCTGCAGGAAGTAATTAATGAGTACAATAACACACCTCATTCAGTAACCAAGTACCCTCCTGCATATTTAATGTTCGGCCAATTACCTTATCCATCAGTATTAGGCAATGAAAATTATTACCCCCCTGTAGAGGAAGCCAGAAAAGAGGCTTTCCAAAGAACAAGTGAACATCACTTGAAAAATAAAGTCAGGTATGATTTAAAGTTTGTGGAAGCGCCTTTTAAACCTGGTGACCTTGTCATAGTGGAAGAATTTCACTATCCGAATACTCGGAAGTTAAGTCCGCCTTTTTCTGGTCCATATCAAATTATGGAAAAATTATCCAATGTAAGTTTCAAAATAAATAAGCCTAACTGGCTTACAAAAAAGGATTATGAAGTAATACACGCTTCCAAACTAAGATACTTTTTTCCTAGTAATCAATTTAAACTACTTACACCAACAAACTGAAATAGTTGGTATCATATGAACTGCTATTATATTATATCTGATCTCGGTTTGCATTATTATGAATATTTGGAATTTTAATTACCTTTTTGATTTATTATGAATATTTGAATTTTAAATTATTTTTGCATTATTGTGAACATTATGTTATGTGTGAAAGTACTATTTCTTGAACTATGTCAGGACAGTTCCCTACAAATTTGAAAATGTAAATAACATTGGACTTTTCAGAATCCATCTGTAATATATTCCTTATTTTGATTATCTTATTCTATGTATAATATTTACCGAGTGTTTTGCATTTATTAATACAATTGTTTTTATCATGTTCAATGACGTATAGTGGTACATTTTATAACAGTGTTGTTTTTAGATATGATATTTGTACATTTTTTATTATTGTTATTCTATTATTTGCAAAGTATACGAAAGAAATAACTCATCTCCCATTAGCTCACTTAATGTAAAAATTGTTTACCCTTTTCAGGTGAGTACCATGGATGGAAGCCGGCCCATCCCCGGAGACTTGTCTGGAAGGGGGGGAAATTGTAAGAAAATACAAAAAATCAGACCTATTAATTACTTTTTTAATAAATCGCCCCTCAATGTGGATACGGGCCCCATGACTAATAATCACGGGTTTTACAGGGCAACAAGAAACCTAAGTTTATCGTATTAATTTAAGTAAAACACATGGCCTTTTTAACTGGCAACCCGCGGGAGATGAGAGATTTCCATTATACATCTACGCACTTGGCCTCCAGAACTCATGATGTAAAGACCTGCGAAAATATTTTGCTATGTTTTAAAATATTTAAATAAATCATAATTAAAACTCATCCCCTTGAAGTCTGTCGTTTCCTGAAAATGCGACATATATACAAGCAGAAGCATTTGAAACGTAATAATTATGGAGCGAATATTTCCACCCAGGGTGGTTGACAGATGGCGCTAGTTGTCCTACAGCGGTTCTACGAGTAAGTAGCGTCAGTACGCAGACACTTAAGAGCGACAGTAATGGCACGACGTCTACAAAAGTGGTATCGCATAGAGGTGCGAGCCGTAATTCGATTCTTATTTGCCAAGAATGGACCGCATCTGAAATTCACAGACAAATTCACAGTCATTCTTCTGCATGACAATGCCAGGCCTCATACAGCTCGCCAGACTCAGGAATTGCTGCAAAGGTTCAAGTGAAATCCGAATACAACTGGAATCACCCCCCTATACAGCCCCGATTTGGCTCCCAGTGACTATTTCCTTTTTCCGGCTTTGAAGCGAAACTTATCCGGAACACGGTTCACCTCAGACGATGCAGTGAAAACAGCTGCCGAGAAATGGCTCAATGAGCAGGGCCCTGATTACTACCAAGATAGTATAAATAAGTTGGTCGAACGTTCTGACAAAAGCCTAAACAGGTTTGGCGACAATGTGGAAAAGTAAAGGCCAGATATGATTGATTGCCATTTGTATCTTGTTTCTGTTGTTAATAATACTTTTTCCTTTGCCTTGTAAACTTTTTTTTGGATCTCCTCTCGTATATATATATATATATAAACTTTTTTATTGATGGCAGTTTTGGGGCCTAGGGGTCATAATCGGCGTAGATCTGCAAAAATTTGCAGAAATTCCAACATTGGTGCGAACGCAATAGGTAGTATTTCATACGAAATCTACCAAAATCGCGAATGTTAAGGGATTACTGTATTTGAAAATGAAAGGAAATCGAAGAAGGCAAGCAAGGAATCAATATGAAAGGAAGCAATAAGCAATCAAATAACTCTTTCAACTGAGTCATCAATGAGAAAGAATTAAGGCTCAAGAAGATATTAGTGGATCTTCAAATACAATAAGTAAATATATAAATCTTGACATTATTTCTTGTTGAAATAGTCTAATACAAGATACTAATTAAATAGCGTTATTAAAATATTTATCTCAATTTCATATAAATTATTCAGAGTTAATGCATATATTCATAAATGCCAACATCTGTTAATTATTTCGAAGTTACTTCCTGAACAGGCATGTTTATTACCGGAAAGTGAATATACAGAAAATTATTGTACTTTTGCACAGTACATATAGAAAATTCTTTTAGAATTTTAGATTAAATAATTCCGGTTCTAAACATATTTTTCATAGACTTGATTCTGGAATAATTAAAAGATGTTGTCATCTATGTATATTTATTAATTTAACTGGGATTGTTGCGAAAATTTTTCCATTAAACTTATTTTCTTAAAGCTTATTAAGGTGATAAACAAGCCAATGGATACACTGTTTTAATGAATTTAGTATTCTTGGATTAAATGTAACAATATAAAGTGACAGTTTCTCAATAAAATTATCTTTGAACAAAGTCTATTGAGCTGTTTTGAGTAATCACAGTTATGGATGAGCACCTTGGTTGTGAGAGATTAAAGGTATCATTTATCCTAATAAACATAAAAGATGAAATATGGATGTTTAGAAACGACAACTGACATGTCGGAACTTGAATTAACGCTGAGAGAACTTCCATTTTCTGAAATCCTTTTGTATGCTATCTCTTCTAACAATTTAATCGATAGAGGGGAGAATTTTAAGTGTAAATAAAGTGAAATTATTGAATATTTAAAATATTTGAAATTGTAAACTCGAATTCTCGAAAAGGGAATTGTGGTTCATCGGAGATGTTTATTAAGGTATTATTTTCTTAATAATCAGATAAATCACAAAAGTGCTGCGCTGGTAAATTATTTATATGATTGTATTGTACAGTTAAAAGAGTGGATATTTGAAAAATGAGCAATCGTATTATGTTCACTTTTTTATTTATTACACGTCAAAAATATTAAGGCTGTTAGTCAGTCAATTTCCGAATCTCCCTCGCTAATGTTAAGTCTATGGTTGAAGAATGCCTTCATATATAGGATGATTCAAAATGAAAGGAATAAAAATTAAAACAACGCTAAATTGCTGTATTGAATTTAACTAAAAAAAGAAAAGTACAACGTGAAAATTCAAGTATACAAGTTTTATATAGCAACAGAAAAAGTCTGATTTTACCGAAATTGACAATAGAAATAATTGTCATTGAGAATGATGACACAACCGCAACTCCGTATGTTAAAATACTCAAAAACTTTATCGGTTGTCATTGTTCTTAGACATTTAAGGACCAAATTACACTGCTGGCCATTAAAATTGCAACGCGAGCAAGGTATGATCTGACGAACATCAAAATCACATGAAATTAAGAAGAAGTTGGAATATGGAAATGATTATTATTTCAGCGCATTTAGATGAAGCAGACAGGAGAAACAATGTCTGAAATTCTGCGCAGAAAAAGTTGCGTAATGAATTTCTCATTCGGAAAGCGCTTTGTAAGAAAAGGGTTTTCTCAGAATATTGTGTTATGCTTAGAATAATGCAATCTGATGTTTATCAGAAAATGTCTGAATTTGATAGAGGCAGGATCGTGGACTGTCAAGAGTGTGGATTATCGTTCAGTGGTATAGCCCATTACACTGGTCGAAATCCAACCAATGTTATGCAAATATGGAATTAATGGGTAGCTGAGGGTCATACTGAATGGCATGCAGGATCTCAACATCCTCCCATCCATAAGGCTCCTTTCAGATTGCAATACTCTTCCCTTCAACTGAATTCTTGGAAAAAGTGGAAAAGTCTTTTGTATAGGATTCATTTGCGGTTTCTTCATAATAGAACGAAGGGGGGGGGGACAAAAGAATCGGGAGATAAGCAGGTGATCCACCTACTAGAGGTCCACCCTACTTGACAGAAAGATTCCTCTTTTCCGGAAACTGTCCCTTTCCTGCAAAACTCTTTAAAATCAAAAACACCGCGTCGCCACCGAACATCAAGTAGTGGTCAAATGTGTTTGGGGCAGTGTTGGGTATGAACGCGCTCACTGAACGAAAACTCACGAGTTTCGCTCACTATTTGTGAACTTTGAACTGAACTTCGCTCACTATTTTATAAACGAGTTTGAACTGAACGGAAACTCAAAAAATCGACGAGTTTGAACGAAATTTACGTTCAAATTTACGTTCATTTTTTTCATAATTTATTTAAAAATTTTCCAGACCTTAGTACACATTTTCCCTCTTTCAAATGCCATTTAGAGGCCTACAACGAGCCTCAGGACGGGTTAAGTGTGGGTATCACTTCTCTGGGTAGTATCCTAGTCTTACTTTTTCTGCAGACTCGGGTCGCGCCGAACCGGACCTGGGCTGTATACAATTCCGCCGAAAATAGATATATACAGTAAACTCTCTGTACAAGGTGGACTGTGTAAGGCGGAAATATGTCTAAATCGGAAAGATTTTAAAGAAATCGGAAAGATTTTAAAAGAAAGCATAAACATCGCAGCCTACGGCACTTCTGTATAAATAGAGATTATAAGCAGACTAAGGTAAGTTTTTTTGGCCATAGAACTCTTCTGTAAGGGTAAATATCAATGTCCTGTATAAATGTACTCGGGGTCGGGCCGGGTTCGGTGCGAAATTTCAACTTTTTTTCCGGGCCGGGCCAAGCTCGGGCCTTGTTTTTAGCTATTATATCAGGCCGGGTCGGGCCTTGTTTTTAGCTATTATAGCGGGCCGTGTCGAGCCTTGATTTTAGCTATTATATCGGGCCGGGTCGGGCCGCTAAATTTTCTCTACGAGACGGGTTGGGCTCGGGCCGAAATTTTTATTTTAATATCGGGCCGGACATTTTTTTTCTATGGATCGGGCCAGGAAATTTCCGTCCGTGCATACCTTTATCTTACATATCGAATAATCAAATGATTAGTTCACAAAATTTTGTAAATTTGGACAATAATATCCAAACATTTAAAAAAAAAAAAAAAAAAAAAAAAAAAAAAAAAAAAAAAAGTGAACTTTTTAGTGAACTTCGTTCACTTTTACAAATGAGTTTGATTTGAACGAGTTCGTATGAAAATATTTGAATTTGAACGTGAACTTAAATCACTTTTCAGAAATTGAACGTGAGTTTGAGTTAGTTCGTTTATTTTGTGAACGTGCCCAACACTGGTTTGGGGCTTAACACCCGAGAGGAAAGACATTTTGTGAAATCAGCCCTGCAAAACCATACAACCACATAACAGAGCAATAGTCAGGAAATCGGCATGTTTGCAGTGTGCCTAGTATCCGCTCGTACGGTACGACGACATTTACAACAGCGTGTACTGTCAGCCCGGAGACCATTACTGCGGTTACTCTTAACAATGCAGCATAAAGGGAGACGGTGACTCTGGTGCGCCGAATGACAAAGCTGGAGACAGGAGCGGCACAATGTCGACTTTTCAGATGAATTCTGGTTCTGCGTGCAGTATTTTGATGGCCGTATACGCGTCTGGAGAATCCAAAGTAAACGCTTGTATTTCATATCGGCATCGGGGCCCTGCACGTCCTAGGGTGGTTTCGACAGTCATTGTGACACTCATACCTCTTGTTAGGATGACAGTAATTTGAACCCAGATCGATAAATTTCTCGCATTTTACTTCTCTGGCAGGGCATTCTGGCAGGAATCGTGAAAAATGTAGCATGGCAAGTGCGACCTTTTGGGCGATTTACACCAAAATGTGTACACCAACACCAAGTCATATTAAGGATTAACTGAATCTGAAGTTTTATGAAAATCCGTGCATTACTTTTAGAAGTAAAGTTATTGCGGATATCACAAAAAATGCTACATAGCAGCACCATTTGGTAACAAATTTACACTAGAAGATAGAAAACGTCGAATCATGTCAACGACAAACTGAATCTGAAGTTTGATGAAAATGCGTGCGGTAGTTCTTGAGGTAGAGTTAGATGCGGAAATCGTGATAAATGCTGCATAGAAGTGCCACTTGTTGAGCGATTAATACCAAGATGTAGAAAATGTAAAATCATGTCATGTATACTAACTGAATCTGAAGTTTGATGAAAATCCGCGCATTTTTTGAGATATAGCTATTGCGGAAATCGTGAAAATTGCTGCATAGCAGCGTCACCTGTTGAGCGATTTTCATCTAAAAATAATCAGCACCAATTTATATCAGGTACTAATTGAATATAAATTTTAATTAAATTCAGCGCTTTAGTTCCAGAGATAGAACGCTGAAATATTTGTGTCACATACAGGCAGCCTGACGGTCAGGCAGACAGATTTACCGACAAACATTTTGCAAAAACATTTTTTTTTTATCTCTGACCCCTAAACCATGTAAATCTGCCGAAAACCAAAAGTAAAAAATTTTTAAAAATCCATTTTTTTTTTTTTTTTTTTTTTTTTTTTTTTTTTTTTTGTAAAAATAGACAAAAGTAAAAAAAAAAAAAAAACCCTGTAAAATTCCAGAAATTTTTCTAAGAAATTGGTTCTTAAAACATTTCATGTAACGGCAACAACAAAAATTCATTTAACAGACACACGTTTACACTGCAAATCAAAACTCCGTAAGGTTACTAAGAATTTTTAGGCAATCGAGTAATGTCTAGAATGTTTTACGCAACTGCAACTCGGTTTGCAGATAAAATTTTACTAAGATTAGGGCATTTTTAGTAGATTATTTTATAAAGCTACAGATTTCTTCTATAGCTTTACAAAAGACTAGGTTTGTAGATTTACATCTTTATTTTGTGCAGTGTAGAGATAAAATTTTCATAAGAATACAGATTTTCGTAACTTTACCTCTTTAAGATTACAGTTTTTTTTTTTTTTTTTTTTTACATTGCTCACATAAATTAGATTTCATTATTTTAAATTGCATTTAAAATAAATGTTAATTTTTTTTTCGGGCTTTATAAGAAATTACGCTATGTCCATTTTATTTCAAATAATTTTGTTAAGGTTTTTTTTTTTTTACTTAAAAAAAAAAAAAAAAAAAAAAAAAAAAATTGAATGTAAATCATTAAAAATCTGTTAATAAAATTCAATGTTTACCGGTGAAAAAAAGCATCATTATTTTTTTTATATTTAATTTTTGTATTAATATCATTTCTTTTACAACATTCTAATAAGTTCTAAAAAATGAATTTATTTCTGTGCGCTTGTTCTATTTATTCTTTCTCATTTGATTTATTTACATGCAGTCATTTACAACAAAAAAAATTCTGTTTTTTGCTAATTTTTATTTTTCATTTCACTTTTTCTGAACATTTATTCTTTGGCAAAGAATCATTCGGTATTGCTCTTCACGAAAGCATATACAAATAAAAGAATTTCATTGTGTTTCCTTTATTTTTATTGTTGTTGTTGTTGTTTTTATTTGTGTGGGATAAGTTTGAACTCGAGAAAAATTATGTTCTTCGTTCTGATAAAAGGCTTTGCCTGTAATTTATTATATATCTAACTGATCCGCAGGACATTGCCCGGGCTTATAGATTTTTCCAAATGAATTGTGGCTATTTAAAACCTCAATTCATACAAAATAAATAAATAAATAAATAAATAAAATAAAAAATAAATAAAATAAAAATCTGTAATTGGGTATGGGTAGGGATGAGATTTCCGCTTTTTTGGACACCAGTAAAATCTTAGAGATAATTTTGTTATTTTAAATCACAAAAATGTTCCGATTTAATAATATAGCACTTTCTCTAAGAGTTTACTGGTGTGCAAAAAAGCGGAAATCTCATCCCTGTATGGGGGTTATTTTAAAAATATAAATAGATCATAAAAAAAGTCTCAAAAAATAAAATAATATAATAATAATAATAAAAATTGTAATTTAACAAAATACAACGACTATTTGGAAAATGATATTTTCAAAGACTAAAATTTTAAAGACTTATAAGTAAATTCTACATTTAAATTAATAATAATAATAAACATCATTTTTAGGATTATCATAATAAGTCATATACTACTTACGCCGTGGATTAAACATTAATATTCCTAGACCAATGATAAAAAAAATAACAAATGATAGTTTATAGATAGACAACTTTAACTGTTTCAAATATGCATTTTTATTGGATGGAGTTACTCAGACTGACTTCTGAATGCCTCATATTACTTATGACATGGATTAAACATTAATATTCCTGGACCATCAAAAACAAATTTTTAATGAAATTTCAGTTTTACAATTTTTGGAACTGCAAATTTTTAAACTTTTAATTATCGCACATTTTAAATTTTTACACCTTTGCGTAGAGAAAAAAATGCACTTTTTAATGAAATTTCTTAGAAATTTTTTTAACAACTTGTTTTGAAATTATTAACTTTTTTAAAAGTTTTTATTACTCTTCTTGTCATTGCGACAACAGAAGTTTTCCATTTTTGGACATTAAACTTGGATCAATCAGAAAACGAATAAAATAAAATAAGTTGCGGAATTCAACCAATAAAAAAGATTCAGCTTCAGATTTCCCAATTCCTTACCGAAAACAACAACTATTTTCCTAAAAATTGAAAAAAAAAAAAAAAAAAAAGAAAGAGACAGTGGGAGAAAAAAAGAAAGAATCTCTCAAAATAAACAATTGGAATAGGTTCCAGTTGTCTTCACAAGTATAGACCGAGCATGCAACACTGTAAAGATTAAAAAAAAAAAAAAAAAAAAAAACTGTAACTTTATAAAAGTAAAGTTACGGGAATCTGTATACTTACGAAAGTTTGATCTATACACTATACAAAAAAAAAAAAAAAAAAAAAAAAAAAAAAAAAAAAAAGATGTAAATCTACAGAACTAGTTTTTTTTTTTTTTAAGTTACAAAAATTAGTAGTTTTACAAAATGATCTACTGAAATAACAGCAATCTTACAAAAACTTTATCTATAAACCGAGTTACAGTTACGTAAAAAATTCTAGGCATCCCAGTTTCCTAAAAAAAAATCTTAGTAAATATACAGATTTTTTTATTTAGATTGCGTATCTGTATCTGTAACATGAACTTTTGTTGTTGCCGTTACATAAAATTTTCTAGAAATCCCAGTTTCCTAAAAAAATTTTAGTAACTTTACAGATTTTTTTTGCCGTGTAAGTAACATGTTCCAAACACACTTCTATAAACGAAATTGCGAGACGGGTTCAAGCTGTATACAATACCTTATAGCAGGAGTACATTGGAAAAACTGAATAGTCTCGTAAGCTGAGTTAAAGGAAATAAATTTCGTTGAAATCGGGTCCGTTGAACCCGAAAAAAATTATGCGCTGTTAACGTTGGAAAGTGATGGCAAATGAAATCTAAAATAAATATTCTTAATGCAAAAAGTAACGGAATCGTAAGCTAAGTTGAATGACGCAAGGGTGAGAGAAGTCTTAGCTTCTTGCGTAATATTTATGATGAATAAACACAAGTTGAAGCAAAAACGCAGATTAATATTAAAAAAAGAAGACATCTTGTATCTAAGGAAAATTTTAGCAGTTTATAAAATAGCCAGAGGGTCCTAGTTCTATGTTAAAGAAAATTTTCATGAAAATTGGATCATTTTTTAAGAAGCTTCAGGAAGGTGTCCAAGGAAGAGATTAACAATAAAAAATAGCGGAAGCTCGAACTTGAGAATTTTTTTAGCAGTTTATAAAATAGCCGGAGGATTCTAGTTCTATGCTAATAAAAAGTTTCATGAAAATTGAATCATTTTTTAGGAAGCTTCAGTAAGGTGTCCAAAAAAGTAATTAATAATAAAAAATAGCGGACGCTGAAACCTGAGAAATTTTTTTAGCAGTTTGTAAAATAGCCAGAGGATCCTAGTTCTATGTTAAAGAAAATTTTAATGAAAATTGAATCATTTTTTAAGAAACTTCAGTAAGGTGTCTAAGGAAGAGATTAATAATACAAAATAGCGGAAGCTGAAACCTGAGAAAAAAGATAGTTCATTTAGTAGCTGGAGGGCTTAAGAAGTTGTCAAAAAAATCCAGTAAATTTTATCATTTTTTAAGAAGCTTCAGTAAGGTGTCCATAAAAGAGATTAATAATAAAAAATAACGGAAACTGATACCTGAGAAAAAGAAAAAAAAACAGTTTATTTAGTAGCTGGAGAGACTAAGAAGTTGTTTTAAAAAGCCAGTAAATCGGACCATTTTTAAGAGGTCAACTGTTAGTTGAGAGCAGGACCCTGAGTTTAAAATCTTTTTTAAAAAGTCCTAGTACTTAAAATGTTTGGTTCTTCAAAGTACTTCGTTATATTTATCACAAATAAACGTAAGTGAAGTTGAAAACTTAGATTAATATTAGTAAAAGGTGGTAACTGGGGTCTAAAGAAATATTTAGTACTTTATAAAACAGCTGAAGAATCGCAGAACTATGTGAAAGAAAACTGCAACAGATTCGGGCACTTAAAAAGAAGCTATACTAAGGAGACGAAGAATGAGATTTACTTAAACGACTCCATTGTTGGCGTTTAGTATGCCTTCTGGTTTACAATCAAATCGAAATTCTATTGGGTTGAAGGACCTCCCCCACACTCTTTATCAATTAAAACCCTTAAAGTATGAAAAGAAGGGAGTCAAAGGTATTGTTTTGTTAACAATTAAAAGTTAATCGTGCTTTGCATTTAGTAAAATGGTACTTCAGACACATTCATTCTTGGAAGATCAAGAAAAAGGAAAAGAAGGGGCTCAGGAGATAATTAAATTAAGGAGTGAAGATGATGATACACAGCAGGAGACCTATTTGTTTGACCTTGGAAAACACCTGCAGTAAATTTAAAATCAATTTTTCAACTGGTCAAAAAATTTATATGAATGTCCACTTACTTTTTAGATGAAAATATCAAAAATAGTAAAGTTTGTTGAAGAAACAATGCAAGTTGGGAAATGACCATGTCATGAACAGCCCATAGTGTGTAGCCCGTGTGTGTTACAAATAACAAAGGCTTCTGGCAATATACTCATGAAAAGCCAGAAGGATTCATTAAAGGCCAGGAAGCAAACAGATGAATGTCTAGAAATGAATCGAAGCAAAATTTAATGAATATTGTTGGGTGAAACTTTCTACACTTTTTGCAATGCGGTTTCAGTGTTTCACAATAAAGGCAAAATATAAATAAAATTGTTTAAATACATTAAAAACATTTTGTTTGGAATTTTTTTGTTGGAGTTATCCCTTTAAAAAAAAAAATAATGTAGATTATAATCGAGTTAAATGTGAAATTTTGTTATATTTTCACCGATCATGACCCCCATTTCAACCCAGTTCAACCACCCTCCGTTCAAATGTTGATATATATATATATACAATATATACATATATATATTGTACAGGGTGTCCCTAAACTCATGGTACATACGCTAGGGGGTGATAGAACACATCAAGACAAGTAATAGTAAATAGGAAACTAAGGGTCCCAAACGTTTTCCATAGGAGATAGCCGCCATTAAAGTTTATAGTCCAAAGTTTCAAATAAACATAAAAAACGGAAAAATTGGTTGATTGATTTGTGGTTTTCACTAAAACTATTCTTTATGTCAGTATTTTCTTAAAAATAAATTATAAAGATAAATTTTGAAAAATACCGATAGAGGGCGCTTTAGACTTTGGAGTAATGAAAAAAAATTTTTTTTGCCGTTATTTTTTGCATCTCATTAAATGGTTTCGTAAGCTTAGACTTAAGATTAAATTTTGAGCTCAAAATCTGAATAGTTGGGAGTGGTTAAGTAGCATAAACTTAACTGTGTTCTGAGGGTTTAAATTTCAAATGATTATAAAAAACGAAAAAATTGGTCGATTGATTTGCGGTTTTCACTAAAACTATTCTTTATGTCGGTATTTTATTGAAAATGAATTATAAAGATAAATTTCAAAAAATGTTGATAGAGGGCGCTTTAGACTTTGGAGTAACGTACAACTATATTTTACCATTATTTTTCGCATCTCATAAAATTTTTTTAGAAGCTTAGACATAAACTTAAATTTCGAGATGAAAATCTGAATAGTTGGGAGTGGTTAAGTAGCACAAACTGAACTGTGTTCAGAGGGTTCAAATTTCAAATGATTATAAAAAACGGAAAAATTGGTCGATTCGTTTGCAAAAAAAGAGGGACAGCGTTTTATTTTCTTAAATGAAAAAGCTGCCGTCCGACCGTCTTTCGTTCTTTCTAACTCATGACCAGCCCCCTACCTGCCGAGTTATCTCAGCTTAATGGGTAAGATATCTGGTATCTGGACGGGTGACCGCCTAATTAACGAGTAGCGGCAATAAACCTGACTTCTTCGCTTCGCATGCCATCATTTTTGCAGTTCTTGCTTCTCGCTTGAGCATATTTTGTTTCGGCTGTTACTTAACGTTACATCTTGTTGCTTGAGCTGCAAATAACTACTCAAATTGGTCTCGTAATTTAGAACCTTCATCAGATGACGAGACCTACACCTGGCAAGACACTTCCAGAGGTATAATTCACAGGTAATTTGGAGGACTTTGCGCCCAAGACGGGTTTTACATGCACCAGGCACCATTAGCGTACATGACGGAATTGTAGCTGGCAAAGTGGCGAACCACTAAGACAAGTACCCTTGTCGGCTATTTAGATTAAGTGCTTTCTTGGTAATCTTTGTAATTTATTGCACATTGGGTTAACTGCGTGATTTGTTACCGCACACCTAGTACTCATCACACCAGACGAAATGGGGCTGGGTTTTGAGCCTAAACGGTGGTACTGAACTTAGCTGAATATGGGGGCAATTTTGAGGGAAATGGATGAGAATGACCGAACTGCAAATTTTACCGCAAGTCTTACTAAGTCGTACCGCAGAAAGGAAAATTTTGCGCCGAAAAGAAATCCGACCACCTTTTCCACCCGCTTGTCACTCCATTTCTCTCTCGACGCAGAATTTTCTCTCGATATATTGCTGCATCACTTTCGCGTAGTTTGAAAATTTGCCTTGGCTGTAGAGTAGACTATGGACTAGAGGTGCGGTTAGCTGCGTTCCAATGCCAGCTCGCTACTACTTAAGTAAGTAAAAAAATTAGTCGCCAAGAGGAATTTTTCAGTCTCGCGGTTATCGGACCCTATTTCAGGACAATGTTTAAAGAATAAAAAAAAAAAAAAAAAATCCGCATACTAACCACGAGCGTCTTAATCGGGTTCCACTGTTTTTTGATTTCAGATTGTTTACATAAGAAAAAAGAAACGAAAATAAAATTTTATTGCGATTTATTACATTATTTAAGGAAATTCTTAAAATGCTGCACAATGCATTATTCTATTTTAACTTTTTCTCAAATTGAATGCACAATAAATGACAATCTCTTTAACCATTTCACGACCGGAACTTTTTACGAAACATTTAATTTTTGTCACCGGTTTTTAAAAACAGAAATTTGTGCCCTATTAAATGGAGAAAATGCTAAGGTCAAATAAGTTAAATTTTACAATAAAATTTTAATGGTGGGAATAAACAAGGATTCTTGAGTCTTTTTGCGGCACGCTCGTCCCCAATGGATTAAAGTTTAACTAATATGCAACTTATAATACATTTCTCAAAAAAAAAGTTTAATATGTACTGTGTTTTTATTTTTGTTTTACTTAAGGGTATTAGAGAACAAAATTCACTAATATTTCCATTTATTGCTAAATATTTAATGTTGGCATGTGGTAAACACTACTGTTTAAAAGTTACACAGCTTAACATTCGTTTTCAGCAATTAATCTTATTGCATTTACAACGTTTTTACGATTTCTTCTAAATTGTATTTGTTTTTGCATGCCTGTTCTTTCTCATTGATTGATTTTTATGGAATCAGACAAAAAACACGTTTTCGCCAGCTTCATCTGAATTCCGCTTACCAAGCGTTTTTTTTCCTCTCTTTTCTCTCATCTTCTTTCTCTTTCAAATATTCATTCTTTGGTAAAGAAGTTTTTAGAATCGTACTTCGTGAAAACACCTATAAATAGAAGAAAGTCGCTTCATTTTTCTTTTCATCTCTGAGGCGGATGTTGTAAATCGAAAAAAATAGTGTTTATTGAACGTCATTTTTAATAAATTGATTTATCTGTTCATGCAAACTAAGCTACAAATTGCTAAAAATGATAAAAATAAATTTAAATGGCATATGAATACATTTATTCTGATCCAAATTTTCAGCTAGACTAATTTCTTTCAACAAAGATTTAAAGAAAAAAATCAAATTGTCAGGATCTGATTAAAGAATGGAATTTCTACTATTTCTCTATTTGAATATTTTATATTGTATGGTTGTGTACAGAATTTCCAAGGTGACATTCCTTCTTTGTGGAAAGGGGAATTGCCAGATAATTCTTTGCAGGTGGTGTGTTAGAGAAAAGAGATAGCTGAGAGGCATGTCCATCTGTCAGTGAAGTATGCGGATGATGAGCAGATTAGCAGCATGTCACTAAGCAAGAAACGAATGGAGTATGTGTCCAATGAGGAAGCTCCAAAGGGGTTTATGTTGGGGAAAGCAGTGATTTGGAGAGGGCAAGTTTGTCTGAGAGAATTCAGTCCTCACCTAGGTTTCGGACCTAGAGGTTGCTCTGTGTGGAAGAGCATAAAGTGTGCGTTTTCTGGTGCGCAAAGGACACAGACGTCCTGGTGTTTAGTGCTCTGGGCTAAGAAGTACAGGCCCAATATACTTGTGTTGGGAGACTCAAGGTTGAGCTCCAAAAAAAGTGAATTTAACGTGTATTGAGCGTGAGGTGGAAAGTGTAATTGGAATAGTACACAGCCAATCTTTACTGTATCTAATTTAATGTTGAACCGGATCACCTATATCCGAGTTGTAGTTGAATATATTTGTAAATAGCATATTTTGTGTGTACATATATTCTTAATAAACTGATAATTCAGTTACTAGCGTAAGTCTTCATTTACACCAATCTCACAGTGGGTGACCGATATCACCTAGTAATATCGGTGGTGGCAGCTATATCTACCACGGACATTCTTCAAACTTGTGTGGACTGAGGGGAACGTCCGACAAATTGGTGGCAGCGGTGGGATTGAATCGCCTGAAACCAGTGACCAGCGAGCCGTGTTGCAGTCTGTTAATGCCGGAGTATCCAGTGGAATTCTTGTGTGGTCGGGCCATATCGTCGAGTATGTGCTAAAGCATCGCGCCGGATCGTCGATTGTATGCTAAAGTGTCGTGCCGTATCGTCGAATGTATGTAAAGTGTCGTGCCGTATCGTCGAGTATGTGCTAAAGTATCGTGCCGGATCGTCGAGTGTGGACTAAAGTGTTGTGCGTATCTTTATTAGAAAGAACTAAACTGAACTGTTGTGCCATATTACCGCTACATCGTGGAGCTACCTGTGATTAGAAAAGTACCCCAGCAAAGAAAGTATAAGGTAAGGTGTTTTGATCATATCTTTCTGCTGACATCTCGAACCAAAATTATTTGTTGTATAATTAATAGTAATTTAAGTAAATTGTCTATATCATTTATGTGTTTTAGCAATACTCCCTACCTACAAAGTGTTAATAACCATATTGGCTATTGTTTTAAGGAAAGGTCATAATAACTTGAGCTAGTATTGATTGTCTATAATTTTTTTTTAGTAATTCTGGTAATAGTAGTTGGAAGGAATAATTAAATTTACTTAAAGTTAAATTATTGTTAAAGTAATATTTAAATGAAGCAACATTTTTTTAAGCTTGAAGAGTGTATAATAACATTTGCTTAGGATTTTAATTGGCCAGTAGTAGAAAAAAAAAAGGCTCAAGAGAGAGCCATAGTGAAAAAAAAAGGCTCAAAAGAGAGCCATAGTGGAAAAAAAGGCCCAAAAGAGAGCCATAGTGAAAAAAAAGGCTCAAAAGAGAGCCATAGTGAGGAAAAATAAAAGTAAAGATTTTCAGTACATTTGCTTTAAGTGTAAGAACCAGCATTGAATTCGGAAATATTTTAGTGAGGATAATGGTAGAAATTTATATAGGCATGTTTTACAATTTTTCTTTATGTGGATTTTTTGATTGACATCAATACTTCTATTCAATTTCAACGTATCAGTATTATTTTATAAATTGTATGTTGTTATCTAAGTGTATATATTGGAATCTATATTGCATAGTAGCCAAAATTACTGTTTTATCTTTTGTTTTATTGGAAGTAAATTGTGTGATATCAATGGTTGAGAAAAATTAGAGTATTCAGTAGGTTAATTAGAAATGAAATGCATGGATTATCTGAAAGGGTATTAATTAGTATAATAAGTGGAGAAATATCTGTAATAAGTTAGAAATTTAGGAAATACTAATTTGGTAGGTTTAAATATTATTGTAGGTTGGTAATAACAATCGGTGAAGGTATGGCTTTCTTATTGAAACTAAAAAAGGTTGATCTTCAGGGTATAGCCGAAGAGTTGGGTGTTGAATTCACGGAAGATGATACCAGAATTCAGCTTAAGAAAAAGATAATGGACAGTGATGAGTACGACGAGGGGGTTATTAAGGAATTATCTGACGCTATTGTTGCAGAACGATTAGAACAGGAAAAATTAGAACGCGAAAAACAGGAAAGGTTAGAGCGTGAAGAAAAACAGAAAAGTTAGGAATGGAAAAATTAAGAATGGAACATGAATTAGAAATGGAGAAACTAAGGGTGCGTGCAAGGATCGGCAAATAATTTCAATGGGTCTAGGGAATCTAATAATGAAAGTAACATAGAAAAATTGATCAAAAGTTTTAAAACTCTATCTATCAAAGTACCAGAAGGGACTGAGGGATGGAATTTATTTTTCAACAGTTTAGAAAGGGCATTCAAAACTAAAAATGTACCGGAAAGCCAGCAGGCCGAAATTCTACTAAATATGTTAGGAGATAAGGCGGATAATTTGTTAATTTATACGACTACGGAACAAATGGAGAATTATGAGGAGTTAAAGGAGTTAGTTCTAAGGGAACATGAGCCGACACCGAAGGCATGTTTGGAAAATTTTAAGAAGGCTAGGAGAAACCAGAACGAAACTCATGTATTATTTGTATCGCGTTTAATAGCGACATGGGAAAATTATTGTAAGATTAGAGATTAGAGGTGCTGACTCTTATGAAAAGGTCAACCAGTTAATAGTTACGGATAAATTAGTAAGTACGTTAGATGAGGATACCGCGTCATATATTGGGTTAACTCATCAAGGTAAATGGTTAGAAACTTCTAAAATTGCTAAAGAATGTGACAATTATTTTGACGCTAAACATAAGTCTTACGCCGTTACGTATAAAAGTTTTAAAGGTAAAGATAGGCACGTAAACAATGAAAAAATGAGACCGAGGGAGGATAACAAAGTTAGTAATAATTGGAGGCAAAACGGGAGTAATGAGACTAATTCTTTTTCGGATAGGAAAATAGATTTTAAGAAGCCTAGTGATGCTTCAGCTCCTAAATGCTTTAAATGTGGTTTGAGAGGTCATTACCAACGTTTCTGTAATAAAGTGGGTAATGAGGGAAATAATGTTAATAAAGGGCGAGATCCGAAAGCGGGTGTGCATAAGATTGTGGTAAAAGAAAACAAAGAGTTACCTAATGGAGCTATTGTGGCGATAATATCGGCAAAGGCCGAACAGAGAACTAATATTATTGGTGAGAAATTAAATAAACTTGAGAAAATTGAAGTTAGTGTAAATGGGCAAAAAGCAAAGGGATTGGTTGATTCTGGATGTGAAATTAGTGTTGTTCATAAAGATTTGGTACCGGAAGAGAAATTAAAAGGAGCGGGTAGTATTTATTTACAAGGGTTATTCGGTGAAGCAGTTAAATCGCCGTTGGTTAAATTACCGTTAGCTATTCCGCAATTCTGACAAACTAATATAATTCATCAAGAAGTACTTTGCGCAGTGACTGATAATATTAATGAGCAAGTAATTTTACATCCCGAAGTGATTAATGAGTTGTCTGATGTCAACCGCGAGGAGCCATTGCTAGAGCCCCAAAAATTAGAAAATTCGGAAATTATTGATAATTCGAGTGAAAAGGAAGGCATGAATAACGATATTTGTAATGTTTACGCCATAGAAGCGAGTTCGCAAAATGTACAAACTCAGAATACGGAAAAAAAAACGGAAGTGGAGAAAGGTAATAAAGCTATTGTTAGCAATTCCGATATGTTTAAGGAATCCCAATTAGAATGTAAAGAATTAGAGAAAGCTTGGGAATTATCTAAAATGGATAAGGGGGATTATTATATTGTAAATGGTTTATTATATCATAAAGATAAATTGTTAGGCGAAACTATAGCGCAATTAGTAGTACCCAAAGTAAGAAGGGAAGAAATCTTAAAATTAGCGCATAGTTCGGTATTTGGAGGGCATCATGCAGCTAAGAAAACTTTACAGAGGAGCAGGTATTCATTTTATTGGGAGGGGATGGCGAAAGAAACTAAACAATTTTGTGAGTCATGTTTAGAGTGCCAGTTGACTAGAGGGGTTAAAGTAAATGATAGAGCTCCTATTTCCCCAGTGTCGCGTCCGGAACTTCCATTTCAGGTAGTTAATGTTGATTTAATTGGGCCTATTGATCCTAAAAGTTCCCAAGGGCATCAGTATATACTAACCTTAATTGATCAACATACCAGGTGGGCGGATGCGATCCCTTTAAAAAGTTTAACTGCTAAAACTGCGTGTGATGCGTTACTTCAAATATTTATGAGGACAGGAATTCCAAATATAATTGCCTGTGATAATGGAACCAATTTCACTGCCGACTTAACGAAAGAATTTGAGAAAAGGTTAGGCGCTAGTCCAAGATTTTCGACCCCACAGTATCCACAGTCTAACGGGCTCGTGGAACGATTTAATCAGACTCTTAAACGTATGTTACATCATACTATTAGAAAAGAAGGAAAAAAGTGGCATGAACAATTACCATTTGTATTATGGGCGTATAGGGAAATCCCAAATTCTACGACGGGAATCGCACCTTTCCAGTTGTTATATGGTAGAGCGCCGAAGGGTCCTTTATCGATTCTCAAGTCAGCCTGGACAGGAGAAAATAAGGGGACGCAGTTAGATACTACGCCGATTCATGAGTATCTGAATAAACTTAGGGGACGTTTAGAAAGAGCCGCAAATGAGGCAAAATTATCGTCTGAGGTGCAACAAAATAGAATGGCGTATCATTATAATTTAAGGTCAAAAGAAAAAACGTTTGAAGTAGGTGATAAAGTAATACTGTTAATCCCCGATTCAACTAACAAGTTATATTCTAGGTGGCAAGGGCCGGCAACCAAAATCGAAAAACGAAATCAGCATTCGTTTATAGTCGAGTTAGCCGACGGGAGTAGGAAGCATGTGCACCAAAATAAAATAAGAGAATTTATTGCTAAATGTAATATCGTTAATATTGTTTTTGAGGGTGTTGAGGAATTCGGAGAAGTTGGGGAAATTCCTATTTCGAACCGGGATCAGGAAGTAGAACGAGATATAGAGACGTTCGAAATAAAAGGGTTATCTAACAATCAAGTTAAAGATATAAAGTGTATTTTGAGGGAGAATAAAGAGGTGTTTATGGGTCCTGTACGACCAGCCGATGTAGCGGAACATCGTATTGATCTTAAACCGGGGGTGGAAAGGAAAAAGCCAAAGTTATATAGTGTACCGGTAGCTTACAAAGAGGAAGTTGATAGACAGATTCAGGAGTTATTAGAATTAAATCTAATCGAAGTGTCAAACGCTGAAATTAGTCATCCAATTGTTTGTGTGGCGAAAAAAGACGCAACTTTTAGACTTTGTATAGACTATAGAGCCTTAAATTCGGTAATTCAGGTTCCAACTTTTCCGATGAAAGATTCTCAAGAAATCATGTATACCGCAGGGGCGGCTAAGTATTTATCATCAATTGATTTATTGAGGGGTTATTGGCAGATTAAAATGGCAGAGGAGTGTAAACATTTGATCGCTTTTACAACGCATAATGGAACTTACCAGTGGCGTACAATGCCTTTTGGATTATCAGGGGATGCTGCCACGTTTCAGAAAGATATCAATGAGGTTCTTCAAGGTCATCGGAGGTATGCGGAAGCATATATTGATGATGTCATCATTTTCTCCGACACCTGGGAAGAGCATTGTAAGCATGTTAGGGCTGTCATTGAAGAACTTAAAAATAGAAATTTTACGATTAGACTAGATAAATGTAAATTTGGAGAGAAATTGACTAAGTTTTTAGGTCATGTAATTGGGGGTGGAACGCATGCACCTGATGAGGAAAAAATAGGAGCAATAAGGGATTTAAAAAGACCAAAAACTAAAAAGGAAGTCAGATCTGTTTTGGGATTAATGGGATTTTACCGATCTTATATTCCAAATTATGCCGAAATTGCTATACCTTTAACCGAATTGACTAAAGGGAAGGTTAAAAATACTGTACCATGGGATGAAAGGGCAGAAAAAGCATTTAATACTCTTAAAGATGAGTTATGTAAAGTGACAAGTTTGGCTACACTTATCGTAGGCCGGGAATATCAGCTCCACGCAGATGCGTCCGACCTGGCAGTAGGATGTTGTCTTACTCAAAAAGATGAAAAGGGTCAGTTCAAACCGATAGCTTTTGCCAGTCAGAAATTGTCAGGGGCTCAGCGTGCCTGGCCGAGTATAGAGAAAGAGGCTTGGAGTGTACTCTTTGGGTTGCGAAAGTTTGAAAAATGGACCTATGGATCTCAAATTGAGATCATTACGGATCATAATCCATTAAAATTTCTCACCGAAACAACCCCAAGATCACCCAAACTCACTAGATGGGCTCTTGCCTTGCAACGCTGGAACCTGAGTATTTCTCATCGTCCGGGAGCCCAACATTTAAATGCTGACGCAATTTCCAGGCTACATAGAAAGAGCTGGGAAGAACAACCAGTTGTTAGCCCATCAACATCAACGACCCAATAGTGGACAACCTTAAAGGGATGTCGTCACACATTTAATTTTTTTTTCTGTGTGTGTGTAAATATTTTTTGATTTTTTTGTTTATAATATTGTATTAACATGTGTATTGTTTATGTAATAATAATATTAGTAAAGGTTCAGTAGAGATGTCAGTAGATAGTGTTCAGACACCTGGAAATACCTATGTAATAAGCATAATGAAGAAATCTGTAAAGAGACTATTGAACTCTTCTGCGATATTATTATATGTTTGGGGAAAATTAGCCCCTAAAAGGCATATTTTCCGCTAAGGAGGGGGGTGTCAGGATCTGATAGCACCTGTGCTAAAGAATGGAATTTCTACTATTTCTCTATTTGAATATTTTGTATTGTATGGTTGTGTACAGAATTTCCAAGGTGACATTCCTTCTTTGTGGAAAGGGGAATTGCCAGATAATTCTTTGCAGGTGGTGTGTTAGAGAAAAGAGATAGCTGAGAGGCATGTCCATCTGTCAGTGAAGTATGCGGATGATGAGCAGATTAGCAGCATGTCACTAAGCAAGAAAAGAATGGAGTATGTGTCCAATGAGGAAGCTCCAAAGGGGTTTATGTTGGGGAAAGCAGTGATTTGGAGAGGGCAAGTTTGTCTGAGAGAATTCAGTCCTCACCTAGGTTTCGGACCTAGAGGTTGCTCTGAGTGGAAGAGCGTAAAGTGTGCGTTTTCTGGTGCGCAAAGGACACAGACGTCCTGGTGTTTAGTGCTCTGGGCTAAGAAGTGCAGGCCCAGTATACTTGTGTTGGGAGACTCAAGGTTGAGCTCCAAAAAAAGTGAATTTAACGTGTATTGAGCGTGAGGTGGAAAGTGTAATTGGAATAGTACACAGCCAATCTTTACTGTATCTAATTTAATGTTGAACCGGATCACCTATATCCGAGTTATAGTTGTATATCTTTGTAAATAGCATGTTTTGTGTGTACATATATTCTTAATAAACTGATAATTCAGTTACTAGCGTAAGTCTTCATTTACACCAATCTCACAGTGGGTGACCGATATCACCTAGTAATATCAGTGATGACAGCTATATCTACCACGGACATTCTTCAAAGTTGTGTGGACTGAGGGGAACGTCCGACACAAATTTTTAAAAATAATCCAGCTGTTAAAATCATATTTAATGCTTTTCATGAGTACCTTTATAATCTGTCCTGGTTTGTCGGACTCTGCTTATGGGTGATGTTTAAAGGATAGGAAAAAATCCTTTTATGAAACGGTTTGGTTTATTTTATGACGGCCGATTATCAACACGTTGGATATAGGCCCGAAAGGGTGGGGTGCCATCAGTGGGGTTCTTTCTAAGGGAACCTAACTCGTATTTACGCAAGGAAATCCAAGGTTCAAAGTAAACCACGGAAAACTCCGAACGGTTAAGCCGACGGACGCGATTGGGTTCAAACCCAGCACCTGCCGCCTACCATGTGAGAGGTCAGAACCTCTCGGCCACTGGTGCTGCTGCATTAAACGAAATCACATCCTAACCACGAGCATCTTAACCAGGTTCCACTGTACTTTGATATCAGGTTGTTTACATAAAGAAAAAATGTAAATAAAATTTTATTGTGATTTCTTACTTTATTAAACAAAATTTTTAAAACGCTACAGAATGAATTACTGTATCTTAACCTTTTCTTAAATTTAATACACAGTAAATGGCAATCTCTTTAACGTTTAACTAAAATTAAACTTATATTATCCACTTAAAAAAAGGCTAATACTGTGGTTTTAATTTTTTTTTATTTAAAGACGTTAGTGCGCAAAATTCACAAATATTTCATTTATTCCCAAGATTTTAATGTTTGCATGTGGCAAACACTACTATTTAAAAGTTATTAACATCACAGTTTAACATTTGTTTTAGCAATTAACTTGATTGCATTTACAGCATTTCCCCCTCAAGTTCTTCTAAACTGTATTTGTTTTTGCACGCCTGTTCTGTTTATTCTTTCTCATTAATAGCTTTTTAGAGAATCAGACAAAAAATCTTTTTTTGACAGCTTCATTTGAATTTCGTTTCGAAAGCATTTTTTTTTCTCTCTTTTCTCTCATCTTATTTCTCTTTCAAATATTCATTCTTTGTTAAAGAAGTTTTTAGAATCGTACTTCTTGAAAGCACCTATAAATAGAAGAAAGTCACTTAATTTTTGTTTTCACCACTGAGGCGGAAAAATAATGATTGAACGTCAACTTTAATAATTTCGTTTATATTTAATTTGTTCATGCAAACTGAGCTAAAAATTAGCTATAAATACATTTATTCTCGTCCATATATGAAGGGCTCATAGACATAATAGACCAAATCAACTTATTTAAAAAACTATATTGTACCGCATTATTTATTAATACTACGCTTTAATTTTTGCTTCACTTAAAGATGCTAATGACCAAAATTCACTAACGTTTCCGTTTATTGCACAAATATAATTGTTTGCATGTGGCACCCACTACTATTTAAAAGTCATTAATACAGCTTAACATTTGTTTACGGGAATTAAGCTTATTGCATTTACAGCATCTTTACAAAGTCTTCTAAATCTATTTGTTTTTGCATGCCAATTCTGTTTATTCTTTCTCATTGATTGAATTTTGCGGAATCAAACAAAAAACCCGTTTTCGACAGCTTCATTTGAATTTCGTTTCGAAAGCATTTTTTCTCTCTTTTTTTCATCTTATTTCTCTTTCAAGTATTCATTCTTTGGTAAAGAAGTTTTTAGAATCGTACTTCTTGAAAGCACCTGTAAATAGAAGAAAATCATTTCATTTTTATTTTTAACTCTGAGGCGAAAGTTATAAAAAAAATAATGTTTATTGAATGTCAACTTGTAATGTTTGTAATGTCGTTTATTTTCATCTGTTTATGCTCACTAAGCTACAAATGGCTAAAAGTAATAAAAGTACATTTAAAAGGCATATAAATACAGTTATTCTGGTCCAGATATAATAATCCAAGAGCTGACAGCACAAAAACTTAAGGCATCAAGCACCAGAAATAAACCTTTTATTTTATAGAAGAGTAGTAATAGGGGTATCTAATGATTCATGTCTGTTGGAAGTGAAGTGGTGCATAACCCAAAAATTAATTCCACCAGTAATTAACACGTACGCTTGTCATTGTGTTTGTCCTACAATCAAAGGTATGAAATGATTATAGAATTGAACACCATGTCCATTTTATAAAAAAATGAAACAGTTCATGTAGAGAGTGCAACCAACCGTGTTTTATCTGCTACCATAGTGTATAAAGTCTGCAGTTCAAGTACTTTTTCATACATTGCATCTGTTTCATATTTAATGAAGTTGCACAAAAAAGCCTTCACAACCATATTGAATCACATACTGAATGTTATGGAATTAATTATTTTGCTTGTCCCTGTAAATGAACCCTAAGTGCTACATACTTCATTTTCAATACCGAACACACACGACAGAAATCGACAGTAATGTAGATGTATTTCATGGTAACCGCATTGTATTTACGTGAGTTAGAGCACAGACAGGCAGATAAACAGATGAACAAACAAATAAAAACTTTAAAATTCAGGTTCTTTTCCAAACAGTCGTTTAACTAGATGCAGTCATTTTTCATGGTGTTACGCTTACGCAAATACATGATCTCGCGAAATTTTGACTGGACTGGATTCACGTACTTTAAGCAGCGATAATTTCGCAAAAATGCAGGCTTCTAATTGGTTTCGTTAAAAGCGTAAAATCTACCGGTTCCCGGCCAAGTTCTTTTTCGCTGTTAGCGAAATGAGATTGGCCAATTACAAGACTGCATTTTTGCGAACTTTTCGCTGTTTAATTCAAACAGTGAAAAGTTGCAAAAATGCTGGCTTCTGATTGGTCAATCTCGTTTCGCTAAACAGTGAAAAAAAATCGTAGACACTTTTGCTGAGAGGCCAGCTCTTTCCAAAGTGCAAAATTTAACTGGATCAATTCTCGTTTGCACCAAAATGGATGGTCTGCATCGATGCTTACCGACATCGGAAATAGGTTTCAAAAAGCTGAAAATCTACCTTAAAAGTACCCTTAAATGTCAGAGCACGAGTGCTTGTGTATCAGAGTGTTTTTGATGCCGGATGTACAAAGAAATGAAAGTTCATTGCTATGTGTATCGACACAGTCTTGAGATTCAGGCTCAATTATCAAGTTAAATATCGGAATTCTTTCAGATTTTCTTCTGACAGAATTCCTCGATATCAAAGGTGGCAAAATACGGGGATATTTGATAAGTTGAAAAGAGTCTAGACAAAAGAAAATAGCGAAACATTTTGATGAGCTTGCCATTAAAGTGAATCTAATTAACTTCTTGCAGTCGTATAATCGTACTTGTTCAGGCGATTATCGCCAAATTTTGTTATAGAAAATTCCAACATTTTCTGTAGTTTGAAAAACCGTGTCTGTCAAAGCACAGTCTAAATGTAGAATATTGCCACTCTCTTATAGAGGATATCAAGTTCCGATTATCAGATTCAAACTCAACATACAAGCACCAGTGCTCATTTCCGATGTGGTTATTGATGAATTAGATGACTGCAGATTATTTATTAAATCATGGTACGTTTTTGATAACATCTTCGTTTTTAGTTTTTATGATTGAAAGGAGAGTATTTTAATATGTACCGACATATGGAAATGCCTTACTCTGCATTAAGTTATGTAAGCATTTTGACGCGCTCTAATTGTGTAAGGATACTTTACTGATGGATTTTCAGCTTTTCGACCCCACTTTCGCTGTTCGTAGATTTCAATGTGGACCTTAAGGTTTGTTGGATGTGGTAAATTTCCGAAGTGCGAGATCATTCCAAAGTGCTTAATTTTAATTGGACATGTTCTCACATCCACTAAACCGGAAACCCACATCGATACCAACTGACATTAGAAGTAGGTGCCGAAAAGATAAAAATCCGCTACTATCATGTTGTTCTGGAGAAAAAAAAGGTATCTCCATAAATCAACGCACAATAATATGCATTGCTATATGTAGTGACATTGTCGTTAGATTCAGATTTAGTTACCTTATTAGATATCAGAATGATCTTAGATTTTGTTCAGGTAGGATTCCTCGATCTGCAAATGACGACACACGGAGTATATACTGTTAAAAATTTGACCCATTTTCTGCAGCGTCACTCCACAGCTTTTATAGAATATCTCTTTTATGACCAACGAGAATTCTCTATAACACAGTAAAGTAACTGCTTTCTATAAAAGCGGTGGAGTGATGTTGCAGCAAATGGGTCAAATTTTTAACAGTGTAGTACACTGTTACTGTAAGAGATCTACAGATGACTCTTTTAAAACAAAACATAAACCTGGAAGACCTCTTTTCACATAAAAAGAAGAAATAATAATATTTAGATACATTGACAACTCTTTACTTCATAGTTTTAAGTATTCTCTTTAAATTATTTCAATTATTATTTATCACCAGTTTATTCGGTTTTTCTTCGCTGTTTAGTGGTGCCCAACATTTTTGTTCAATGGTGCCCCATCACATGGAATTCAACATTACAACGGTTTACTGAATTTGGCTGAAAAATTTGAATAAAACAAAGCTTATAAACTAAAGCTAACATTTTTGTTTAAGTATTGAACAATAAATTAAAATTTTAGTGATAGAAGTTTGTAAACAAAAATCTTACAATTTTATTTTCTTAAGTTTAGATTCAAGAGGGAGAAAAATACATACCTTTTTTAGACAGTACTGGTCATACAAAATGGTACAGCTTTGTATAATTATTCCCTTGAAGCAGCAGTAATGTATTACCATATACATTTTTTTAAAAATAATTTATTTGAAGAAAACTATTTAGAGTGTTCAAAGGTGCCCCCCTCTCCCCTACGTACATGTAGAAGGCGCAGTAAATTTTGTTTGATCTATCTTCATAATGCACCATGTTTGTAGACAACATATTTTCCTACAGACTGCATGAGTGTTCAGAATTGGTGAAGTAATACAAGAAATCTTCACAACCACACTGAATCGCATACTAAATGTAATAGAACTATTTTGCGCGTCCCTGTAAATGAACCGTAATTGTAAATACATAATTTTTAACGTCATTTTTATACGTCATTTTTGTGTGAGGAGAAAATGAGATGACAAAAGGATCCATAAACTAACATTTACACAAATAATGATTGCTAATCACATTAAAAGTAAGTCAGGACTTTCTATATTGACGGATATGATTCGTAGATGAATTAAAGAAACAGGTAAATCAATTTACATGAAAATGATAAAACAATCAGCTTTAAAATCTGGCTACAAATTGGTGAGAATGCAATGTACTTGAAAACATATGGACCCAAATGGCATGCTATGATATTCAGTAACGAGTAAAGACAAAAAAGTGGAATTTGAAAGGCCCAAAAAGGTGGGCATACTATTGGCAGGACTTCTGTAAAGATCCTGGGACTTCCTTAAGTCGACAACAAGGAGGTGACTTTTTAATGATTTGGTCCTCACTTTTCTTTAATGCTCGAGTATCTTCGGAGTTATCTAATGGTTGCCAAGCAACACAAGACTACGCATATACGTTGAAGATTAATTTTTAGTCATTTGGGGAACTTTTAGCTGATCCAAAGTATGGATTTTCGTAAGGTAATGCGTCTATTCATGTTGCATACAAAAGAAAAACCTCGTATAACTTTGAAAATACTACTGATGTCAACTGGCCGGCGTGTAGCTCTGATCTGGACCCAATTGAAAACCTTTGTAAGGTCATATTTCGTAAGGTTCATGCAAATTTTTACGATACTTTTCCGTTATTGACCTTCGATCTGCTGTCGAACATGTTTGATACAAAATAGACTCCCAAGTGACGCAGCATTTATTTTCTTCGATGAAAAGTCACATTCTTGCATTAACTGCAGACAATGTGGGCGCAACTCGATTTTAGTTTGTAGTTATTTTTCTGTAAATATACAAATTGTCTATACTTTTGCCACAATGTTAATTTCGTTTTTTTTTATTATACAGGGTGATCAGAAAGTCAGTATACATTTGATAAATTAATAATTCACTGAATAATGTAGGTAGAGAGGTAAAAATTGACACACATGCTTGGAATGACATGGGGTTTTATTTAACAAAAAATAAATAAAAAGTTCAAAAAATGGCCGACAGATGGCGCTTCATATGATAAGAAAATCATTAATTAGCATAACAAATTACGACAAAGCAAAGACGATGTTCTTCAGACCAAATGCTCAACATGTCCACCGTCATTCCTCAACAATAGCTGTAGTCGAGGGACAATGTTGTGCACAGCACTGTACAGCATATCTGAAGTTATGTTGCGAAATTGCCGTAGGATATTGTCTTTTAGCATCCCTATTGATGTCGGTCGATTGCGGTAGACTTGCGACTTCATGTAACCCCAGAGCCAAAAATCACACGGAGTGAGATCTGGGGACCTGGGAGGCCACGTATGAGGAAAATGGCGGCTCAGCACGCGATCATCACCAAACGACGTGTGCAAGAAATCTTTCACACGTCTATGAATATGGGGTGGAGCGCCATCCTGCATAAAAATCGTAGTTTCCATCAGATGTTTATCAATCAGGCTAGGGATGATGTAATTTTGTAACATATCGGCGTACCTCTCACCCGTCACGGAAACAGTTACAAAACCAGAATCACGACTTTCCTGGAAGAAAAAAGGCCCGATAACGGTAGATGTGGTAAATCCACACCACACAGTGACTTTCTCGTCACACGAGTTTGCACGAAAGTTCTGGGATTTTCGGTAGCCCAAATTCTGCAGTTGTGGGTGTTGACAGACCCTCGGAGTGTAAAATGGGCTTCTTCGGTCCATAACACGTTAGACAACCAATCGTCTTCTTCCGCCATTTTTTGAAACGCCCACACCGCACATGCTCTTCGCTGCTCAAAATCGCCGGGTAACAGTTCATGATGCCGCTGGATTTTGAACGGATAGTATCGGAGGGTAAGCCTTAGTGCTGCCCAAACAGTACTGTATGGAATGCCAGTGCGACGTGCAATATCATGAGCACTCACTTCTCCATGCGTAGACGAACCCGCTACAACCTCCATTTCGTCCTGAACAGTCTGCGCAACATTAGCACTTGTGGTTGGTCGGCCACTACGGGGTCCATCGTCTAAACAACCTGTGGCTTCGAACTTCGACATCATTCTCTTCACAGCTGCAATTGTCATAGGACCTTTACCCGTTCGAGTACCCTTCGTATGGCGATAGGATCGTAAAGCTGCAGTAGCAGATTCCCCTTTCTGATAGTAGAGCTTCACTAACAATGCCTTCTCTGGTAACGTCAACATGCTGCGATTGCTGGTGCAACTGATTCTCTGTCTCATTTACAGCGCCTTTTATACACGATTCTCAGGCAGCGTCACTGACGTTTTGCTGTGTAGCGCCATCTGTTGGCCATTTTTTGAACTTTTTATTTATTTTTTGTTAAATAAAACCCCATGTCATTCCAAGCATGTGTGTCAATTTTTACCTCTCTACCTACATTATTCAGTGAATTATTAATTTATCAAATGTATACTGACTTTCTGATCACCCAGTATGTTATGTGAAAGGTAAAATTCAAAATTCATTATTTGTGGATAAAGGATAAGTCACAGGTAATGTGTGACAGATGAATTACAAAAATTCGGTACATACTTCTGAATATAGAAGCATAATCGTTCATTGTCTAAACTTTTGCTGAGCACTGTATGTCTACAGATAGCTTGTTTAACAGAGTTTTGTTCAAATATATTCTTGTTAAGAATATAGTGCACTACCTGATAGAGTGTGCACAGTATGCCAGCTATACAGTGCTGTATGCAGCTGGAACCTAGTTTGAGATATGTTCGGCACGGCATTTGCATATCAATTACAGATTTATTTAAAAAGAAGGATCCTTCTGTGCATGCGCAGCATCCTCTACATGATGTTGCAGGCAGCGCAGATACGGTTTGAGATGTCTATCTAAATTAGAGTTTTGTTTAAAAGGAGAGACTCAGTAGTGCATGCTTTCGACCTGTTATGCGGTGACATAGGCAGCGGGCATCCGGTTCGAAGTTTTTTCTCTTCGAGATTTACGAATAAAAATAACCATCCCCGCTACCAGGCAAAGCTATCTGGTTTAATTATCATAGTTACTAATTATTATAACATTTTTAATTATTATAGTTACTACAAAAATAAAATTAATTATTCTTTGTGATAACTAAAATATAATTAAAAGCGATAAGATCTCACTTTTATCACTTAAAATAGTATTAAGTTAATTATAATAGTACTATTATTATTAGTATAAATAATAGTCAATAATAGTATTAATATTAGTATTAATAATAATTAACATGAATTATTAATAGTGTGAAAATTATTTTATATCAATTAATAAACTTATTCTGATATTAGTTTTATGTTTTCTATTGATATTAGTATTAATGCTAATATCAGAATAGAATAAATTAACTTAATATTAATTAGTAATAAATAGATCAGATGTAATTAAAAAATGCAACTTAATAAGGATATTTTTAAATGATACACACATATAATATTAAATATACAGAAAAATAACTAAATCCCACAAAAACCCGGGTGGGTTGGGTTTTTGCCAACCCTGGTTAAAATAGAGAAGATAATTAAAACCTGTTACTGACAATATATAAAAGTCGATAAAAACATAACCTATAAGCGTAAAATATTCAATTGTACCGCACATTTCGTGGTTTTAAATGTTATTCCTAAGCAGATGAAATATTTTATTTTTTAATCAAACGGAAGACTTGTGTATAGCGTCATTATAAAAGACTGATTGGCAGTAATATTTTAATCTTTACATAGAGGGATCGGACATCTGTCCCTGCCCCTGGGTAAAGGTTAAACACAACTATTCTTTTTAAGCGGATTTTCAAATGAGTAGCTGATTTTAATTATCAATTTCCAAAGCAACCGTCGCTGTCTCGACAGCAGCGGATGAAACCCAGGTAACCGAAAAATGTTCCATTCAAGGCTGAATGTTAACCCGATTATAAAAGAAATATCATCATTCGTGATAATATTCCGTAATTTAGTAATTTTTTTAAAGAAAAGACAACTTACCACGTTTTAAAACTGTGAACGGGGGTTGGCGGACGTAGCTCTCAAGAAGAGTCCTCTAGTATATATATATGAATCTATTGATCATATACAGGGCTGGACAAAAAAAGTTCGGATATTTTTCGTATCATTCATGATACAGTGGACTCTCTCAATCTGAACACTCTCTAATATGAACATCTCAGTATTATAAACACATTCCGACAATCTTGGCGAAACTCCATAGACTAACACAAGATGAACTCTCTGTATTCTGAACACCTTATAATCTGAACATCCCACTATTATGAACGCTACTTTTGGTCCCCATTTCTACTCTAGCTGTCTGTAAACTGAACATGTGTTTGCAATCTGAATTTGAATTCTCATCAACGGAAATTTAGAGAAACTGCACAGAAGATTAAAAAGGTCCAGCAAACTTGATTTAATAATAAACAGACAAAATCACTGCTGCATTTTAAGCATGTACTTGAAGTTGCAATTTGTTTGAATACTTCAGATAAAATCTTCAGTTAAATGTTGGAACACCAATGTCACATTGTTGTCAGCTACTTGTTGTGAGAAAAGCCATTTTATGTTTTGTTTTTTTAATTAGAAAATGTAAAAAATTAATTTTTGATTAGTTGGAGACAGTTATGGTAGTTAAAATATGCCAGTTCTACCTTGCTGATTTCAAATGAAAGTTTTATATGAATTATTGTTAAGCATTATATTTTAAAGATTAATTTTCGAATTTTCGATTGATTTCATCGATTGATCAACTAATTGGAAAGAGATAATTAAAAAAAACTATTTGCTTATAATTTTGTTGCTATTTCATTTCAGCAGATTTCATTTTTTCCCATGATAGGACATTCATTGGGTTGTAGCCATCATATTAGTTTCCTTTTTATAGTATCCTAGTTCATATTAGTTTACTTTTTAAACTTAAAAGGAAGAAAATATAATAAAAATCCTGTAATACAGACCTTATTTAAACAACTACTGGCTCGATCAGGATCACCCTACATACTAGTATTTCTTATGGATTTACAGTCTCCTTCTATAATGAACACCCCCATAATCTGAATACTTTTGGTCGGTCCCATGAGTGTTCAGAATAGAGAGAGGCCACTGTAATTTCAAACATTGTATTCCAAATGTGTTATGTATTTTTTAAATTGGTTATTTAGGTATCTTTCACCTCAATAAATGGCAGAGTTTTGTTATGGTTTTTTTAATGTGCTGAAAGTGTGTCATATAATCTACGTTGGAACCATGGTTTTTTGTTCTTCTTATTTTTTTTATACGAAAAATGTAGACGAACAAAAACCCTTAATATTTCCATTTCAGTTAATCAATTCAATGTTTGAGTATAAAAAATACGTTATTTAAAAGTTATCAACGATTTGAACATTTATTATTGTTTTTATTTTTGTTTAACATTATTTCTCTTAAAACATTCTTATATGTTCTTTTAGACTGGATTTATTTCTGTACGCTTGTTTTATTTATTCTTTCACATTTTATTTATTTTCATGATATCATTTGTTACAATGATCCTGTTTTTGCTAATTTCATTCGAATTTTCCTTGTTAATCTTTTTTTTTCAATCTTTTCTTTACCGTATTTCTCTTTTAAATATTCATCTATCGACAAAGAAGTTTTCAGAATTCCAGTATTTGAAAGCATCTGCAAATTAAACAAAGCAATATCTTGTTTTTCACGTGCGAAAGCGAAATTTTTTTTTTTTTTTTTTTTTTTTTTTTTTTTTGTTCAAAGCAAATATTTAGGGTGAATTTTGTTAGTTTAATTTGTTTTAGCCAAGTGCAATTACGTAAATGCTTTTTCTTTCTTTTTCTTTTTATTATGCAGAAAAAGGTATATGCGTAAAAGTTCTTTATGATTATATTTTTGTAGAAAAATCTCTCCAAGTTTACAAATTTTGTACTTATTAATGTTTAGAAAATCATAAAATATGATGATTAATTCGCAAATTGTGAGAACGACCAATATTTTGTTTAATTTTTTTCAGTTCAATTCTGTTCAGTTCTTCAGTTCAATTTTGTTCAGTATTTGTTTAATTTCTCAACAAATGTAGTACTAAAAGAAATTTCACCCTAAATTTCAATTAAAGTTGTGCGTACTATGCATCAGTCGGGTTCTTTTCTCGGGGCCTAAGCATGAAAACTTTTGTGTTATCAGAACTTGTTTCTAAAATTGAAAGTAAGCAGTCAATAACTTTTAAAAAATTGTTGCAAAGTTGATTTTCTTAATCAACCCCTTCGGGACGGGAGCCTTTTATGAAATTTTTAATGTTTTCTCAACAGTTTTTAAAAGCAAAAATTTATGTCTTATTAAATCAGAAAAATGCTCCGATTAAATAAAGCAAATTTTACAGCAAATTTTTTCTGATAGGGATTAACAAGGATTCTTAAGCCTTTTTGCGGCACATATACGTGTCGCTCGTCGCCAAGGGGTTAAGGGCTTTTTTGTGTTTTTTTTGCCATTGCAAGCAAGTCCTCCCTGAATTTGGGAAAATTTTGTAAAAACGGTCGGAATGACTGGACAGTCTGTTGAAAATTTATAACAGTGAATTAACAATATAATTATATTTACAAGATTAATAAATCAATAACAAATTATGTTTTAATTCTGCAAAATTATATACTTGATTGAGCTCGTCTCCGCGAGCTTCATTTGAATTTCGATTACTAATCATATTATTATTCCTTTCCATCGCTAATTTCATCTTATTTTTCTTTTAAATATTATCTCTTTGACAAAGACGTTTTCAGAATCGTAATTTTTGAATGCTTCTGTAAATAAAAGAGAGATAATTTCATTTCTTATTTCGCTATGAGAAGAAGGTTGTAATCAGTGACGCCAACGTATATGATGCCAAAGTAATGAACCCCTTCGGGACGGGAGCCTTTTACGAAATTTTTAATGTTTTCTCACCAGTTTTTAAAAGCAAAAATTTGTGTCTTATTGAATCGACGAAATGCTATAATTTAATAAAGCATATTTTACAGTAAATTTTTACTGGTGGGGATAAACAAGGATTCTTAAGCCTTTTTGCGGCACGTATGGGTGTCGCTCCTCCCCAAGAGTTAAAAATTATCTTTTTATATAGAGATTGGAATTAATCCTAAATGCTTACTGAATGTGAGGTTTGTGAATTTACGAAAGCTGTTTAAAATAGAAAATTTCTTATTTACATCCAACCTAGTGATGGGCGATTTCGATTTTTTAAATCGATTTAATCGATACTACGGCCAACTCGATTTAATCGATACTTTAAAATTTTTAATCGATTTCTCTGAAAGTAATATAATTTTCATTTTCCTCCAAAAGTCGAAGATAAAATAGACGGATGTGCCAATTCCAAAATTTCAGTGTATTAGTTTCTGAGATAGAAGAATTAAAGAAACCTCAGAACCCCCCCCCCCCTACAAAATAGCGTTTTTTGTTGAGTGATGTACACCAAAAATTGATCAGGATCGATTTTTATTAGGTACCAGCTGAATCTGAATTTTGATGAAAATCTATTAAAGCGCGAGATACAGCTATTGCGAAATCATAAAAAATGCAGCATATCAGCGCCACCTGTAGGTCAATTTACACCAAGATCTAAATAACAGTAATTTATGTCAGAGATTTACTGAATCTCAATTTTGATGAAAATTCGTTCTTGAGATAGCGCTATTGCGTTAATCATGAATAATGCAGTATAGCAGCGCCATCTCTTAAGCGATTTCCACCAAAATGTAATTAGCATCAAATAATATCAAGGACAAATTGAATCTAATTTTTTATGAAAGTCCGTGCATTAGTTCTCGAGATAAAGCTAAAATGGAAACAGGGGCGTGCGAAAAGAGAACTGCGCCCGGTTCAAAGTTCCAATTTAGCCCCCCCCTCCCCTATTAACTTTTTCTTGTGATAGGCTAGAAGTGATGTTAGTAGTAAAAATTTGGCGCCCCCTAAATTTCCGTGCTCAGAACGACCGCTTCCTATCGCCCACACCCCCCTTTCACATGGCGCTGAGTGGAAATTGTGAAAAATTCAGTATAGCAGCGCCATCTGGGAAGCTATATACATCAAAATGCAAAAAACATCAATTCATGTCAAGGATTAACTGGATCTAAAATGTGATGAAAATCCGTTCATTCGTTATTCAGATATAGCTGTTTCGCAAATCACAAAAAATACAGCATAGCAGCGCCACCTGTTAGGCTATATACACCAAAAATTAATTAGATTCAGTTTATATCAAGGTCAAACTAAATATAAAGTTTTGTGGAATTCCGTGCATTTGTTCTTGAGATAGAACGGTCAGAAATTTTTGTCGTATACAGACTCGCAGAGTGACAGACACACACACACACACACACAGACAGGTATTTCTTAAAACCATGAAATCGTGTTAAAGATCTTCTAAAATATATAAATCCATCGAAAACGGGAAGTCAAAATTTTTCACGAATCTAATACTCTCTTCTTGTAAAGTTACAAAAGAAAGTAAAAATGTAAAATCGATTCTACCCGTAAGATCGATCTTTAGATTCGATTTCGATCTTTAGATTCGATGTCGATCTTTAGATACGATGTCGATTTTTAGATTCGATTTCGATCTTTAGATTCGATGTCGATCTTCAGATTCGATGTCGATCTTTAGATTCGATGTCGATCTTTAGATTCGATTTCGATTTTTTTTTCTTTTTCTAGGCTAAATCAGTGTTGAATGCAGGTATTTTTCTGCGAGTCCGGAAGAAGGCATCATGTTTTACAGCTCTGTAAGAGAGGGTGGATCGCAATTTGTGCATTAAAAAGCATAAAATCTCATAACTTCTGGGGGGGGGGGGTAATCCCCTGCGGGCCACACCATTAATTCGATACTAGGTTAAATCGTTATATTTTTGTTTAGAAGTCCAGTTATTTGAAGAATTAGTTTATTATGTTTTATTTTTCACGCTCGTCTCTGCTAATCCCCCCCTTCCGTGTCAGTTTTAACTTACAGGGCCGTTCGAAATATGCATACAGTTTTTAAAATGTCCAATTCTCGGTCTATTTTATTTGAGATCCACAGTTTAAATCCTTGACAAAAGATAAATAAGGGGTCGCCCTTCCGCCCGTTTGGGGTTTATCTGCGCCTACCGGGGGGCATATTTTTTTGTTTCTTCAAATGAAACAAAAAAATTTTTGAGGGGGGGGGGAGGCTTGCACCCTCTCCCAATATGCACCTTAAAATTTTGCTCATTTAATTCTTTATTATTTTTAACTTAAAAGTTTAAGCTACATAGCACCCCTAGAGCTGTGGACCCCCACCCCCCCGTCGATCACTCACCTAATTTTGCTTATTTCTTCACTTCATTTCAATCTTTAAAAGGCTATAACTTTGCTTCTATAGGAGTTACAGTGATGAGAAAAATTCTAGTATAGCTAACTATTTCTCGCCTTTCTTTTTGCTATTCCAGTTTCCCGGTTTCCCCTATAGGACCTTTTTTTTTTGGGGGGGGGGGGGCAGAGGGGTTTTTTCTCATTTCTTGATACAATATGTCTATTGAAAGCTTATGCTTCATACATTACAAATCTAGCATAAGAAATTTTCTCCTATCATTTCATGTCACGTTACGGACCCATAATGTGTTAAAATTTTAATTTTTCAAATTTCTTTGAAAAAAAAAAAAAAAAAAAAAAACATTGATACATATTAGCGAAACTGGGGTTCGAACCCGCAATCGTTTGATTGCACACGTAATCCCTAAGCTTATTGGCCACCGAGTACTCAGCAGCGCTATTATTTCTTTAGATTGTCATCTTTAAATTCGTAATATCTTTTGAATGGAATGTCCAATATGAATAATTCAAAAAGTAATCTACAGATATTATAACAGGCATTAATACAAAATGATTTATTTGGATAAGGATTAAGGTATCGATTGTATGGTCTAATTTTGGTTGGTGTATTTATCGCGTTTTAAAATGTAAGAAAGTAGTTATAGTGAGTTAACTACAATAGCTGGACATATGGTATCGCGCGGTTTTTTTTTTTTTTTTATAGAGATTAATATATTCTTTAATATTATAGAAACCTTTTTTTATTCAGTTAAAAGTATTTCCTGACGATTCAAAATTATATACCCTAACGATTCAAAAAATACACGCGTAATTGTTCAAGGTTTCACTTCTATCGGAACTCTGAGAGCGCCACTATTTTTTTTTTTTTTCATTTCGACCGTCCTACCGCCTTCCCCCTTCCTCACCAATCTTAACTTACAGGTTCGTTCAAATTATGATTGCGATTTTAAAAAAGTCTAATCCTCGTTCTATTTTGTTATAAATCCATATTTTGAAACCTCAACAAAAGATACATTTGGGCCGGGTTCAACCTCCTGTCCGTTTGGGATTTACCTTGCCCCCCCCCCCCCTTGGGTGGGGGTATATTTTTTGTTTTGTTTCTTCCACACCATCTGATGTAACATAGCGTTATAAAGCTTTTATCTCCTCGTTTTTTTCTGTTACTACCCCTCTCTTCACCTAGTTACATAATCTTGGCACTTTTTATAGTTTCAAAGAGTGCATGTTCCCCGCAGGCCACCCCATGAATTCAACACTAAGTTAAACACTATATTTCTGTTTAGGAGCTCAGTTATTTGGGTTATTAGTTAATTATGTTTTTTTTTTTCCAAGTTCGTCCGTTCTAATCCCTCGTCCCCCCCCCCTTCCTTCCTCGCCAATCTTTACTAAATGGGCCGTTCAAAGTATGCATGCAATTTTTAAAATGTCCAATTCTCGTTCTATTTTATTGTAAATCCTCATTTTGAAACTTCGACAAAAGATAGATTTGGACTATGGTCGCCCTTCCGTCAAGAGTGGGGTTTACCTGCCCCCTTGGGAATGGGGCATATTTTTTGTTCTTCCAAATTATCTCGTGTAACACTTGGTTGGCATTAGAAAAAAAAAGTTTTTTGTCTATATTCCTTGTTCCCCATCCTAGTTACACGCTCTTGGCACTTTTTATCCTCGGTTTAATGCCAAGTTACTCAGTGTTGTTATTAGTTGAGTTATGTCTCTCAAATTTGTCAAAGTTTTTGTGTAAGTGACAACCATAAGTGACAATAATTTTAAAATTTATAATTCTTATTATCAGACTCTAAAATCTGCAATTGCTTAATTCTATGCCTCTATGTGATGAGGGGTGGGAGGCGGTAATTACGGTTCTGCTGATTGTCTAAGTTTTGGAATTAGTAATTTGGATCTTCTCTGTGTGAACCTGAATATCGAAATATCGATTCTAGTATCGATTCTAGAACTGAGAAATCGATTCTTATTATGATCGATGTTGTTTTATACGATATCGATTTTAATCGATTCTCAAAATTTCCAGAATCGCCCATCACTAATCCAACCGCTTGCAGAAATCTGTAAAAATAACAATTCTTATTCTTTTAAAATATCATTGCGCGAAAATGGCAGAAAGACACGAGTTTCTGTTTTCCAGTAATTGAATCGGTCATTTCAAAAGCAACATAAGACAAAATTTTTCCGAATATACTTTTTTTTATCGGAAGTGCTTCTTTAAAGGTAGGTCTATGATGTGGATACTAACAACATAAGTCAGTGTATTCCTTCCTCTTCAAATAATATTTTCTAATTTTCGTTCATTCTTTAAACAACATTAGTCAACGATTTAAGTTGTTTTTGCATGCAATCCCAGATGACGTTGCAACCATAAAATTCGATTTTATGAAAAATCTACCACTACCGCACATACCAATACAAAATATTTTTAATTTACGACACTAAGTGTTCATTGTTTTGGTATAAAAGATCTTTTAACAGGTAAATCGATATTTTACATGTTTCAAGAAGATATTAATAAACGGGAGAAAATAAAGTTCGTTCTATGTTATTGCATTATATTTAAAATAATATTGGACCACATACTAAGCATTTATATCTGATTAAGCATTTATACAAGAGTACTATTATTATAGTACTAGTAGTACTATTAAGCATTTATACAAGATACTATTATTCTGATAAAAAAGGCACTATTACAACTGAGGAATTTATTGATGGATCCGTTAAGGATGTATTTCGATTCAAACTGCTTATTTTCCGATTTATTTTTAAATTCATTTTTGCTCTCACATGCATCAAACTGGCAAATTGTCTTATTTAGAAGGTACACAAGGTGCCGTGATTGAAAAAGTAAAAACTAGCCCGGTTGTAAATCATACTCAGCTAGCTATCCTATGAAAAAAGAAAAAAAAAAAAAATCATGCAAAAATATTAAAATTTGAGCAAGATATTTGAAAGGAACGTCCCCATAGACTTAACATTATCATCCGGGTCTTTTTCTGTTACTAGTGTTGCGTCTTAAATGACACTCAAGCAATCATTGTAGACTACTAACAGGATAGCTTAAGAAGTTTCAAAATATCCATAGTCACTTCTATCGTAGACGGTCCTTAAACTATCATTTTGCAGTTTTTTAAGCATAATTTGAAAACTACTTGGAAGAAAAATTTGAAATTTTGGATTTCCATTTTGGATTTCCTGGGATTTTTCGCTCAGAGCGAAAAATCCCAGCCGGCTATCGCCCAGATATCTTAACAGGTAAAGCATTATCCTTGTAAGCTAAGTATCCGGGTTCGATTCCCGGCCTGGGCAATTTTTCGCTCAGCTGGAAATAACCAATTCGTATGATAACTTTACCAATCAGTTTGATTGTGTTAAAAATAATAGCATAAACTTATAGTCCAAGAGCCGACCGCACAAAACCCTAAGTCATCGAGCACAAGAAAAAATCTTTTATATTACGGATGAGTAATCATAGGGGAATTTAATGATCCATGTTTGCCGGAAGTGAAATGGTGCATAAGCGAAAAATTAGTACCACTAGTGGCTCACTCGTAGGTCTATCATTGTGTTTGCCGTACAATCAAAAGTATGAAAACACGGAAAACTGGGTGCAGGGAAACATAATACCAAGTCTACGAGTCAGCCACTAGTGGTATCAATTTCCTAGTGGCACCACTTCGCTTCCGGCAGACATAGATCGTTAGATTCCCCTATGATTACTCATCCATAATATAAAGTATTTTTTCTTGTGCTATATTCTGTATGTCGCTCGATGATTTAGGGTTTGGTGTCGGTCAGCTCTTGGTCTATTAACAGATTAATATTATCAACTCCTTGTAGAACGGTCAAGAAACAAGTCCCCTATGTTAATTTAACTGATACTACTTTTAATGAAGATGAAGGTAATATTTTACAACTGGGCTCAAAATACATGTTTAGAAATAAAATCGACTTGAAATCTATTATCACAGATTCTGAAAGAATTGCACAGGCAGCCCCATCAACCATGAAGTCTGAAGTTAGAAGTTTACTACATAATAATATTAGAAAGTATTTAAAGAAGTCTTACAACCAACGAAATCCCAACTTCAAAATTCTTAAGAAATTAAAATCTAACAAAGACATTATAATCACACAAACAAATAAAACGAATAAGTTGGCTGTTTTGAATACCGAAGACTATATGAGTAAAATGGAAACTAGTATTAATAATATGGAATGTATTGAACTGAAAAAAGATCCAAATAATAAAATTTCTAAGAAAGCTAAGGAACTCATAAATAAAGGAACTTGGCCTCGTGAAATTAAAATTAAATTGCATCATAATAAAACTGCCGTTACTCCAAGATTGATTGGTCGTCTTATGCCCATATTCACCATCAACCTCAACCTAGAAAATCTCGGTCGAATGCTTAAATGAAATTGATAATAACATTTGATTGGACATTGTCAGGGAGACGTCCATTAAGGATTAAAAGTGAATACCGTTTGAGCATTCGACCGAGGTTTTCGGTATAACTCGGGGTTGAAGTATTTGGTGAATACGAGCGTTAATACCATAAGGAAAACACCCCTCTCCGCCCTATTGTAACTAAGCATTCTGCTCCTAGTATATTGAAAAAGCTTTTGTTCAATATTTAAAAACTATTATCCCACCCTCAAAATATCTTATTGACTCAAACTGCTGATTTTATCAAGAGAATTGAAGATATATCTCGATTAACCACAATAGCATTCTTGCCAGTCTAGACGTCGTCTCTCTTTATCCTTCTATAGATATTAATGAAGTTGTCAAATTAATTGAAACAGCTATTTACAATAACCCAAATTTTATCAAGATATGCGCACCACATTAAAATCAGCGATCAACTTGATTACGCAAAATAATATTTTCGTTTTTAACAATAAATATTACAAACAGCAAAATGGTGTTCTTATGGGAACGCCCATTTCAGGATATCTAGCCGAATTAAAACATAGATCCTTAGAAACAATGATTATGGAAAATTTTGAAATCAAACCATCAGTTTGGATTAGATATGTAGATGACATTTTCATAATTTGGAATCTTTAAATAATTTTCGGATAAAACATAGTGAATTGGATTCAAGGATCAAGATTACATTAGAAATTGAGAAAGAGGGTAGCTTGCTTTTTCTTGATATTAAATTAAAAACAATTATGAAAATTAATTGGAGCATACTGTTTACAGAAAATGATGCAGATCTAATAATACTATTCCTATTGATTGTAACTCACCATTTTCTTATAAAATTGCTGCCTATAGATTTTACGTTAAATGTGCCTTCGAAGTCTGTACAGATAAATACCAAGAAGAAGAAATTAATATAATCAAACAGATTGCTTTGGAGAATGGTTTCCCTCCTCAACTTATTAATAGTTAAGTTAACCGAGCAAAACAATCTAGACCGAAGAAAGAATTAACTTTGACTAAATTCAGTTATTGCAAATTTGGTTATATCCCACAACTTTACAAGAAATTGAGATATACTTTGCTAAAATAGTATAATATTAAATTAATAGCTAAACCTCTTACAAAATTAAAATATTTAATTCATAACAAAATTGATCCAATTCCAGATTATGAATTAGTTGTTTATATGATTTCATTCACTACAGAACACCGAAAAAGTTTATTCAAAGGACTATTTTTGTTTTGTTTTTATATTTTCTATTTCTAATCAATTATCTTCTTTTATATTCCTTTGAAAATGGATGCGAGTGCATTCGATAGATCTAAGGTAAATAAAAAATAAATAATATTGTTTTCAACGCCTTTTAAGTATTTATATGCATATTTTATGATTTATATTAATAACAAGGTGTAAATTCCATCAAGACACTGGTATTAAAATAGTGATTTAACTCATTGTAGGTTGCAATTCATAATTTTTTTCGAATATTAATTTCATAAATCATACTTCATATCATAAAATTATAAAAATTGCAAATTCAACATATTTATATATTCAACATATTTACGTTTAGGTATTTTAGTATCATTGCTACATAAAAAATTAGCGCATTAGGAATATAATTTCAGGAGATATTAATTAAAATTTTAAAATGTAATTTAACATTAGAAGCACTAAATGTTCAATATATATATAATTCAAAAACTTATCATTCAAATGACTTGAAATTTGGTGTGTAGGCATAGTTAGAACCGAAGATTTGAAATATCTTGTTAAAAATGGGTATTAATTGTCCTTGAAAAAAAAATTGAAATTTGGGTCTGTTTTCATATGTAGATGGCCCATTAATAAATTTTATATACATCGTTTAAAAGTAGAACTTATTTCCCGTCATTAGATTAATTTTAAACACGATTATTCTATCGGTAAATTAATTATAACAGATGTAAATTTTCCATTTTCAATGGAAAAATCATTAAAAATGGAAAATTTACATCTGTTATAATTAATTTACAGATAGATGGTTGGTTGATTTTTGACGTCCGATTATCTGCGCTAGGGATATAGGACCGGGGGGGAGTGCCCTTCGTGGGGGTCTTTCTAAGGGAACCTAACCCGTATTTACGCAAGGTTCGAAGAAAACCACGAAAACTCCGAACGGTTAGGCCGACAGCCGCGATTGGGTTCGAACCCAGCACCTGCCGTCTACCAGTTGAAAGGTCCGAACCTCTCGGCCACTGGTGGGGCCTAATTTACAGATAGAATAATCGTGCTTAAAATTAATCTAATGTAATTTCGTATGCAGCGATTTTCTGCAGTTTCATATATTGACCTTCGATTTATTCTGTTGAGCTGATCCAGAGTATCAGACCAGATAAAGTGATCGTTGAGGTTAATTGGGTGAAATAGTCCTCTAGTGTTCGTGTCCGGGATGGCTCAGTTGGTAGAGCATTGGCGGTTTCAGCCAATACATCCCTGGTTCGAATCCTGGCCCGGACCCCTTTCCCCCAAAAATGAAAAATGGAAAATTTACATCTGTTATTCCCAATCGTTCGGTACCAGTAACTTTCTCCTACGGTAATTTGTTAAGGAGTTAGTAGGGGGTGTTTACTTTTTTCCCACGTCTGTTTAACTATTTAGATTCACTTTAATCGATTGATTAAAATAATTTAGTCCACATGATTTTTGGAATATGTTGATATATTGGTTCTTTCGTGTAAGATTATAATGTACGGTCAAAATTTTGATATTTTGCGACTCGATATTATCAGAGGTGAGTGTAATAGTATGAATATCGACATAAATGAAGTACAATACATCTGTATCTAAAGAAACTAGCCTTGTTCAAGCAGTCAGTATTAGATTAACGCATTTATCTGTATAGTTATTTTTTTAACAACGTAACTATTTCATCAGCTATATTAACCATCGTTGCAAATCTCAGTAATTACAAATATTCTTCACGTTACCACCATCACCTTTTAAGCGATTAAGACGCATATTTTAGTTCTGTGAATAAAAATAAACCTTGCGCAATTTAAAAATGCAAATGCACGTGTTATAGATAAAGTAGCGTATCATATCATATATATTATAAAGCAGAAGTTCTGAAACTTCCAAACGAGTGTTTTCAAAAACTACCCGATGGATCTTTTTGCAGATTATATCATTCGATAGGAAATGTTTTTGCGGAGGTTTATGATACAAATATACAGGGATAACTCTTATTTTTCGTACTAAATTTCGTATTTTTCGGTTATTTTTGACGGAAGGGTTGCAACAACTAATTTTTTGGCGATAATTATATTTCAAAAAAGCTTTCTCTAATGGAAAATAATATAAACATTTCGAAAAAAAAAAAACCTGTTAATTCATTGATTTAAAATAAATAATGATAAAAAGAAAAAAAATCCGTTTAATGTAAAATAATATTATGAAAGGAAAATATTTATCTTTAACGAAAAAAAAAAGAATATTTATAATACACTGACGGAAAAAAAAATCCCAACACCAAGAAAGACTTGTGTTAGCCAAACGAAATTTTGTAGGCGTGTTTATACATCTGAAAGATGACATTGATTCAAATTTCGGGCTTCGCGCATAAGTGTGGCGCTAGTAGCGCCACTCACAACTTTAAAGTCAGGTTTGCTTTAAACGAGTGCTGTAAAGTTCGTGAGCATTTTTTCTCTTCAGAATTTGGCGAATTGAGTTGAGGTTGATCATGAATGCCTTTAAGAAGACGAAGAAGTTATTATCATCAGCTCCCCGAATTGTAAAGAGGTCGTAAATTAGGGCTACGAGAAAGTGGATTTTCTTTCCGCGATTTTGCAGAAAGACTTGGGCAGAATGTATCCACTGTGCATGATTGTAGGGAACAATGGTCAAGGGATGGTATTGCCTCAAGAAGACCAGGTTCCAGGTGACCACGTGGCACTACTGAGAGGGAAGGCCGTCGTATTCGGCGTACGCCTGTGGCTCATCGTATTGTGCCTGCGACAGAAATTTGAGCCGCAGTTGGTATCACAATGACACAACAAACTGTTAGAAATCGGTTACTTCAAGGACAGCTCGATGCAAAGCATGCATTCCACTGACTCTGAGCCATTGCCGTTTGCGACGCCAATGATGTCAAACCAGAGCTCACTGGAGGATGGAGTGGAGATCTGTTGTGTTTTCTGATGAAAGCATGTTCTGCCTTCGTGCCAGTGATGGCCGTATGCTGGTCAGAAGGAGGCCAGGGGAACGCCTGCAAACAAACTGTCTGCGGCTTAAAAACACTGGATCTACAATCTGGAGTCATGGTCTAAGAAGCAATTTTCTATGACACCAGAAGCACTCTCGGGCTTATCCCAAGCACATTCACTGCAAATTTGTAAGTCAGTCCGGTAATTCAACCTGTAGTGCTGCCATTCAAGAAAAGCATTCAAGGGGCGTTTTTCAACAGGATAACGCGCGGCCTCATGCCGCTACTGTAACGCAACGTGCTCTACAGAGTGTCGACCTGTTACCTTGACCAGCGAGATCACCAGATCTGTCTTCCATTGAGCACGTATGGGCTATCATTGGATGAGAATTCCGGTGTCATCCCCAGCCAGCACTGACCATCACAGTATTGACACAGCAAGTACAACAATCATGGAACTCCATGCGACAAAGTGACATTCGGCACCTGTATGACACAATGCATGCACGTGTGCAAGTAGACATTCAAAATTCTGGATGCTATAGCGACTTTTATTGTAACAGCATTTCACATTTGAAATGCATTTTATTGACCTTAAATTAATCTATGATCTCGAAAATCTAATCAATTAAACATTTTAACTAGACAAATGCACTGTCCAAATTTCATTACTCTGCAATAAGTTTTTCTTGGTGTTGGGATTTTTTTTTTTCCGCCAGTGTATTTAAAAAGTAACTCAATGTGAAAGAAAGTTTTGAAGTGACACAATATTTGGCTATTTATTTCTTTCGAGCCAGATTAAAAGAAAACAACATATCAAAAATTTAATTAGGTAAAACATAAGTATTTTTTTCTTTCTTTTTTTAAAAATATTTTTAAATCTAATTTTCCCGTTTTGTGTTTTACAGAAGAAACTCGCAGAATTGATTTTTTAAAAAAAAGGCTCTAATTGTTATTTGTATGTTGTTTGTTCAATTGAGTGTTTCAATCTACTTTTGTCGCCAATCAATGCAATTCTAAACCAAAAAAAAAAAAAAAAAAAAAAAAAAAAAGACGGAGCGATGTTCGCAAGAACTATTTTCTCAATCTCTCTCTTTTAATGAGTGAGAGCATTTTTAGGAAAACATTTTACATTTAACTTAAATACATATACAGCAGTTAATACCACAAAAATGAATAATATTTAAATTTTAGGATAAATGTTTTTCCACATACATAGATATTGTAACGTAATTTAACTGCAATTTTTAATTTTTTTTTTGGGGGGGGGGCACAGATATCTCATACGCACTACGTTGGTGCGATTTGTCTCTTACGCCAATACCATATATACATGGGGGTAATTAACTGACGCCAAAGTGTCATTATTTTGCTCGATATGGCAACCCGGATGTTATTGTCTATTTATTAATAAATTGTCTATTTACAATTTTTTTCTTTTTTTTTCCAATTATATAAACTATTTTAATCTAGGCACATTTGTCATACATGCGACACATTTGCGCGACTGCAATAAAATGGCGATTTTATGCCTCACTTGGCAACCTGGCTGTTGTTTATTTATTAATAAATTTTTATTTTATTTTATTTTTTATAGGATATAAATAGTTTTGTTTTATAATTATTAACTAAATTTTTTAAAATTTATTATTATTTTCTATTTAAAATAACAGAAAATAATTGTAAACTCTATATGTAACTGCTATTTGAAAACAAAATTTTCTCCGAATCGGCATCAGAAAAAAAAAAAAAAACCTCGCCAATGTGATGCGTATATGTCATGTATACATTTTTTCACTATACTACAGTATTTAAACATGTTGTACAAATAATGATTATTGTTTTTTCCAAACATGTTTGGCACAGATATTATATACACATTGAGGTATCTGACTATCGCCAAAACGGTGTTATTTTGCCTGATATGGTAACCCAGCAATAGTTGTTTCTGTATTAATAAATTGTTTATTTACTTTCAATTTCTTTTTGGAAATTCTATAAATTGTTTTGTGCTATAGTAACTTTTTTTATTTATTAATATTTTCGTTTTAAAATAACGTAAATAATTTGTAAAAATGCACATTTCTTCGCTATTCTAAAACGAGGATTTTGCCGCATTGATATTGGAAGGAAATCTTGAAAATCCGGGTTTGTGCCGGAGTTTTTTTGTGAAATATGATATTTTCAAATGTAAATTGAGTGCTACTTGATTAACACGTCGGCCAGTTTCGCCAAACTATTCAAATTTACGTAAATTCATTTTAAATAACGAAAGAACAATAAACATAAATAAAAAATACAAATTAAAAGTCGAAATAAAAAGCACTTATGACGTAAAAAAAAAAAAAAAAAAAAAAAAAGAAAAAAAAACGTGTATCACGTGTAATATCCATTGCTATCATACTTACGATCATCGATTATTGACATTTATTCCTATAATCTGCTATTAATTTTTTTCTCGACAGAATAATCAAGTAGTACCGTACATTGTACAAACTCCAGTTAATATTACAAAAATAGAGCTAAATAACTAAATTTAGGTGCAAATGCACACATCCATGTTGTAAGAAAGAGGCACAAATGTCATATCTGCACCACGTTGGGGTGATATATTTCTGGCGCCACTTTAACGGAAACTTCGTTTTCAAATGACAGATACATTTCTATTTTCTATTTTACTTTTCTATGAATAGAGCATAACATTTTGTATCATTTTAAAGTGCAAATGAAAGTAAATAAATAGTTCGTTAATAAATTAAAAACAAAGTTGGATTACCATAAGAGGCATAAAATGTTCATTTTATTTGAATCACGCCAACGTAATGCGTATATGACATCTGTATCAAAAAATAAATTTCACACATTCAAAAAACATTCACCTTATTTTTCTAAGGAAAACTTTGTTTAACTTTATTTATTCTACTGCATTCCAAAAACGGAACACTGTAATAGATTTGTCAAGAGCAGATGTACGTTGCGAAATATAATATAATATTGATAGAGGATGCATTAAGGTTTCCACAGATACCCATATTCTCAAGTTGAGAGGTTTAGAGTTCAAAAACTATCAAATGAAAATGAATCACTTGAAAAGTGTTTAAATTCAATGGTCAATCTCTACGATCATAATGCTCGCTATTTTAGAAGTATGGTGAATAGACAATATTTAAATTGCTCTTTTCATAATTGCCTCATTTATCTATTAAACTCTACAATAAATGGTTAACTGAAATATTATTTTCTTAAAAGCCCGAATTTTATCGAATGCATAAGCTGATAGAACAATCTAATATTTTATTATTATTTTAATATATTTTGGATTCAACGGGCCTTGATTCCATTGTTGTTGTTTTTATTTTTGGCTCAGTTTTGTTTTTTCTAGCTCGCTGAGTTTTGCACTGATGAAGAATCTCGACAGTAGATTCGAAACAGCTGTTTGCTAACTTTTAATGCATTTTTGGTGCATTTATAATCGTTGGTTTTCTATCTTTAAATACAGTGTCGTTTTGGATGAGTTTCAGACATGTGAAAGAGCATTCGAGGTGAAGTTGCCTTAAAAAACACAATCATATTCAATACAGTGAAACTCGTTTAAGATACGAATCAAGGGACCGAGAGCATTTCGTATCTTAAGTGGGATCGTATCTTAACAGGATTTCATAGATTCTTGAATGATAATGCATATAAAAACAGTGCACATTGTTATTAATGCAATTTTAGCAATTTATAACTCTTATTTTACCTATTTCTAACAAATTTTAAATGTTCTAGAAAATTTGAGTTTAAGATATTGAAAAAAAAAGGATAATTTTATTTTCTCCAAAATTTGATTCAGTATTTGTTTGTACAGTAAAAAAAAAAATGCTTTTATGTAGTACTTTCTGCCAAATTATACAATAATAATTAAGACAATAAAATGAAAATTTTGTTAATCTTTAGAAAAAAGTAACTAAAATACATTTTATTTAAAGGGGAAGAATAAGAAATTTTCATAATACATTTTTGACAGACAAGCTAAATAATGCAAGCAATAATAATTATTATTCGATACATAGTAAAAATCGTGATGTAGTTTTAGTTTGTTGAGAAAAAGTCGTCTATCTTGGTTTGGTGCAACCTAGGACGAGATTTTATTAGGAAGTTTTCTGCCTTGATGATGTGGTCGAAAAAATCTTCAACGGCGGGACCAGCATCCATCGAAGATACATATAGTCGAAGTAAGCTCAACGAGCTCATTACAGATGCGAATGATGGTATGACTGGTACATCTGTTTCTTCATCCGCGTCGTCTTCTACTTCTTCTAAAGGGCTAGGTTCATCGGAACTTTTGACGTCTGCGATTATATCTGCGATAGACCGAACTTCACTTGTTACAAGTTGATCGTCAATTTCTACAAATAAGTCCCAATCTTTGCATTCTTCTTTATACTGCTCCTCTTCTGTGATGTCAACGTCTTGCAAAGTGCCGTCAATATCGAAGGCTTTAGAGAAACAGTTCTCAATGGTGGTTGATGTTACGTCTTCCCAGGATGCACTCAGGAAATGCATGACGTCCAAGAGATTAATAGGCTTACAGGCTGGGCAGGATAAATCCTTTTTGCGATGGTCTATTTGGTGTAGGTAACGTACAACGACACGTCTTTTGTATTTCAATTTCAGAGCATGAATTATGCCCTGATCCATGGGTTGAACAACTTTAGTCGCATTGTGTGGTAAAAAGACTAGTTCGAGTTTTGTAAAGCTGGGATATCCTTGGGATGGGCAGGGCAGTTGTCGACGAGACACAATACTTTTCTAGACTCCTTTTTCATTCGTTCATCGAATTTGCGGATCCACTTAACGAATATATCTCTTGTCATCCACGCTTTGGCTTGACTTTCATAAACGCAGGGCAGATTTCTAACATTTTTAGAACAGCGAGGATTCCGAGATTTGCCGATGACGAGGGGTTTCAATTTATCTGTTCTACTCATATTTGATCCAACGAGAACAGTGATACGTTCTTTGCTTAGCTTACTACCGGAATATTTTTCACCTTTAAATGCCATTGTTTTATCCGGCATTAATTAGAAAAAAAGACCCTTTTCGTCTACATTGCAAATATCACATATTGAATATTTTTTCAATAGTGGTGAGAGCACATTATTTTTCCAACAATTGACATCATCTATATATTCACAGCTGCCGACTCTCCGCATATCTTTCTATAAACTATGCCGTATCTTTGTCTGAAACGGTATAGCTAACCGTTGGTAGGCGTGAAATCCACTCCAAGACGCGTAGCAATTTCGCAGGCTTTTCCCTTAATGAATGAACCGTTAGTTGGGATATTCGTCTATCGGGTTTGAGTGAACCATTCAAATAAAATTTTCTGCAATTCTTCGAATTTGGCAACTTTAATTTTCTTTCTACCAGAACCTCCAGCTGATACAATGTTTTCCAGTTTCTGTCTGTTTTTTAACAGAGATCGAAGTGTTGACTCGTGTATTCCCACAGATTTGGCAAAAAGGGTCTTGTTCATCACATTCTCGGCGTCATATTTCCTAAGAACATCCAATTTTTCAGTCAACGAAAGTGCTTTTCTCTTTACTTTAAGTTGTTTATCCATTATATATTCCTATCACTATTCAGCGATTAAACAAAAGACTAGAATGTCCTTTTGAGAACTTTACCTGAACTGAGATTTCAAAGGCACACTATAGTGTTGCATCACATCACGTGATTATTACGTAAAGGAAAACATAGTTTCCGAACTACTGCTCGAGCGAGGGGGGAGAAGAAACGAAAAGGGGGAAAGCAGCGAGAAACATTCGAGTGCAATTCAGTTCCTCTTTTTACATATTCTTGGATCTTGGACGAGATAATTTATAGAATTCCAAAGAAAAAACAATCTTTTACCTCCAGTAGGAAAATGTTTGCAAAAAAATTAGCACACAGGTGACGCATATACCTAGAATGTCCAGGCCTGGCAGAGAAAAAGCAAGCGACAAAAAGAAATTCATAAAAAGGGCAACCCGGAGGACGATATGCAGTGATAAAAGTAATATAATAATGAAAAGCAACTAGATAAAAGTTAAATGAAAAAAAAGCATAAAAATAATGGCCGATTTCATCTGCAGCTTTCTCATCCAATCAGAGAAAGGTGTGATGGTAAAAGAAATAAAAGCGGTACTTGTTTTTGTGTTTTGTTGAAAAAGAGGGAGCCAATCAGAATTCAGCCTGTAAAAGCAGCGGAAAAGAATATATTTGTAAAAGAAAAAAAAATAAAAAAAATAGCATTTTATGAAAAATAAATAAGATTTTACATATTCTATTCTAAAGACACGTGATGGACGGATTAATTAAGCACCAATTCGTATATTAAGCGGGTTTTCTGACATCAAGGGACCAATTTTCTTCGTATATTAAACGGGATCGTATTTTATGCGTACGTATATTAAGCGGGTAATTTTACACAGGTTTTATAGGCAGTTTTCAAGTGACCGAAGAAAATTCGTATATTAAGCGGGATCGTATATTAAGCGGGCGTATCTTAAACGAGTTTCGCTGTATTTTGTTTGATTCATGTTTTGTTTTGAAAAATAGACCAGCGCAGCGGGCTTAGCCTGCTAGTATATTTCTAAAACAAAAGCGAAATTCTAACACCATTTTCAGATTTAAATGTCAAATATACTGATTAGACTAGTATAGCGAATTAAACTCTGTTATTCTAAACAGGCAGTTTAGGATATACTGACAGCATATTGTATACAGAAGAATCGAATACAACATAGAATATAATAGATACAGAACATTCTGGCTATATTAATAATTGAACGCATCCCATTTCTACATCTATGTTCAGTAAGCTCAAGAACATCATGATAATACGACAAACTAACTCGTTTTCAACAATTTCTCATAGAGTAAAGGCTTGAAGAGATCTTTAAGGGAGTCTAGGATGCAATTTAAAATAGTTTTTATTTATTGAGTTAAAATTCTGAATTATATTGTGATGATTAGCCATGCCATTTATAAACAAAATTACATGATAAAATTTCTCATAATTTTTTTTAAAATTTTGAATTAAAAATTTATTAAAAAAGTGGAGTAATTTAAAATCACTATAAATCAAAATATTATTTGTAAAATTTCAATTTTTTTTCTACATTTAAATAAAAAAATATCTAAATTTTAATTATGATTAATTTTTTCTTTAAAATATTAATTAAAAAAATTAAAATATTTAAAGTAAAAATTTGAAATAAATGATGTAACTTTTATAAAAAAAAAAATCATACTTTCAAAAGTAAATATTTTTTTCAAATTTGCTGAATCAAAATTAAATTAAAGTAATCAAAAAAGATATGTCTCTTGTTTGGAGCCTTTACCTTTAGCGGTTCTTGAGTTATAATAATTTAAATCCGAGAATTGATGAAGAAACCCATTACGAAGAAAAACGCATTTTCTCAAGTAGTAATTTCTATAAGGACCATTGCTCGAAAGCTAAATTTTAAAATCAAACCAAGACGAAAAACTTAATACTTTCTAATCCAATTGAGATAGAAACATGATTTAAACGTCATTTTAAGAATTAAAAAAAAAAAGAGAGAAATTTTTATTGCGATAAAGTTTTTTTTAGAAAATTTAGATTTTTGTGTCCCGAGCCCCCTTAACAAATAATGATAACCCTTTCGGGTCCGAATTTTTTTTGCGTTTTGTGAACAAAATTACTTTTTCTCTTAATAACGTTAACCGTAGCTATCAAAATACACTTATTGAAGTTTAAAGATTATCTCATTGTCTGAAGTCTTACGAATGTAATTAACTTGAGTACGATTCAATTCATATTTATATGATAATAGGCTAAGGAAGAAAACGCTTTGAAGACATTTGGAAAATAACGTATTACAATCGGATTTGACAGGGTTTTACAACTTTCTAATGTTTTTTTTTTTTTTTTTTTTTTTTTGCGTTTTATTATGCATGATTGGTTTAGAAATGTAACTCATAAACAATATCTTAAATTTAACTATACCTTAAATTTAAATTGTGAAGTATGTGTAAAAAATAAAGGAATCGCCGATGGTGCGAAGAGAATTAAATAATCTTTTATTATTACTATTATTACTAAATGTAAAAACCTAAATGAAGTCATAATAAGAAAGGCATAGACATATACTGTCATTTCTATATAAAGAAAGTAACTGAATAATTGTTAAGACAAAATAATACTCGATGAAAAGACATGTACTATTAATAGTATACAGTAGACCCGAAAGGGTTAAATTATAATTCTGTAACTTAATTTATTCATGTAATATCTTATCTCATTATTGCTTATGTAAAGTTTCCAGTCTTACTATTACCGAAACGCCATGGAAGGTTAAGGTGGTGGTAAAATCACGCACTTTCTATACACTGTAAAAAAAACCGGACGATTTAACGGAAGTATTACTGGTAATCTGGACGCCAGTACAATATACTGTTTTTTTAACGGAAACATTTCCGTAAATTCCCAAAAAAACTTGAAAAAACGGAATATTTTACAGAATTTTTTCCGTTAAAAAACAGTAAATTATTATTATTATTATTATTATTTTACAGTGTATGTTTGTTTCTGAAAGAACACATTGGCCTAAATTTGTTTGATGGTTGAATAAAATGCTATATTATAAATAACATTAACAAAATAATTAGAAGCTCCCTCATTTTCATCATCAGCTTGTAGATCAGGGGTGGGCAATCTTTTCCGGAAGAGTGTCATATGAAGAAAAACACTGTGCCACTTCTAATTTTTCCAACATACTAAAAAAGGTTAAAAAGGCGAAAACATATTATTTACTGGCTGATTATGTCATTTTTTCGCAAATAATAATTTTCCCCCTGTCCTGTAAGACTAAGCAGTGGAGATTTAAAAACATAATATAATAAATAAAACAAAAGTATAAAATTATGTTTTATTGTTGATAAATAATTTAAAACGTTCTGCAGAATTACGTATAAAATACAAATGAATAACTTAAAACATTTAATTCTCTGAGCAATGCGAATCTTATGCACATAGTAGGTAACAACATTAAAAGTCGAAATACCCTAGGTCACAAAAAATTCATTGTCAGTGGCAATGACAACATTAGGCTCTTTAAAAAAAAAAAAAAAAAAAAAAAAAAAAAAATTACAAAGTTTAGTCTACTTTTAATTAAAATCATTGTAGCGTTAAAAGTAATTTTAACGATCAAATGATGATTATTGATCAATACGTTTTGAGAAAAAAAAAAAACATTAGAATTTGAAGATCTGACATAATTTAGGATCATGCAAAATTTAAGTGTTCAGCCAATTTTTTTTAAGAGCCTACATTAGTCATCAGAAAGACCTGGATGATAATGTTAAATCAATGGGGGAATTCTTTTCAAATATCTCGCTCAAATTTTAATATTTTTATATGATTTTTTTATAGGACAGCTGAGGACGATCTACAACCAAGCTAGTATTTACTTTTTCGATTTTAGTTCCAGATAAAAAAAAAAAAAAAATACTTTAATTTTCAGAACTCGTGGGAACCGGTTCTGAAATTGAAATTATCATAATATAAAAAATCCAAAATCAACATCGAAAAAGTAAAAACTAGCTTGGTTGTTGATCATACGCAGCTAATCCTATGCAATAAAAATCATGTAAAAATAATAAAATTTGAGCGGGTTATTTGAAAAGAACGCCCTCATTGACTTAACATTATCATGCGGGTCTTTTTGAGTGATTCGAATGGCGTCTTAAACACTGGCGATTATTTTAAAAAGTGATAAGAAAAGATTACTAATGATTGATTGAAAACTTCGGCAAGATGGCGGAAAGTATGCAAGTGTTAAGGCAATCTGTGGTCGGAGCTACTGGCATTGCATTAATCAATGAATTATTGGGTGTAGTGGGTCTTTTCCCTCATTTCGATTGTAACATGTTGCGTTTACACATGAAACTAACTTTATCATCTATAATTATCAGTTTTCTTTATGTGTTTTTAGGTAAAACATTTTTGTGATTTCAGCCATTACCGATATTATTTTCACGTACCTCTCGCAGGTCCCTCAAGTACATCCAGGGGTATGCATACCTCAGGTTTGGAACCACTGATTTTATGGATTTAATAATAAATTTGTATTTTCATAGAAGTGCATAACGTATTGAAACCCTCTAAATATTTGGCACGTAATATTCTGTTCACTAAGCTCCGAGTTTCACTGCAATATAGGCAATATTTAAGATAATATAACTCTATAGATTTAATGAATTTTCAATCCATCTAAGAATGATTAATACTATCAAGGATTACATTCATATTTGTATTTAATTTTTTTTTTTTAATGTTGAAAGGGATTTTCTTAGCATTTACAACAAAATGCAGGGAAAACAAAATTACAATTTCACCCTTTCGCAAGACCGTCAGAGAATTAAAAGTAAAACAAGACGTTAAAAACAAATTTTTCAATACAGAGAAACAGTTAACAAAAAAAATTGGTTTGTTGAAAAATTATAAAGAAGTCAAAAGTAAGTCACCCCTAGACCCCTAAAGATACTCGTGATATCAAGTGCCCGACCCCTCTCCCCCCCTCCCCCTAAAATAATAACGTTATGTACGTACGGCTCCTTTAAGCTGTAAAAACAGTTTTTTGAAAAAGGTTTTCGATTAAATTTTAATTTAGAGGCATCTTTTAAACATCAAAGAGATAAAAAAGATATGTTTTTTTTTTCGACATATTCTAGAAAATATTTAAAGTGTATCAATCAATTCATAGAATCACGTTTTAAAAATAATTCCAGGGAATAATTCTAGAGACGGTTGAATGACTTATGATTGACTACATTTATTACAGAACAAACTGAAAATTTTCGAAGCAGTGATATTATTTTATTGATTTCTTCTTATATATTTAAAGTTTTCGTTAGTGTAAAAAAGAAAATTCTTTTTTAAGGTATTCTATTCTCAAATATGCTTGTTTTTCACATCGATTGTAATTTTATTTGAACCTTGAAACTGTCGTATCTAAAAGTACTAAATTTAGAAAATTTCAGTTCTTTTAATAATTTTCATTCAATAAGTACACTCAGAGTTTTTCGCTAATTACTTGACTGTAGTTGTCTAATTGATACTTAAAAGACACAATGAACATGAACATTTCTTTCATTTCATTTTTATTTTATTTATTTTTTTTTTTTATGAAAAGTATTTTAATTATTGATGCCTTTTGCATTTGAAAAGTTATATGGTATTTTAATTATTCATTTCCATTTATTGGTTTTATTCAGATTATTCATTTCCAAAGTTAAACAAGAGTAAAATCATGCTTCAAACATAGATTATGAAAGACTTTCCAACACATTCAGAATAATTTTAACAAAACTGCATCATTTAAAAAAATTGAAATGTTGTCTAATTATATCATATGGAAACGCATAACACATCTCAAAACTTTAAGTTATTTCCATCTACAATCGGAAATTTCCTCGGCTTTTTTCAACAGTCCTGTATATGACACATAGGTTTATATTTATTAAACTACATGTATGCCAAAATTTATTTCGCTTCTATATATACTTAATGTTATTCTTAATATATACTTACTGTATATACTTAAGTTGAAAATTCCTCTTCAGCAGATTCCTATAATAAAGGGTTGTGCAAATATAACGTTATCATTTTAGGGAGGGGGAGGGAATTTTCTTTTGATATCGATACCATTTTTGATCCAACCAAACTTTTTTTTCTTTTATTTGTAGCATGGATTTTGGTTCAAAATATTATGTTATCGATTTTTAGTCCGTTAACTATATTTATGGAAATACAATGTTTTTATTAAAATCACTAAATCATTATAAAAGTATTTAATTCTAAAATATGGAATACTCCAACATTAGATACCCCTAGTATTCTTCATATGAGTATTTATGTAGAAAACACTGTTTGAGATACCATGTGTGAAGTACATTTGAAATGAAGCTTGTTTTTACGAATAAATAAAAGAGAAAGAGAAAGAATGGTGTTCATTTGTTTTGTTGATAAGTATTTCTATCACACCACTCTACTCTTTCGTGAAGGGCAAGTGCAGCAAGAGGTTATTACTATTGAATGGATTATGTAAGAAAAACCTATTACAAAATATTTTTAAATAATGACAATTTCTTTTAAATGTTATATGATATAAAGTGATATTTTATTGATTTCTTTTCATTTGAATCAATAGAGTATGAAAAATCACTCCAAACAAAAAATAAATAAAATTTAGACATCGATAACGATATCATAACCGGAAATGAGGGATCGATGGATGATAACGTATGATATCAAAAGGGGGGGGGGGGCATCCACCAAAAACTTGGCATAGATGTTTAACCTTTACGGAGGGACTGTGACAGCATCTGTCCGGGCTTACATGTATTCTCAGGTATACATTGAGCGAGCCCCTGCGTAAAGGTTAAGGGGGGAGTTCGAAAATTACCAAAAAGTTGATAATGTTATACATGCACGGCTCTTAAGGAGACTTGTACGTGAATACTTTTATACAGCTGTGTATATGAGGTATAGAATTTTATACAATGAGTAACATTAAACAAATTAGTTAAATTTAAAAGCGCATTCTGAATTTTAAAGCGAACATTCCAGTAATTACTACTTTAAGACAGTACATAATGTGAACCTATAAGATGCAATTGCCATTGTTTCGTCACATCTAGAATATGTTTCGCATTTATTAACCCTTAATTGCATCTGACACATATATAAAAACACCATAATTCTCATTATGTACCATGAATCTAACCAATAGGATCGCTGTAGCTGATCAAAAACAAAGCGATCAAAGAATGGAATAACACTTATTTTGCCCATGTCAGATGACTGCATTTGACGAAAAAAAAAAAAAAAAAAAATACAATTTGTTCTTCGAAAGAAAAAAAAATCGATCAAGCTATTAAAGTAAAATTTACTTTTATTAATTTTACTGAATACTTAAAAATATTGATGTAAAGAAAGTTACAGAATGTTAAGCAGAAAAAAAATTATTCTATTTAAGCCCATTTAATTGCAAGATACAGCAATACATTACTTAAAAATATTAATTGTGTACTTAGGATACACGCTATAAAATATTAAATTTTAGTTAAAAATTCTAAACTGAATTTTTCTTACTATTTTTCCTATTATTAGACAGATATACAGATTTCAAATAATTTTTTTTTATAAAAATAGTAAAAATCGTGAAGTGAAGGGTTAAATAGATAAATATATATATTTTTTAAGCAGAAAAGGATTGAATATTGTACCTTTAATTAAAAAGTAGCTTGTTTTGTAGAAATTGATTCAGCATCTGTAATGTAAGAAAAAATATATGTATGTAGCATTTATATATACAGTAGTGAACATCTAAACGAAGCCTTGAAGTACCTAATAATGACAATGCATAATATGCATGATACATGTAAGTTCACCTTAAAATATTTATTTAAACGCACGCTAGCAAATTTTGAAAAAAAAAAAAAATATGAAATACATAAAATTGAAACTTATTATTCATCTACAGGGTGAGTCATAAATATCGAAGCAATAGGCTGTCTCCTTAAATATTGTCCCTAGACCCATACTTCGAACTGCAAAAATTCATAAAAAAATAAACTTTTTGATAAGATAAATCGCAACTCCATGGGGGGTCTATATGAAAAATTACGAAAATTAAATTTTTATGCGGCCCCCGTAGGATAAAAATTCCAATTACGAAAACTTTCCTAATCCAGTCCTGAATTAGGCACAAAAAATTGCATCTTCATATCTTCAAAACTCGCAGAGTTATAACTGTTTAAATGATTCATCAGGTTTATGGGATTAGACACAAATCGAAATGCGTGCAATTCGATAAACAATGTTACTTTAACAGTTCTAGGAAACATGCAAAAAATCTATCTTTTAAATTAGAATTTCGATTTTTTTTAATTTGTCATGGTTAGCCATATAATTTGCTAAGAAAATCACATCCTAAAATTTATCATAAAATTTATAAAAATTTCAAATGATTAGTACTAATTTAAATGGGATAATTTAAAATCGTCATAACTTGAAATAATATTTATTGGATTTTAATTTCTTTCCATTTCATTAAAGATGAAAATCTAATTTTAGTTTTATTACAGGGTTTTTTTTAAAATAATTATTTTAAAATTATTAAAAATATTTATTTAAAAATGACATGATTAAAAAAACATGTTTTCAAAAGTAAATATTTTTTCAAATTTGCCGAAACAAAACTAATGCGAAATAATCAAAAATAACTGTTACATGTTTTTGCACTTTTTTTCTTCTACACTTCTAGACTTTTAATGATTTAAAGACGAGAAATAGTGGGGGAAAAGCTTTTCATGCAGAAAAACGAATTTAAAGTTTTAAATAAAGTTTAGCTCCTAATAAAAAGTTTAAAGATTTTTAAAAAATTGAAAGTTTAAAGTAACTCCTTTCTGTACCTCACATTTCCGATCGAGTTTAACTTTTCTCATTTCCATCTCCTTTCTGTACTGCTTAAATGTCCGTCAGTTATTTAAAACAATGTTTTTTCTAAGATGCGGATTAAATCTTTTTTATAAATTTAGCTCTCACAACTTCAGGGCTTTTATCGTTCTGGAGAGGCTATTAAAAAAATCTGTAATCTGGGCCCAGGCGGGGACAGGATCGAGCCGTTACTTTTATCTGAAGTCTCGGCCGGCCGAGCCTAACGTATTTTTATACCGGAGGGGATTGCTTCCTTCTTTCTAAGTCTGCACTGGACGAAATTTTCAATCCCGGTCTCGACACAATCCGTATTAAAATCACTGTCACTGACTGACCTAATACGTACAGTAAAATTTGGCTCAATCAAAGTTTTTACGAAAAACACAGAGATTTTGAAATTGCTTTTATTTTACAAAAAAAAAAAAAAAAAAAAAAAAACTTTCAAATTTTTTTTAAAAAAAAGCATATTCCAAGACAATTTGAATGCAATAAATCTAGGGGGAAAATTGTCTATGACGGAATCCTGTCTTAAACAGAAAATTTGTTGACCCATGTAAAATAAATATCACAATTTTTGAGAAAAAAAAAAATAAACTTCATTTAGACACCTCCTAAGTAGGGCATTTGTCTATAACGTATTTTTTCTTTCTTATGTGATTCCGTCTTAGAAAGTTTTACTGTATAGCATTTTTCGAAGTCTCCAACGCTTCGAACATGGATTAACGATATTAAAATATAAGTGAAACATTTACATATAAATACAGATTGATAAAATAAATATATCACAGCCTTTGGCGATTCTTAAATAATAAAAAGTATAAATATAAAAAACGAAACGCTATAATAAGTATTTTTGTCAGAACTCCTCCATACGAAACGTTTTTTAACCACACCAAAGTAAAAATCTATGTAGAAATTCACGGCTGAGCCGGACTATGATTTAAATTTTTTTCCATGCAGGTGTGGGTTATGATTTTAATATTTTTGTAGACCGGACCGAACTTTTTTCCCTATGGGTCGGTTTGGAACTGGACCTAGATATTTCGACCCATGCAGACTACCAAACACATTTTCAAAACAAGTTTAGCTTTAAATCAATACGCTGCTTTTTTATGGACAAATAAGAGGCACTATCTTAAATCGACATTTAATAGCGGATAATTTGTGGACGATCCTTCACTTGCTTTCAAAAGTAGTCAAAAACTCTCCATTTACAGACATGGTTAAGTGGTTTAAGTCACAAATTTTGGATTTTAATATCTCTGGGGTTTTTAGATATGGAGATGAAATTTTTTTTGTTCAATTTAGGAATGGACAAGGAATAATTTCCTAATTGGGAATTTTGCCCTACGGGGACCGTATAAAAATTTAATTTTCGTATTTTTTTCAAATAGATCCCTCATGGACTTCCAACTTATCTTGTCAAAAATTTTACCTTTTTTGATGAATTTTGCAACTGGAAGTTTGGGTCTAAGGACAATATTTAGGGAGATAATCTATTGTTTCGATATTTATGACTCACCCTGTATACTTAATATACTAATAAATTAAATAATATAATATTCATAACATTGAATACTTTAACATTCATACTTTAAATAATTTAATTTTTGACTATACAAAATATAAGGCGATCTGTACAACTGAAAATTATCAATGATTATTATTGTATATTTTAACACAAGTAGTGAAGCGGTTACCCAATCAATAAACGTCGATTTAGACTAGAATTTTTTTAGAGTATAAGTTCAATAAATACTGCACGAGAATAACCTAAATAAATAAGTTAAACAGTTTTGAATAAAAATTCTCATGTAAATATATTTTTTTTCTTTTTATAAAATTTGAGTTACATTTCGCGCGGTTCTAGTGTTAAGCAAATATTTTGATTCTCAGTTTGTCTTCAACTTATTTTTTCTTCACATATCCCTTGTAAGTCTCAATACTTCCTTTTTACTTATCCATCATACGTAGTATAGGGTAAGTCTTGCAATCGTTTTGAAAATCGAAAAAAAAATTTTTGACTGATTTATACGTTTTAGATAGTGGAGATTCCGAAAAACATATTTTTAGAAAAAAATTTTTGCCGTCCGTCTGTCTGTCTGTAAACGCTCTATCTTCCGAAAAAATTGAGATAGAGACTTGAAAATTTGTATGTAGTTAGTATGTAAGAATGGAACGAAGCCTATTTAATATCAGCAACCTCGATTATCCGGAACTATTTTTTTCGAACTCTCGAAAAATTCGTTCTGATGAAAGGTATATAAAAATTTTCGAATTTTTTTGTTCTAAGGAATGGACGTAAAAGGCAATAAAATAACACACATTTTGCATACAGAACGAAGTCAATCGAATTATTAGTTGTCGAGATATTTGTAATCCTGTTTTCCATATTCTTCGATTTTTCATGACCCTGTATTTCATTCAAATTTCGATTCAGAGATTATATTTTATTTGAAAATGGGACGCTTAATCCAACGCAGTAAACTGTTAGTTTATATTATTATTATTTTTGGAGTTATAAGGATGTTTCTTTTACTCAGTTCGGTATTACTTGAGTAGTTTGGCGTTTTATATAATTTGTCGAAATTGGTACATCAGCAATTCATTAATAGAGCATTACTATGTATATTAACAATATTTAAATTTTGTTTTGGAATTGCAGCGCATTGTATAAATAGTTTTCACATGTTTTATTTCCATATGCCTATCCATGATGGGTAAGTATTACGGTGGCTTCCGTAATACTTACCCATCATTACGGTGGCTTTTTATTAACAGCTTAAAATAAATTAGCTTCAGGAAGAGATAGTTGTGAGTATAATTCTGATTGCACTCCAGACTGTTTTGAATAAAATCAATTTTTGTTGCAATATGTTTTTGCAAAACTGTGTTTACCATTTTAAAGTTTAACTGTTTTTATTTTTTATTTTTTTAAGAATTTTTGTTTCTGTTTTAATATTTTAATTTCATTGCCCACTTCCGAGCGCCCCCCCCCCCCCCTGAAATTCGATTTGTTAGCGAAAATGCTTTTTAGGAACAGATTTAAAAAGAATAAAATAAATTAGCTTCAGGAAGAGATTGTTGTCAGTGCAACAATGTTTTCACCCCTGACTGCTTTTGAATAAGATGCGTTTTTGTTGAATTCTGTTTTTGTAACATCGTTTTTACCATTTTAAAGTTTAATTCTTTTCTTCTTCTTCTTTTTTTATTTTTTTTTTTAAATTTTTGCCTTTATTTTCAGATTTTTATTTTACTTCTCACTTTTTCACCCCTGGACTTCGGTATGTTAGTGAAATTATTTTTTAGAAATAGTTTTAAAAAGAATAAAATAAATTATCTCCAGGAAAAGACGACAGTTGTGAGTGTAATTCTGTTTGCACTTCAGAGTGTTCTTGAATAGAATAAATTTTTGCTAAATTATATATATTTTAACCATTTTAGGGTTTAATTGTTCTTTTTTTTTTTTTTTTTTTAAGATTTTTTGTCTCTGTTTTAATTTGTTCATTTCATTCTCACTTTTTTTTTCTCCTGAATTTTGGTTTGCTTCTGAAATTGTTTTTTAGGAACAGCTTTAAGAAGAAGAAAATAAATTATCTTTAGGAAGAGATAGTTGTGAGCGCAATTATCTTTGCACTCCATACTGTTCTTGATTAGAATGTAGCAGGCTGTAAATATATGTTCATTCTCAGGAAAAAATTGAAAACCCTCACCCACTTAAATACAAATAGAATTTTTGTAGCTATGAATTACGCCAGAAATATTAAATATTTTAGTTGCATTATTTTTTTTTCATTGCCTGCAGGATTACCAGATATTTAAGAAATTGAGATTACATTCTTGTTTTTACACCCTATTATTGTATGCAAAGGTGGAATTTTGCCACCGATATATAACCCACTTTCTCTAATACTAGAATTCCAAAAATTACATGTACAAAACTTTGTTTAAAATGACTTTACAACATTTTAACTGTGATCAGACACCAGCTCATTATACATTCTTTTCTTTTATTTTATTTTATCACACCACCATATGTAAAAAATAAATTTTGTAGTATATTTCTCTTGCAAACGTTTTCAAAATTAAAGTAAAATTTTTTTTGGAAAAAAAAAAAGTGATGCGGGCCGAATAAAGTTCGTGTAAAGTTGCTTTCAGTTTTACAAACTTTTTGAGCAGCAAACTTTTTAGTCGATTTTAACCCCAATTTTTTCCCGTTCAAAGGGAGATAAAAGTTACAAATGTCGTGGCTAAAGTCGGAGGAAATCTTCAGATCAAGAGCGAAAAAACCAGTATTATTAGTACAGCCAATAATATATCGCCTATTCGCATCAATCGCTTATCTTTGATTTTTTGAAATGTTGAAAGTTGGAGAAAAAAGTTGCGGCCAGACTTTTTTCCATTCAAAGGGAAAAAAAGTTTACAAATGTCGTGGCTAAAATCGAGGAAATCTTCAGATCAAGAGGGGAAAACCTACAGACTTCTCATAAATAGACTCCACATTGGCAACCTTTTCTTGCCGCCGGGATGTTTGCCTTCCGTCACGTGACGGAGGGCAGATTTAGCCCAAACCGGTTTTTCTCCCCCCAAAATCTCCTCGGAATCTTTCTCCTCACCTGTGTTTACATTTATTTTACTGAGAGAATGAAATCTGAATGTTGCCAATAAAGGGATCACCTCCAAACAACGGCACTTTTTTGACGATGAAGGCGAAAGATGTTTGATTCAAAGTCTGGCTGAAATAACAATGGAATGTGGTGACTATTTATGCGAGAACTCTGTGGGAAAACCAGTACTATTAGTACAACCATTAATATATCTTCTATTCGCATCAATCGCTTATCTCTGATTGGTTGAAATGTTGAAAGTTGGAGATAATTTGCTGCTATCAGTGATTTTTTTTTTTTTTTTTTTTTTTTTTTTTTTTTTGCAATCGCGGAAAAAAGTTGGGTGATATTGTTGTTTGGTATCACACAGGGTGTTGAGACAATATTTCGCGAAAAGTTGGAGGAAATCAAGTGTTGTCTCAAAAATTACTCAAAAAAAAGTTGGTGAATCTGAAAGTAGCTTTATACATGCTGGTTCTGTTTAAAGTTAGAATAGAATACCGACAATTGTAAATGCACAAATAATGTATGAAAAGGTAGCAACATCTCTTTCGTATCTACTATCGAGATTCTTCATCAGTGCAAAACTCAGAGAGTTAGAAAAAGTAAAACTGCGCCCGATTATAAATGCACAAATAATGTATGCAAAGGTAGCAAACCGGTTCAAAATCTCAGTTTTACTTTTTTTTTAACTCGCTGAGTTTTGCACTGTTGAAGAATCTCGATATTAGATTCGAAACAGATGTTGCTGCCTTTTCATATATTATTTGTGCATTTATAATCGTTGGTTTTCTATCTTTTAACATTTTTGCACAAAGGCTGTATTTGCTATTTTAATGTTGGTTCTGGGTTGATAGTTTGGTCTCTACTTTCAATTTCAAAGCTTTGAATTTACCTCAAAAAATCTGAAAGAAGAATTTTTACGGCAGTAATAAGGGAAAGTTTGTCATAAAATAAAGTAGCAAAAACCATGCTTTGTTTGGATTCGCGAAGCATTATTTATTGAGATAAACATTTGAAAGTAACAACTTTTTATATTATTTTTGCATCTTTGTTAAGCAAAAAGTTATTCTATGTTTTGGCGCATTTTAATTTTAGAAATATAAATTCAGCCAAATAACTAAGAATTTTCTCGTAATTTTCATTTATTAAGACAATTAATTTTAACAATTAATTTTATTTGTTTACAATTCTTTTGTTGCCAATTTACGAAAAAAAAATTCACAATATAATTTATTTAAAATGCCTAAGTATCGTTTGGGTAAATGATTTCACTTAATAAAAATAAACTGTGTATTTGAATTCAAACAAAAATAATGTAAATAATCCTATTAAGCTCTATTTATAAGTTAATATTAGTTTTTTTGCAACAATAAATTGCTTCAATTGGTTGATTTTCAGAAAGCAAACAAATCTATTGGTTTTAGTTGGATGTCTATGAGAATTTGGTAAAATATTAAACATATCACAAAGTTGACGACAATTTTGGCGGCTAATGTTAGTTGCCAAATTTGGCAGCTAGCAGTTCGCGGCAAACTTTACGACATTTGATGACGGAATTGATAATTTATTTATGTAGTTAATCATGATTCTATCTATAATTACTAACTCTATCGTTTATTTTTTCTTCTGAAAGTATGCGTGCTTCAATTTTTATTTGCGAAAATTCGTCCGTGATAGAAAAAACGTGTAAAATAAATTAATTAAAATAATAAATTTTTTAAGATAATTCTATGAAAAATGATATTGTGTAAATCTACAGATAATGATTTATTTTTATGTTTAATTTCAACTCAAAATACTGTATAGTTTTTTTTTTTTTTTTTTTGTAAAGTGTTCGACAAAATATAATTTGTGTAGCCAAGTAGAGGATTTGCTACAGTATAGAGTTCCTGGTGTGAATGTAAAATTTCAGAATTAAAAAAGAGGCCAAATCTGGCAAACTTGTGCTGGTTCCTAGGTCAAGTGGGAAATAAAATAGGACCGATAAAGATTAATAATTTTACAATTCAATTACATTCGTTTCAATGCATTTTTTATGAAGATCATTACACGTGATAAATCGCCCCATATTCTCCATAACTTTAACAAATGTATGGGAGATGGGAAAATAATGGATTTAATTAAGTGCCAGTAAATGCTCGCCAAAAAATGTCAAATCACTAGCAAACTGTAACAATGAAACATTTTAAAGATAAAAAATAGAAAATAAAGAAAAAATGAAGAGCATAATATTTTTTAATAGCTTTTATCAATTAATATTTTAAATATTAATTAAGTTAAAATTACACAATAAGAAATTAATTTAGAAATCCTAGAGAGATAGCCTAAATATGTTTTTTTTTTTTTCGTTGAAAAGCTGTAGAGAAAAATATACTTATTTTAAAATAAATTCCCTTACTTGCATATTTTATTAAACGTAAAAGTTGAAGTGATTTTTTTCATTTTCGTATTTGGTATTCATGTAGAATAATTGTAATGGACATTTGAGGGAAAAAACATACATTGCAGCCAAAAAGTTTCAGTCCCGGTTTCAATCTGTCTCATCTGTCTGCAATTGCTGCATCGTACTTTTCATCACAAGCGATAAATACTAGTAGGCCATTTTACGTAAATGAAATATTCGCAACTTTAATATTTGGATTTTTTACTATTTTTTTTAAATATGTCCTTTTGAAATGGATACCTTATATTATTTTTAAAACAACAACAATAAAGTCTTTCTATAACCTTATACAATTTCAGATTTGCCTGATTTCTTAAGCTGAATAGCTGTGTCGTAAAATTGCACTGGTAAAATCTTTCACAAAAATTCACTGTAAAATTAAATCACAACTGAGAATCTTTAGTTGACTAAACCTTAAAATGCACTTATAACTAATGAATGGAATTAAGATATTTAGGATTGCTAATAGTCATAATAGGATTGTTTAAAGTGAGAAACTTAGTAACATAAATTAATATACTTTATAAATTAGACTGTCAAAATGCAAAGCCTTTTAAACAGCAAAAGGCTCTTTTTAGGTGCGTTCATAATTAAATAAATACGTAGCACGTACAATCATTGTTCAGTCTGTCCGTCTGTCCATCCGTCCTTCAGTCCGTCTGTCCGTCTGTCCGCATATAACAACACAAAATCTATCAAACCGAATCGTTTGAAATTAAAAATATATAAACATTACATAATTTTGTTGAGTGATTTCAAATTTTATCAAAATCAGATGTATAGTTCAGTTATAGGGACAATCAAAAGTACTCCGTTCCACTACCGCCAATGGGAAAAAAATAGTTTCAAGGGCATTTTAAAGATGTTACATTATATCGAACATAATAAAAATGATATGCATCTATGAAGTACATTCTAAAATATGCATTCTGTACAATCTGTGCTGCGAATAATAGCTTTTATTAATTTACAGGACCACAAAAAAGTATTACATTATGTAATGTTATAAGAGGAAACGTTGTTTGGAGCGCATTTTAATTATATTAAACTGTTTCACTTTTTTTTAAATTGATATACGTTGCTGAGGTTTACTAAAGGTTTCTTCCTGTATAATAGAAAGTAGGTAGTATGTACAGGGACACACAAAAGACTTCGGATACTTGTATAGTTTCCGAAGTACTGTATATTATTATACCAAGATGTAAATATTTTTAAAACTTCCTTATAGTACGAACGCACCCCATTTGCAACGTTTGACGTGGAGTTTCTGAAAATGTATCCTTTTGAAATAGATACCTTACATTATTTATAACCTTTTACAATTTCAAATTTACCTGACCCCTAAAGCTGAATAGCTATGTCGTAAAATTGCACTGATAAAATCTTTCACAAAAATTCACTGTAAAATTATTTGATGGAAATTACAACTGAGAATCTTTAGCTGAGTAAACCATAAAATACACTTATAACTAATGAATGGAATTAAGATATTTATGATTGCTAATAGGCATAGTTAGGAATGTTCAAAGTGTGAAACTTAGTAACACAGTTAATATATATTTTATAGATTAGATTGTCAAAATGTAGAGCCCTTTAAAAGCAAAATTCTCTTTTTAGCATTTTCCATCTAAGTTGAAAAGTGCTCATGCATTCAGTTTGTCTGACCGTTTGTCTACGGTATAACTCCCGTAAATATACTCGGGTTTCCATGCAACTCATAAGGCTTATTTAGGGTCATCACAGCATGTTTAGTATTGTGTATGAAGTATTTACGATTGATGGTTCATTTACAGAGACACTCAAAATAATTCGATTACATTATGGCGTATGAAGAAAAATCATCTGGAGAGTATTTTAATGACATTACGCTATTTCAAATGTATTGAAACTGATATAAATCACTGAATTACACTACGATCACGTTAAAACAGACCATTCATAGCATTTTATTTTTATTAGGGACACACAAAAGAAATAGGTTGTAATAATACCTGGAGAGTACGTTTTAAATTTCGGTATGTACTTTTAAGTTTAATTTTTTGCATATTACACTCTATATACAAAATCTATACCTCGTATACAGCGATGCACAAAGGTATTCTCATACCATTCTCCTTATTAAAGAAAATTGCTGAAGGAAAACTTTCTGAAATATATGTATCTCTTAAACAAACTAAATTTTAGAATGCAAGTTGCTAATAGATACATATCTGTATGTCATACACAGGACTGCTAAAAAATTCGGATCATTTTTCGATTGTAGATGGGAACTGCTGAAATTCGGTTTTGAAATAAGTTACATATTTCCATATTGTGGAACGAGACGTAGCATTTTAATTTTTTTTTAAACGGTGCAGTATGTTACATTATTCTAAATGTGTTGAAAAATGCTTCATAATCTATGCTTGAGCATGATTTTTTCTTTCTTGTTCAAATTATCATATAACGGAAATATGTACTATAAGCACATAGCACAGGATTTTTTTTTCACACACACACACATATTGACAGATATAAAATAAAATCTGGAAAGTTAAGAGCTAAAAATTAAGCTCATTGAATTAAGCTCATTCACAAAAATATGTTACCAATAATTTCAAACGTTAAATTTAAATGCAGGTTTTCACTGATTTTTTTTCAGTGAAATAAATACAGCAGTATTTTGTGTATGGCGCTTTATAGCGTAATGCGTGCACCCTGCTTTTTAATATCTCATTTGAAGGAAAAACATCTGAGAAAAATTCAGAGAAAAAAAATTCCAAAAGATTTAATTCTACTTAAATGTAGCAGTTAATATTGAAATTGCACGGCACTGATAATAAATGGTTCATAAACTTAAATAAAAAATTGTTACCCAATTAGTTTATTCAGCAACAAGTGTTCAGCAATAGAGCTAGTCAAATCTCAAATAGTCACGTATCAAACGCATCTCAGTTTTTAAAGCAAATTTTGATTAAAAAAAAAATAATAAAGCTTAGCATACAAAATAATAATGATAATAATAATAATATGGTTTCATAAGAATTTTCCATTTTTAATTGACTAATAATAATGATGATAATTATAATGATGATGATGATGAGGAGGAAGAAACTAATGTTAATGATGATGGTAAAAACAGTAATGATAATAACAACAAAAACAACAGCAACAATAAATATGACATCAAAACTCAATTCAGTATTATTCTCATTTATCTGAAAAAAAAAGTACTGATTTATGTTTAACTAATAGTTTCCTTAATAATCACAAAAATATTGTATTTTTATAGGTATGAAATAATTTTGATATATTAACTTACTACAAAACATGATATTATTAATATTAATATTAATATTAATAGAAGTGATTCATATTAATAATAACAAAAATATCAAAACTCAATTCAGTACTAGTTTCATTTATCGGAAAATAAAGTACTGATTTGTGTTTACATAATAGTTTTCTTGATAATTACAAAAATTGCCGTTTTATTATGATAAATCCTTGTGACATATTAATCGACTAGAAAATTAATAGTTTTGTAGGTAATTACAAAAATCGTTGCCTTATTATAAGTAAATATTTGTGACATCCTAACCGACTATGATAACAGCAATTGTGTAAAAAACCATTCCGGCCTCTTAAAGCACAGATTTTATTGTTATAAAAATTAAAGCTCTGAGTTATGTTGTAATTAATTGTCTAATGCTCTATAGTCGTAAATATTTGTGTTTTCTTAGAATTAATCTTTTAAGATATTTACATTTTAGAGATTATAATAATAATAGTTTATAAATAATAGTAACAATAACTTTGGTTACAAACAACTGACAATTCTGATTAATTGTCAAAATTTAGGTCTTGTAATAAAGTATTTTCTGTTTTATCATTATAAATATTTTTCTGGTTTTTCTTATTCATCGGTTGAAACTAAGAGTTATTGTAAATTTAATTTCCGATGATAAAGATACAAACATTATACAAACATCATTACTGTAAAATAATTAATTAAACAATTATTCTGTAACCTCTAATAATCGTTATGCTTTTTAAAACTATAAAAAATTAATGGTTCATGGTAAAAGTAAAAATTTTCTCGTATCATAATAAACATTTTAAAGATCTTTCATATTTATTGGGTAAGATTAAACAAACAATTGCTGTAAAAGCATTGTTCGCTGCTAAAGTAAGAGTCTAATTTTATTGTTTTTAAAATAATAATAATAATTACATTATTAACAACAAACAACTGATATTTCTGATTAATTGTCAGAATTTCGGTGTTGTAATAAAAATATTTTCTGCTTTAACATTATAAATACTTCTAGGATATTTCTTATTCATCGGTAAAAACTTGAAATTGCTATATACCGTATTTACTCGTGTATAACGTGCATTTTTTTTTCTTCAAAAAATTAGGGCAAAACTCATAGGTGCGCGTTATACACGGAATATTTTTTTTTACTTCCGGATGTAATCACACAATATACATATGAATCATGAAATGTATTCAAAAAAGACATTAAAACTCGGAAAATCTTATTTAATTGAAGTATTACTGCATGTCTATTTGCACTTTTTTACATAATAGAGCTAGTAACATTATTTAAACGCGAATTAGCAATTTTCACTGCCCTAACTCACTCCTACCTCCCGTCATACACTCCATACCCGAAGTTTTAAAATATATTTTCGTCTTGTTTTTTGGCCTGACGTAATGTTTGTTTCGACTTTCTTTACTGAAATTCATTTGGTCATTTATTCATTTGCATATGAAATTTACGGTGCGCGTTATATACGAGATTTTAAAAAATCACCATTTTTTCTTACAAAGCACGGTGTGCGCGTTATACATGCGTGCGTGGTATACACGACTAAATACGGTACTAATTTTCAAAGACAAAGATACAAACATCCTTATTTTAAAATATTTAATCAAACAATTACGTCGTAATTTCCAATAATCGTTATATTTTTAAAAACTATAAATAATTAATGGTCCATGGTAATTGTAAAGGCTTTCCTTTTATCATAATAAACGATTTTAAAGATCTTTCATATTTATTGAACAAGATTAAAAAAATAATTGTAAAAGCAATTTTCTCTTCTAAAGAAAACTTCTAACTTTCTAACCAACACAGCTCATAATTCTGATCAATTATCACAATTTCGGTTTTGTAATAAAAAATATTTTCTGCTTTATCATTATAAATATGCTATGTATTTTTCTTATTTATCAGTTAAATCTAAGAATTGTTGTAAATTCAATTTCCAATGACAAAGATACAAACATATACAAACACCATTACTGCAAAACAAGTAATTAAACAATTACCTCGTAATTTCCAATAATCATTATATTTTCCCAAACTACAAATAATTAATGATCAATGGTAATTGTTTTTTCTTTCTATAATAAACATGTTAAAGATCTTTCATATTTACAGGGCAAGAATAAAAGCCTAATTGTAAAAGCAATTTTCGTTGCTAAAAAAAAAGACACAAATTTTATCTTTATTAAGAGGGAAAAAAATAAAATCTTACCTCGGTTACAAACAAGTAATAATTCTGATTAATCGCCAAAATTTCAGTCTTGTGTATTAAAATTCACGCGCAAATACATAAAAACTTAAAGTTACGGTAAATTACATTCGTCAGTATATTTTATTTTGCTTATTTTTTTAAGGAAATTTTCTAAAAATGAAACAATTTTAATATGTAGAAGGAATTTATCTCTTATTTTACTAAAAAAGCTCTGTATTCAAATTAATTTTAATGAAGATCTTAGCATAAAAGGATTTGTATTTGACTCACCTTTAATTCTATTTTGTTTCCAAAGCTTAACGATTCACTGAAATAAAATCGCAGATACCTCGTTTAAACTAATAAAAGCAACAATTAATTCTTTAACTTCCGATACTTTTGGAGAATTCCCTGGATACCTGCTGAAGAATTCATTTAAACTGGCATTTCCACCAAGTTTTGGAACCTCCTTTGTTGTGTGACGTCACAATCAGCACAGCCAATGGTTGATCGGACAAAGCAATTAACGCGCGCTGGCGCGGCTAATAAACGCGCATTCTAAGGAAATGAACTAAATGAAAACTCGGAAATAAAACGTATAAACTGGTGAAAGCAAAAAAAAAAAAAAAAAAAAAAAAAAAAAAATTGAATTGAAAATCTGCGATGACAGTATTGTTATTATATTTGTGTGATGGAAGGCGAATTTGTTTTGACAGTAAGAGTTATGACATGTTTGGAGTTCCAAGAAAATTTATGAAAAAATATTTAAAGAAGGTTAATTAGGAAATTACGCCAAGATATTCGTGTAGAAAAACAACGAATTTTTCGCTTATGACAATCAAAGGCAGAGTGTAGGGCAGGGCCGGCGATTTTTTTCCATGAATATGTGCCAAAAATCTAAAAGAAAAAAAATGTTTACAACCTTTAAAGATTCCAAGAACTTTCTACCTAGAAATATAACTTAATTAAGAATTAAATTTTACAGAATTTTTATAAGTGTTTCTTACTTGTCCAAAATTTGATTAATAAATTATATAGTATGATGTCTTTAATCAGCATAGATAGTCACATTGAAATCAGTAACTATAATTAAAAAAAAAGACCCTTTTCAGGAGCTTTTGTAATTATGTAAATGTGTAGCACCTATAGTCGTCGTTCAGTCCGTCCATCCTTCCGTCTGTCCGCCTGTCTGTCCGTCCACATATAACAGAGCAAAAATTACCCAATCGAATCGTTTAAAATTTAAAATATATAATTTTCCATAATTTTCTCGAGTCATTTCAAATTTTATGAACATCGGATGTATGATATATTTGAAAATATGCTGTTCAAATACAGGAATAATTAAAAGTATTCTATTCCATTACGGCCAATAGGAAAAAATAGTTTTAAATGCATTTTAATGGTGTTATACTCTTCCGAACATAATGAAATTGATATGCAATCTATGAAGTATGTACAACAATATACATTCTGTGCAAAGTGTTGTGCAATACATATTTGCTTTTATTTACAGGACCATACAAAAAGTATTTTATAATGGTGTAAATGCAAAAACATTATTTGGGGTGCATTTTAATTGTATGAAACTATTTAAAATTTTATGAAATTGATATAGGTTAATGAAGTTTACTGCAAGTTTTTTCCTGCATAATAGAAAGCAGATAGTATTTATAGGGACACACAAAAAATTTCGGCTACTGTACTGTATCTGAAGTACTGTATACTATACTGGTATTAATACACCAATATCTGAATATTTTAAAAATTTCGGTAAAGTACGAATTCTCCTCATTTGCTACGCTTGGCGTACAATGTTCGATTTGTTTTTGTACATTCTAGCCGAATATGACTTCATTATGCATTTTTACTTTATTTTATCGTTACAAAGAGAAAGTAATGGATATGTAAAATTTTTCGAATTCCGATTTTCGTTGGTTTAACACGTTTTAGAGGTCAGAAATCTCCCAAAAGATATTTTACAAAATGTCTGTCTGTGAGTCTGTGACACAAATTTTGTGGGCAGTGTATCTCAAAAACTAATGAACGGAATTTAATAAAACTTTAGATTCTATTATTCCCTGATATAAATTAAGTGCTGTTCAGTTTTGATGTAAACTCTTCAATAGGTGGTTCTGCTATGCTGCGTTTTTCACGATTTCTGCAATAGCTATATTTCAAGAACTAATGCATAAATTTTCTTCAAACTTCAGTCTCAGTTAGTTCGTAATATAAATTGGTTCTGATTAATTTCTAGTATCAGTTGAGAAACAAGTGGCGCTGTAATGCTGAATTTTTACTATTTCCGCAATAGCTTTATCTCAAAAAGTAATGCATGGATTTTTACCAAATGTTAGTCATGTTAGATTCAGTTAAGAATTGACGTAAAGTTGTTGCTGATTAGATTTTGGTGGAAATTACCTAACCGGTGGCGCTGCTATTCTGTATTTTTAAGGACGTATTAACATGATTGGGATTACCTCATCCGAGTAAGAAGTAGTCCGAGTTAGAAGTAGTCCTATTGGACATGTTATTATTTAAACTGTTATGGAAAACTAAATTAAAAACTGAAGTCCTTAAAATTTTACCTACAAGTAAAATGATTGTACAAGCATATGAATCGAATATTTTAAAAGAATATGACGGTTTATAATGTCCAAACTGAAGCTTATAATGCAATAAATTCGTACAAAAAAATTCCTTTTATCGCCAATTAACTCCTTTTTGATTATGCATGTATTTTAAGCAACATTTTACTTTATAAAATTAAAAATTAAAAAAAAAATCACTTTGCCTTATAAATTGATTTACTATCTACAATCAGTTTACGTGCCAAAGAAACTTTCTTGCTTGCCAAATCGCGCACGCTTCCCGTTAGCTACATAACAATCCAGAAAGACTACAGACCCTTGGGGCGATAAAACGCAGAGAGCCAAGAGGGCTAAAACTTCACTTCTTTCTATACCCTTTTTCCAGTAACCCATTTGTTTACAGGGGGAAGTGGAGTTTCAATTCATGTGCGTGGAAGAGGGATGAAAGAAGAAACACGATTAACTTTCGGAGGGTGGGGGGGGGGGGGGGATGGATGTAGTAAAACAATTGAGTTCTGCGTCTAACATATGATTACTATCTTAATTGGAAATCACAACTCTTGTGAAAAATGTTATTAAAATGTTATTTACAAGGTTTATGAAAATCTTCTGCATTAGCGCTTCCCAAATCCCAACTTTTTTTTTTTCTGCTACCCTTTTATTTGGGTTTTTATTTCGAAATAACCCCATTTCTCATAAATACCACCCCCCCCCCCCCTTTTCCAATCAACTAGATAACGTAAGAATGCTTTTGTTTATAAGCAATCTTCTTATTTCAATCATGTAATAAGTTGATACAAATTACATTGTCATTTCTATTATTTTAGTGACTTTACTAACCCTTTTTGTGATTTCCGTCATTAATACTATTTTAGCATACCCCAGCTTGTGATCCGCTGGTCTGCACTAAGAGCTGTCAGTTATTGTTTGTTATAGTATCTGTTTGTTATTGTTTTTTAATTGCATGTTCTGTGTACAAAACTTGTTTATATCGTACATTATAGCTAATATATGTTGCATTAAAAAATGATGGTTATTTAATAAAATGTATGCTGATTTATCCCATTAGTGCCTAGCGTCCCATTTTTGGGACGGTTATAAAAATGGCAAGTAAACGCTTTTCACACCCTTAAAAAGGAAGATGAATACTTTTTTTCGCGAAACAAATTCCTCGATAAGTTAAGATAAAAGTTGCTCGTATTTAAAAAAATGGTGGGAAATGCAAAATCTAAATTTTAACGAAGATAATAATTCAGGCCTTAATAAGTTGAATAGAAAAACATATTTTTTCGTTTATTAAGTAAAATGAAAATGAAAAAAAAAAAATAGCCGCATTATATATTTTAAAACGGCGATTTTTCAAATTTATTTTTTACATGTTGTCACTATTATTCTTAACTTCATTTATCAACTAGATGACACATAACACAAGCAACATTTAAATTATTGTTAAAAGCATCAACTGCTAAATATTCAAAGCTCTTTTTAGCACTTTCCAACAAAGTTGAAAAGTGCTTATGCATTCGGTTTGTCTGGCCGTCTGTCCGTCTGTCCGTCTGTCCGTCTGTCCGCGCTCTAACTCCCGTAAATATACTCGGATTGCTATGAAATTTTTATACGTTATTGAGGTTTACCCTAGCACGAACCCTATTGAAAATGAAGTATCTACCATGATTAGTTTATCTACAGAGAGAATCAAAAGTGTCCCATTACATTACGGCCTATGGGGAAAAATCGCTAATATACTCGGATTGCCATGAAATTTTAGGACATTATTAACGTTTACCCTAGCACAAGTCCTATTGAAAATGAAGTTTCTACCATGATTAGTTTATCTACAGGGCGAATCAAAAGTTTCCCATTACATTACGGCCTATGGGAAAAAATCGATAATATACTGGGATTGCCATGAAATTTTAGGACGTTATTGACGTTTACCCTAGCACAAGTTCTATTGAAAATGAAATTTCTACCATGATTAGTTTATCTACAGAGAGAATCAAAAGTTTTCCATTACATTACGGTCTATGGGGAAAAATCATTAATATACTCGGATTGCCATGAAATTTTAGGACGTTATTGACGTTTACCCTAGCACGAACCCTATTGAAAATGAAGTTTCTATTATGATTATTTTATCTACAGGGCGAATCAAAAGTTTTCCATTACATTACGGCCCATGGGGAAAAATCGTTAATATACTCGGATTGCCATGAAATTTTAGGACGTTATTGACGTTTACCCTAGCACGAACCCTATTGAAAATGAAGTTTCTATTATGATTAGTTTATCTACAGGGCGACTCAAGTGTTTCCTATTACATTACGACCTATGGGGAAAAATCGTTTCAAAGGAATTTTAAAGATGTTATACCCTGTCAAGCGTATTAAAATATGCATTCTATAAAATATAAGGTGAAAATGTAGCTATTATTCATTTACAGGGCCACACAAAAGAATTCCATTAGATAATGTAAAAGGGGGAATTTTGTGTGACATATTTTAAATATATTGAGCTTTTTCATGTATAATAAAATTGATATATGTCACTGAAGCTTAATATAAATTATACGCTACTGTCTTGCATAATATGAAGTACATAGCATTTACAGGGCCATACAAAATATTTCAAATAGTATATTCTTTCCGAAGTACCGTACATGTGTCCAATGATGGCTGATGAAGGGATGAAATGCATTTTAATTATGATATTCGCGTTTGTATTTCGCTAAATATATGCACATTATATGGTGTGTATAAATGTTATAGTTGATATATAAGGCTATCCAAAAGAGCTCACGAACGTTACTGAATATGAGCGTAAATTATTTAAACGTGGTTCTTAAATAAGCTATGCATTTTTACTCTGAGCTGCATTCAGTGTACTGAGAAATGTTTGCAGAATATAGATAAAGGGATATACAGGGCCACGCAAAGAATTCTTTATATGGACGCCTATGAATGATAATTTATGAGAATGTGATTTCAGTTGTTTTAAAAGTGTTTTAGTTTACAATAAATTTTAGCCTAATGCTGACGTGTAATCAACGTAGAATGTAAACTACAGGGCTGAACAAAAGTATTCAAGTATGTTTCCATCTAATAGTATGAATTGCTGAAAAAGAAATTTCAAACTACTAGGTATTTTCTTGCTGAGCTAATTTTTCCTATTATATGAACTGACATATGAAATACAGGGCTGTTCTAATGTACTGGAATACATATTTGGGTATATTTGGCTATACACTATTATTTCCCTAAATAACAAAGTTTTGTTAAAGAATTCATTAAGTGTTGGAAAGTGCTTCATAATCTATGCTTAATGCATGATTTTTCTTACTTGTTTTAAATTTTGTAATCAGTGAGACATTTGTTTTTATTTGCTTTTATTTATTGCCTCATACGTGAAACGAGTTTAAAAAAGAATATGTGGTTAACCATTAGAACTATTGCATTTTAAAAAATCATATTTTAATAAAATGAGTTCTATTATCATAAAAATTAAATACAGTGAAACCTCCCTGAACGACCATTTTTTCATGGAACAAAATTTATTCCCATAGGCTCAATACTAATTTTACCTTCATTCAGTCATCATCCCAGTTGAACTCCCTCCATGAGCGACTCATTTCTTTAAAAAAACTAAAACAAATTATGTTTTTTTTTTTTTTTTTTTTTCTTTCTTTTTTCTCCTGGCCGCTTGAAGAAGGTTTTATTAGAAAAAGAATTATGTAGAGCACATTATTCACCAAACTTCTAAACTAAGTTTAATTTTTTTTTTATTATTATTCAGGTGACTTTTATGTGTATAACCCTTAACTGCTATGACAAAAATTGTCGCATAACTACTGTGAGCGGTCTGTCAATGTTAAATTAACTCTCAGAATACTACTTTTGTATTAAACTTTATAAACAGGACTATTATAAATAAAATTCAGCTGTTCAAAAGTTTCTAGAGATAGTAAAAGGGCTCCAAACGAAACAAAATTTGACCAATCTCGATAGTTAAACTAAAAATTAAGAGTTAAACTCTGAAACTTAAAAAACTCAGCGGTCTTTGAGACTACTAACAGCAGTTGAGGGTTAAATCTCTTATTGTCTTTATAGGCAATGTATTTAACTCTGATGGCGAATTATGAATGATTGTCAATAATCTCCGCTGCCCTGTTTTGCCAGGAAATTCTCAAAGAAATAGATTAAGTAACGAAATCGTCTTTATTTGTTCTCGTTCATAAAAAATGCATTTATTTACAGAACTTTGAAAGGACCTTAAAATAAAAGTTATAAAAGATAAAAGCGTAACCTCGAAATGTCAATGAATTATTATTATTATTTTTTTAATCTGGTGTAATTAACTTTTGTTTTGATAGTTAAATTTATTTTTCTGGTGTAAAAAAATAAATTTTAGTAACGTTAATTGTTACCTTTTTCCAATAATCAAAATCTAGACATAAACCTCCAATAAAAAGACAATGACCTCCATCAAGAAACCACTTCTCGGAGCGACCACTTTTTATTTTAACGGAACGTGGACGCTTTAGAAAAGTTTTACTAATATATATATATATATATATATATTCCTTCCTTTTCTTATATACATATATTAGATAGAAAAAATAATGACAGCAATGCTTCAATAACATTTTCTTTAAATGTTAATCATTCTATGTCATGAAAGAATAAATTTTAAACGCAGCGATATTAAGTATGTTAATCATTGAGGTTTGTTATTATTATTATTATTATTATTTTGTATCACAAGTTGTCAAATTTCATTTTTAAAGTAAAAAAAAAAAAAAAAGAATAAAATAAAAAAATAAAAAAATCTTTTTTTTTTTTTTTTTTTTTTTTTTTTTTTGGTGTGTGTGCACTGTAAAAAAAATTGGGAAAGTTACAAAAATTTTTCTAGTAGAATTGTATTTCAAGAACTTTTTATGTAACGGCAACAATAAAAATTCATGTAACAGATACAGATTTGCACTTTGAATCAAACAAATTTTAAGGTTACTAAGAATTTTTTTGGGAAATCGTATTCCAAGAACTTTTTAAGTGACGATAACGAGCATTATAGATAAAATTTTAGTAAAGTTACCAAAATTTTAGTAAATTCTTTTGTAAAGTTACAGATGGTTTTAGTTTTGCTTACAAGTTTTGTAGATTGACATTTTCTTGTACAGTGTACACATAAAATTTTAGTAAGCGTAAGAGATTTCGGTTAATTTAGATTACTAAGGTTACAGATTTTTTTTACAGTGTGTGTGTGAATAATATGAGTGCAAAAATGCTTTTTAGCTATAAAAAGCTATATTGTCCCTACTCTATCAGATTATCTCAAATGTTGATTTTTAATTTTGTAGCGATTAACTTCCAATTACTTACAATAACTTACCATTATTAACTTACAATTATATTAATCATTATTGTTTAAATTATTTCACTATAAAATTTATTTTCTCAAAAGGAAACACTTATTAATAGGTCTTAATATAATTATAAAATTGCTAATTTACAATTTTTAGAAATTTAATACAATAACACAATACAGAATTTAGCTATGTATTTTAATTTAGAATAAATCTTAAATCTTATAAACAAAAAATATTATACATAAAAAATTGTTTATATGATGTTATTCAAATACAAAATAAACTATTTTTCTTTTCCTTTTCTAGTTTGACTTTTAATAGCATTTTTAAACAATCAACGTTTATTTGAATAGTCATTTTATTATTATTATTTTGTATCTGCTTTATCACCCAAACCAATTTCAGAACTTCTTTATAAAATTCTAAATTTACATTTCTGTTTGAAGATTTTTAAGATTTTACAAAAACTAAGAAACTGTATAAATAAAACAGTAAAAAAAAAAAAAATTAGGCAATTGCAGCAAATTATGTTGCAGTGTCGTACAAAAATAACAATGCGTAATAAAATCATTTAAAGTTGTAAAAATTTGAAAAATCTAAATAAATGAAATAATTTATTTGCATTATAAAAATCAGAATTGTAAGTTATTTTTTAAAGTAACAAAATTTATCATTTGTTTTGGGAACAGAGAAGTAATTTCTATTTCAAAAGCATTTAACTATAGATTTACGCAGTACCATGTTTACATGATACAAAGAGCTGCAATTCCTTTCTCCTCCCCTAAAAACTGGTTTTTCTCTACCAACGAAAGAGCCAAAAGCTGCCAACTCTAAGCCGCCAAAGGGCCTCTAGTCTTTCTGGATTGTAATGTAGCTTCCCGCTAGGTTCGCCAATGTAGGGGAAGGCAGAGAGATCATAGTCAAGGAAGCCATATTCAACCTTTTTATCTGGCGGCCCGCAAACGTTTGTTTCCAACGTTAGGCGGGATGCAAGCGCAATATATGTATGAAATATTAAAAAAAAAAAAAAAAAAAAAAAACTAAAATAGTAAGATAACAATTGTTGTATAAAAAAGCATATAACAAATTTTATATTAAACACTCTACAGGGTGTCCGCTCTCAACGGTGGCCAATGGCTAATTTCTAAACTGTTAGTTATAGACGCATAGTTCCAATCGAAAAAATTCTTTCAAAAAGGTAAATAATAGTTTTTTAGGCAATTTAGGTCAAAAAAAAATTTAGTAGAAAATATACAGTCTCCCGGTCCTGTAAGTGATAGTTAGTAGATTTTTACCACTACTCTAACAAGTTAGACAAAAAAGGTCCCATTCATCTAACACTAAAATTGACCGAGTTATGAAACTTTAAATTTCATGATTTAAATCATTTTTCCGTAACTGTAAACGGATGAGTTGCATACTTAACTTCATTTAAGGGAACGTACGCTAAGTGCTTAAAGTATTATAAAGGTCGTCCACTTCCAACGCTGTCTAATGGATAATATCTAAACCATATATCACAGACACATCCAATTATAAAAATGTTTTAAATGAGGTAAATAATTTTTTTTTTTTTTTTTTTTTTTTTTTTTTTAAGTGGCGCCAACTGAATAAAATTTGAACATTATTTAACTCTGTAGTAACTGGATATCATCTTTCTTTGAAAAAAAAATGTGGCATCAGTAATAAAGGCGAATAATGTATGTCTAATTTAATTAGAGCATTTGTGATATTGTCTAATTGAAAGTAACTTCTTTTGAAAAAGTGGTGCCAACCGAATAAAATTTTAACGTTAGTTAACCCTTTGCACTCTTACATTATATGGCCAAAGGGGATCCACTTGCGATTTTAGATATTTTGTTAAATAGCTAGAAAAATGCATGAGGAATTATCTTTAAAATCTAAGAATGTAAACATAATAGTACAGGTCATACATTTCCGAGAAGATTTTTTACCGGAACTTCATTAGGAGACTGTCAACATATAATATAAAGCATCACTTTAAAATATCAATTTATTTTTAAATGCTTTAAGTGATCAAATTGATTAAATTGATATTTTAAAGTGATGTTTTATGTTATATGTATCACTTAAAGCATTTAAAAATAAATTGACTGTCAACATATTGAAAAAAAAATCGAATATCTTTTGGAAAACCTTGTCAAAACTAATGTAGCAAAAGCATTCAAACTGTAAATTATGATTCAGTGGCTTATTCTAATAAACTGTGTCTATTTTTATGCGGATAGTATGTATAGTCGTAGAAAAATTAAAGTTTTTATAGAAACAGTCCCAAATTTTCCAAGTTTTTTGTTTATATTTTCATAGGTGCCAACCTGACATGGACACGTGCGTTAATTTGACCCTGGTTTAATGAATTTCGAACCAGAATTTTTTCAAAGAAATGAAATTAAGTATGTTCCACTAACAATCCTGGAATTAAATAAATAAAGATTCATGAAACATATTTTCTGGTTTGAAATGACGTTAACCTGGATCAAACTAATCCAGGTTTTACGGAATATTAGTTGAAAGTTGGCAGCTATGTATTTTGCAGAGTTATTAATATAAAACGATGTTTTTTCCTGAAAATATGACAAACAACATTGTGCACAATACTCTGTAATCCGAATTAAAAAGAAATAATTATTTTGTGAAAAATGAGTAAGTTTAGTAAATAATTCTTCTTTGCGCATGCGTCAATGCTATCAAATTTTCATTTGTGTATTGTGTTCGTTAAATGTATAGAGCAACTTTAGTCAAAGTTTTAAAAACATAGCTTGAAAATTCCGAAAGTAATTGCCGATAGAATAAACTCCAAATCCATTATTGCCAAAATGAAACAAAAAGATGAGGGGCTGTATCTCTTTATCCATTGATTAGTGTCAATATAGAATACACAGTATGGCACGTACAACTATATTTGGATATAAGCCCTTTTTTTTTTTTTTTTTTTTTTTTTTTGCTTCATTTTGGGAACAACGGATTTCGAGCTAATTCTATCAGCGATCACTTTCAGAATTTTCAAATTATATTTTTGAGACTTTTACAAAAGTTGCTCTATTGATTTAGCTAACACAATATGCAAATGAAATGCTGATAGTGTTGACGCATGCGCAATGAAAAATCACTTAGTAAACCTACTCATTTTTCATACAATTTTTATAATTTTTTAATTCTGACTACAGGATATATGTACGATGTTGTTTGTCATATTTTCAGAAAAGATCATTATTTTATATTAAAAATCTGCATATTATTATTAAAAATCTTGGAAAAAATTGGGCTTGTTTTTATAAAAACCTTAATTTCTCTACGAGTGTATGTGCTATGCACATAAAAATAAATACAGTTTATTACAATGAGCGATTTAATCATAATCGACAATTTGAACGCCTTTGTTACATTAGTTTCGATAGGTATTTCAAAAGATATTCGTCCTTTTTCAATTTGTTGACAGTCCCCTATGGAGTTTAGAAAAAAAAAAATCGTTACGGAAATGTATAACCTGTACTATTATGTTTACACACCTAGTTTCATGATAATTCCTCATGTATTTTTCGAGATATTTAACAAACTCTCTGAAATTGCAAGTGGCCGGTCACCTTTAACGATATAGTGTATGTTCTGTCCTCATTGTAATTGGATACAATATTTCTTTGATAAAAAAATTTTTGCACTAATAATAAATGAAAATAAAATATACATTATTTAATTAGATCATTTTTGATATTATGTATTGAATAAAATTTGCGTAAGACACGTCGGAGTCGAATGGGTTTAACATACAACTAGTTGTTGCAAACTATTCTTCACCTGTTATAAAAACATCTTAAAAACACCATAAAATGCACTAAAATACGCCGTCTTTCTTTTTCAGGCGCAAAGAAGACGTCTGTCTACTATAAAAGCACGTCGTGCATTTCGCTCCTTTCATAGTAGACATATATCTGCTTTGCACATGGCGAAAGAAGACTCAGTTCTCTCGAATGGCCTAGCTTAATTTACCGTATTTTCGGGTGTATAGCACGCACCCTGTGTATAACCCGCACCCCTAAATCAAGCAGTGCAGTAAAAAATAGTTCATGTATAACCCGCGGAGATGCATCGGTGTATAGTCCGCGGGCTATACACCATTTACGAACGTATATTTCGACCAGGGTTCCAAATTAGAAGTCATTAGTCATAATTTTTAACACAAATTTACCAAATTTTTTCGTGATGCATAATATCTACAGTAATTCGGCTAAAAAATTAAGATTATCAGTACCGTAATTTTCGGAAGAAACGCCGCGGCGTTTACGGGTTTTAAGATAAAATTTCAAGCGATGCGGCGTTTACGCGCATTTTTTTCAAACAAGCGTGATATTAAAAAAAAAATTCCGAAAATTAAAAAAAAATCGGTGATAAATTCAAAATTTCGGACATAAAATGTATACGTATCTTAGGTCATTGGTTCCCAAAAGGATCGAATCCTCGGAATCGATCCGAAATGCACCAGCTCCGAAAAGGAACGATTACTCGGACTCTATCTGAAATGAAACGACTCCGGAAAAGTTCGATTCCTAGAACTCGTTCCGAAATGAAACGACTCTGTAAAGGAACGATTCCTCGGAATCGTTTCGAAAAAGACCGACTGCTCTGAATCGTTCCGAAATGACATAAATCACGCACTTTTCTTTATTCTTTGCAACAGGGTAAGGTACCAACTCCGAAAAGGAACGATTCCTCGGACTCTATCTGAAATGAAACGACTCCGGAAAAGTTCGATTCCTTGAACTCCTCCCAAAATGAAACGACTCTCTAAAGGAACGATTCCTCGGAATCGTTTCGAAAAAGAACGACTACTCTGAATCGTTCCGAAATGATATAAATAAAGCACTTTTTTTTGTTCTTTGCAACAGGGTCGGTAGATTGTTTTTTTGAAAAATAAACTAAAAAGGATCTTAAGTTCAGATTTGTCGAGATTGGAAGGGTTCTGGATTTTGGATTTGGTACTTTACAAACACAATGGCTATTATACAGCTATCAGTGCAATACTTGGCCATAGTTGCGACTGCGGCAGTTCTTCCAAATACAGAAATAACTGTATTTAAGCAGTAAAATAAAGCCTTTATAAACATGGGAGAACTCTCTAAATTTCGCGGCATAGCGAAAAAAATTTACAAATTTCGATGTTTTTTCAAATTTTTTAAGGTTTAAAAATTGTAGAAAAAATATCACGATTTCCAATTAAAAAAAAAATCTTTGTATAACCCGCACCGTGTATAAGCCGCAGCGGTTTTTTGGAAGGTTTTTTTTCTTGTATAAGCCGCGGACTATACGCCCGAAAATACGGTAATATATTTTATGGTGTTTTTAAACTGTTCGATTGATTAAAACCAGTTTAAACTTATTTTCTAGAACTATTATTTATTAATTTAATTAATGTTGTTTCTTAAGGTTTTTCAACTTTAATTGATTATTTTAAACAAATAATTTAATTCATATCTGTGAAGTAACTTTCCTCTTGTAAACTTTTATATACCTTATATAATATATTTTAAGCTAAAAAACATGTATGGTGCATGACGAAAACATTTCTAATTTTTATTTGTTACTTCCTCTCAAATAGAAATCTTACATACAGAAGTATAAAGAAAAACAAAACATCCATCGTAATTGTTTTGGAAACAATTTATCTGTTCGGATTTAATAATAGAGTAATTAAGAACTTCCAAAAACTATAGGCACTTCCAGTTTGAAATAGTTCTTCAAAGATTAATTAAAGTACAGTTTTAAATAAAAGAATTAATTATTTTTATTTTTCAGCTGCCTTTCAGAGGACATTTTCACCCCTCCAATTACGAGAATTGATATCAATACTCACTATTTTTTACTTTATGTAACAGATTGAAGTACAATTTTTTACAGTTTTGTTTGCATTTTAAAAATATCGGTATTAGAATGTATCGGTTTCAAAGTAGAGATATTTTCATACCAAATTTATAGCAAGATTTTTCCAGATATTTAACAAAGGATCGATTAAATGAATTGAGGAATGAAAATTTCATTCTTTTAAGATATGTGCCTACCTTTAAGACTTTTTTTTTTTTTTTTTTTTTTTTTTGAAAAAATTGCGGTTTTTTTTTTAAACGCGTGTGTTTTCTTATTTTTAGTTTCGAGCTAAAAAACACATCTGGTACACGACGAAAACATTTCTAATTTTTAATTTCGACTTCTTAAATATGAAGTCTTACATACAGAAGTAAAAAGAAACCAAAAAGAACAAAACATGCATCGTAATTGTTTTGGAAACAATCGATCTGTTCGCATTTAATAATAGAGTAATTAAGAACTTCCATTAACTGTAAACACTTCCAGTTTGAAATAGTTCTTAAGGTATTAATTAAAGAACAGTTTTAAATAAGAGCATTACTTATTTCTATTTTTTAGATGCCCTGCAGAGGACATTTTTCCCCACCATTTACGAGAACTGATATAAATATTTACTATTTTTTACAAGATTTTGTGTAACATATTGAAGTACATTTTTTTTACAGTATTGTTTGCATTTTTAAAAATACTGGTATTAGAAAGTATCGGTTTAAAAGTAGAGATATTTCTATGTCAAATTTATAGCAAGATTTTACCAGATATTTAACGACGAATCTATTAAATGAATTAAGAAATGGAAGTTTCATTCTTTTAATGTATGTGCCTACACTGGAGACACATTTTTGAAAAACTAGGGGATTTTGTCCCCTACGAGCTACGCTCATTTACCGCCATTCAGACACCAGATTTTAAAAGCACGCTAATTTCAAAGGCATTAAAAAAAGGAATTAAAATTTTAAAGAAAAGTGATGATCTCCCTGTAAACCGGTTTCAATTCATTTTTCTTTGAATTTAGATTTTAAAGGCTAAACCAGCCGCTCTTAAGAAATACAATATATGTATATATATATCTAACAATAAAATTAGCCGTTGGGGGCCACCGTAATACTTACCCATCATGAATATCTATATTAATAAAAGAACAAAACGCTCTGTCTGCGTGTGTTTGTGTGTGTGTGTGTGTGTCTGCGATGGCTAGCAAAATCTACAGCATGTACGAGGCTCAAAAATTTTTTGAGAGTAGCCCCAAATCTCTCCTGATGCACCTGAGCTTCAGAATTTCGAAATTCTATTTATTAACTGAGTAATTAATTAAATTCCAAAGATCACTCTCATAAAAAATCGCCTTTGGTTGGTTGGTTGGTTGGTTGGCAGGCGGCTTGAGAATTATGCTTCGCCATAGGCGGCTTTGTCTCGACTACTCGACAGGAAGAGAATCCGAAATCTCAAATGCAGTGTTATGAGAAGTCCGTGATTACCCACGAGCAACCACAAGAGAAAATTTGACGAGAGAAGAGAGACCAGAGCGAGACTTGAGAGCGGCTGTAATAATCTCAGAATATGTAGATTGGGACTGTAAACCAAGCGTAGAAAGTAAGGTGGTCCTGTTCGTGCTATATTTTGCACACTGGAGAAGGACGTGATCAGAAGTCTCAGGGACACAGCATATAGAACACAGTGGGGAGGGCGCCAAATTCATACTGAAGAGTCGAGAGTTCGTCGGCCAGGTATGGGTACGCCACCGAGAAATCCAGATGTCCTCACGACGATGGCAGGTCCACTGTCGAAAGGCATCGTCCTCGCTAAGATGAGGGAAATCGGAGCAATAATCGCTGTTCAGCCAGGCATACGTCTTTTCAGTTATCCAGTCCCGACGGATTTGGGCCCCAAGGTCTTCAGGAGCGACCCAGTTAGGGTGCGAGTAAGGTACGGGCCATTGCGAGCCAGGGAGTCAGCCACTTCGTTAGGGGGAATGCCCTTGTGGCCAGGACACCACACGAGAGAAAGTGACACGCTATGGAGAGAGAGGAGCTGAGAGATGGTGTTATGCAGGAGTGTGATTACTCTAGGAGAGCGGAGAGAATAGTTTTCCAGAGCAGAGAGAACAGAGCGGCTGTCAGTGAGCAGGACGTAGCGACCATTCTCTTTCACATAGGAGGTTAGAGCGATGAAAATGGCGAAGGCCTCGGCCGTGAAGATAGAGTTGAGATGATGTACAAGCATGGCGATACTGGATCCGGAGGAAGAATTGTGAACAGCAACGGCTATTTTGGCGGTGTCCTTGGAGGCATCAGAGGAGAGCAATACAGTGTTTGACATCGAGGCGCTCCACGACTTCCAAGCTTGGTAGATGGCCTCCGAAGGGAGAGAAGTATTTTGGAAGGGAAGACCGTCCAAAAGGATATGGCATTCTGAGGGAAGAAAAGGCTGAGATGGCCACGAGAACTTGAGTATATCATTAGGATCAAGGTTGTAAGTGCTTAAAAACTCAACAGCAGCAGCCGAAAGATGTTCAGAAGCAATGGAAAGGTCAGACGAGAAAGGGGGGTGTGGGAGAGAGAGTTGGCGAGCTAGGAACCTATTGGCAATGCAGCGGATACGGCTGACCATACTGGAGGCCTTCGCCTCGCGGCGAAGGAGTGGAAGTGCAGTATATCTCGGAAGGCCGGTGGCAACACGTAGAGCGGCGTTGTAGGTGACCTCAAGAGCGTTCAAAGTTGAGGGGCAGACTTTGAGAAAAAGGGGGCAGGCATATTCGAGAAGACTCCGAACAAGAGAGTCAACGATGCGCAACATGTGTACCGTATGAATGCCGTGAGAGTGCGAGGCAAGAGAGTGACGGCTTTCAAGTAGTTGAGCCTCTTGAAAGCCTTGGCACGAAGGTAAGAGAAATGGTAATTGAACAGGAGGGACTTGCCGAACCAGACCCCTAGAACTCTAACAACGGGACTCCACTCAAGTTCAAGACCCCTGATATTAGCTTTTGATTCAAGAGGCCGACGGCGAGAGAAATCAATGGCGGTGCACTTCTCAGGCGAAATGGAGAGGTGATGAGCAGAACACCACTGAACGAGCCGGTCAATGCAATTCTGGAGTTTGGCCAAAGTGCGTAGAGGGTCTTCCCTCAAGGCATACATGAAAATATCGTCTGCATAGATCAGGAGATGGACTCCACACTCCAGGATCTCGAAGATGTCAAAGAGGAAAATCATAAAAAGAAACGGGGAAAGGACACTACCTTGCGGTACTCCTCTCCTACAAGGACCACGGTTGGAAAACTGAGACTTCCATCGAACGTGGATAGAGCGCTCCGTCAGAAAATTTGCAATCCAGCGGCCAACTTTGCCCCGGATACCAAGTTGAGCTAGTTTATAGATTAGGCCATCGATCCAGACTGAATCGTAAGCCGAGCTGATGTCAAGACATACTGCAAGCGCAGTCAGACGGGAGTTGCGAGCTCTTGATATATCATCAAAGAATTTACACAAAGCGGCCGTAGAGTCCTTGAAAGGCATAAATCCGTAGTGCGAAGCCTGAAAAATCTCGTTGTTCCCAGCCCAAAAGATAAGGCGGTGGAGAAGGAGACGTTCAAAGACCTTCGAGCACACGGCAGTCAGCGCAATGGGACGATAAGAAGAGACCAGGCGAGAGGGTTTGCCTGGCTTGCAGATTGGGACGATGGTGGCTTCCTTCCACTCAGAAGGCACGGTACCCGAGTCCAAAAGCTCGTTGTAAAGGGTGAGAAGTTTCTCCAGATTTGGGTCGGAGAGGCCTCGGAGTAATTTAACGGATATCCCATCACGCCCAGGAGTTGTAGGACAAGTCTTCTGGATGGCGAGACGTAGTTCATTGAGGGTAAAAGGCGCATCAAGGCAGGCGTCCCCATCGCTAAGGTCATAAGGAATGGGAACCAAAGGATCATCTTGGCTGAAAGCCTCAAGGAAAAGGTCCGCTTGGGCACGCCAGGAAGCTACAGGGCCCCCGTTCCACAAGATGTTGTCGCCAGGTGGAGTATCTTTGCGAGCCAGAATTTTGAGCAGTTTGAAGATTTGGCTGTTTGAACCCTGAGAGCGACAAGTCCTGTCCCAGTAGCTGCGGGAAGTCTGTTTGATGTAGCGCCGGAGCTTGCAGGCAGTTTGTTTATAGAGCAACCACATCTCCTTGGAGCAGCAGGATCTTGCGAGGCGGAGGTAACGACGTTTGAGTCCAAGTAGTTTACGACATGTGGAATCCCACCAAGGAGCATTGTGACGAGGCACATAGCGTGGAAAAACGGAGCACCTGGAGATAGCCACTCTACAAGAGTCCGAAAAGGAGTCGTAGGTAGAATATGAATTAAAATTATCTAGAGCCGAATTTAGAAGACAGCCGGCCGAGGTCCAGTTGACAAAGTGGCGACGGGAGTTGTCGTGAGTATCGTGCCCAGCAATCTGAATAGTTACGGGCTGGTGATCGGAGTCGTAGGGATCCGGGTGCACCGAACAGGACAGCGAACCAAAAAGGCCAGGAGAGGAGAGGGTGAGATCAAGAAGGGAAGGGGCAGAACCGGGCACAATACGAGTCGCACTGGACGTATTGCAGACACAAACTTGATGACTGAGAATCCAGGAATGGAAGCGCTGAAGAGGAAGAGGGTAAGGAGGCTGACGACAGAGAAGGTTGATGTTGAAATCACCCACCAGAAGGAAAGGTGGCTCAATAGAGTTGATTAAACTATCGAACCACTGAACTACAAAGGAACCAGTGGCGGATCCAAGGGGGGGGTCATGGGGGTCATGACCCCACCCTGGAGCTCTTCAAAGAGGGATGTACAGTGTAAGTAAAAAGTGCTAAAACAGGAACGCAAAATTTTTTGCGTGTGATCGACGAAATTTGAAAATTTTCCACGAATGGTCTGCGAAGTTTGCGATTTTTCTTCACTTGATTAGCAAAATTCACGATTTTTTCGCATTCGATCGGTGAAATTCGCGATTTTTGCTAAGCCGATCCACGAAATTCACAATTTTTCTATGCCTAATCGACGAAATTCGCGATTTTTTGGGTATGATCGACGAAATTTGAAAATTTTCCACGAACGGTCTGCGAAATTTGCGATTTTTCTTCACTTGATTGACAAAATTCACGATTTTTCCGTTCCCAATCCACGAAACTAGCACATTTTTCCGTTCTTGTTCGATGGAATTTCTTCAACCGCTCAAAGATTTTTTAAATTTTTTTGCGCATCATCGAGAAAATTAGCGATTTTTTCGTCCTGAATCGACAAAGTTCGCGAGTTTTTTTGTACTCGATCGCCCGAATCCGTGCTTTTTACGAAGCCGATCGACCATATTCGCGATAATTTCTTTCCCGATCGATGGAATTGTCAATTTTTGTTCGCCATATCAATGTAATTCTCGATTTTTTTTCATTCCCGATCGACTGTATTTGCGCTTTTTACGAAACTGATCGACTATATTTGCGACTTTTTCGTTCCCGATCGACAAAATTCGCAATTTTTCCGTGCCCTACCAAAAGCGATTTTGTTGTTCCTGATCGAATAATCGGGCTTTTTACAAAAGCCATCGACCATATTCGGGATTTTTCCGTGCCCAATCGACGAGATTCGCGCCTTTATCCGTTCTTGGTCCCTGAAATACCGCACCGAACAATAAAATTCGGGATTCTTAACTGACTGATGAAATCTGCATTTTTCCCCGCCGTAAATTGATGAAATCTGTAATTTTTTTCTCGCGATAAACTGATAAAACTCGCTATTGTTCTGCAGCCGCTCAAAAAAATTTCGATTTTTCCGCGCATCATCGACAAAATCTTCGATTTTTCCTTGCCCTATCAACGAAATTAGCGATTTTTTTGTACCGATTCGACAAAATTCGCGAGTTTTTCGTACCCAATCGCCCGTATCGCTCTTTCTACGAAAACAATCGACTACATTCGCGATAATTTCTTTCCCGATTCACGAAATCGGCAGCTTTTGCGTTCCATATCAACTCGAAATTCGCGATTTTTTATTCCCAATCAACAAAATTTGCAATTTTTCCGTTCCCGATCGAATAAGTTCGCGCTTTTTACGAAGCCGATCGACAAAATTGGGATTTTTTCGTGCCTTATTAAAGAAATTTGCGATTTTTTCGTTCCAGATCAACAAAATTCGCGATTTTTCTGAGACATACAGACAAAATTCGAGATTTTTCGAAGGCCGATAGACAAAACTCGCGATTTTCCAATGTACAGTTGACGATATTCGATTTTTTCGCGCTCGGTCAACGAAATTCGCATTTTTTTCGCGCAGTAAACAGACAAAACAAGCGACTTTTCTGCAACCTATGAACAAAATTTGCAATTTTTTCAAAAATTTAGACTTTTTTTCCTTGCCCGATAAACGAAATCTGAGATTTTTCGCGTCCGATAGACAAAATTCGTGATTTTTCCGTGCATAATCGACAAAATTCGCGATTATTTCATGCCCGATCGGCGAAATTTGCTATTTTTTTATCGTAATTCTGTTTTCACAAGATTTACTGTATTTTAAAATTGCTTCATTAAATCATCTGTCAAAAGTTGTGACCCCCCCCCCTGGAGGTTGGGCTGGATCCGCCCTTGAAAGGAACCCCTGGGAAGGTAGATGTTGACAATGGTGAGCCAGGTACCATGAATGTTGATCCTTACGCCAAGAGCCTCCGTATTGCCGGAAGAGTCAATAGGAAGAGAAATGCGATATGACGGGTAAGAAGCGCGGACCGCCGTGAGGAGACCTCCACCACGGCCGCCATCTCTACCAGCCAAAAAGGTGTGCATACGGGGAATAGAGAAGGTGGAACCCGAAGCCAAAAAAGTCTCTTGTAAGCAGATGACCTGGCAGTCTCTAAAGAAAGGGGCACGTAACCAATGTCCATTAGCTCTAAGACTCTTTTCTTCATTTTTTCCCTTCATTTAGTTATGGTTGGTTGGTTGCATAAAATTTTCTCATAAGTAATTAAAAAAGCTGGAACAGACCTTTAAAATTCATAGACTGGCAAACTGTCAGTTTAAATGATGATTTTTTATCACAGCGGTTGTAAACCATGGAGGAAAAAGATAGGTGGTGGTGAAGTAGACCGAAAAAAGGGTTGCAATATTAAACCATTTATAGCTCAAATTTTAATGTCCCAAACAAAAGCATGTGGAAGGGATTTTGTATTAATAAGACGAATTGAAAGAAATGAATTACAGAGGAAGCATATTTTACGAAAAAATAGTAATTTTTTAAAATGGTCTTTATTCTATTCTATTATTTATTTTAATAAAATGTTTGCTTTTAAAATAATTGAAATTGATAAATTCGAAATAATTAAATGTCAAAATAAAATAAAATAAAATATTGAAAACATTTGATTTGAGCTAAAAACTGTATTACTAAAAGTTTTCTTTTATTTTTTCAGAACTTTTTAATACTTTATAACGTAGATGAAAAATGTTTATGATTTAACAATATATTAATAATTCTATGTCAATATATAAAATATATTTATGAAAACATTCTTTTAAAATCATGCGCGAAAACTTAAATAACAAATATTAGTCTAAAATCTAGATTTCAGAGTGCAGACGATTTTAAGACATTAACGAAAGAATGTTAACTTTTCAAGCAAAATCTTAAATGATGCTTCTATATTGATATTTCAAAGTCATATGATAAAAATAATCACATAATTCTTGCCTATGATTGATATATTTGTATCGTTTATGCATTCCGATCGTGTATTACAGTCAATAATGGCTCAAAACATTATTTTACGGGTAAATATCAACACTTTAACACGAAACTAACGCAATCGTTGGATACATGTTCCCTCCCGTGTTTCTTATTGCTCATTTTAAGTATTTTTAGAGCTTAATATTAGTTGTTGCTTTTAAAACCGATTTTTCACAAAGTCAGCTACGACATATTTCAGGCAATGCATTTCTGCATGCTTCCAGTTAATGATAAAAACATACAAATTTCAAGTTCGTTTAATATTGTTAATACGGACCCGGGCAACGCCGGGAGGGTCAGCTAGTGCATAATATAATATATGAAAACAAAACATGTGTAAACTATTTATAAAATGCATTGCAATTTCAAAACAAAATTTAAACGTACATTTAAGTATTTTTAACACATAGTCATGCTCTATTAATGAATTGCTGTTGGACCAATTTCGACAAATTATATAAAACGCCAAACTATTCCAGTAGTACTGAATTGCATAAAAGAAACATCTTTATAACTCCAAAAATAATAATCATATTCACTAAACATTTATTGCGTCGGATTAAGCGTCTCATTTCCAATTAAAATATATCTTTGAATTGAAATTTGAATGAAATACAGAGTCATGAAAAATCGAAGAATGTGGAAAACAGGATTAGAGATATCTCGACAACTAATAATCCGATTGCTTTTTTAGGCAAAATATGTGTTATTTTATTGCCTTTTATGTCCTTACCTTAAAAAAAAAAAAAAAAAAAAAAAAAAAAAAAAAAAAAAAAAAAAAAAAAAAAATATCGAAAATTTTTATGTACTTTTCAACATAACGAATTCTTCGAGAGTCTAAAAAAATAATTCCGGATATTCGAGGTTACTGATATTAAATAGGCTTCATCCCATTCTTACATACTAAGTACATGCAAAATTTCAAGTCTCTATCTCAATTTGTTCGGGAGATAGAGCGTTTACAGACAGACACACACACACAGACGGACGTCAATTTTTTTTTCTTTCTAAAAATACGTTTTTCGGAATCTGCAGTATCTGAAACGTGTAAATCCGTCAAAAACTGTTGTTCGATTTTCTAAACGATTGAAAGATTTACCTCATACGTATGATGGGTAAAACGTATTACAATAAAAAAAAGTTACAATTTTTAAACTAAACTAATGTAAAATGAATTAATTAAGTAAACAGAGTTAAAGGTGTATTCGAAAAAATATCTTTTCACTCTCAACAGCTCGAGAATTTTCTGATACATTTTCAAACATATTTTTAAAATTAGAAATGTAAAACTTGCGGAGATGATCTTTGAAGAAATGTATAAGATGCCGTGTGATTTCATTTTTCGCTCAGTTCTTTAGAATTTGATTTATAAATAATTATTTTCTCAGTTTGACCATTTTTATCGTTTCCAGATATCCTGCTTCGAAAAATCCGGGTCAAAGTGCCCACTTTGAAAGTATGTTTTTGCAATATTTTTTGCATTTATCAAAAAATAGACAAGCACGGTACATTGTGTACTTTCTAAATAAGATAATTTGACAGTTTTATCCGTTTGAGAGCAAAAATGAATTTAAAAATAAATCCGAAAATAAGCATTTTTGATTGGAATACGCCCTTAAGTAAACACTCTTAAAACGAAAGAGTGGATTTGGCTTCTCAAGAAAGAGCTGTAATTTATTGGATCGTGAATGGAGTTGTTTGTGAAACGTTTTACTCGTCTTGATTTAAATTGCTTTTTCTAAACTACTCATCTTGATTCAAATTACTTACAAACAACTCGCTATTCGAGTTGTTTCAACTCTTTTTTGAGAAGCTGCCTTTCTGCGAGATGAGTTAATTTCGGCTCAAATTGAGTTATTTTGTGTCTGCGGTTTTAAGAGAGAACGGTTTAAATAATTTTTTCACAGAGCTAAATGTTGTCCAAAGTACTGTAAAGGTGTAATCTTCTAACCTTTTTTGGATACATATTATATGTTTATCCTAGATCACCACGAGGAAATAAAAATGTCATGAGATCTGCCTGTTGTGGAGTAAGATAATTAATAGCGGCCATTTTCTTGTCTTGAATAAACTTTAGGATTCACACATGCAATACAATTATCTTTAGATTCAATTATAAAAGCAACTTCCGAAGTTCTTGGTTTGTTATATATTCGCTTATCATAAAATTTATAAATTATAAAATTTAAAACGTATTCTTGCCCATTAGTTCTAGTTAATTCATGCAACCTTCTGTAATTTTTAGCATATGGATTTCTTTGTCCGAGAAGTTCACATAAATATATTGTTAAGGATTTTGTAAATTGTTAGTATTCGTACTTAAATATAATGCAAATAATACTATGAAGCTCTATTCATAAGATAATATTAGTTTTTGATGCATTAAAATGTCTCAATTTGTTATTTTTCTGCCCAGCAAGCAAACATATTGGTTTTCATTGAATATCTTTGGGAACTTGACGAAGTATTAGAGATATCGCCAATTCGGCGCCATCACATTCGACCACCAAATTTGGTCGCCAGATAGGCGACAAACTTGGCGACAGAACCAGGCCCCGCCCCATGCGGTATCTATGCAGATTTTCACTGGTCCATTCCCAAATTGTTAGTTTTTAGGTGCGTTCGTAATTATGTAAATACGTAGCACCTATTGTTGTCGTTCAGTCCGTCCGTCTGTCCGTCCGTCCGTCTATCTGTCCGTCCGTCTGTCTGTCCGTCCGCATATAACAACGCAAAAACTACCCAACCGAATCGTTTGAAATTTAAAATATATAATTATTACATAATTTTGTCGAGTCATTTCAAATTTTATGAAAATCGGATGCATAGATCAATTACAGGGACATCAAAAGGATTCCGTTACATTACGGTCAATGGCGAAAAAAGTTTCAAATGCATTTTAACCGTCTGAAATTTTAAATACATAATTATTACATAATTTTGTCGAGTTATTTCAAATTTTATCAAAATCGGATGCATAGTTCAATTACAGTGAAGGGACAATCAAAAGTATTCCGTTACATTACGGCTAATAGGGAAAAATGTTTCAAATGCATTTTAATGGTGTTACATTTATTCGAACGTAATAAAATTTACATGCATCTACAAAGTACATATTATAATATACATTTTGCATAATCTGTGATGCAAAGAATATTTGTTATTGATTTACAAGGCCACACAAAAGTATTCCATTACATAATGGTAAAGGGATAACATTGTTTGGTGCGCATTTTAATTGTAATTCTTTACAATTTTATGAAATTGATACATGAGAGTGATATTTATAAAACTTCGTTATCGTACGAACGTACCTCATTTGCTACGCTTCACGTGCAATTTCCAACTTGTTTTATATATAAGGAAATGCAGTTTTTATCAAACGCGTGTTTTTTTCTTTTTTAAGAGGGTCCGGGACACATTTTAAAATAACTTTTATTTAATGAGTTAAAATTTTGCATTTTTTTGTGATGATCAACCATATTATTTGTAAACAAAATTTCATAATAAAACTTCTCATATTTTTAAAAAATTTAAAATTTATTAAAAAGGGTGGAGTAATTTAAAATCGTTATGACTCAAAATGTAGACTTTCAATTTTTGAAAGTTTAAGTAAATAGAAATATCATAATCTTTAATTTTGATTCAGCATTTTTTAATTATTAATTTAAAAAAAATTAAAAACATTTAAAGTAAAAATTTGATTTGAAAAAAAATAAAAAATGACGTGGTTTATTTTTCCATGTTTTATTGTTATTTCCACCACCTTGTTTTATGCAAATTTTTCGGCAAATGTGTGGCGTGACGCAATGGATAATATTGTATGTAAATAGTGTAAAATAGACTGCTTTTCTTAGACTGGCGGTTATGTTAGATGCATAATGACTCTGTCATTCTTATGGAAATGGGTGGTTTTTCACACTTCAAGTGCTGATATCTCGAAAGCGGTTGGATTCGGACGGGTAGTATGATTGCAAGTTTTAAAGTACATGACGAGATCCTTCATTTGTTCAAATCCAGAACTTACACCTTTGAATGTTTTCTTGTTAGATTTAATTGTTTGATGTTGAAACTTGTGTTGTTATCTCTTCTATGTTTTGACTTATGTTATTATCTCTTTCTATTTATTTATTAGTTTTATTTATTGGTATTTTAAATCAGATGAGTCAAAATTGGGTTTTTGAAATGTATTTAATATGTACTTTAAATTTATGTATTTAAAACGGAAAGAATACATTTCTAGAGAGGGCGAAAAAAGCAATATTTGGTGATCTATCACCTGCGCCCCGCTAAGTGCTTTATTACCATGCATTTAATACTATTCACCTGTTAAATGAGCTTTGGAGCTTTTATAAAAAAGTTTGAGCAATTAGGTTTTAAGAAAATGAGTGTTTTGCCGAATGATATAAATGACTATGAAAAAGAAAAATGAAATAGTATTATACTTGTTTATGTATATTCAAAAGTGCATTTTCCAACACCAATTAGATAAATTATGTGTATATAATAAGAGATAAATGGTTTTTGATTCTGCAATTCCATACCAATCTTATAAAGCAGCAACGTTTGTTTGTTTTAGGGGTGTTTTCAATCAAATTACCTAGCTAATTTAGGAAATAATGGGGATAAAATAAATTAGTAACCATCTTTGCTCTAAAACAGACTATATTTATGTCAGTAGGACGACATCCATCAATGCAGGGGCAAAACAGTTTTTAAATTGTGATTTCTCTATATTCTTTTTCATTAATGTTAATAGGACTAGAAACTTGAAATTTGTTGTGGTGGTTACTTTTAAGTTGTAATCTATTTGTAATGAACAATCTCTAAAAGATTCGAATGTTTAATTTGACAAATAAACATAAAAATTTCTAGAAAAATTTTAAATCACGATTTAATTTGAATTTCTGTGTAATATTGGAGTCAGAAGCTTATAGCTTTGTCATCACAGTAACTTAGGTGTAAATGTTCGTTTAAAAATAATATTTTAAAAAAGTATATGCTTAACTCTTATTGAGACCCTCATTGCATCCGTGGAAAACGAATATTCAACAATGTAAACTATTCGGAGGGCTCTCCAATGGCGGATCTAAGGGGGGGGGGGGGCGATGGGGCGAACGCCCCCCCCCCTCCCATTGAGTCCAATAAAGGATCTGCAGAACGACATTAGATGCCCACACGGAAAAGTTGTAATTTAACTCAATTCTGCTAAGAAATACTTTCCCTGTAAACTTTTTTATATCTTATATAATACTCAAGTATATAAGAACTTTTTTTTTTTTTTTTTTTTTTTTTTTTTTTTTTTTTTTTTGTACTCTTGAGCTAAAAAGCCCATATGATACACAATGAAAAAATTTATCATTTTTATTTGTTACATATCTTCAAAGTAGCAATCGTATATATAGAAGTAAAAAGGGGGGAAAAGAACAAAGCATGCACCGTAATTGTTCTGGAAAGAATTGATCTGTTTGTATTTAATAATAGAGTAATTAAGAACTTCCATTAACTGTAGACACTTTCAGTTTAAAATACTTTTTCGAGGACTAATTAAAGAACAGTTTTAAATAAAAGAATTAATTATTTTTATTTTTTAGTTGACCTCCAGAAGGGAGGGACACGTAATTTCAATCGTCTTAAAAGAACTAATATGTATGCTTACTATTTTTATTATGCTTTATGCAACAGATTGAAATGCAACTTTATTACAGTTTGTATTCTAAAAAAATGGTTACAAAAAGTGTCGTAAAATAGAGATATCTTTGAAAATAGAGTTATTTTTTATGCTAAATTTATAGCCAAATTTCCCCAGATATTTTACGTTACGTTATATTAAGAAGTCTATTAAATGAATTAAAGACACGAAAATTCTTTTAAAAGGATTTTCACATATAATTTTCTAAGAAAAATGACTTTTTTATATAAAATTATTAAGTACTTCCCACCTTGCAGATAATAATAATAATAATAATAATAATAGTGTTTAAAAATGATTTTCTGGAATAGTAATAATAATATAAGGTATAAATTATAAGGTATAATAATATATAAGGTATAAATTATAACATTGGAAATGTAATATCTAAAATAATTAAAATGTGTACTAGAAATGACAATAAATTAAAAGAACAATACGAGAAAATTATATTTAAGAATGATAAATAAATAAAATTAATACTTGAATAGAACAAACCAAATAAACGGCATTTTAATGCATGTAAAACTAAATGAAAACCTATTCTCTTAATGAACTCTATATCTCTTAAAATAAATATTCGATTTAAAAATTGTCTAAAGCAATGTGTCTATCAAAAATTTCTTTATAATTCCAACAATTTTCATATTTTTTTATGCAACATCCTGATTATATTAATGCCCGATAATATTTATGAGAGACCCCTGGTCACAAAAAAAAAATTTTTGTCAGCTGCGGTGACAGCGTTTGTTATTATTTTATTTTTTAGAATAGAGAGATTCATGAAGATATCATGATTGTGCTTGTTAATATTATGTAACCAAAAGAGAAAAAAAAATTCAATATGTAATTTACTCAATTTCAGAAATAAAACATTTGAAATATCGTTAAAGAAATAAATTACTAGTACCAAATGTATACATATACTGAAAACTTTCATTGGAAGTGATTAAAAATATAAATTTTATGTTAATTTGTAATTAGAATAAGCTTTAACTATGTTTTTTCACAAAATGAACTTGTCTCATTTTTAAAATCATCGATTCATTTCTAGATTTGTTCCAATAGTTGCAAACCCCAGGGCTTTGCTCGCTTAATATCTGAAATATGACAAATAATATTTGTATGTCTAAATTTTATAGGAAGAAATTATATTCTTAGGAATAATCCAAATATTAACGTTTAAGGCCACAGTTTGACTAAACTACATCATTGTATTGCATTAGACAGAAAAGAGATGAAATAAATGAAAAGAACTTAAGCTAATTCTGAATAAATAATAATTTTGAACATATTTCGAAACTTTTATGCACAATCCATCAGGAATGAAAGAGTTTCTCCTAAAGAAGGAATTCCACCTTTTTTGAAGCAATTTTTTGACATTTTCTGGATTGATGCAAAAATGAAAAGAAGATTTTGAAAGAATATTAGGGGGGGGGGGGTGAAAATTTAGTAATCGGGCGTTTTGTTTACTCAAACCCTTGAAGTTTTTTCTTGAATTGTTGTTCGAAAGAGACATAAAATGAAAGATGAGCTTATATCATATAAGCATTTGAAAGTCATGTACATGAGTTTGTGTTCAAAGTGTCTTTCAAGAATGAAATTTTTGTTTAGACTTTAAAAAATCAAAATGAAAGAAAGTTTCTTGATGGAATAGAAAATTTTGTAATATTTTTACAACACTTTTGGATAATTTCTGTAATATCCTTTTCGAGATGCATTTCTGAAGCAAAGACCAATTTAGCAGGGAGATTGTTTTCTTAAGTAGCTGTTAAAATGACACTTAAATAATAAGAGTTTAGCGCCATTGTATAGTTGAAAAAAATGTTCCACCTTTTTTCTCTTTCCCACTTTCATACCTGATCCATACGTTTTTTTCAGTATTCTTTTAAAGTTTTGAAATCTTTAGAAACCCTCTTCTTAGTACGCATTTACTACTTAAAATTAACTATCATGACAAATTCCAAACTTCTTTTTTTAACGTCTACCATCTTTCTAGAGCATCAGCATAAAATGCTTATGTTGAAGCAGCGACTACCTCCATTAATTTGCAAACATTAATTTTGAAATCGATTAGGTATTATTCCATAGAAACGTAATAAAAAAAATCAAAGGTTTTTTTACTAAGTTAATTGTTTTAGCTAAACCCAGCTAGTAGTGGCACCGGCTTAAAATATAGCTTGTGTAACATCAGCGATTGTCACCAATTTATTCGCAAACATTACTTTTGTAATCGGTTTATTATGGTCTGAAATTGCATAGAAAGTACAATTTAACAATTTTTTAGAACACCTTTCACTCTTTCCCATTGCTTCACAACTTTTAAACTACGAATTTGTTTTTGACTGTTTTTAGAAGAGAATTATATTTTATAAGTAACTATCATGCCATATTTAAATTTTCTAGCCTCTTTAGTATCTGCGCAGTCGCAATTTAGAATATGTTTTGCTTTTGCAATCCTCTGGTGGTAGTGGAACGCATATAAAATACAACTTATATTTGAATAGGTTCTATTACTACAAATTTACAACATAAATTTTTTTTAATTGGTCTGGTATTTAATAAGAGGCATAAAAATCATAATTTAGAACGTTTTTAGAACGCTTTTCGTTCACTTTATCTTTTTTAAATTTGGAATTTTCTTTTGACGGTTCTTAGAATTCATTTGCAGAACGTTTTTTGCTTTTGGAGTCCCGAGATGATAATGATATCGACATAAAATAGAGCTTATATAAGAGCAAGAGCCTTATATAAGAGAATCATCATTTTGACACCATTATTTTTTAAATTGATTTGGTACTTTTTGAGATTGCGTAGAAATCCCCATTTGGAACTGTTTTCAAAAAACTTTTGTGTGCATTTTCACTCCTTTTAAATTTCGCATTTTCTAGGAAATGTTCTTAAAGATCTTATAAGTAATTAATATGTCAATTTTTATGTTTCTTGGTTCTTCAGTAACACAAAAGTGGTATTTTTATAACGTTTTCTATTCCTGTATCTCTCTTGGAGTAGTGAAGCAAGGATTGTCATCATCATTTTGACACAATTATTTTTTAAATAGGTTCGTTACTTAACAAGATTGCTTAAAAATCACCATTTAGAACGTTTTTAGAACGCTTTTCGTGCATTTTCACCCCTTTTAAATTTCGTATTTTATTAATACCTTATAAGTAATTAACATGCCAAGTTTCATATTTCTAAGCTCTTCAGTAACACAAAAATCGCATTTTTAAGACTTTTTTTGTTCTTGCACCTCAAGTGGCATCGACTTAAGATATAGCCTATGTTTGATTCGGTGCAAACACTATCATTTTGGTACCATTACTTTTGAAATCGGTTTGATAGTTCTGGAGATTACTCCCTATAAATAAACAAACATGCACTGCTTATTTAAATTCGACCAAGCACATCTGAAACACATTATAATGGCGCATTGCATGCCACTGTAGATATGTTCAGGACTTTGATACTGTATCAGTTTTTGAAGAAAGTATTCTTTAACTCGTATCGACAACCTCATTGCTATCCGTGAAAAACAGACATTCAACAGTATCAACTATTTAGAGGAGCACACACCGTATAAAATATGGTCCATTTTCTTCAAACTACGCACATATATATATATATTATCATTTAGAGTTACTCACATTGGTGTGGAGCGTCTGTTTATGCTCTTTACATCATTTCAAAGAGTTAAAATTCCGATATAAAATAATTTAGTATTTTATTTTAGTGTTATTTTTAACATATGGGGCTCTTCCAATTTTATATCTATGCATGGCCGTCTTGCATGGTTTGCTTTCATTTTTTAAAATAGTGCATACAAATTCATATGTAAGATTTTGCAATTCTACGACATAACTTGCTTATTGTTATCAATTTATCACAGTATATGGCCAATTAAAGATAGCATCTCATTTTCTTTACTTATCACTAGTTATTAAATCTTTATTCTCAGCAATATTGCTCATAATAATCCCTAAGAGAAAAGTCCTAATGAAAAGAAATTCATTAATGTAAACCATTAATGAATTAATAGTCCAGGCATTTGGTAAAAAATAAATGCAAGTTTTGGTGTAGTTTTGATTTTTGGCTCCCTTTATGTTTTTTGGGTCGCTGAACACGAATCTGGCATTATCCAACAAAATTTCTCCCCGGAAACACGTTTTTTTGGCAAAAAACGTGCAAAAAACGTGGCTTTTTTTCGTTTTTTCTAAATAACTTCAAAATTATACATTTTACATAAAAGTCATCAATACATAAATTAAAGAGCACAAAATTTCCTACATTTTATGTATTTAAAGTGTTTTTCTCTGATCAATGGTTTAGCCGTGAGAGAGCCGCAAAAATAGGTGTGAAAAGCAAAAAATTCTGAAAAACGTGGATTGCAGCATCGTACATCGATGAAACTTGAAAAACAACCATTTTACGCAAATTTTCCCCACTTAATAATACTAAATATATTATTATTGACTATATTGTATTAATCTGGTGTTCATTGTTTCTTTCATAACTAAAAAATAAATAAAAATGAGCATATTTGTGAGCAAAATCTTCATTTGTTATTGCAAAATAATAATAGTAATAATTTCTTAATTTGACTTTTAAATAATGTAAATAAAATAACTAACGCAGGTTTTAACTGATCCCATCTGCACTTTCCCCCTATATTGAAGGGGTGCAAGTATGAAATAACGTTGGTCAAGCGCCCACCCCCGCATCCCATGTCCACGTTCAGTGGAATACTAATTCCCCCTCCTTTTCCACCAGTCTCACCTCTGTTAGAAATATGCGTCGCACAGATCACTAGCTTATCAGGAGGACACATTCCTCTAATTTTCTATATATGCAACTGCTTGCTTATAATTTAGTAATTCACTGTTTGAGTCTTCGTGAATATAGTGAACATCTAAAATGATTTTGCGCGATATCGCTGAGTTTTATTTGTGACTTTCCTTTAGAAGAGGGGTCAGTGAAAGTTAGTCGAGGTATTGCAGCGTTAATCAAGACAAGTACAGAAAGAAAGGATGGAAAGACAGTTTTCCTAAAGGGGAAAATCTCAGTAGATGTGCATGTTAAGTGTAGAAAAGCATACGTAAATGAACGGATGATTACTGCTTATCTGAAAAAGATTGAGGAACAAAGTGAGCACTTCTCAAATTTTAAGATCATCAACTCCTCAGTTTAATTTTCGAACTAATTGTTTTATATGTGGACTGTCCATTTCGGAAGAGTTCATCGCAACACAAGAGAAAAATCCACCAAGCGAATGCAATATTGTATACAGTGTGCGACACATGGGATTCATAAGTACAATTCTGAAAGCAGCAAGAGCTCGCAATGATGATTAGGGGCAGGCTATAATTCAGCGCATCGAACCAGTGAATGATTTGATCGCAGCAAATGCTCAATACCACATCAAATGTTTAAAAATATATATATTTATGGGAGGCCGAAGGTCCAAGAACAGTAGAAACGTGGTCCATTTGCCGAGGCAATCGACAAAGCAATGCAAAGTATATTACGATTACCTTGAAAATCATGATGACGAGTGTAAATTCTCCATGGAAGAGCTAATAAAACAGGTTACAGGGAGTTATCAACCTGATATGAGAACTGTAAAGTTTAACCTCATTGAGAGATATGGAGACGACATACTGATCACAAAGAATCAGAAAAAAAAAAGTCCATTGTGTGTTTCAAGAATATAGGAGGGAAGATACTGACTAATGCATGGTATCAGCAAACATGTAAATCTGATCGAGGTGAGAGGCTGCGAGTGGTTGAAACAGCAGCAAAACTTATTTGCGAAGATATCAGATAGAAGATTTGCTTCGGGAAACTGCAACAACATCGCTTGTGCGTCAAGACGAAGAGGGTGGGTAGACTTTGAAACTGATCTCGAAATAGATTGCCCACACAATGAATCAGAGGTCCCAACGGAAGGGAACATAGTCATGCTGCAAGGTATCAAATATTTACTATTAAAAAAACTTTTATTTATAATATTAATAATTATAAAAACACCCACTCATTCCATTCGTCTATTTTCTATTTTTGTAAATGTCGGTGAAAAGCAGGGACCCTCAAATAAAAGAAAGCGGAAACAGTACTTTGTTTTTTTAAGTAAATGTACTTACTAATGTACATAATTATTTATAATTAAATAATAATTCATAATGAGTCGTCATTTTTATTGTTAGCAACTTCATTGAAAAATATAGTCCATCATAATATCTTCAGCATCATTTAAAGTCAATCTTTGCGCAAAATGATCAGTTTTCATGTTAAATCTAATGTACAGTGCATAATTCCTATTTTCCGGATTTTTTTTATTGTCACACCCACATTTTGAGCTTCGAGAACTTTAAGAACTGGAATCCATTCAGCTTTAATATGTTAAAGCCTGCGTTAATTATTTTATTTACATTATTTAAAAGTCAAATTAAGAAATTATTACTATTATTATTTGTAATAGCAAATGAAGATTTTGATCACAAAAATGCTCATTTTTATTTATTTTTTTGATATAAAAGAAACAATGACCATCAGATTAATAAAATACAGTAAATAATAATATATTTAGTATTATTAAGTGGGGAAAATTTGCGTAAAATGGTTGTTTTTCATGTTTTATTGACGTACGGTTCTGTAATTCACGTTTTTCAGAATTTTTTGCTTTTCACACCCATTTTTACGGCTCTCTCACGGCTAAACCATTGATCAGAGAAAAAAACTTTAAATACATAAAATGTAGGAAATTTTGTGCTCTTTAATTTATGTATTGATGACTTTTATGTAAAATGCATAATTTTGAAGTTATTTAGAAAAAACGAAAAAAAGCCACGTTTTTTGCACGTTTTTTGCCAAAAAAGCGTGTTTCCGGGGAGAAATTTTGTTGGATAATGCCAGATTCGTGTTCAGCGACCCAAAAAACATAAAGAGAGCCAAAAATCAAAACTACACCAAAACTTGCATTTATTTGTCCTTTTTGAGCACGTAATGCCTGGACTATAATGGTTGTATACAAAAAAGAATGTAAATTTACTCCGTAAAGCTATAGTAAAATGGGGTGAAGGTGCAGAAAATGTTTAAAACTGAATAAAGAAAGATGTAAAAAAAAGCTATAGCATCAACTGCAAGAAAATATTTAATGAAATATAAAAAGGAAAGTTGATAGGAATTTTTTCATTTATATAATACACATAGTAGGAAAATAGAAACAGTGGAATAGACTAGAAAGGACAGTGGCGTAACCAGGGTGTGTGCCCAAACCAGTAATATTGTAAGGTTTTATTTTCCTTGATTCATAGCACACATTTTTTTTGGTAAGACAAGGCGAACAGAACTTTAAAAATTACCGGTATTCAGAACACTAGGACACCCATCCTGGTTATGCCACAGAAAGACTGTAACTAATGAAAGCAGCAGTTTTAAAGGTTAACGAAAGACACGACTAGGACGCCACTCTCATCCACATTAAATTTATTCTAACAATTTTATACTCATTTATTATATGTAACTAAGTTTTATCCAAGTGTTTAATTCATGCGTTTGATAAAACCGTCGAAGAGCTTCATATAAGTTAGAAGTGTGAGGTTTTAAGCTCTCCGAAATAACCCCATTTACTCTTAAAGTACACGAGCGATTTCGATGGATTGTTTTTTGGCGATAAAGTATAACTAGTGTTTTCACTGTCGCTCACCCTTGCGCCAAATTGCGACTAAATTCTTCATTTGGCGAGTAAACAAGCGATTAGGTTTGCCAAATTGCTAGTGCTCAATTTTTGCTTTTTCTTTCTTTTCTTTTTTGTTTTTTATAAATATGCATACATATATATTTTTAATATATTTGTAGTAGATATTTGAAATTAGATTAATAACAATCGTTGTCGCAGATATAAAAACTTATGTTATTTTAGAACGCATTGAAAAAAGGGGATACATTAAAGGATTAAAGATAATTTTTAAAATACTGTACGGCGAATCTATTTTGCTAATACTTTTTTCATTTGACGAATGTTTTCTATTTTTAATTAGCCAAATTGCTCACGTTGGTCAAATGTCAGCGAGAACACTGAGTATAACAATAAGATCATATGTAGTATGCAGTTTAAAAAATTGATTAGTTTCATAAAAAATTTCTGAAAAATTAAAATTTCTAAAAAAATGTCATCGCTCTAAAATAAAATTTAAGTCGCTGTAAAAACGTGGCTGCCATAAGTCATGAACATAATTCAGTAAAAATGGATTTCAAATTTAATCAAAATTGGTCGTGTAGTTTCCGAAGAAACGTGTCTTAAAGATCATATATTTCCCATAGCATTACACTCAGTCTTGGCTGTGGAAAGATCTAGAATTGGTCGAAAAACTTTAGGAAGGTATGTAGACAAATTTCACCAAGAGGAATACAGTGATGAAGTCAAACTATTTGTCAACTAGTGTTGGCAGGTTGAGTGTCACTAAAGTAGGAGAAGGAGAGGGAAAAAAAGCGGGACAGTGACTTCTAATTCCGGATATATTAATGTATGAATCCCTACGAAAACGGAAATTGTCTCTAACGGAATACTATCTTAAATGCTAAAATTTCATTTTCAATGCTGTTCAATTATATGTGCTCAGACAAAATCTTGTTTAAAACAGAACTTTTCTGCTGTGGCTTGCGATTCCGTCTAAACAGGTTTCTTCAAGCATACTATATTCAAAAATATCTTTTAATAACAATAATTAAAACATGTAGCATAAAACTATTTTGTTTTTGTTTTTTAACTGATTTTAAATCTCTTAACAAATATTTCAATATATGCAAAGTGGGTCAACCCTCTCATATGTGAGTCTTGACCCCTAACTGCCAACTGCTTTCAATTTTTTGACCCGGAAACATTTTTTTAAAGTAAATTTTACCATTTTAAATCACCGTAATCTGCCAATTAAATATTAAATAAGGCAAAATTTTCTATTAATTTTTTCCGGGTCAAAAAATCGGAAGAATTGACATCTGTGTTAACCCATTATTTTCTCAGGATTAAAATAAATCATTTTTCAAAGTTCCATCACATATTACACTTATGTAGCAATTTTCTTTTGATAATTGACCGTATAACGAATAAAATGCTATATAAAACCTTATTGTACGTTCGATATTTAAAAAATAGAAAAAATCATTTTATAAAAAGTGTATCAACTCTCCCTAGTCTTCCCTATTGTTTCCTTATTAATTTGTATTTTTTTTTTTTAACAAAAGATTGTTTTGTTACATTCTATTTTTGAAAGTGACAATTTAGACGGACATATTTATATTCTTCTTTGAATATTAATTTAAATAATAATTATACAAGAATGATATAAAAAAATGTGAAAGGATTGTTCGCTATTAACCGCTTCCCTGATTTGCATGTACGTCATACTGACAAAGTGTTTTTGCCAATCATGATTTTTTATTCTCACCAGTAAATTTTCATTATAAATTTTGTATTTATTTAATTAGAACATTTTTCTGAGTCAATTAAGCAAAAATTTTTGTTTAAAAAAAAACAGTGATAAAAGATTAAAAATGCTGTAAAAACAGGAAAGAATAGACATCATTCGATTTTTTTTTTAAATTATTGATCAGTTAATTGGTTAAATATGCATGAAAGTTTCTGCCTTTTTTCTGTCTTCCTTTTTTCTTTTTCTTTTTAAGCTTTTGCATAGCTTTTATTGCGGGCTTTGAGCGCGGCGACTGAATCTAGAAATTCCGTAACGAGAAAAAAACCTAACACTCCGGCTAACGACGTTTTAGTTCGGCAGACTTCGGCAGACTTCTCATTTATTCAATGACAGAAAATTGAATTGAACTTAATAAGCTTTGGAGAGATGAATTATGGGTAAAATGTCATGGTTACAGTGAGTTGCCAACTTCTAAATACTAAACAGTAAACATATGGCTGCAGGTATAGCGATTATATTGCTGGAACCTACCTATTATTGAAATAAAAACATGAAATAATATTAGTAAAATATTCAAAATATCTTTAAATCAATTTTTTAGGGGTTAATAATGTTTTAAATGGTCCGGAATTTTCCAATGTCCGAACCGATTTTTTCCATTCTTTTCCGATCTCCATTTTCTTCTTCTTCTTTTCTTTTCTTTTCTTTTCTTTTCTTTTCTTTTCTTTTTTTCTTTTCTTTTTTCTTTTTTTCTCTTTTTTCTTTTGCTTTGTTTTTAAATTGCTATTTTCGTGAATGTATTTAACGCGACGATCACAACACAGACCTTTCCTAGAAGTCACCAGAGAATTATTTCCTTAAAGAAAACTACTTAGCTTTGTCCAGACACTTGGAAATCTATTTGTCTGGGCTTATATTCAATATTAATTCAGTATGTCTTATTAAATCCTTGGCGACAAAAATTTATAGTGACTTTGTGAATATATATTAATGAAGTAGTAATTATTTGTGAGACTCTTTTAATGTCACCTATATCTCGCCTCTATTTTGAAAGAAGGGCGTAAATCATATATATTTACAAAGGACTTACGCCCTTATTGCAAAGCAGGAGTGAAATTACTGTGTGGAAATATTACAATAGCGAAACATTTAGATTTAAACAGTTAAAATTGTTAATCTTAATTAAATTTGAATGATTTCGCTGATAATTAACAACTCTAAGTGTTTAGAACGCAATATTACGTTTACTAAGCTCCAGATTTCACTGCAATATAAGCAACATTTTAGATAATACTATGGCTGTCTGCCCCCTGCTAGTTATACTCGCCAATCCCCGTCCAGACACCCAAGATTCTGAAAGCACGCTAATTTCATCGGCTTTAAAAAAAATTGAATCATAATTTTAAAAAAAGGCTATTTTTTTATAAATGGATTTCTATTCATATTTATTTGATTGAAGGATTTTAAGACCAAATTAGTCGCTGTCAGAAGATACAAAGTCTGTTTTCGTCTTTCATTCTTTGATTAAAAAAATAGTTAAAACATTGAAAATAAGCTATATAAAATGAATTAAGTAAACAGTAAATAGAATCTTTGTCTCTCGGTATTTACCGTACATATCATATATCAAATCCTTGAATTTTTTAAATTATTAAATGATGATCAATAGATAAAAAATCATACATCTGCATTTGCAGTAAATCAATTTGTATACTTTTAAAACTATTTATTACTAGCAGTTACCCGTGACTTCGTTCACATAACATTTAAAGAAGAAATAATTGATTAATCAAGCAAAAAATTTCGATGATGAAAAGCATGTGTAATTAACTTTTTATCGCGAATTTATGGTAAAAAAACTTCTGATAATCCCTAGTTGCTAATTTGTTTGCTGGTCAAAATTTTTCTTTCAGCGATAAATACCAATAGATAGAAACATTCTTGAATTCTTTTGTTCAGCCCTGTAGTTTTCCAAGTGCCTTTAATACACGAAAGTATCTTTCTAAAATTTATTTCAAACAAAAATATTTCTTATTACTACCTAAATTACATTTTCAGAAATTATCATCCGAAGACAACCTTGTATCCAGTTTTTTGCGGGACCCTGTTTATCATTTTATATATATACTACAAACATTTCTTAGTTTACTAAATGCAGTTCAAAATAAAAATGCATATTTTATTTAAAAACCACCTTTAAGTAAATTACGCTCATATTCAGTAACCTTTCCGAGATCTTTTGTGTAACCCTGTATATCTAAATTTAACTATTTATACTATTACCATTTATACTCTCCATTTAATATGCATACATTTAGCGAAACTTAAAAGCACATATCATAATTCAAAATGCATTTCATCCATGCAACAGTCATCATCCATGATATACAGTACTTCGGATAGAATATATAATATTTGAAATCTTTTGTGTGTCCCTGTAAATGCTATGCACTTCGTATTATGCATGAAATAACTTACATTAAGCCTCAGCAACATATATCAATTTGATTATACATGAAATCGTTTACCATAATTAAAATATGTCGGAAACTGTTCCTCCCTTTATTCCTATGCAATGGAATTCTTCTGTCTGACCCTGTAAATGAATAGTAAGTGCCCTTTTCACTGCATACTTTACAAAATGCATATTTTAGTGCACTTTGTAAATGCATATAAATTTGAATATGTTCTACAGGCTGTAACATCGTTAAATTTAATTAAAACGATTTTTCCCCATAATGCCGTAATATAAGGAAATATTTTGACTATCCATGTAAATAAACTAATCATGGTAGAAACTTTATTTTCAATAGGTATTCGTGCTAGGTAAACGTTAAGAACGTCCAAAAATTTCATGGAAATCGGAGTATATTTACGAAAGTTAGAAAGCGACCAGACAGACAGACAAACCGAAAGCATAATAACTTTTCAACTTTGTTCGAAAGTGTTAAAAAATCGAGCCAAAAATATATTAATCAGTGATTTTATTTTCCATCTTTTCCCCACAAAAAATTTCTTCCATTGATAATTATGAGTTTTGAATAAAAATATTCATTTGTATGTAACTTTTAACTTATTAATTAGTATAAGTAAAAAATATTTCTGATTCATTTTAAATATGACGTCATTATTTATCTCGCTCCATTAGCTACTGATATTCATACCCCTTGTATTTTTAACGACTGCTATAAAGTACCTGTTTTATTTCAACTATGACGTCACATTTTCATGAGTGAACCATTTTATTAAAAATATAATTCTTTTTCATTCTTTTTACTTTTAATTTATGTCGCCATATTTTACACAAAAAATCCCATTAACTAAACAAATATCCTTGTTAAATGCATTATAAAAAATACACCTTTTATTTTTATTTCAAACATGACGTCATATTTATTTTCTTTTAAATTATTTTATTATAGTTTTTCGCGTGGAAGTTTTCTATTAAAAATTCATTGCCGCTGAAAAATTATTATTCCAATTTTTTATTTTCTTGGCAACGGGAAAGGAAAATGGTTAAATTTTATCTGGAAAATGCCTATTGAATTTGTATGAAAAATAATTAAATTTTGAATTATTAAGGAAAATATTTGAATAAAATAAATAAAAATTACCCTGTTATTTAATCCGGACTTCTAACTTTACGTCTGCAAAATTTCAAAGCAATCGATTCAGTAGTTACGGCGTGAAAGCGGAACAAACAAACAAACAAACTCACTTTCCGATTTATAATATTAGTAAGGATGGAATCATCGATAACAGAACCGGTTAAAATAATTTATCAAAGATTTTGTACATTTGAAAATTTTTAAAAACAACGTTAATGTATATTTCGACATCATGTGTCTCCGTGATGGAAATCTTTTAGATTGAAGGCATCAAGTGGCGTAGCTAGGGTGGGGGTACAAACGCTTTGGATATTACTATAATTGTGAACTGTTTTGTTCGCCTTATCGAATCGGACAATTATCTGCTTTTAATTTAGACGACGAAAACTTTAAAATATTACTGGTATTCAGAGCATTTGGACCCCCCCCCCTCCCTCTCTGGCTACGCCACTGAAAGCAATCATTAAGAATGGGGAAAAAATAATACTAATCACCAGCACTGATAGAAATATTTTTTACAAGTTACTTAAAGCTTTCACGCAAATTCATAATAGAGAATATAATGCATTTTTATTATAATTATAAAAATACAGTAAAATCTCATTACAGCGAAACTTCAAGCAGCACTGATTAAATTAGCTATATTAGTAGGGTTTGAAATGTCGTAAAATGTAGCTCCAGCTGGATTGATGTGCCAAGTTTGATATTTTTGTCTTATACTGGAGATTTTGAAATGGAGATTCCAAATATCTTAGGTGCCATTTTTTTCTTGCACGTTTTTGGGGTTATTTTTAAGGTGGCATCCAAGATGGCTGCCATTTACTGACTTCTTTAATATTTGTTGAATATTAATGACTAATATGTCAAACTATATGTTTTCGGGGTCAAGAAATACAAATTTTAAACAAAATTAGGAGTAAACTGAGTTTTTTAAGTATTTTAAGTGATAAGATGCAAATAAATTACAAACATATGAAAGACATCGGATATACTACAGTTTTATTAATCAGTTATAAACAACCAAAATATTTAAATGAAACAACATAAATAACTGAAAATATTGAAAGTAATTATTAAAAACTGCATTTATATGTATATACACTACTGGGATATCACGTATCCTCTTCTGAATCGCTATTATCACTGGGATGGTATTGATAGTCCTTTGTATTATTGCAGTCACTGCATTTGCAAAGGGTAGTACAAACCAAAGAGTTCTTTAAACAGGAACATTTCCCAACTGTACACGTTCTTTTACACTCGCATTTCACAAGTTCAATAACGCCTTTAGGCGCAGGTAACTCCAGGGATTTGGCTGGAATAATTTCTCCTTCGCTATCTATTTCCCAATCATTTCCAATAAGTGGGGGTACAATAGGTCGGGGATTTTTGTAGCCCTTTCCAGTGGTGCAAATTAAGTTGGATCGTAGAATATGTGGCTTCAGTGCTCCAATAGTTGGTGGTAATTTCTCTCCCTCAAAACTTTTAGTTCTGAAAAGGTGCCATCTTAGCTCTGAAATGCTTGAAAAATTACTATTTCTCAAATAAGTCAAGTTGGTGAATTTTTCAAATAACAACAGATTGGATAATGGATCAACGTTAGGTTCCCCAAGTTCTTGAAAAGCTGTTATAATATCATCATCACACGGAAGACTGATATATACTTTAATCCACTTTTGTTTTGAAATGCCCAGAAATTTTCCTCCCCAGTCTCCACCAGTGTATGAATGCAAACCTAGTAAACCTTTGCTTTTATGATCGCCTATTGCTCTACATCTTTCATTAATATTAATTTTCCTATGTTTGTTGCCTCGACCAGTAACAAAATTGATTTCACTGTTTATCCTATGTTTGTTGCCTCGACCAGTAACAAAATTGATTTCACTGCTTACTAGATGATTTGAAACCAAGTCAATCAGCAGTATGAAAATGTCTGTATCTTGTGAAAATACATCTATCTCACAATTATCGTGATATTTAACTATATCAAGCACATGAAGAGGTATAATGGTGTCTGCTTCTTCATGTGTAGATCACATAATTTTGAATCATAAATATTTGCTTGATTACTGTATGTTTTATTGCCAAAAACGACAACAATTTTCTTGATGCTAACAGCAAAAACCTGTAGTAACTTATTCCGAAGATATTTGGTTAGCTGTGATTTTGTTTCATTGTGTGAAAGGAACGTCTTTAATGATACTAAAGGTATATTGGTACTATTTGGAACAGTAAATTTTATAGGTTCTGTTGCCCCTAATCATTTCTTACGAGTTTGTTCCTTCAATGAGTTTTCAAGGTATTGATCAAATTTTATTCTCCCCTCAGTGTATCTGTTTGTCATTTTTATAATGATTTCGGTAAAAGCATTTGCAAAGTCCTCACAAGTTTTCATGGCAGGTGTCTTTTTTATAGATTGTACAATTGTCATTCCATCTATAATGCACACTTTTTCTAGCGGAGAAGTAATCGAGGATGCTAATGATTCATGTATGGGAGAACGATTGTATTGCTCTATTTCTGCAATAAATGAACTTTTGTCAGATGGAATATGAAGATACCCATCAGAAGAAAACAATGATCTTGGTATTATAGAAAACTCGTAATTCCCAATTGCATGTTCTAGGTTTGTAGACATTTGAGGTCTGGATTGCATAACTACGAGAAAACGAGCAAGAAGTTGCCTATCTTCTCGAATTTTAACTAATTTATCCCCAATCTTAAATGCAATCTTCTTGTTCCAAGTACTGAATGTTTTCAATTTCATTTTTTTCATTGGATGCCAAATTGACAATTTAGCGTGTTCACTCTGTAGTCTATCTTTTACAAATTTTTCGAATTCCAATTGGCCTTTTTGGTCACGGTTCAGAATATCATCCTTCGTAGATTCTGGAACTTTCATAGAGGATGCGATATTCATTAGTGTAGTATTATCTCGGAACTAGTGATGGGCGATTCTGGAAATTTTGAGAATCGATTAAAATCGATATCGTATAAAACAACATCGATCATAATAAGAATCGATTTCTCAGTTCTAGAATCGATACTAGAATCGATATTTAGGTTCACACAGAGAAGATCCAAATTACAAATTTCAAAACTTAGACAATCAGCAGGACCGTAATTACCGCCTCCCACCCCCATCACCATTTAGGGAGGCATAGAATTAAGCTATTGCAGATTTTAGAGTCGAATAATAAGAATTTTAAATTTTAAAATGATTGCCACTTATGGTTGTCACTTACACAAAAACTTTGACAAATTTGAGAGACATAACTCAACTAATAAGAACACTGAGTAACTTGGCATTAAACCGAGGATAAAGAGTGCCAAGAGCGTGTAACTAATATGGGGAACTGGGAGTATAGACAAAAAAAAACTTTTTTTTTTCTAATGCCAACCAAATGTTACACGAGATAGTTTGGAAGAACAAAAAATATGCCCCATTCCCAAGGGTGCAGGTAAACCCCACTCTTGACGGAAGGGCGATCATAGTCCAAATGTATCTTTTGTCGAAGTTTCAAAATGAGGATTTACAATAAAATAGAACGAGAATTGGACATTTTAAAAATTGCATGCATACTTTGAACGGCCCATTTAGTAAAAATTAGCGAAGAAGGAGGGGGGGGGGAGAGTAGCACGGGCGAACATGAAAAAAAAATAGTGGCACTCTGAGAGTGCCGATAGTAGTGAAATCTTGAACAATTACGTGTGTATTTTTTGAATCGTTAGGATATATAATTTTGAATCGTCAGGAAATATTTTTAAATGAATAAAAAAAGTTTCTATAATATTAAAGAATATATTAATATCTATAAAACAAGTAAGAAAAATCATGCGTTAAGCATAGATTATGAAGCACTTTCCAACACTTAATGAAATCTTTAACAAAACTTTGTTATTTAGGGAAATAATAGTGTATAGCCAAATATACCCAAATATGTATTCCAGTACATTAGAACAGCCCTGTATTTCATATGTCACTTCATATAATGGGAAAATTTAGCTTAGCAAGAAAATACCCAGTAGCTTGTAATTTCTTTTTCAGCAATTCATACTATTAGATGGAAACATACTTGAGTACTTTTGTTCAGCTCTGTAGTTTACATTGTACCTTTATTACACGTCAGCATTAGGCTAAAATTTATTGTAAACTAAACCACTTTTAAAACAACTGAAATCACATTGTCATAAATCATCATTCATAGGCGTCCATGTACCGAATTCTTTGCGTGGCCCTGTATATCCCTTTATCTATATTCTGCAGACATTTCTCAGTAAATTGAATGCATCTCAGCGTAAAAATACATAGCTTATTTAAGAACCACGTTTAAATAATTTACGCTCATATTCAGTAACGTTGGTGAGCTCTTTTGGGTAGCCCTGTATATCAACTATAACATTTATACACACCATATAATGTGCATATATTTAGCGAAATATAAACGCGAATATCATAATCAAAATGCATTTCATCATCGGATACATATACGCTACTTCGGAAAGAATATACTCTTTGAAATCTTTTGTATGGCCCTGTAAATGCTATGTACTTCATATTATGCAAAACAGTAGCATATAATTTAAATTAAGCTTCAGTGACATATATCAATTTTATTATACACGAAAAAGCTTAATATATTTAAAATATGTCACACACAATTCCCCGTTTTACCATTATCTAATGAAATTCTTTTGTGTGGCCCTGTAAATGAATAATAGCTACATTTTCACCTTATATTTTATAGAATGCATATTTCAATATGTTTGACAGAGTATAATATCTTTAAAATTCCTTTGAAACGATTTTCCCCATAGGCCGTAATGTAATAGCAAACTTTTGATTCGCCCTGTAGATAAACTAATCATGGTAGAAACTTCATTTTCGATAGGACTTGTGCTAGGGTAAACGTCATTAACGTCCTAAAATTTCATGGCAATTCGAGTATATTAACGATTTTTTCCCATGGGCCGTAATGTAATGGAAAAGTTTTGATTCGCCCTGTAGATAAACTAATCATGGTAGAAACTTCATTTTCAATAGGACTTGTGCTAGGGTAAACGTCAATAACGTCCTAAAATTTCATGGCTATCCGAGTATATTAACGATTTTTCCCCATAGGCCGTAATGTAATGGGAAACTTTTGATTCTCTCTGTAGATAAACTAATCATGGTAGATACTTCATTTTCTATAGGGTTCGTGCTAGGGTAAACCTCAATAATGTATAAAAATTTCATAGCAATCCGAGTATATTTACGGGAGTTAGAGCGCGGACAGACGGACAGACGGCCAGACGGACAGACGGCCAGACAAACCGAATGCATAAGCACTTTTCAACTTTGTTGGAAAGTGCTAAAAAACCGCGCGATACCATATGTCCAGCTATTGTAGTTAACTCACTATAACTACTTTCTTACATTTTAAAACGCGATAAATACACCAACCAAAATTAGACCATACAATCGATACCTTAATCCTTATCCAAATAAATAATTTTGTATTAATGCCTGTTACAATATCTGTAGATTACTTTTTGAATTATTCAAATCGGACATTCCATTCAAAAGATATTACGAATTTAAAGATGACAGTCTAAAGAAATAATAGCGCTGCTGAGTACTCGGTGGCCAATAAGCTTAGGGATTGTGTGTGCAATCAAACGATTGCGGGTTCGAACCCCAGTTTCGCTAATATGTATCAATGTTTTTTTTTTTTTCGAAGAAGTTTGAAAAATTAAAATTTTAACACATTATGGGTCCTTAACGTGACCTAAAATGATGGGAGAAAATTTCTTATGCTAGATTTGTAATGTGTGAAGCATAAGCTTTCAATAGACATAATGTATCAAGAAATGAGAAAAAACTCCTCTGCCCCCCCCCCCCCCTCAGAAAAAAGGTCCTATAGGGGAAACCGGGAAACTGGAATAGCAAAAAGAGCGGCGAGAAATGGTTAGCTATACTAGAATTTTTCTCATCACTGTAACTCCTATAGAAGCAAAGTTATAGCCTTTTAAAGATTGAAATGAAGTGAAGAAATAAGCAAAATTAGGTGAGTGATCGACAGGGGGGGAGGGGTCCACAGCTCTGGCGGTGCCATGTAGCTTAAACTTTTAAATTAAAAATGGTAGAGAATTAAATGATCGAAATTTTAACGTGTATATTGGGGGAGGGTGCAAGCCCCCCCCCCTCAAAAATTTTTTTGTTTCTTTTGAAGAAACAAAAAAATATGCCCCCGGCGGGGCGCAGATAAACCCCAAACAGGCGGAAGGGCGACCCTTTATCCCTTTATTTATCTTTTGTCAAGGATTTAAAATGTGGATCTAAAATAAAATAGACCGAGAATTGAGCATTTTAAAAACTGTATGCATATTTCGAACGGCCCTGTAAATTAAAACTGACGCGGAAGGGCGGGATTAGAAGAGACGAGCGTGAAAAATAAAACATAATAAACTAATACTTCAAATAACTGGACTTCTAAACAAAAATATAACGATTTAACCTAGTGTCGAATTAATGGAGTGGCCCGCAGGGGATTACCCCCCCCCAGAAGTTATGAGATTTTATGCTTTTTAATGCACAAATTGCGATTCCCCCTCTCTTACAGAGCTGTAAAACATGATGCCTTCCTCCGGGGTCGCAGAAAAAACCTGCATTCAACACTGATTTAGCCTAGAAAAAGAAAAAAAAATCGAAATCGAATCTAAAGATCGAAATCGAATCTAGAAATCGACATCGAATCTGAAGATCGACATCGAATCTAAAGATCGAAATCGAATCTAAAGATCGAAATCGAATCTAAAGATCGACATCGAATCTAAAGATCGACATCGAATCTAAAGATCGATCTTACGGGCAGAATCAATTTCACATTTTTACTTTCTTTTGTAACTTTACAAGAAGAGAGTATTAGATTCGTGAAAAGTTTTTACTTCCCGTTTTCGATGGATTTATATATTTTAGAAGGTCTTTAACACGATTTCATGGTTTTTAAGAAATATCTGTCTGTGTGTGTGTGTGTCTGTCACTCTGTGAGTCTGTATACGACAAAAATTTCTGACCGTTCTATCTCAAGAACAAATGCACGGAATTCCACAAAACTTTAGATTTAGTTTAACCTTGATATAAACTGAATCTAATTAATTTTTGGTGTACATAGCCTAACAGGTGGCGCTGCTGTGCTGCATTTTTTGCGATTTGCGCAACAGCTATATCTGAATAACGAATGAACGGATTTTCATCACATTTTAGATCCAGTTAGTCCTTGACATGAATTGATGTTTTTTGCATTTTGATGTATATAGCTTCCCAGATGGCGCTGCTATACTGAATTTTTCACAATTTCCACTCAGCGCCATGTGAAAGGGGGGGGGGGCAAAAGGAAGCGGTCGTTCTGAGCACGGAAATTTAGGGGGCGCCAAATTTTTACTACTAACATCACTTCTAGCCTATCACAAGTTAATAGGGGGGGGGGCTAAATTGGAACTTTGAACCGGGCGCAGTTCTCTTTTCGCACGCCCCTGTTTCCATTTTAGCTTTATCTCAAGAACTAATGCACGGACTTTCATAAAAATTTAGATTCAATTAGTCCTTGATATTATTTGATGCTAATTACATTTTGGTGGAAATCGCTTAAGAGATGGCGCTGCTATACTGCATTATTCATGATTAACGCAATAGCGCTATCTCAAGAACGAATTTTCATCAAAATTGAGATTCAGTAAATCTCTGACATAGATTAGTGTTATTTAGTTCTTGGTGTAAATTGCCCTACAGGTGGCGCTGATATGCTGCATTTTTTATGATTTCGCAATAGCTGTATCTCGCGCTTTCATGGATTTTCATCAAAATTCAGATTCAGCTGGTACCTAATAAAAATTGATCCTGATCAATTTTTGGTGTACATCACTCAACAAAAAACGCTATTTTACAGGGGGGGGGGGGGGGTTCTGAGGTTTCTTTAATTCTTCTATCTTAGAAACTAATACACTGAAATTTCGGAACTGGCACATCCATCTATTTTATCTTCGATTTTTGGAGGAAAATGAAAATTATATTACCTTCAGAGAAATCGATTAAAAATTTTAAAGTATCGATTAAATCGAGTTGGCCGTAGTATCGATTAAATCGATTTAAAAAATCGAAATCGCCCATCGCTACTCGGAACGGGTTTCCTCCACAATGATTCCGAATGCTTTCCTTGATGATGGCTGCATTGTGAAAAATTCTTAATGACATGGACGTCTGAAGTTGATAATGTTTCATGGGCTGCTTACATATTTCATTTGGGCAGTACTTTTCAAAGAAACTTGAAACAATACGTAATATTTCTGGTGCACACAAGAAATACCTTTCGAGGGCGCTTTCGTTCTGAGTCAAACCAGTAATTCCTCCAATGTTCTTCAGCTCTTTGATTTTCTGTTCCAAGTTCTGGTCTGAAAATAGTTTCGTAAACGGCACATTGGATTTCGATATTGCAAAACAACCAGATTCAAGAGCATTCCATACGTCTGGATGTGTTGTTTTAAGGTCCTTCATCTGTGCTATGTATACTGGAATGTGTCGGGCGTAATGAAATAAGTCATGTGCAAAGTAATATTTGATTTGTTCCTCTAATGACGCGAGATCCAATGCTTCCAAATTCCTTGATAAATACCACGGATAAAACATAGCAAACATCCAAATTGGTATATATACTTGTAGTAGAAGCTTTGCGATGTCAAAACTGCATTGTGTAATATGTGGAAGACAATCTTTTTCAACTACTGCTTTGATCTCTTTAAACAAAGGTGTAGCCTGAACTTCACAATTGTGCAATTTCTCTGGTAATAAATTATTTTTTTTTAGGAAGTAATATTTGTAGAATATGTGGCAGTGTTTCAAAGAGTAGGTGGTAACATGCCAGAATGATAGTCATATGAAACTTTATCCCTCTTGTGTATTTCTTCCCTCCAAAAATCTGACGAATTGTTTTAGGAGATCAGACAAATTTCAATATATATGAGATCAAGGCCATTGTCTTTTATGCATTTTCCTAGTGCATGGAGATATGCAACACAAACATGAAGCTCTCGCACTCGGATTAATCACTTTTGACTGCCAGTAGACAGTTGAATTTACAGAGTAGACAGAATGGAATTAAATTTGACTCCCGAATTTTGCTCGATTTGTAGCATATGCTACAAAGCGAGTTTAGTTTTCAGTTTTTCAAAATTGCCTATTTTATTTTTTTGACATAATTATCCACCTTTCAAGCAAATTAAACAATTCATTGTGTATTTATGCGGCAATCATTCTTATTAGTAAGTATAATCCAGCAAACATTTAATTTTGACATCTGCAACAAAAGAGAAAACAAGCAATAGTAGTAATTTTGTTGTAAATTTATAAATAAATAATAAATAACACGATTTACGCCTATTTTAACTGTAGATTTGTATTTCTTGACCCTAAAAACATGTAGTTTGACATACTGGTAAATAATATTCTACAAATATTAAAAAAGTCAGTAAATGGCAGCCATCTTGGACGCCATCTTGAAAATCTCCCCAAAAATGTGTAAGAAAAAAATGGCACCTACGATATTTGGAATCTACATGTTAAAAGCTACAAAATAAAACAAAAATATCAAACTTGGTACAAAAATCCAGCTGGAAAACATTTCCGATCCTACTATATTGAGAAAATCCCCCTACATACACAATGGAAACAAATATTTAAAATTTGATTGACGTGTAATTTTAACTCAAGGTGTCAAATTTTTTATTAGGTTGCGTAAGCGGCTGACAATACTAACAAATAGATGCTCTAGATTATTCAACTTGTGTGTAATATTATATGTTGAAATTAATTTCTAATAAGGCAGATCTTATCTTGAATGTGAAACTGATTCGGACTAGCTTCAAAGCTATTCATATATAATATTGAACAGTAATTTCTGTCCTATTCTTCCGAGATTCTCTATACATATTAAAAGGAAAATCATCAGGTGAATTGATGTTTTCAGAGTCGAAAGTCAACTGAAATAGAGCTTAAGAGCTATATTTTCTTATTTGTTAAATTTTAAGAAGAGAGAAATATTTTTCAAAATGTAAATCGACGTGCTATAAATTGAATAGATATTGAAACGATATCTCTAACAGTGATATGAAGCAGAATCTTTATGAAATTGCATTACTCTATATTCTAAATTAATTTAATGTGTATTTGCTCTCATCGATCTTAAAACTATCATTTTCTTCTGAATAATAATAGAAGTTTGGTTCTAACATTTTAACTATGGAAAAAACTTAATTTTAGATGTAAAAATTTTAATGTAAAATTTGGTTAAAGTTTAGTTTCAATGTAAAATTTAGTTATTATAGAAAAAATAAAGTGTTCGTAATATAATTACGAAAATACGGTAAAATCTCGTTACAACTAATCTTTGGGGAGCACTGATTATATTTGTTACATTAAAAAATTTAATCTACATATACAATCGAAACAAATATCTAAAATTTGACTGAAATATAACTCTAACTCAAGGTGGCAAATGTTTCATTAGAGTTACGTAAACGTCTGACAATACCGGCAAATAGCTGCTCTAGGTTATTTAACTTGTGTGTAATATTATATCTTGAAATTAATTCATAATAAGGCAAATCTTATCTTGAATGCAAAACTGATTCGGATTAGCTTCAAAGCTATTCATACATAATATGTACTAATAATTTCTCTCCCATTCTTATAGAATTCTCTATACATATTAAAATGAAGATAATCACGTGAATTGAGGATTTCAGAGTCGAAAATCAACTGAAATAGAACTTAAGTGGCATATTTTCCTATTTATCAAGTTTTAAGGAGGAAGGAATATTTTTCAAAATAGAAATCGACATGTTATAAATGGAATAGATATTGAAATGACATCTCTTGCAGTAATATGAAACAGAATCGTCTGGAAGTTGCAGTACTCTGTTCTAAATTAATTTAATGTGTATTTGCTCTCATCGATTCTAAAATTACTATTTCTTTCTGAAGAACAATAGAAATATGATTCTAACATTTTAACTAAGAAAAAAACTTAATTTTAGATTCATACTTTAGCTAATGTAAAAATCTGAGTATCATTTAAAACTGGTTTGTTAAATTAGCTAATATTTAGGAAATGAAGTTTCAGGTTATTTGAAAAATCTTATATCCTGTTTGTTTTTAATCTGTCAAACATTTCAGCTTAAATTTATTTAAAATCCTTCGATTTTTGAGATTTTTGTTAAATGGTGATCAATAAAAAAATGCATGAATCTATATTAGCAGGAAATCAATACATATTTATATTAAGCTATTTGTCGTGGAGTTATCGATCGTAGAACCGGTTAAAATAATTTATGAAAGATTTAGTACATTTGTAAAATTTTAAAAACGAAATTAAACTGTATTTGAACGTCGTTTGTCTCCGTGATGGAAATATTTTAGATTGTAAGCAACTATTAAGAAATTGAAAAAAATCATACCAATCAACAGAAATGACAGGGCATATTTTGTAAATAGTTTAAATAATTTTCATTTATTCATTTTCATATAGTCTAACATGTGTTACCGGTATTGAGACACCATTAATGTAGATGTAAAACCGCATTCGTGCGGCTACCGCCTGTATCAATAGTACTCTGTATTGCTTTATTAATAAACGCAGTTTTCACCCTCGTGTGTGAAGTGTTTTATTTTGCAGTGTACATAGCCCATAGGGTCGACGAGCTAGACAGGCCTTCTTGCTCACGAGAATTGTTATGTTTCTTGCAATGGTGAAGAATGTGCCAAGTGTTGAGGTGAATTAGAACAGACGCATGGTCAGATATCTTTCTCCTCATGGAGGTCCTACTTTAACTATGTGTAGGTAAGTGTTTACTATCTGAATTTTATTTACTTCGGCTCGGCTTAGCGCCTGACGTCGTCAGTGTCTCTAGGGGAGTTAGCTACCCTTTGTTGAAAAGATCCGAATTCTCATGGGTCGCCGCACATGGTCCGAGGTTCTCCATACATGTGCATATATGGTAGACTGCCAAAGGAGGGTTCGAAAAAATCCTGTGGCAGCCATGACCAGAGCACAGTGTGATATTCAGAAATGGCTACCAACAACTACTAGATTAGATTTACACCAAATCTTTTGGGAGCATTGATTAAATTCGCTACACAGAAAAATTCCTTCTAGATATATAATGGAAACAATTATCTAAAATTTGACTGAAATATAACTTTAACTCAAAATGACAAATGTTTCATTAGAATTACGTAAATGTCTGACAATACTGACAAATATATGCTCTAGGTTATTTAACTTGTGTGTAATATTATATCTTCAAATTAATTCTCAGTAAGGTAAATCTTATCTTGAATGTGAAACTGATTCGGATTAGCTTCAAAGCTATTCATATGTAATGCGAACTAATAATTTCTATCCTATTCTTGTGAAATTCTCTATACATATTAAAATGAAGATCATCACGTGGATTGAGGATTGCAGAATCGATAGTAAACTGAAGTAGAACTTAAGTGCCATATTTTCCTATTTGTCAAGTTTTAAGGAGAAAGAAATATTTTTCGAAATGTAAATCAATGTGTTATAAATTGAATAGATATTGAAATAACGTGAAGATAACTGGGATAGAATATAATAGAATCATAACAGAGAAGATAAAGTGTTCGTAATATAATTATAAAAGTACTGTAAAATCTCGTTACAATGAAACTTTGGGAAGCAATCATTCGCTGTATTGAAAAATTACCTCTACATATACAATCGAAACAAATACAGAAAATTTAACTGAAATATAACTTTAACTCAAAGTGTCAAATGTTTCATTAGAATTAAGTAATGTCTGACAATATTGACAATTCGATGCTGTAGGTTATTCAACTTGTGTGTAATGTTATACTTTGAGATTGATTCCCAATAAGGTAAATCTTATCTTGAATGCGAAACTGATTCGGATTAGCTTCAAAGCTAATCATACATAATATGGACTAATAATTTCTATCCTATTCTTATAAAATTCTCCATACATATTAAAATGAAGATCATCATGTGAATTGTGCAGTTCAGAGTCGAAAGTCAACCGAAATAGAACTTACGAGCCATATTTTCCTATTTGTCAAGTTTTAAGGAGAGAGAAATATTTTCAAAATATAAATCGAATGATTATAAATTGAATAGTCATTGAAATGTTATCACTTGCAGTAATATGAAGTAGAATTTTCATGAAATTGCATTGTTCTATTTTGAATTATTTTAATACATATTTGCTCCTATCGATCCTAAAACTACCATTTCTTTCTGATGTACAATGTAAACTTGGTTTTAACGTTTCAACTATAGAAAAAAACTTAATATAAGATGTAAAAATTTAAAAACAAAGTTAAACTGTATTTGGACATCATGTCTCCGTAATGGAAATTTTTTAATCGAAAGACGTATTAAAACAGTGAAAAAATCCTATCAACCACCAGAGCAAAAAACGCATATTTTTTATAAGCTACTTAGAACTTCCACACAAATTTATAATAGAAAAGATAAAGTGTTAATGCAATAATCTTACCTAATAAATCTTACCTTAAATCTGAAACTGACTTGAATTAGCCTCAAGGCTGTTCATATACAATATTGACAAATAATTTCTGTCCTATTTTTGCGCAGATTCTCTATATATATTAAAATGAAAATCATCACGTGAATAGAGGATTTCAGAGTCGAAAGTCAACTGAAATAGAAATTAAGTGCCATATTTTCCTAATTATCAAGTTATAAGAAGACAGGAATATTTTTTAAAATTTGTATCAAATTTGTTGTTTCAAAATTGTCATAAACTGAATAGATATTGAAATGACATCGCTTGCAGTAATATGAAGCAGAATCTTTATGAAATTGCATTAATCTATTTTAAATTTATTTAATATGTATTTGCTCATATTGATTCTAAAACTATCATTTCTTTCTGAAAAATAATAGAAATTTGGTTCTAACGTTTTCCCTATTTGAAAAGCATGGTAAATAACTAAAAATCTGTCATGCTGGGTAGAGAGCTGCATCATACAGTGACAGTCTCCTGAGAATCACAGAATAAAAAAATAAAACAAGTAGTTGGTGACGTTCAACCCCTCCCCCCTTTTTGGCATTTTATAAAAGAAATCTTGTGTTTATATTGTATGGTACATTACGAATTGAAATATTTGACAGTGAAGTCATATGCAACTCATAATTTAAAGAAGTGTGTCATGAATTAGAAATTTCGATAAACTGGAATATGTGTTAAGTAAATATTTTTATCAAATAATTAGATCTAGATCAAAATGGCTCTCCATTCTTGCTTATTTATGCATTATATGCATCATATAGTTCTATAAAACAAAAACAAATTATTGTACTAATCTGTTTATTATTTTATTTACCAGTGTATTTAAAAGTTTTTTTTTACATATTCAAGATAAACTCCATGATTCAATTTTCACACCAAACTTGGCGGAACATCACAGCCATTATTCTTCTAATAACCTCAGTGATTCGTCGTTGCGAACACCTGGTCTTTGACAAATCACCAAAGGAAAAAAATCTAGGGATGTTATGTCGGGTGAACGTAGAGAACTCACCTCGACCAATCCATTCCATTGTCTCCGAAATGTTTCTTGCAGGTAGTCTTTGAAAATTGTACCCCAATGAAGCGTTGTACCATGTTGCTGGAAATAAATTTGCGGCTGAAAAACAAACTGTTTAAATCGCTTTTGCATTTGAACAGTGCTTGCTATATTCATTTGTTTTTCTTTTATAGAACTTTAAAATGCGCTCAATAATTTATGTTTACCTTATAGCCATATATATATAAACTTTTGTTGCCATAAAGTTTACACTTTCTGGCAAATAAAAGTACCATACTCTTCTTTATTATTAGTCCATTTTGGCAATTTTCTAATATCCACTGGGCAACATTGTCCTCTAAAATAGGCCACTTCATAATGCCTGTGCACAGATCATAACAAGATATCATAAGAAGATCATAACAAGCCTGTGCACAGATCAAACAGATCATAATGCTTGTGCGCAGTGCACATTTTTGTTTCGGCAAATTTAGAATCGCAGCTTCAATCTTCTTCCATTCAAGAACAGAACAATCTTTAACTCCGAACATTCTAGCTGCAGCGCGATTACCATTTTCTTTTGAAAACGCCATTACTTTACATTTAAATCCAGAATTGCATTTATTTCGCTTTACTGGAGGCAAAGTTTATAATGAAGAACGGTTTTCATAAACTTTAAGATCAACGTATCTAAAAGTTTTGGTTTTGAACAAATGACGAATGTTACATGAAACGGGAAATTTCTATTGTTAGGATCAACTAAAATGAGAGGGAGAGAATATATTGATCGGTTTGTGTCAAACGAGATTTGGGGGGGGGGGGGGTTATTTAGATTTCAAAAGGTAGGAATTGAGCAGACTGGAGACGACGGGTTTTGCAATTCGCAAAGAAAAGACTCATTTATCTGAAATCGGGGGAAAGTTTTTATTTTTAGTTTCTTTTCGTGGGAAAAATTGATGCGTGTTATACGCCAGTATATGCTTGAAATAAAATTATGTACCCTCAAATTAGTGGTGCGTGTCATACCCCAGGGCGTGTTATATGCCGGGATATACGGAATATCAAAAAGTAATGAACCAATTTATATCAAGTATTAACTGAACCTAGATTTTTATTAGATTCCGTACATTAGTTCATGAGATACAAAATTTGTATCTAATACAGACAGATAAGCAGACAGAGTTACAAACTTGCAGACAGATATTTTCTAAAAAATGTTAAATCGAGGTAGGACCTTCTAAAACTCATAAATCTGTCAAAAACTGGAAGTCGAAAATTTGAACGAATCCGATAATTTCATCTTGTAAAGATAGAAGAAACTAATAAAAACTACAATATAAAGAAGCCAATATATTTAATTTATTATTATTTAAATTAACCAGGTTTCTTCAAAGATCGATAAAATCTTTGGCATTCTTAACACAACACAGTTTGTTCACAAAACTTTCTCAATAAACTGCTGTGAATAAATAAAAATGAGGCGTTAAACTAATTGTAGATTAATTAACAATTTCGATCGATCTTTGGAGAACTTTCATCTTCAGATAAATTTACAATTAAATGTCTGCTGCAAAATAAAAAATTGTAGGCGAAGTTTCATGTAGAGTTTCTTGAATCGATCTAAAACTCCTTCGATTTTTTTCTTTACGTCAAAAATTATTTTACATAATATTAAAAATGATTGATTTGGTCTTTTATTGTACTTAATCTAATGTATTCTAACATGAAATGTAACTTTTATATCAACTAATCAGATGTGGCAATTGGCAATCCCAAAACATTCTTCTATCTTATGTATAGTAATACTTTCTAAAAAATGCAGCATAGCAGCGCCACCGGTTAGGTGGTTTAAACCAAAATTTACTCAGCAACAATTTATTTTAACTTATAACTAAAACTGAAGTTTGATGAAAATCCGTGAATTATTTTTTGAGATAGAGCTATTGCAAAACCTTAAAAAAAAAAAAATCTCCATAACTGCGCAACAAATTGGGTGATATGCACTAAAATTTTAATCAAGATGAATGTTTTATCAGGTAGGGGGAACGGGGGCACATTGAATCAGTTTTTTTCTAAGAATTTTTGGGGTGTCCAGAAAGTAGAAATTTCAAGTTATTTTTCCATGTAGTGTAAGATAAACTTGTGTAGTGTGTTATAAAAATGTACAATCGTTGTTTTATATAATATTTTTGCATGTAATTAAAAAAAAATCAAAAATAAAGTCATTTGTATCAATGTGCCTCATCACTGGGGCAGATTGATACAGTTCATGGGGCACTTTGATACGTTTGGGAAAAATGGAGACAAAATAATACCAATGTATATTTTTCATAGAAAATTAGTCAGCAAACCATTTTATATTTGTTTATAGAAATTCAAATAAACCACAATTTATTAGTAAGCAATATTTAAGCAACCAAAACTAAATGTATAATGTAACTAAATGTGTAAAATGACCTGATGTTCTTTTTCTTCCTTGTCTGATTGTTGGCTGTGGTAACTTTGTCACATCTGGTACTTCTTATCTTCACCCAGCATTATCTTTTTTCTTAGGAAATATGAAAAAAATTACCAGTCTTTCTATTTATAAATCAGTTATAAACAGAAAATAAAGGATAATTATATTAAAAATTCTGTTTATAATATAATTATTCATTGTTGTTCTGCAGCTTGTTTCTCTTACTTAACATTTCTCATGCCGAAAATACTTTTTTCTCTGGAGAACCGATATAAATTCAAAATTTGCGGCTGCCGTCCTTTTTTTTGTTCTAGTTGCACTAGCTATTGGATAAGTTAGTACCTCTTTTGTTTTCAAAAATACTATACAGTGTTCTAGTATAAAAAAATAGCGGTATTTCATTTCAATAAAAACTAATATTAAAAAATTTTGTCGAAAAACGGTTGTATTAAAGAGTGTATGGTAAAAAAAATAATAATAAAGAGTAATGAAAAAATGTACTAGGAAAGAATGTAGGTTGTCTGTAGCTATCATGGGGCAGACTTATGCCCCGACATAGGCTATATCAATGGGACCTATACAACCATTTTGAACAAAACGAATCTGAATTCCAACACTTCATAATTTACCTAAGTAGCAGTAAAGATTGAGGAGCTCATAAAAAATAGCATTACTTGCCAGAGAGAGCATTTTTTTCGGTTGGGAATACTGCAACAGTTGTATAATACCATTGCACTTGTACAACTCAAATTTACTTTTGACCTACAAAAACAATAAATCCCTCGTCCCATTTCATCAAACTATTGAATCGTGCCAAGACGTTCTGTATGTAGTTACGTACATTAGCATCACCTTTTGGAGCTGTTGTGAAGCTTCCTATAATGACCCTGTGAGCAGTAGAGGGGGGTGTATCAATGTGCCCCATGTATCATTGTGCCCCAGTTCTTCCTACATTAGTTTTTGAGATACAAAAATTGCGTCACATAGAGGCATACAAGCAAAGCTACAGATTGATTCACAGACATAGAGATTTTATAAAAATAGTCAAATTGAGGTTAGGACCTTCTAAAACTAAATAAACTTATCAAAAACAGGAAGTCGAAAATTTACATTAATCCAATAATTTCATCTTATAAAGATATAAGAAATTTATAAAAACTACAAAATAAGGAAGCTAATAAATTTAATTCTTTATTATAAAAACTAATCAGGTTTCTTTAATGATCGATCAAATCTTTGGCATTCTTAACATAGCACAGTTCGTTCACAAACCTTTCTCACTAATTTGATGTAAAAAAATAAAAAATGAGACGTTAACTAAATGTTGATTAATTAAGAAATTTGATCGATCACTGGAAAACTTTCAACGTCAGATAAATTTATAATTAAATGTCGTCAGCAAAATGAAAAATTGTAGGCCGAATTTAATGTAAAGTTTCTTGAATCGTTCTAAAACTTCTTTTCTTTCAATCGAAAATTAATTTTACATAATATTAAAATGAAGAGGAGTACAAATATTAATATTATACTGTAACATATTAATATCTAGCCGGATGCGCTACCAAATTTTTCTTCTGACTGATACATATTAATACCTTAAAATTCGTTATCAATGTGCCAAAATTAAACGTCAATATGTCCATCATGAAGATCCTAAATATATGAAATTCATTGCATTTTGCATTAGTTGTTAAGATATGACTTCACTACAATTGTTTAAATCCTAAAAAATGCAACATAGCTTCGCCGCCTGTGGGTGATTTACATTAAAACCTAATCAGCAACATTTTATGTTAGCGTCTAATTGAATATGAAGTTTGATAGAAATCTGCACATTCGTTTTTGAGATAGAGCTACTGCGGAAATCGTGAAAAAATTAGCTTAGCCGTTCCATCTGTTGGGCGATTTACACCAAAAATAATGAACCAATTTATATCAAGAATTAATTGAATCTAAAATTTTATTAGATTCTACACATTAGTTCTTAAGATACAAAATTTGTGTCATATACAGACAGACAAGTAGACAGGGTTACAGACTTAAAAACAGACATTTTCAAAAAATAATCAAATCAAAGTAGGACCTTCTAAAACTTATAAATCCATCAATAACTGGAAGACAAAAAGGAGGTGAGCTAATAAGGGCTATTTTTCGCCCATCATATACCCCAAAAAAAAGTTTCGAATTCCGATAATTGTTCAGTGGTTTTGCATAATTAAAGATATCTATTTTTATTTAGTATAAGCTTTATATGATAAATAAAATGGTAAGCCATGGAAATTATAGTCCCAAAATAGAGTGTTTTGGCTTTTTTCGACATTTTTGTCGTTTTTTTCATCTTTGAGTTAATTGTTTTTAATGAAGCGTTCGATGAACCCAATTATTTTTGACATACAATGATACTACGCCTTATAATATTTCATAGGAGCATTATTTTATTTGGGTTCAGTGTGTGCTTCTACCTTTTAAAGAAAAAAATGTATCTTCCGGGAGAATCAAATTCACTGTTATCGGAGCACATTCAGATTTGTTTTTTCGTACTCAAAAAATATTTACGTTGTTGAGATATCAATGTTGTTTTCTGAAACTATTTTGGTAAATATTTATTTAAAAAATATACTAATAAAAAATGCTTGGATGTCAGTGTCATTTAGTTGTAAAGCCTGGAGGAAAAATTTTCGTATCTGTTCTAACAAAAAAGTTATATCGATACTTAGGCCCGCCACACACCTGTGAGACATTGAGCGAAAAAACACGAGATATGCGACAATTTCACCCTGATAACAAAAGAAAAACCGGTTTGACTGCGTTATGTTGCACGATTTTTGACGCATGTCTCCCTAGTGTGTGGCGGGCCTTAGATGTTCGAAAAACTGCGATCTACAGAGTGGTTCTATGTAGTGCTCTAAATGTATATAGTATGTAGTTCGTGATCTTCAGGCTCGAAATACTTCTGTTTTTTCTTGTGATGTAAAATTAAGAGATTATGCGTCAACAATTACATCCGACGAGACCACAAATAAGAAACCTATTATACATTTATGAATATCTCATTGTAAGTACTGTAACATTTGTTGTATAATATCTAAAGGTAAGAACTGCCTCGTTATTGCAGCAAAAGATGTTGAAATTCAAGCCTTTATAGAAAATAGAATCTATATTTCGTTGGGAAAACGATGCTGTAAAATTCATATTTCTTGATCAGTCTTCAGTAAATTGGCTCTGCAAGATTTACTCTCTGTATGTGAGAATATATCGATATATGAAAGTATTGAAAGTATATTGAAAGTATTTAAAACAATATCAGAAATGTACAAAGCAGAAGACCTTGATTTTGATACACTGGACACTTTGACGAAATTGATTATTATACTGTCATGGGTATATCTATGTACCATTTTAGCTATATCTTTAAACTAGTAAAGTTCAAAATACGTTCCTCAAAAAAGAGATAATTTCGTACTTGCTTTGCAGTGTTATTTGTAAAACTTAGAACTCGGTTCTCTAATAGTGTTCTGTCCACATTATTCAATATAAGAAAAATTATAATATCTTCTTTAAATATGTAAAACAGACATTGATTAAGAACTTTGTACCACAACACCTTGGAATGGAACACATCACCAGAACACAGGTTATTGAAAAATATACGGGGCCTTTAGCAGGAAGATTATTTATTCCGAATGACGACAATAGTGTAATGATTATTTTTGATAGCACGTACGTTTATATCCAGAAAAGTGCGAACTAACCCTTTCAGAGAAATTCATTCTGGTTATACAAAGGAAGATCTTTCGTTAAGCGTACGGTATTCTTCACTACTTCAAATTATATTGTGGATGTCTCCGGTCCTTACTTCGCGGATTCAAAGAACAATTACGCTAACTTACTAACACATATATTAAAAAAAGATTCACATAATATCAGAGAGTTGCTGAAGTTAAACGATGTTGAGAGAACTGATAGGTTTTTACGGGATTGTTTGGAACTTCTGCTAGAAATGAATATCGAACATGACATGCCAAGATTCCTAAATAACAACAACAGTTTTCAATCGAGGATGCTAAGGGATACTTCTCGTGACCAAAGTTTGATTTTTCGACACAAAAGTGTAAAAAACTATATCTATAATACTTGGATAAAAAAAAAAAAAAAAAAAAAAAAAAAAAAAACAGCGGAGCAGCATTACACAATGGCACTGTCAATGTAAAGTAGGCGCAAGTGTCTAAGAGTACTAGACGCATATTGCTTCCGTACTATGGTTTCTGGTTTACTTGTGCCATAACTCAACTAAAACTTAAAAAACAAGTATTGAATATGCTCATATACTACAAGACGCGGCCAATGGATGGTCCAGTAGTGATTCTGGTGAAGCAACCAAGGAGGAAAATAATCTGAAACATATCGCCAAAAGTGTCTGAAACTGTATGATTATATTTTCTAATATTGATTATTTCCGATATTTTATATATTGAAATAAAAGTCTTAATAAGCTCCATTCATCGTAATTTTGCATTTAGTGTTGTATTTGCTATAGATTTCTTGGATTAAAACTAATGGCAATAGTGTTTATGATCTTTAATATACATGGTATTTACTTATATTATTATAACTTACTTATTATTATTGTTATTATAACATGGTATTTACTACATGGTATATTTTATTTTTCCATCAATTATTAGACTTTCATTCAAGATATTGTTATTTTCTTATTTGTTATGGGGTACACTAATGAAAAAAATGTATGTTGCATCTAGGTGCTGATGGGCGAAAAATGGCCCTTATTTGCATCCTCCTTTGCACGAATCCAATAATTTCATCTTGTAAAGATAGAAGAAAGTAATAAAACTACAAAATAGGGAAACCAATAAATTTAATTCATTATTATTGAATTTAATCAGTTTTCTTCTAAGATAGATCAAACCTTTGGCATTCTAAACGTAACACAGTTCATTCCCAAATCTTTCTCAATAAACTATGATAAATAAATAACATATTTTTGAGGCGTTAACTAACTGTAAATTAATTAAGAATTTTGTTCGCTCTTTTGAAAACTTTCATCTTCAGATAAACTTATAAATAAATGTCGGTTGCAAAATAAAAAGTTGTGGGCCGAGTTTGACGGAAAGTTTCTTGAATCGAACTAAAATTTATTCGCTGTTTTCCTTTCCGTCGAAAATTAATTTTACATACTATTAAAAATGATTGATTTGGCCTTTTATTAAGTATAATCTAATTTTTCAAGCATGAAATGTAGGTTTTATATCAAAAATTGGTGTGAGAAATGTTGGGAATATTGAGAAATATTGAATGTTTTTACAAAACTACCAATATGAAATATGGAAAAACAGTTTTTTTAAACCAATTTATCCCAATTTTTTTATACATAATTTCGTAACTTAATGTTTTAAAATATTTAACTGTTAATTAATATTGATTTATTTTACTTTTTACTCTTCTCTTTTTTGTTTTTGTCATTTTTAAGTAGTATAACATGGGCAAAAAAAAAATAAATCAATATTCAGCAATATTAATATCGATACTCTAAAAAAAAGTAACTAACGCTGTCACCCCCTCTGAAAATGATTTTTTTGTGACTTAGGTTATTTCCTTCTAACATTGAGAAAACTACTGCACACAAAAATATGAAAATTAGTGGTATTATAGAAAAATGTTTGATAAATATGCTGATGGAAACGGTTTTTAAAACGAATAATTATTTTAAGATTTATTTAATATTAAAGTTGGTCAAAATCGTTCCATTAAAAAAGTTTTATAGGAGCAAAACTATACAAAGGAATTTAATCATTCTTTTAAGTATACAATAGAAGCTCCCAGAGTGGAGACTGCGTTAATATTTTTAATTTGACACTTTTTTTTTCCCATTTTAAATTGAAATTTTCAGTATTTTGAGAGCATTTGTTACATATTTTAGAAAAGGTTATTTTAAATTTGTTGCCAAATGACCAAAGAATATTTCCTTCTAATTAAAAAAAAAAAAAAAAAAAAAAAAAAAAAAAAAAAAAAATGTTTACACTCGACTATCACAAACAAAAAAAAAAAAAAAAAACTTTCAAATGAGAATTAAATAACTACAAGTTAAAAGCGGAAAATAAAGAAAATAACATCATAAAATTATATTTATATGTGAGTTTTAAAAGAGAAAGAAAATGTTAAAAGAATGAATTCATTAAAATGCGTTAACCGCAGTAAATGAAAAATTACGTTACATTTAAAATAACCAAACAAAAATTTTGCAAACAGTTTAAATTAAAAAATATACTTACGTGAAACATTTATCAATACTAAATGGTCTTTATACTATTGTTACAAATTGTAAGAGAGCGGATATAAAAAAAAAAAAAAAAAAATTCAGTTCTGGCAATAAAGGTATCTTCAGGTGAATATCAAAAAGAGAAAGAAAACTTTTAAATAATAACTAAATTCATTAATGGATTTTCGACGGTTTTACAAGCTTCAGAAGTCAGAGAATCGGAAAAACATGTTTTTAAAAATTGTCTCTGTGTGTGTCTGCATGTGACACAAATTTTCTGGAAGCCCTATCTCAAAAACTAATGAACAGAATTTAAAAAATATTTTAGATTCAATTACTTTTTATTATAAATTGGTGCTGATTATTTTTTGGTGCAAATCGCCCCACAGGCGACGCTGCTATTTCCACAAGGGTTCTATCTTAAAAAGTAACATTGGGATTTTCATCAAACTTCAGATTCAGTTAGGATTTCACATAAGTTGCTGCTGATAAGATTTTGATATAAATCACCTAATAGGTGGCGCTGGTATGGAATATTAACATTTTAACAATTGGAATATTAACATTTGTGAGATAGGAGAAAGTTCTGGGATTGCCAGATCTGACTAGTTTAAATTGGTTTTCCAATATGTACAGGGTGTATATAAACTACTGGGCAAAACTTTAAGGGGTGATAGTACACATCAAGACAAATAATATTAAATGGGAAACTAAGGGTCCCAAACGTTTTCCGAAGGAGATAGGTGCCATCAAAGTTTAGGGTCCAAAATTTGAAATGATTTGAAAAACGGGAAAATTGATCGATTCGTTTGCAGCTTTCACGAAAACTATTCTTTATGTCAGTATTGTCTTGAAAATAAATTATAAAGATAAATTTCAAAAAATGCCGATAGAGGGCGCTTTAGACTTTGGAGTAACCAACAATTATTTTTTACCATTATTTTTTGCATCTCATTAAATTTTTTTAGAAGCTTAGTCATAAACTTAAATTTTGAGCTCAAAATATAAATGGTTGAGAGTTGTTAAGTAGCGCAAACTGAACCGTGTTCAATGGTGGTGGGGGAGGTTCAAATTTCAAATGATTATAAAAAACAGAAAATTTAGTCGATTCGTTTGCGGTTTTCTCTAAAACTATTCTTTATGTCAGTATTTCCTTGAAAATAAATTTTAAAGATAAATTTCAAAAAATTCCGTTAGAGGGCGCCTTAAAATTTAAACTAACAATTATTTTTAACCGCTATTTTTTTTTTTTTTTTTTTTTTTTTTTTTTTTTTTATCTAAATAAATGTTTTAAAAGCTTAGTCTTAAATTTTGAGCTCAAAATCTGAATTGTTGTGAGTAATTAAGTAGCGAAAAATTGAACTGTCTTCGTAGGGTGGGCAGGGTAACATTTCAACTCCTGAACACAGTTCAGTTTGCGCTTCTTACCCCCTCCCAACGATTCAGATTTTGAGCTCAAAATTTAAGTCTAAGCTTTTGCAAGCATTTAATTAGATACAAAAAATAACAGTTAAAAATTGTTGTTGGTTATTCTAAAGTTTAAGGCGCCCTATAACGGAATTTTTTGAAATTTATTTTTAAAATTTATTTTCAAGGAAATACTGACATAAGGAATGATTTTAGAGAAAACCACAAACGAATCGACCAATTTTTTTCCGTTTTGTATAATCATTTGAAATTTGTATCTTCCCACCCCCATTGAACACAGTTCAGTTTGCGCTAATTAACCACATCAACGATTCAGATTTTCAGCACAAAACTTAAGTTTATATTTAAGCTTCTAAAAAAAGTTAATGAGATGCAAAAAATGACGGTAAAAAATAGTTGCAAGTTGCTCCAAAGTCTAAAGCGCCATCTATCGACATTTTTTTAAATTTATCTTTATAATTTATTTTCAATACAATACTGACATAAAGAATAGTTTTAGTGAAAATTGCAAATCAATTGACCAATTATTCTGTTTTGTATAATCATTTGAAATTTGAACCTACCCACTCCCCTTGAACACAGTTCAGTTTGCGCTACTTAACCACAGATTTTGAGCTTAAAATTTAAGTTTATGTCTAAACTTCTAAAAAAATTTTATGAGATGCAAAATATAACAGTAAAAAATAAAAATACTTGTTCGTTACTCCAAAGTCTAAAGCGCTCTCTATTGGCATTTTTTAAAATTTATCTTTATAATTTATTCTCAAGACAATACTGACATAAAGAATATTTTTCGTGAAAACCGCAAACGAATCGACCAATTTTTCTGTTTTTTATAATCATTTCAAATTTTGGACTCTAAACTTTGATGGCGCCTATCTCCTTCGGTAGACGATTGGGACCCTTAGTTTCCCATTTAATATTATTTGTCTTGATGTGTACTATCACCCCTTAAAATTTTGCCCAGTAGTTTAGATACACCCTGTATATACCTATACACTCAAGAGCCAAAACATTATAATCACCCCCATATTTTGAATGAACTCGTCTGGATGACATGAAAAGCCCATGACCCGGTGGAAATGGTGTGTAAATGCTGTTAGAGTGTCTCAGGAATCTTTTTTGCGCGTAAGACTGCTTGTGAGGATAAAGGCAGCTGATCTAAGCTGCTTTGATTTGATAGAGGGCAGAATTCAGTCGTCGGATGACTCAGGATGAGCAGTGGCGTAGCTAAGGAGGGGCAAGGGGGGCGTCCGCCCCGGGCGCCGAGGCCTAGGGGCGCCAAATTGAGAGAAATTGTTATATATCTATATTGGGGTGGGGGCGCAAAATTTCTTGCTGGCCCCGGGCGCCAAAAAACATAGCTACGCTACTGAGGATGAGTAACTATGAAACTGCACATCTCATGGGTTGTTCGGGAATTGCTAGTAACTTGTACAAAGGGGACGAATGGCAGTGAAACCATCAGTAGAAGCCATTGCGTTGGACGCCCATGTAATATCAAATAAAAAGGACGCCGAAGATTCCCTCCCTAGATAAAACAAAATCGGGGTCCAGAGAAAGGTTCAATTTACATCCCAAAACAATACAGATAATTAGATCTAGAATTGTTTTGAAGCATATAGTTCAGCCGACACTGTTGAATGCGATATTACGGGCTAGGGTCCCCCTGTCGACCAAGCATCACCAATAAATACTTCTATGCTATAAGCCCTGGAACATCATGACTAGACTATGGAACATACGGAGAGAGTTGCCTCGTCGGATGAAATACGATTCATCTTTCAACATGTCGATGGCCGCGTTTGTATACGCCCACCGTCTTGTATGCGAACGGTTGCTACCTCTTATACAACAAGTCATACAAAGGCAGATGGGCGTCCTTATGGTCGGTGGTGGTTGTAAAACAAGCCATGAATCCCACGGATTATCTGACCATCATTGCGGATCATTTGCACCATTACATGGTATATGTCTCCCGAAATGGAAATGGAGTCTTCGTACAAGACAACGCTCAATCGGTTCCAGGAACATAATACTGCAATAAAGTTAACGTTCTGATTGCCTAACTAAACGGATCTTCAGGGACGTAGTAGAGGGTATACGGGGGTACACGCCATATACCTTGTGGATTTTTTAAAGGAACATCTTATACCTTCTGATTCTCAAGAAAACTGTAGTATATACACTATAGAGTATACCTTCTTCCCTGAGTGTATATCCACTGCTTAAAGCGTATAGCTTCTTTTTTTTCATTTTTTTTACGACTACACTCTTGTTTTATACCACAGAAAACATTCCGGGTGTCATTCAGTAGCAGCCCAAAGCTCAAAGACGACTATTTTGGACTATCCCGGATATGCATGACCGATGCTTGAACAAATAATACAATTTATCTGCGGTCACCTACCAAGAACTTGTAGCATTCATGTTAAGGTAGTTCACAGTAGTTTTGGGAGTCAAAGGTAGGACAACAAGTTATTAGGTAGGTGGTCATAATGTTTTGGGTCTTGAGTGTATAAACATATAATAGAACTTTTTGCTAATAAAATTATTATTTAATAATAATACAAAATAAGCATTAGAAAAATTGATGAATTATGTTAGAAAATACTTTTTTCCAATATTGCTAAATGCCACTGTAATGTAAGATTTAAGAAATTCGAAATATATATACATATATGTGACATTTTTGAGATAGGAGCCATTAATATTATTTGTAGATTTCTCCATGTTATGTCACAGGAGTTGAGGCGAGATAAAAATTAAGTAAAATAATAAACGTAGGAACTTCATTAAATTCCACAATTGCTGCTCCAAAAGATTTATTAAATGCAATCATATGCAGAGGGAAAATGCTCTTTTGCTTCCGAAGCAATATTCCGTAAAAAACATTCGTCTAGCTTTTAAATCGTTCGTACCTGAAAACATTGAATAAAAAATTCCATCCATCTCTCGGCCACTTCACTCCAGTCAATAATAAAAAGCTTCTATAGTCTGTCTCAAAAGTTTAAGCACTCTGCAAATCTCGTTTAAAATAATTGAAGATGAAAATATTTTATGCTAATTTACAATAAATACTCAACATTTAATCAAAATAAAATAAAATAAACCATTTTGGGTAGATAAAATAAAAAATATATTTATTTTTACTTTTTTTTTTTTTTTTTTTCTTGAAGAAACGCTGTCTCAAAAGTTTAAGCACTTTATGCAATTTTTTTTAGAAACACGGGCTTGGTATTGTGTAATGACGTTGTATGACATCATATTGCACTTTTATACAAGTATAAAAGGTGGAGAAATTATTTCCTAATGTTTTAAACATGACAAAGGGTAAAGAATTCCCAAAATGTGAGATTTTGAAAGATTTTAAATTGAAATCTCAAAATAAAACTCTTTCTGAAATTGCAAAAGCTTTAAATTGATCAAAGCTATGTATATATCAAGTACTTTCTAGAAATGATCATTTTAAGCGGAAACCAATATGCAGACGACCACGTATGACGACTGTTCAGATTGATCTGAAAATACGGAGATTGGTATTTAGAAAAAATATGTCCCCATACGGCAAATTAAAAATAATTTCAAAGTACAGATGTCCAAAGACACTGTAAATAGACGTATTAAAGCGTGTGATTACATCATGTAAAAGAAATTGACTCGCAAACCGTCTCTTAAATTACATCACAAACAGGTAAGAATGAACTGGGCTAAAAAAACACATGACCTACGGGGACAAATGGCTTACTGTTTTATTCAGCGATGAGAAAAAGTGGAACTTAGATGGCCTGATGGTTGGAAGGCGTATTTGCATGAGTTACGCAAAAACCGAAGGACATTTTTCAGCAGGCAGCAAGGCGGTAAATCCGTTATGGTTTAGGGGGGTCTTTGGGACATTTGCCAGTTCTCTCTAGCTTTTCTCAAAGAAAGAGAAGAGTGAAAAAAGTTTCAAGAGACCCTAAACCACCATTTGCTTCCATTCGGTGACATTTTTTTTTTTTTTTTTTTTGGGGGGGGGGGGGGGGTTGAATGAACTTTTCTGCAAGACAATGCCTCAATCCACGTATCTCTTTCTACACAACTTTGGATTTTTCAGAAAAATGATAAAGTACTCGACTAGCCAGCTTTAACTCCAGACTCAAACCCGATTGAGAATGTCTGGAACAGTGGTGACCATCCCCCCCAAACCCAATGACGCAAATCCCCCCCTCCCAAAAAATCTTCATACTTTAACATTGACCCCTCCCCCCCTAAACAGAATATTAATTGTAAAATCTATTCTATTTATAATCTACTGCACATTCAAAAGATAGCGAGTTGAGCATAGCAGAATGAGTTCATATTGCCCTTATCTAGAATTTAGAGAAAGAAAACACAGGAACATTTCTGAAAATTCAATCAGAGTTCCCCCCAAGTTTAAAAAGGGGCAGGGCGATAGTGTTCTGAAAAGTGCACTTTTTACATTCCTTTACATTTATTTTTATTATTTATTATACATTATTGTAAACATCAGTTTTAATCTTCATTACATATACAAGGTAGAACCCATCGAATTTCGATGAAAGAAAATGTTTAAGTAAGAACGGTTTCATTGATTTATAATATATCTACTAAATTAGTCACAGTTAAAAATGTACCTTTTATTCGTAAATCTAACTCATAAACAAATGATATTTAAACTAAAGTTAACAAAATACTATTTCTATAAAACTCAGTCACTCAGTGTAGAAATTATTAAAATTATATAGTAATCGATATGTAAACCAGAGTTTCTCCCTGGTTTAAAAAGCGGCAGGGCGCTACTGTTCTGAAAAGGGCACTTTTTACATTCTTCAGGGCACTTTTATAGAGTTAAATCTAAAATCTAGCAGTTCAAAAATGTGTGAAAAAAATATATTTCGTCAAAAAATGAAAGAAAGAAAAATGTAAATTTTTTTTAAAGATCGCGAAAAAAACGGCAAATATTGATAAAAAAATCGCGAAAAAACGGCAAATATTCATAAAAGATCACGAAAAAAGGAAAATTTTGTTAAAAGATTGCAAAAAACAGCATATTTTGCTATAAAATCGCAAAAAAGACAAATCTCGTGAGAAAATAGCGAAAAAATGGCAAATTTTTTTAAAAAGATTAACAAAAAATGACAAACTTCGTCAAAAGATTGCGAAAAACTGCCAATTTTGTCACGTTTAAACAAAAAAAAAAAAAGCTAATTTCTAAAAAGGACCGCAAAAAAGCACATAATTCGTAACGGGAGAGAAAACGCCCTCTCTTTTCTCCCACCTCCGCTGTAACCTTTCAGAAAATTTGCTGTGAATTTAATTTTTTTTTTTTTCTTAGGATCATCTGTGATTCTATCAGATTTTTTCCAAATTAAGAAAAATTAAGGCAGTCATTTCCGAAAATTAAAAAAAAAGTCGGTTGTAACTCTAAAAGACTTCTTATATAAAATATATCGCAATTTTTTACAAGTAATCAGAAAAAAAATCATTTTTGTAAATTAGTGAAAAAAAATCGCCAATTTCGTTATAGAATTGCGAGAAAAACGCGAAATTTGCCAGAGGGTCGTGAAAAGATGCCAATTTTGTTCAAGAACCACAGAAAAAAACAAACAAAAAAACATGAATTTGGAAAAAGAATCTCAAAAAAAGGAAAATTTCATCAAAAAATCGAAAAAAAAAAAAACTTCGTCGATCTTTTGATCTCAAAAAATGACGTTTCTTCCGCAGTCCTTTGATGAAATTCGCATTTTTTGTCTGTTGTACTTTAATAAAATTCGCGTTTCTTCAAAGACCCTTTGGGGAAAAAAAAACTCATTTTTTCTGCGGTCATTTGACAATATTCGCTTTTTGTAGCGATCGTAACAAAATTCACGTTTTTTCCACGGCCCTTTGACAAAATTCGCGTCCTTTCGATGGTTCCTGTACGAAACTCCAAGTTTTTTCGATTCTTATTAGCATCGTTTCTGTGATTCTTTGACGAAATTTGCATTTTTTTTCCGCAAATTATTGACAAAAATGTTCGGTAACCATTTGTTGAAATTCCTTAGGCTTTTTAGAACTGAACTTTCTGATTGATGACCTTTTTTTTAATTTTCGGAACAGAATGTCTTGAATTTTTGTGAATTGGAGAACACAATAATGACAACTAGCAGGCGCGCATTCAATACAGACGCAATAGTGTAAGGGCCAGTGATGCCGCTGAATTTGAAAAATCCTGGATCCCCGGGATTTGGACATTTAAAATTCTATGTCCTTTTTTACAAAAGCTTATCCCCACAAATAATAATTCATATTTTTCGACGCAAAAATGAAATGCAATAATTATTGTTTTAATAATAAGTAAATAAATAAATAAATAAAACCAATATTAATTTTTTTAAACTGTTAAGAGCAATTTTCTTTACTGTTTTAAAAATAAATGTCAAGATACAAATTTAATTATGAAATAATGCTTATTTGAGTTTAGAAGATAATAAGTGTCACTACTGTTCGCATTTCTTTTAAAGATTTAAACAGATTAAAGCGGATTATGAACATAACAATGCGAAAGGAGGAGGGGGGGGGGGACGGTCGCCCCGGATGGAAAATTTAGGGGGCGCCAAACTTGTACTATAAAAGTCATTTTTGGGCTGCCACAAGAAAAAGATGGGAGGAGGGGGCGTCGAATTCTAATTATGCCCGGGGTGCAATTTTCTCTTCGCACGTCCCTGATTGTGAAGCAGGAAAATCCGCTTTTGGAGCAATAAAAACACAATTTTGAAGCAGCAAGATTAGTTTTTAGTATAGAAAAATTCACTTCTGCCGTTAACTTTTTTTGTGCTCCTTTGACGAAATTTGCATTTTTTCGCGATCTTTTGACAAAATTTGTCGTTTTTTCGGGATGTATCAAAAATTTTGCGTTTTTCCACGAATTTTTGGCGAAATTTGTCGGTTTTCGCGAATTTTTCACAGAATTTTCCGTTTTTTTGTAATTTTTGGACGAAATTTGCAGTTTTCTTTGCAAATCTTTTGACGAAAGCTGTCGTTTTTCGCGAATCATTTGACAAAATTTTCTCGTTTTATCGCGTTTTTTGGAAGAAATTTGTCTTTTTTTCACGGTCTTTTGAGGAAATCTGCCTTTTTTTCTGAATTTTGCGACGAAATTAGCCATTTTTCCGGGAATTAGTAGTTATTTCGCGATTTTTAACGAAATTTACCGTTTTTTAGCGAATTTGATGAAATTAGGTGACCCACGGGACGTATAAGAGCTATATCTTGCGTAATTTACACGCTATAGCGCATTCACATCGCTGAAGGGCTGCGTTTTTTCAAATGTTGGGCCAGAAGGGCGCTATTTTTTTTTTTTTTTTTTTTTTTTTTTTTTTTTTTTTTTTTTTTTTTTTTTTAAATTGGAATGAGCGAAAAGAAGGACGCTAGTTTTTGGATGAGGAGCAAGAGAGGCGCTATTTTTTGAACTAAAGGGCAGGAGGGGCGTAGTGCCCCGCTAAAACCCTCTGCGGGTAACTCTGATTCAATGTTAAAAAAATTAGAAGTGATGTTAAAAGAATCAAGATTTACAAAAGATAGCGAGTTGAGTATAGCAGAATGAATTCTTATTGCTCTTATCTAGAATTTAAAGAAAGAAAACGCAGGAACTTTTCTGGAAATTAAATGTGCAAAAATTCAAAAGTGATACTTTAAAAATCAATATTTTTTTTAACAGTAAAAAAGGAAATATTAAGAATTTAAAAATTCCCCCCAAAATGTATTTTTTCTCAAATTCCCCCCCAAAACTAAATTGTATGACGCATCTTTCGTCACGAAACCCCTCTCTGGGCACCCCTGGTCTGGAATACTTTAACCCGCCAAGTTTAGGAAATGGAAAGCAGTATGACTCTACTGAAGAACTCCAAGAGGCTATTGAGAAAGCATGGTATTCTTTGCCACCAGAAACCCCACAAAACCTAATAATTTCGACGAAAGCACGTTTATTTGAACTAATCCGAAAACATGGAAAAAAAGATTTGTTACTAAAAGTTCTGTAAAAATTATAAATATGGTTGTTTTTGACATTGTGCATAAACTTTTGAGACAGTTTTTTTAATAACTTTTTTTAATTGTATTTTTTTAAATTATGTAATTTATTTTTTTCTATTTTTGATATCGTTTATTTAAATAATATTGCGAAATATGTAAATAAAAAAATGTTATTAATTCTAACTTTTTATAATTCATTAAAAATCGATATTTTATGCTTGTGTTTAAACTTTTGAGACAGACTATACGTATGTAAGTATGTAGCGCGATAACTCACGGTAAAAATATTGGATTTGCCTGAAATTTTGTATAGAGGTTTATTCATAAGGCGCTTCCCTAATTAGATTTGGGATTTCACTGTTTAAGTATAAAGGGGTAACGGGGATTGCCCCCCCCCCTTAATTTAGGCAAATGGGTTTTTCATGCAGAATTATCAGATTTCATACATATTTTAGATATAAGATTATTCCGACAAAACGCCTCCATGATTAATTGCTATGTTTATTGGTTAAGTATAAAAGGGGGAAATGAGGGGTTGTTACCCCTCTTAATTTAAGTAAATGTCTTTTTCATGCAAAATTTACCGATTTGCTTCTTTTTTTTGGGGGGGGGGGGAGGCATAGATTCATTCACATAAGGTGCTTACCTGATTTGTTTTGGCGATTCATTGGTTTAGTATAAAGGAGGGAACGGGAGACTACACCCCATAATTTAGATAAATGGTTTTTTCATGGAGAATTTACCGATTTGCTTCAAGTTTTTTATCCAAATTTTTCTTATAAGGCGCTTACCTGTTTTGCTGCGGGGATTCATTATTTAAGTATAATGGGTGGAGGGGGAACGGGGGTTACTCCTCATAATTTAGGTAAATGGGGTTTTGATGCAGAATTTACCGATTTACTTCAAAATTTTTTATATAGGTTCATTCTGATAAGCACTTACCTGATTTGTTTTGAGGATTCACTGGTTAAGTATGAAGAGGGGAACGGGTAGCTACTTCCCTTAATTTAGATAAATGGGTTTTTCATGCAGAATTAACCGATTTGATTCAAAATTTCAATATTGGTTCATTTTGATAAGGTGCTCCCTGATTAAGTTTTGCAGCTCTTTTGTTAAGTATAAAGTGGGGAACGGAAGATTAACTGCTATAAATTAGATAAATGCGAATTATCCGTTTTGCTTCAATTTTAAATATAGGCTCTTAATAATAAGGCAAATGCCTGAATAATCTTGGAGATTAATGGTTAATTATAAAATGGAGAACGCTCTCCCCCTGAAGTTAGATAAATGAGTTTTTGTGCAGACTTATCCGATTTTCTTCAAATTTTGGATACAAGTTCATTCTGATAAGGTGTATCCTTGTTTAGTTTTTAGGAGTTCGATGGTTAAATATAAACGGGGAAAGGGGGAACTAATCTCTGCCTTAATTTTGTTTTTCGCGGTGCATTATTCTTTGAAAAAAAAATAAGGCTGTAATATGTAATTACTGCGAATAGCCTATAAGCTCAATGCCATCAGTTTAACTGGACAATTTCTTTTTTCTTTTAACATGCTCTTTCCTTCAGAGCTGATTCCCCCCCGCTCCCTCCGTATTTTAAATAAATTGCAAGCACATAAACAGCTCCAAAAATCAAAATTAAAATTTGTCTTCTAAAAGAGATTCAAAAGTCATGATGTCACTGCCAGTCGCGGTGGTCATATCATATCTGTGACCTCTGTAGTAACGTCACATTATGACTCAAATGTAAATTGCTTAGAAACATAAAAAAAAAAAAATACAAGAACTTTACAAAACATGTTATTCAGTGTAAAAAAAAAAAAAAAAAAAAAGAAAAAAAAAACTTTTTAGATAAATTTTTAAACGTTTATGCTATTACTACAAGTTGCATCACATCAAATGTGTCACAAATGTGAACTCACATTTTGACAAAAATATGAATTTTAAAAATATATCAGAATGAGAAGAAATATATTAATCATTACATAAATTATTTTGTAACTGATTTAAAACAAAGGTAAAATGCGTAAAAAGAAGAAAAAAATCTTCAAACAGGAAATTCAAATTACAGATGCTCTAATATAAAAATATTATTTATTTAACTGCCATATCGAAGAACGTAGTACAAAAACATCTGCGAAAAATATCGTCTGCTGGTGATTGCAGAGAGGTAAACACAGTGTATATTTATTCTTCGCAGTTCCTTCCAAATTGTTCATTAGACATTAGTGGCTGTGTGCTGTGTTTGATTTATGAACGTTTATATTTGGCATGTATTTTAAAACTTTACAAAAAAGATATATAGGAATACTGCTTATTAATATTTTACAAAGATTTTCTGTCCGAAGAAGGTACAGGGGCTTTAACGTTGTTACATGAGCACGGTAATGTTACTGTACTGTATTCGGATATAATGGTCTTCAAAAGAAACCTTGATCTATTTGGGTATTTGAAATGGAATACATAAAGGACGATGTTAATAGAAAACAGGTATGAATTTTGCCGTTTTTTATAACGATTTAGTTAATTTCACATAAACATCTTATAAAAGCAATAACAGTCATTAAATTATCTTTTATGAATTAAATAAGTTTTAATAAATTAAATATTTATTTTGTTGAAATTATGTCCAACGATTGTAATCAAATGATTAAAATCATTCATTTTAACCAAACTTTAATAAGATTTTTTCTTTAAAAAACTGTTAGGTTAAAATTTCATTCCTTAAATTTTAGTTTTTAAAAGTATTTGGAAAAGTGTTGTAATCAAATCTTAACATAACTAGCAAACATTTAATGATATTTAAATTACTGGACAAAAAATTAGCATGTGCTCAAAAAATGATTTTATAACAAATAATAATTTATAGACACACTGTCATACAAGCAACTATGTTGCATATCAGCAACATACCTAGAAGTCAAAGTTACTAATTAAATTTGTTTAAAAAGACGATTTTATTTAAGACTACTTCCAATAAGCAGTTAATGTAAACAGTTCACAGAATCCTCACCATATAGCATTTGTGACGATTAATCTTTTAAACCAAAATTTTATTTATCATTTTAATTTTTTGATATCGTTATTGATAAAGCCAGTTTCATAAATTTCATAAAATTAAAAATGCTGGTGGTGTTTAAAAATAATTTCTTTATAAAGGTAAATTCTTATTCTTTGCAATTTTTTATTTGAAAATTGACAGAATTATAAGAATGCGTATAGTTTTATGTTTATTGCAAATATAAAAAAGAAAACTTTTAGTCAATATATTTTTATGCTACTACTTTTTACATGCTTAAAATGGTGTATTCTATCATATTAGTGATTTCAACCTAACAGGCCCATTCAAAATTAATCAAAAAATAAATTTTATTTTTAAAATATTAAATGAAAGTGTATTTGATGTGAATTTTATGAACCTTTTTACTTATATGGTAATTTGATCGCGGGAGGGAGATATTTTAAATTTTATTAATACACTCAGCGCTATTACCTATACAAATTAAAAATTTAAATGGTATTTTTCTCCAAGTTCATATTTCCTTCATTTTCCTGTTCTAGAAATGGTTAGGCCTTTTTTTTTTTTATCTGAGGTAGAGATTTAAATTTTTTTGTACATGTTCTTTATAATACATGTGATAAATTAACTCATGGAATTAAGCTTCACGTTTTTTGTTATTTTTTAATAAATAAAAGGATATGAAGATGTGTTAAATTTTATCGTCTTATATAATATACAGTAGATTCCCTCGAATCCGCAAACCAGAAATCCGCAACTCTCTAAAATCCGCATATATTTTATGGATGTAAACAATGAAACTTTCAGTTCACATATTGGGACAAAATTTGATTTTTTTAGTTTTTTATCAATTCCATATATTTTTTAATTTGTAATTTTGTGAATAATACTCTATTCATGTTTTTTTTTTTCATGCAGAAAGAATAATTTTTTTTTTGGATAAAGTTCCAGATATTTCTGATATCACTGGTAATCACAATCTCCTTACCAAATAGATATTCATTAATCAAGATTTTTTGGTTATTAAGCCTGGCTAAACTTGAAAAAAAAAAAATCCTTATTTTATGATTTTGATGTGAATTAGTAATGTATTTTTATGAAGCAAGTTTTGTTGAATAATTCTGGAAAAATACATTTAATCTTTATAATGTATATTTAATCATACACTATTGATTATTAATTTTGCTATTAGTACTTTAATCATTTTAAAAATTACCTAAAGTTTATTATTTTAGTTTATTACTTATTTTAATAATTTATTATATTGTAAGCATTCATTATAGTTCCGATTGCACTATTAATTGCACTAACAATGACCAGAAATCCGCAAAATTCTAAAATCTGCACAACCTCTGGTCCCAAGCTGTGCGGATTTGAGGGAGTCTACTGTATCAGTAAAAAATATTTCAGTAAACAATTAAACCTAATATTAATATAAATATTAAATATAATATTAGATGTACCTAAAAATACATTTAAAGTTTTTGTAATATACACTTGAAAATCTCAAAAATAAAAAGGGGCAAAAATATCAATATTTTAAAAAGTAGTAGAAATTTTTAAAAATTCAAACATTTTAAAACATTTATTTAAATATGCAGTAAAAAAAAAAGATTTTTTTTTTCAAAATTAATTGTTAGCTGAACAGTGAAATGCAGTGAGTTCACCATTTAAAGTATATTTTTTAAATAAATAATATAGTTGAAATGGTAAACTGTCCTCTTAAATGACAAATAAAATAATCCTTCGATTTAAAATTTACGTGAATGCATTTTACCGTAACGAATATATGAAACATATCAACGTAACATATGATATATGTGACACATGCAACGTATATATACATATATAAGCATCCCGCCCTTTTTCTTTTTAGAATGAATAGAAAATACTGAATTATCGTTTTAGTAATTAAAGCATTACAATATCTATTATATACCTAATTAAAGATTGCAATCAATTTAAAATTAAATGCAGCTACTGATAATTTTAATAAATCTAAAATCACTATTTTTTTATATAGTTTTACATAATTATTGCAAAATGTTAATGTGTATAACTTTATAGTATTTTATTAATTAATGAAATTACTAATTTACAGTTTTTATAATTTTTGTAATTACGAACTAATAATTAAATTTTGCTAATTAAATTGTAAAAACATAGATTATGTTAGTAAATAAAGGTTTAATTGTTTTAGAAACCTAAAATCTATTATTCTTAGAAACCTATAACCTAAATTTATATCTATTCAATATTTTAATGCTTGGAAAAAATTAAAAAAAATCCGATTTAAATAAAAAGAAATATGATTTAAATACAGAAATCCGATTTTATTATTAATATTTTTTTAATTATGATTTTTTTACATCCTAATTTTACTGTAGTTTTAACTATTTTTTATTGGCCTAATTTTTATTGGAACGGTCTGGTAAGCAGAGCGTTAAAATAAGGTTTGTTATTTATAACTACCCTCTAATCTTATAAATAAAATATTAATGATACTATACCAAAGTGTGGTTCTATTTTATGTTTATGGTCTCCAATTTTATACTTCATTCACATAAAAAAGTGATACACTGTATATTCCTACACTTTTTTTAACAGTGTCTGGTAAAAATAAATGCGATTATATGGATTTCTAACAGACTATTATATGGACATTTTTTTTTATCACATTTCATTTAAAAAGCACTATAGTAAATTCTTATAAATATGCTTGTCTTCTTTTATGACGATATCAGAGTGATATTGGCCCTAGCAACATAGATCCTTGGAAAATCGTACAAAAACTTTCATATTAGACCTGAAAATGACCTTTGTTTTAAAAAATAATAATCATAGATAGGATGAGTTATTATTTTTTAATGTATAATTTTATTTTAAAAAAAAGTAATTTTGGCAATCAATTATTAAATTTATTTTTTAGTAATTAAAAATTTATTTTTAAGTATGAATTTTGCTGCAGTCAAACCATGATGTAAAATGAATTAAACCTTTGTATCACTGTGTTGCATACCTGCAATATACACTAAAGTCAAAATGACCCATACAGTGAGCATTAATCGATGGACTTATTTATTAATGCTATCGTCCAGTACAGCATTTTTGTCATATATGTTCTTAGAACTCTCTACATACAAAGATATAGAATTAATATTTCATATCAAAGCATTCTTGATCACTTGAGCAATTTCAGATTGTTATTGCTAAAATGAATTTTGTAAAATTAAAACGGTTGGAGATACCCAAAACAGACTTTTTCAAAGGTAAGTTCATTTATTTTACAATTTAATACTTGAAAAATTAACAATATGGATGGGAAGTGTGTAATTTTCTGCTTATTACAAATGTGGAAAAAATAATTTGTTATTGTTGTATTTTAAATAATTTTTTACATGTTTAAAATCTAATATTCTAACGTTAGAGTAAATATTTGCAATTTACATTAGGTAGCATTTAAAAATAATTATTCGATTTAAACACTGTCTGTTTCACCATGTTTATAATATATTATGCTATAAAACTTCGAGTTTTCATATTTTTACATGCTGTAGATTTCTTATTTCATTCTGTACCGATGACAAAAGACAGTTTTTCATAGATTTCAATTCATGGTTTTTCGTTTGTGACTTTCAAATTGCAGACTTTTTATAAGCGTATTGCATTCAAAAACTGCAAGAAAAATAAATAAAAAATTTAAAAAGGTGTCATTTGATATTAGAAGAAATAGTTTTAACCTAGGCAGAAAAATTCAAATGTTTACACCAAATCCAATTACAGACACAGAAGCAATTGTAACTTTTTTTTTTTTTTCAGATTGAGCGTACCGCGATTTTTGTTCTTGTTTTCGACTACTTAGACTACAAATCTATTAAAAAGAAAGAACACGCCAAACATACGAGTTTGTCCTTCATGCATTTTTTTTCGGCAATGAAAACACTTAATTCACATTTTACACTCCAAAGTATAAGATAAAACTATGTACTCAAAAATCTGTGTATTTTAAATATTGCACAAAATTATGTATTTTGCATGTTACGCAGACATACGTGTAAGAACAGAATATTACACACAAATCTGTGTGTTTTGCATGTTACACAACATTATGTGTATTTCCCTAATGCACAGAAATATGTGCAAAAACTGAATATTACACAGATATATGTGTAAAAGTATTACACAGAAATATGTGAAAAAATGAATATTACACAGAAATATGTGTAAAAATACTACACAGAAATATGTGTATTGCCCAGCAATTTACTCATTGAAGCGTGTATTTCAGGAGTTATCAGATAATTTTTACACATTTGGACTTATCATCAAATTACACATTAAAGTGTGTATTTTGAAATTTACACACCAATTTACACATATAGACATGTCGTTTTTGTATCATCGATTTACACATTTTTGACTGTAAATTTACACATTTATTTTTTAGAGTGTAGATGCTGTGCAAAATATTGCATATACTTATCAAAAACTTATAGATAATAATAACATAACTGTAATTATAAATAAATACAAACTGTCGATAGCAAAATAGAAAAAAGAGATTGAAAGTGGAAATAGAATTCCTGAGAATGTGACAGAAGTTATGGAAAACTGTAATAAGAATTTATATTCAAATATCAAATCATTTTTGACAATCTTCGCTACTCTGTCAGTTAGCGTAGCAACGGCAGAAAGATTTTTCATAAGATTTTTCAGGATGTGAAATTCTGTATTCGAGCTAGAGATCTGCACGGGCCGGAATTTCCAGGCCCGTAAGAAAGTTTTTTCGGCCCTGCCCGACCCGTTGTAAAACAAAAATAGTTCGGCCCGGGCCCTTTTCGGCCCTTTTATATTTTTCGTTTTTAGGCCCGGCCGGGCCCGTACAGAAATTAGTGAAAACAGGCCAGACCCGGCCCGTTATGGCCCGACAAAATTTTTACTATTTCTAAAAAAATCAGATTTTTATTTTATAATTAAGATTCCTTTAAAGAATACTGCATACATATCTATGGAATGATTTTACATTACATTTTACAGGAAATACACATTAGCAACATTAATGATTACTTAGATTTTTAGACTTTCAGCATTCAAATAAAGATTCATTAAAAAATGAATATGGTTTAGAATAAAAGAAAGTTAAAAATATCGTAACTCTTGAAACTGCGTAATAAAAGTAGTGAAAAAACACCGATAACACTGGCGATCATTAATAATCAGAATAATACGCTTTCTAAAAATCACCATTAAACAAAAAAACAAAAACAAAACAGGGTGCGTTTCGAGCTATTCTGTACCCTTACGGACTCGTGTTGGTTCAACTGATAAAGAGTTGTTATTGTTGTGGTTCGAAACGCTTTATTTTTTCGTTAAATAGTTATGAAAGTAGATTTATGAAAATATTTCTATATCATTTTATTAAAGATTCCAAATCCAAATTCATTTTCATATCCAAAAGGGATACTTTCTAAAACATTTTTGAATTCATTATTATTATTATTATTATTATTATTTTTTTTTTTTTGGAAATGCATAAGATTAGCAAGTATTTCTATTCTGAAACTATGTACTCGAATGGTGTTATCCATTTTGTGATACAAGCAATTTAAGAAAATACTATCAAAGTTAGAGTTTTAAATAGAATTTCCGGAAGCGACAGCATGGAAAAGAAGAAAAATCTGCAACCATTTGACAAGAATTTCTTATATCTCAACATGATTATGCAAGTATCTTATTTACCAAAATTGAAAGTGGCTATTCGATTCCAAATACCTTCAATAGTCAGGCTTGTCAATTTTGTACTTTTACAGTTAAAGATCAAGTTAAAAGATGTGTCAAACTTTCGCGTTGTTGAGAAGTGAATTTAAGAAACACCCAGGAGTATATATCCAAAGATTACGTTAATACAACTTCTTTAGCGCTATTAATAATTTTACAAATCATGTTAACCCTACACACCATGAGAGCAATTAACTCTAGTTCCGGCTCAGCTCCTCTATATGTAGAAAAAGAATGAAAGCCTGATCTCGGCCCATCACAAGTCTGCTAAAAAATATTAAGCTCAAGTTATACACAATGTATAACTGTCCGATTCCGATCTCTACACTATACAAGTCACACTTCTGTATTGATGTTGTCAAACTTGTGTCATCAACTAATGGTCAAATTAGCACATTTATACTAATTCTCGTTAAAGACATATTAATTGAAAATAACTCATATTTTATCGTCTCTGCTGATATTTTTATAACGGGCCGCAGCCCGCAATTTTTTTTTTTATCGGCCGGGCCTGGCCCGTTAAATATTTTTGCCGGTCCGGCCCGTTAGAAAATTTAGAAGAATTCCGCCTGCCCGGCCCGTGCAGACCTCTAATTCGAGCTTCTATAGACGAAGAGCGCCAAACTAATTTAGCTATGATTGATATATTCATCCTGGTATTAAAGATCCTGATGATGTCATTATTCATTTTTCACACAACCCCCCCGCCCCGGATGGGTGATCCCCCCTCCCCCCCGAAAAATGGAATTTGTGATTTAATAAAACACACTTTAATTGCGTGAGTAAAGATTTTAATTTTTTAAAATTAACTATTATTGCAATGTTGTCCGATTAATCAAACTTCAAAGATGAATTTTCTTTTAATGCAGTGAAACCTGTTAAAATGGAATTGTAAAAAATGGGAAAAAATTCCACTTTCAACTGATTTGCATTTTAGTAGATTTTTTAGATTATTATTGCTTTCTTTTCGCTTTTACTTTAAAATTTTACTTTTAAACCAGAATTTTGTTATAAATTCCGTTTTCACAGGATTTACTGTATTTTAAAATTGTTTCATTAAATCATTTATCACAGTGTTGAATTCAGACACCTTTTACCGGGAGGTACATCTGAGGCTCCGGGGGGGGACGTGTCATCCCTTGTATTTAACACTGATCTATCTCACTTGAATTTAACACTGATCTATATAAAGTTGTGACCCCTCCTGGAGGTTAGGCTGGATCCGCCCTTGATAACAAGAGATTTAAAATAATATTACAGCATATATATGCAGGGCCCGCTTAAGACTAAGGAGTAAGAGAAGCCTGATGTCACACAGGGGGCCCCCTATTACTCAACCTTTTTTTTTTTAATCCATTTTTTTGTATACTAAAATAATTTGAAATTTTATAACGAAACCTTCGAGTAACTGTAACACTATTAATATTAAATTAACACTAACTACCTATATCCATATGAAAGACAATTTTATTATATACCTAATTATACATAACCAATTAATTTTGTCACTTACTATTGTAGAACTACAGTTGAGAATATTTGAATTTCAAAATATGTTTTACGATTTGCTATTACAATATAATAAGGAAAAAAACAGTTTTATAAGTTTTTTTTTTTTTTTTTTTTTTTTACTTTGATTGAATGTTTTTCTTCTAAAAACTAGCTTTGAAAAGTATTTGGGGGCCCCTTTTGTGTTTCAATAGGTAAGCATGGGCTTCACGGGCCTATTTGGTAAACAGGCCTTGTATATATGTATGGGGGGAGCATCGATATTTTATATTCCTTCGCTGAGGCGTGAACAATAAAAGGTTGGGAACCACTGATCTAAATGTCCTTTCCGGAATATTTTAGATTTCATCCTTATAAATAGCTTTAACGTGCAAATACCCCTCCCCCTTCCTCATTGCAAATTTTCATAACTCTACAAACTGTCTCACCCTAAATTTCCAGATATACCTACCAAAGAAAATAAATTGCATTGAATAGCGGTATAGCTGCTTTCGAGTTGAGTTCTATAAATATTTTTTTTTTTTTTGGAAAATTCAACGCCTATGCATTATATACTCAGATGAAGAACGAGTGTATTTTAGAATTTTAAATTAGTGCTAATAATCTTTATAAAAAAGAAGTTTAAAACTTTAGAAAATATTTAAAACCTTAATTAAAATTATGATGTGCAAAACAATTAAACAGATAGCTCATAATTTTAAAATTTTAAGTAAGCTAATATAACTATGCATCTTTCTTCTAGATGGCAGCACCTGTCAAATTAAAAATATTTTTCACAAAATAATGAATGATTCTGGGAAATCAAATATATCTATATTAAATTGATGCAACACCAAGAAAAGATATTTAAAAATATTAATTATTTAGAAATAGTAATAGTTTAGAAATATTAATAATTTAGAAATATTAATAGTTTAGAAATATTGATAATTTAAAAACATTAATAGTTACAATATTATTATTGTAACCAGGGCCATCGCTAAGACATTTTATTGGTGGGGGAAAGACCTTAAATTGTCAAGTCAAATTTTCATATTTGCCAACTCGTTTTATAATTTTTCCAAGTTACCACACTTAGAAAATGTAATACAGCTCTTATTTGTAAAAAGTTTAATAATATTTCCAATTAGAGTTGTAACTTTTGCAAATTCTATCAAAAATAGAAAATGTACTACAATTTTTATTAAAATTTTATTTAAATTTGCCAAGTTTAACAACATTTGTGAATGTTTGGGGGGGAGGCTCCCCCCTGCCCCCCCTTAGCTAGGTCCCTGATTGTAACTATTAGAGGATCCAAATAATTTTAGTTTCGAAAGTTGATGATTTTTTTGGAAAAGTTTTATTGCAAAAAAATGTCTTTAATAACCACGTTTGTTGATCATTTTTATGGCGTTAGGCTTTTCTTTTTTTTATTCTTTTATGCTTTTCTGCAGATTAAATTTTAGAAAATACAATTTAACTTTAATTGAACAACAACATTTAAATAATTAATAATAATAAAAAAAACATTCATTAAACGAAATTTAAAAATTAGAAATTTTGTTCGTTTTGTTTTCTCATACAAGCATACAATTACTATTTGACCTGTTCGGGGAAGAACATCCTTAAAAGAGAAAATGTCGTTTTTATTGAGCTCTATTTTGTCTTTATAATAAGTTTTGGTATTATATTAATTTACTAATGTTAGTATCCTAATCGTAATAAATCTCCCCCCCCCCCAAACACAGGACCATAGCTAAATGGGTGCTATGAGCGGCTGAGGTCCCTTTAAAATATTTTGACCTCGCTTGGAAAAGATTCCAAGGTCACTAAATGAATTTCTGTTCCGAAAATTCAAATGAAATTCTGTTCAAAAATATTATTTAGTTTGATAAATTTTGTGTGTTTCAACACTAGCTCATCCTATTTGCACACATGAAGCTAACATGATGTTTAATTTTGCACCTGTTATACAGTCAAAATTTTCATCCTTATACACTTTTCTTAACATGAAATGAAGTTATTACAACAGTTTAATAAGAAATATAGTACCTACAATATGAACATGCACTAATTTATCTTTCTGCGTCAGAGAGAAGGAGAAAAAAAATATGAACTCCCTCCCTCCTATTGTTCCCTACTAGCTACGGCCCTACCTCCATCAGTGGCTAGGAGGTTGTGCTCTGGAAGCTGGTAGACGGGAGGTACAGGGTTCGTGCCCGCCGGCTTAACCGTTCGGAGTTTTCCGTGGTTTTTGTCGAACCTTGGGTAACCTTGCGTAAATACGGGTTAGATTACCTTAGAAAGAGACCCACTGAGGGGAGTATTGAATTCAGACACTTTTATCCGGGAGAGACTTTATTTCCTCCGGGGGGGGGACATTATAAAGTTCCGGGGAGGATTGCACTTTTTGATCATTGAAAACCCAAAATTTAAAATTTTCCTGGGGGACATTTCATTACCTGGGGGGAATGTTTCCCCCGGGCACCCCCTGAATTCAACACTGACGGAGGGCGCTCCCCCTATTTCCTATATCCCTCGTTCAAAAAAGCGACTACCATGAATAGCACCACCCAATAATGCTATGAATTTGAATGTGTGAAAATGTTTTCCTGAAGGCAAAGTAAAAACGGATGATTAAATGGCTTTGCACTCTTATTCACTATATTCATTTTCTTCCCCTCTGTGCAAAATTTTCACTTGAAATGCCACACCAGTCACTGAAAAAGTCCCGGATGATAATGTTAAGTCTATGGAGGCGTTATTTTGAAATATCTCTCTCAAATTTTAATATTTTTACTTTTTTTTTTTTTTTTTTTCATAGGATAGCTGAGGAGGATTTACAGCCGGGCTAGTTTTTACTTTTTCGATTTTGGTTATATATTTTTCATATTATGATAATTTTGATTTCAGAACCAGTTGTAACCGGTTTCGAAAGTTAGTTTTTTTTTTTTTTTTTTTTTTTTTTAATCTGAAATTATAAACGAAAAAGTAAAAACTAGCCCGGTTGTAGATCGTGCTCAGCTATCCTATGAAAAAAAAAAAAAAAAAAAAAAAAAAAAAAAAGCATGTAAAAATATTAAAATTTGAGCGAGATATTTGAAAAGAACGTCCTTATGGACTTAACATTATCATCCGGGTTTCTGTTCAGTGACTAGTGTGGGGCCTTAAGTCAATAAAATCTAGAGGAAATTAGGGAGGGATGGGATACCTGCCATAATGCTTAAAAAAGGTTTATTTCTAATTTATCTCTTTTTCACCAAACGTAATAATAACTGCATTATACCTTTTGTTATAAATCTTTTTAGTTTCAAGTAATTATGAATTTGTGACTTAAGAAGACTATTTTACAATGCCAAATTGAGGGAGGAACCACATAAGGGAGGAATTGGGCATTTTTCTTGTTAATTTAATTCGTTTATTAATCTAAAATCTTAATTATTATCATCGAATTTACAATTTTTGAGTATGTTAAAATGTTTCTAGATGTTATTCAGCAAAATTCCATTTTGTACCTGCGAAACACAATAAGTAAAACATATTTTTGTAAAATTTGTCCCATCCCTCCCTGCTCTCCTACATATTTTAATTTGCTGACTGAAATTTTCTGGATTCGACAGAATTCCATTTGCATATTAAAATGCAACTGATATGCCAAGCTATATGTTGGTGGAAAACACCTGCAGACTCGATTTTAATGGTTGATCAATAGGTTTATCATTTTTTTTCTTTACACAAAGGTTTGAAGACATGGAGGACTGGGAACAGAAAAACACTTTTCTAAGCCTACCAGTCAACCATTAAAATCAGGAAATTTTCATTTTCCCGCAAGAAACTGACTGTTTAATCGTTTCTGAACAAGATATGATTGCAAATCTACATCCATCAAAATTAATTGGTGGCTCTAGTCGAGCATAAGCATATTTTTCATTTGATTTGGATTTTACAAAGTATAATATAACGTAAAGCAAAGGTTGTTATTTACAGTAAACCTTAGGAATGTAAATGGAACATTATCTTTGTCATTTTTTCGCTACATTTTTGAAAATTAAATATGAACTTTCGTTTTAACGACATGTCCCATCATTACCGTTACATGAGGGAGGAATGGGACATTTTTCATGTTAATTTAATTTGTATATTAATTTAAAATTTCAAACATTATCACCAAATTTACAATTTTTAAATAAGTTAAAATGTTTCAAGATGTTATTCAGAAAAATTCCATTTTGTACCAGTGAAAAATAATTAGTAAAAAATATTCTTGTAAAATTTGTCCCATTCCTTCCTGTTCTCTCCTACATATTTTGTTTCTTGACTAAAGTTTTTAGAATTCGATAGAACTTGATTAGCATATCAAAATGCAACTAGTCTGCCAAGTCATATTTTTGGTGGGAAAAATCTGCAGATTCGATAATTTAGTGTTTGATCGGTACTACTCTATTATCCCGTCGACCAAAAAAATATCGCCAAATTCTAAGATTAAATGCCAATAATGGATGATCATGAATGTCACGTTCATTGATATTAAATACGATAAAGGTGTTTAAAACGTCATGGCGTGATTTTATTTCGACTTTTTATTTGTTTTTTTGTTAATATTATAATAATAATTTTTTTTCGTTATTTAAAATAAAAATTATGTCAATAAGTATAATTTGGCTATTAGTTTGGCGATTGGTATAATTTGGCGAAATTAGTCAACGGGATAACAGAGTAGTACCGTTTAATCAATAAATTTATCAGTTTTTTTTTTTTTTTTTTTTTTTTTTTTGTTTGGTTGGTACTTAAAAGTATAAAAACATGGACGACTGGGAACAGGAAAACACTTTTCTAAACCTACCAGGCAACTATTAAAATTGGGTCAGCAAGAGTTTTTACCAAGGTATGACATGGCAGATCAGTTGTATTTTAATATGCTAATCGAATTTCAACTAATCTTGGAATTCCAGTCGTCAACTTGATGAAGAAATGGATTGTACATGTGCAACCGTCTACCGGTCTGTAATGCTGCGACATTCCACAAAAAAATAAATGTGAACATTCTTTGATGCTGCAGTATTAAGAGGCACAACAATGTTAACCTTTCTCAAAATATATGTACTTGTTATGAAAATTCAGTGTTGGTTGCGTTTTTAGATTTTTTTTTAAAACATTATTTCATCCTAACTGTAATATTCGCCATATAAATTCAGAGGTTAAAAAAGATCGAAGATTACTCTTTAAATATAGCGATTATAAAAATATATAGATTATATTGTGGCAATATTTACATTATTTTACTGTTATTCATGTCAGATCATGAAGGACATTTTACTAATTACAATTTATAATATTCAAATGCAATATAAAAATTTAAAATGTCTACCTTTTTGAAGACTGACAGGATTATTAAATATAATCTTAATTCGTATTTTATTTCGAATATTTTTTTAATTTAGACTGTTTAACTGTTATTCATATCAACTCATAGAGGAATTTTTTCAAATTACAATTTATAAGACTCAAATGTAGTGTAAAAATTTAAAATATCTAATTTATTGAAAATGAATGGCAGAATTATTAAATAGACATAACCAAAATTCCTATCTATTTTTGAATATTTTTTTTAAAATTTATATTGGTCTAACGTTATTCATGGTGTGATTATCATTTATAAGACCCAGTAAGTATAAAAATTTTAAATTTCTAACTTAGTGAAAATAAATAGCAGAATTATTAAATAGACATAATCTCAATTCCTATTTTATTTTGAATATTTTATAAATTTACATTGTTTTACTATTATTAGTGTCAACTTATGGAGAAAATTTTTCTAATTTCAATTTGCAAGACCCAAATACAGCATAAAAAATTAACTGTATAACTTTTTGAAAATGAATGACTGAATTATTGATTGACATAATTTCAATTCTTGCCTTGTTTTGAACATTTTTGTAATTGTTGTATAATTATTCATGTCAAGTCATGGATGAAATTTTTCCAATTACAATTATAAGACTTAAATACAGTATAAAAATTTAAAATGTCTAATTTTTTTGTAAATGAATGTAGGAGTTATTAAATAGTCAAAGTCTTAATTCGTGTCTTCTTTTGAATATTTTTGCAATTTACATTGTTTTACTGTTATTCACATCAGATCATGGAAGTTTTTTTTTATTAATTACAAATTATTAGACCCAAGTATCACTGTAAAAAAAAAAAATCTGCAAAGGTACTAAACCTTTTCTAGGAAACTGGGATTCCAAGAACTTTTTCTGTAACGGTAACAGCAAAAATTCAAGTTTCAGAATCGATTACATGAATTTTTCCTGTTATCGTTACATGAAAAGTTCTTGGAATCCCAGTTTCCTAGAAAATATTTAGTACCTTCACAGATTTTTTTTTACAGTGTAGAGTATAAAAATTTTAAATGCCTAAGTCCTTGAAAATGAATGGCAGAATTATTAATTCGACATAATCTTAATTCCTATCTTGTTTTGAATATTTTTGTAATTTGCATTCTTTTACTGTTATTCATGTCAGATCATGGAGGAAAATTTTCTAATTTATAAGACCTCAATACAGTATCTAAATTTAAAATATCTAACTTTTTGTAATTGAATGTCAGAATTATTAAGTAGTCAAAGTCTTAATTCGTGTCTTCTTTTGAATATTTTTGCAATTTACATTTTTTACTGTTATTCACATCAGATCATGGAAAATGTTTCTCTAATTACAATTTATTAGACCCAAGTATAGAGTATAAAAATTTTAAATGCCTATCTCCTTGAAAATGAATGGCAGAATTATTAAATCCACATAATCTTAATTCCTATCTTGTTTTGAATATTTTTGCAATTTACATTGTTTTACTGTTATTCATATCAGATCATGGGTGAAAATTTTCTAATTACAATTTATTAGACCTAAATACAACATAAAAATTTAAAATATCTAACTTTTTGAATATGAATGTCAGAATTATTAAGTAGTCAAAGTCTTAATTCGTGTCTTCTTTTGAATGTTTTTGCAATTTATATTGTTTTACTGTTATTCACATCAGATCATGGAGAAAAATTTTCTAATTAAAATTTATAAGACCAAAATACTGTATAAAAGTTTTAAATGTCCAACTTTTTGAAAATGAACGACAGAATTATTAAACAGACATAATTTTATTTCCTGTCTTGTTTCCTACATTTTTGTGAGTTACATTGTTATACTATTACTCACATCAGATCAAGAAGGAAATTTTTCTAATTACAATTTATAAGAAAAAAAAATACAGTATAAAAATTTAAATGTCTAACTTTTTGTAAATGAGCGACAGAATTATTAAATAGGCATAATTTTATTTCCTGTCTTGTTTCCAACATTTTTGTAAGTTACATTCTTTTACTATTACTCATATCAGATCAAAAAGGAAATTTTTCTAATTACAATTTAAATGACCCAATTACTGAATAAAAATTTAAACTATCTATTTTTTTTTTTATAATAAATGGCGTAATTATTAAATAGACGTAATCTTAATTCCTCTTTTGTTCTGAATATTTTCGTAATTTACATTGTTTACATATCTCCAACCGGTAAATAAATAAAACGCGTTTCAACCGCTATTTGGAACATTCAACTTTCTTCAAAGGATATAAAATATGCAGTAGCGCCAATAATAGAAAAATGTTGGGTGGGTTCAAACTTTTTCGAGTAAAATAAAAATATCCCATACATTTATTTCACCTTAGTGCGTGTATCTGTGGAAAGAGGAGTGAATGATTAAAAATAATTCGAAGTTGTTCTTTTCTATGCAAAATATTAAATTAATATAATTTAATAAATAATTTTATTCAACAATATTTTTACGAATTGTTCCTTATAAATACATTAATTTTTATCATAAATAATTTAAAAATTATCAACTATTGAAAGTATAAAAACCTAAATGTCAATAAAAACATGCATTTTAGTGACATAATTAATTGGTTTATCAGTTCAAGACATTAAACCAGATGAGAACATATGCAGGAAATTCGTTTATAGGAGCGTTTGTAATTATATAAATCTGTAGCACATGCAGTTGTCATTCAGTCCGTCCGTCTGTCCGCATATAACAGAGAAAAAAACACCTAACCGATTAGTTTGAAATTTAAAAAATATAGTTGTTGCATGATTTTGTTGTGTCACCTAAAATTTTATGAAAATCTGATGTGTAGTTGAATTACAGAGGCAATCAAATGCATTCCGTTACATAACTGTCAATGGGAAAAATAGTTACAAGTGAAATTTAATGATGTTATACTCTTTCAAACAAAACAAAATTCATATCCATTTAAAAAGTATATGCTAAAAAAAAATACAAATACATTCTGCACAATGTGTAGTGCAAAGAATATTTGTTA